>BCJU01000001.1:548885-1148885 GCA_001600355.1 Meira nashicola | reverse complement strand
CAGCATCTTACCCTTTGGTCTAAGTCAAGAATTTGATGAGCAGTGCAAGCTAGCATTGGATATAAAAAATGATATAGGAAGCAATACGAATATCGCGTGCGGTCTTTTTACCGAACCGGGATACTTGATCATGTCACTGCATGGAATGACATCAAGACAAATGCTATGCATCTCTCCTGCGCTCACCGCCACGCGTGTGATCGGTTCAATAGCGATGCTACTAGTTTTGTCAAACATTGTTGAATTGCAAAAACCGGCCTACGAATTAATCACACAACTCGGAAGCCTTTCGAATATCGTCGGAAAAGGATTTCAACCTCCTTCGATTGAATTTTTGATTGGTTTTTTGACGGATCCTGTTCTTGAAATAAAACAAGCTGCACAAATGTTATTCGTTTCTTCGCTTGAGGGTATGCCACAAGAGGATTTGGATCAAGTTTGTGCGCAATTCAGTGGAGCTCTGCCTAACCGTCGTCGAGCAAATTTGATGGCCGCTCCTCCACCAATGAAAGATTCCGAAAGAGGATCAATTGATGCTGTAGAAGATGAGAGGGAAGATCAACATTCTTCGAAAGCATTGTTGTTATTAGGACTGATTGCCACGCAAAGATATACAGTCATGCCACCAAATTTGTTAAAGGACATTTCTGCTTCGATTAGCATTTATCTCAATGATGAATATGATCCTGCTCATCAGTCCATCGCAATTGTTTTATGCGATCGTGGTTTCTCCATCTTTCAACATTATTTCGACGCAATGGAAATCGTTCGAACGATGTTCAGTTTGAGCACAATTCTTCCAAAAGGAGACAATACTAGCGAGAACGGAACATCAAAAGCGGCTCAAGTAGCTCTAGAGAATCGAGATTTAGCACGTCAAGCTACCCTACGTATTGCAGAAGAGAATACGCCTTTATTCATGACCACTTTGAGTCTTGATATTCTTCACGCTCGTAGCCCTGAGCATTGTAGTGCCACTATGCGTTTGGTTGCTTTTATGGTACGACGAAAGCCGTTAGTTTTGTATCCGAATTTGCCTAGATTTGCTGAAGCTGTGGTAAAATCGTTAGATCCAACAGTAACAACTTTACGACCAGTTATACATAAATCTGCAACTATTATTATTTCCGAATTAATCTCAGCTTATCCGACGATCGCATTTCACAAAGGATTGCAAAGGCTGGCTGTTGGAACATTTGAAGGGGCAATCATCATGTATGATTTAAAAACAGCGACAAGGCTGTACGTTCTTGAAGCTCACAGTGCAAGCTTAAATGGGTTAACGTTCTCCAACGATGGACGCAGACTTGTCAGTATTTGTCTTAGTGATGGAATGGTGAAGATTTGGAAGACAGGTGTTGGTCTTGGTTCTATATTCAACTTTGGTGGTGCACCACGACAGATAAGCGCCTTATTGGGTCGTGCTACTGGAAGTGGAGAGCCAGAACAAAATCAATCGTCTACTCCTAATCAAGGAGGCGGTCATACCAATCAACATTCTCACAACCATGTAGGTACGCCTGCCTACAAAAGTTTTGATTTCGGAAGAATGGCTGGAAGTGCATTAGCAAGTGTTCGTTTAGCAGCAATTCGATCTCCTCCATTATCAGGTTCAAGTACGCATAGCGGTGGTAGCGTTTTAGCAGGAGGAGGATTGTTATCACCTAGAGGATCAATAAGCAGTCATGCTTCACTTGTTGGACGTGAAGAAGAAGAAGCTGCATTTTTATCGGATTTACAACTCGTTCGATTTGAATGGTTAGCTGAACGATCGATCAAGATTCGAATCGGTGAAGCAAGTTTAGTGTTTGATGTAGCTTAAATTTGATGATGATGTATACTATCAAAAAGGACATTAACACACAGCCTTAAAGAGGGAAGTTCGATTGTGATTGATTAAAAAGATACATTGAGTCAGTAACGAGATGATCTAGGAAAAGGGAACAAAGAGATACATTGAAAATGAACGAAAATGGAAAAGTGAAAGGTACAGCCAGTTGCAGTTATGCTGAATTTTTATTTGTGACTTTTTGGATGATCTTTTTCAATAAAGGCTTAGAACGTTTACCATGTTTGTCAATCATCTTATCTGTGATTTGAGCAGGAAGGAGTTTATGATCCTTATAAATTTTCATATCGGAATGAACTTGATCTAAGACTGCTTTAGCGGCTTTTTTCTGATATTTTGATTCAGGCTTCTTAATAAGCTTTTTCACTTCAGCAGCTTTTCCTTGAAGTTTATTCCAACGAAGATCTGGTCTTAAATGTTCTTCCATTCCTGTTGAATAAACATGTTTTTCAATTTGCATGCCAACAGGTGATAAGTCAAAAGGACGTGGTACTGGATCATGAATTGATAATTCAGGTCGTGTAATATCAGCTTCAGAAAGCTTGCCTTCATTGATGTTGTCTATCGACCAGACATTAACTATAATTACAAAAGCAAACCATAAGATTACGTTGATTTTATACATTTTTATCTGGCCTTTTTCTTATGTGTATGTAGTGTAGAAAGGTTACGAATGTTCAATAGTTAAATAGATGTTGCGATCATTAGACAAATTACGCAAAGGTTGAGACAGGGACACATTTGTGTGTACTTTCATAAATATCAAAGCAAGCGTTGTCTATAATATTTTGTGTACGTAAATTTTGCAGTGCCTCTTTCTAATAGTTTATAAGTTCTAGGCAAATAAATTTACCTAAAAGCATATTATGTTTCGGGGCATATACAGCACAACACAACAACAACAAACGAGACTTTCTAGCAATTAAAACAAGGTTTTTCTTTCTTTTTTCTTTACTCCTCCCATATATCTTCTTATAATTAGCATTTATAGAAGTATGAAAATCTTTCTTTTCTTAGCTTTAGCTTTAGCTTTAACTTCAACTATTTGGTGCGCACATAATCCTGATCAAACTAGCATTGCGTCAACTTCAACATCAATTGTGAATCAACAATCTCGAGCTGCTTTAAAGCCTCATCAATGTATTGTTTGTCCCGTTTGATATTGTTGATGGAAAAATAGAAAATCACGTTCAAACATCACCAAGTATCCATAAATATATGCAACCTCCTCATAGATGGTCACAACTACGTACTCATGCAAGTACATTAAAGCAAGATGTTGCAATCGTACATGCAGAAATATCAAATTTAGATAAAAGGATCAAATCTTCAAAACCGAATGGATTTCAAAAAATCTTCAAGACGGATAAAAGAGTAAAGCTTCAACAACTAAAAGACGAACATGCCCGTGGAATTTTGACAAAGGGTTTCGCCAATGATAATCTGAGGATGCTTCATTGAGATTTGATAATTTTCAGAAAAAAAAATGCTTCCAGGTCACGTCACTGATAGGATGATAGATGCACACACTGATTCGTAAAAATGCGACATTTTCAATATATGATAATGATATCGAGCATTACAAGAAAGTGCTGTATAGAGTATATTTATTCTCCGGCAAACAATCGTTTGATGAGATATGTTATCGATCCGATAAGGCGAATAGCGGCTAAAACTGCGACGGAATATAAAATGAATCCCATGTACACAATACGAACTTTATTACTCTTTACCGAAAGAATTGCGACCGCCAATGCTGCATTGGTCAAAACCCAGATTAACACAACATTCGTACGAATGGCAGCATAATAATCCTGTTGCGCTTGATCCAGATCAACCTTCTTTTCCTCTTTGGGAGGCTTGTTTGCTAGAACATGAACTGCATCATGATATGCTTCATCAATATCTTTTGGCTCGGTTGGCAATGTGATTTCAACTTGACCATCCTTTCCACCAACGACACCCAAATCAGTTTGAACTTTATCGGATCCTTTTGTACCCCAACTAACATCGTGAACGTTACACATCGAATAAACACCAAAAACTGAAACGAATGAAGGTGCCATGAGGTAATATTGAATCAAAGATGTGAACATGTGCCAAGGTTCCAAGAATAAAATACTTGCAATCAGATATACACCAAACGTTGCCGCAACTGAAATGACCACTGCAATAAAGGTATAATTTGTCAAAAGAGCCTCTGTACTATCAGAAGATTGTTGAGATTGAATGATACTCTTGATGGCAAGGTAAATTGCCGCAAACGTCATGTAGCATGTCAACAGACCAAGGATAATCATTGTGAGTGTGTATCCGAATTTTGCACCTGCTGGTCTGTTTCCCATCGAGAGTAGGAAGATGAATACGATTAAGGCCAAGTAAATATATTCCAAGATCAAATTAGGCACCTTGAGCTGATGAACCAATTCGCCCAACGACTGCGTGAGAATAGTGAAAGCCAAAAAGTAGTTTGCGATACCGAACCAAGTAAACAACAAATTGACCAATTGATAAAACATTTCGAAATGCAATGCAAACTTTCTTCCAAACGAATGAGAAGATCTGTAAATATAACCAAAATGTACGATTGAGTGTAAACCTGCAAAGAAGGATCCGTTCAACCAACGACGACGTTGAGAAATCAATTCAGGCACCGTATCAGGAACATCTGTAACTGCTTGTGCACTTTTGACATAATGCAGAATCCATGCAGCATCTCTCTTTGAGCATAATTCCCAACATAAAATACGATCTTCGGCAAGATACATATTACTGGTGAAAATGTCCGCGTTATTCTTACCACCGTGTAGTGTTTCACCTTTAAAGTAAGATGCCAATGGTCCTTCACCTTTTGCGTCATTCTGTAGGGCGATATAACGATAAGCAGAGAAAGCTCCTGGCAAGACAGTGATATATCCAAACACAGATTCTAGCGGCTTATCAAGAATGTTTGACATCTTGTATTCGAAATTCTGTGCTGCAACCAATGGATTTATTAAAGCGGACCACATTTTTCCCTTCAGAGCCACAATTTCTCCACAAGCTCCGGCCACGTTGGAGTTGATATCAAATGCTTTCCAAAGATGGTAAAGACTGCGAGCTCTTGGCATCGTACCAACATCGAGCAAGATGCAAACATTTGGTTGAAGGACTCGACCGAAGGCATTGAAACACCATCTGTGCGAATTGATCTTTTTTGCATTCTTTTCCTTTAATGCAAAGATGATTTGGGTTGGCATAACACCTTTTTCTCGTCCTCTAAATTTGAGATTTGTATCGACGCTCAATTGAGTTGTGTATTCGTATAAGTGCATTTGAACTGGCTTTCCGTTCACAACATTCTTTGCTACACCTTCTTGATAAACACCCAAAGCTGCCAAAACTGACAAGACACGAGGATTGCACTTCATACGTCCATCTGCCACGATGACAACTACTACTCTTTTCCATGCATCTGCTCCCCATGTTCGTGATCTATTACGACTGCACAAGAATGCGATATTGCTCAAGACGCCATGCAAAGTGCGTGCGAACAAAACATCATCTTCGTTGTACATCGTCAAACAGACCATCAATTCTGTTCGACGTGGTGGATCGAAAAGTACTTGTCGAACCGTGTATCGTTCTTCCAAGAAAGCATCTGCATCACTTGTGACTGCACTATAACGCATATGCGTCATTTCTCTGCTTTCACGATCGTTCAACTTTTCCAATAAAGCAGGCGCAACGGGACAATCCAATACCAAATTACCGTGAAACAATTCAACTCTTTTTAACGTCTTGTATCGTCTTGGGACGCGTTGCGGGATCCGTCCGTATCGTACATTCCCGCCTACTTCTCCCCTTTCAATTAAATTAGGGTCAAATCCGCCCGGCATATACTCTTCATCAGATCCAAGTTTGTATTCGTTTGGTGTTTCGTTAGAGTATGTGATATCTTCTCCATTTACACCACCACCACCGATGTGATGACCATGTTCATCAAAGGCAGAGGCCGGTGCATATGCATAATGTCCTCCATTAGGCGGCAAAAGAGGAACATCACCTTCGGCGCCATCATGATCATCTTCATGCTCTATTGCTCCTGCACCGCCATATCCAGGTAAAGAAGATCTTCCGTATGGAGAATCATCGTATGTATTTCCCCCACGCGTAGGAGAAGAAGAGATATGGTGATTAGATTGACTACCGCCAAAAGGATTGTCCAAGGTTGGAGGTAGGTAGCCATAAGAGTCATGATGAGCATGTGACATACTCTGCTGTGATCCTCGTCTTGGTCTTGGCATTTGCGAAGATGCTGAATATGGTATATGCGGTGCATCATTTGAATGTGCGTTACTTGCATATCCTCCACTCATATGACGATGTGGGGGTGACATGCTTGAATGAGGTGGAAGAGGATGACCTGATTGAGAATAATGATCGGCATATCCAGTTTGAGGTACTCTTCTGATTCCACCTGGTGGAGATGTTGCATATTCGTCTTCTTGATGCCCTGCTGAATCTGGTCCATTGGAAATATATTCGGGTACAGGATCAAAGGGTTGATGTAAAGGCATTGGGTCTTGTAATGGAGCGCCTTCATCGTATGTAGGATAAGATTGATGTCCCGATGGACCTCCAAAAGAAGGTTCTCGGGGCGGCATGATGGATCTGTGCGGAAAGTTTTTTTATCAAAGTCGAGTCGGGATCGCTGCGTTAAAGAAGAAGAACAATGGGCGAGAAAGTTGATTCGTCTTGATGTGTTGATGTCTTGCTTAATTTTGGATTTGAAGACAAAAGTATTGAATGATGATGGCAACAAGGTGAAAAGCTGTTACCTATTAATGATTGTTAAGATCTTACTCAAATCTCAGCACTGCCTCGAGAATTGAACAATGAGAAGGAAAAAAAGACGAGGTTGTCAATCGGATATTTTCTTGTAATACACTGTCCATGTGCATTGTACAAGCCAAAAGTCACTTACATAGAACAACACTGCACATTTATTTATTTTGTCCGATTAGCACAGCATCCAACCACATCCGCACGCATTCTTTTTTCATAGAAATAAATGCGAAACCCCTGAACGCGTCGGCCCTACCTGATTTTAGCGCCAAGATTGTATAGAGAGGCCGATTTGCACTGATTCTTTTTTTAACATCAAACTCTCCACTTTACTAGGGATCGTCCTATTGAAGATGTGAATCCGGACTTCCGTGTACTAGAGAAGTTGCAACGGATGGTATTCCTTTGTCTTATACAAAACCAATGACATGAGAGAGGAAGGTAATCATATCAAGAAGAATATTGCTATCCATGTAAGAAATCGTGCTCTCCGTTAAAGATCACGCCCAGTCATCTTTTCGAAGGCGAGCAATCATGCCTTATAAACAAGTAGAATTTAGCCGGAACTATGATGCATTTATAGATAGATTGCAATTTGATTACTATGATACACAGTCTATTTATACACTCCCCACTCACTCCTCCATCCCATCTTCAGCCTCTTCATCTGTATTTTTGGCCGATTCTTTCTTGGCTGAAGAAGCACGTCCGCCCGATCCACTTGCTTCTTCATTTCTAGGAACAATATCAACCAAAAAGTCAAAAAGGTTTGATCCTGCCACAGCTGCAACAACGTCTGATCTTTGAACTGTTCTTCTTTTGTTTGCAGTTGCATGCATATATGATCTACATGTTAAATCGGCAATAAAGATTTCACATGCCCTCGCAAATAAAATCGGAGCTTCTGCAGAAATCATTTTAACGTCATCATCAGAAGCTTTCATCACTTTTTTAATTCTTGCTAATGGTAATTGACCTGCTTGTGGTTTAAATAATTCCATCAATTCTTTTGCTGAAGCAGCTATTGCTGCATCTGACATTTGTTCGCCAGCTTCCTCTCCTTCTTCCTCATCATCATCATCATCATCACGTCTTTTGTTCGTTCGTTTTCCCGTCGCAGATGCTACTGCTGCTGCCTGATCTTCGGGTAAAGACACTTGTTCTTCTACTCGTGCCATTTGTCGTGTCCAGAAATTACGTTGATATGCTTCCATATCTTGATGCATATCGGATGTCACGTAAGGAGGCGACTCTGGCCGCTGTTGTTGTGATCCAGACATGATGAAAGAGGTTTGAAAATGTAGACAAGTGTCGAGAATTGAATAAGTAAGGTTAGCGATCACATCGACATCATAACACTTTCGAGTAGGTTATGGTTCCCTTCTTGTGACAAAGTGAGAGTATAGCGAGGATGATGGTGTGAAATAAGAATTTTCCACTTTGCTGCATGTCCGATTATCTGTGGCGCTAGAAGATCTTCTCAATGCATATTCCTATCAGATCATAAACTTATCAGTTTTGTATGCACACTTTACGCGTTCAGGAAGTGCATACGCTTACAATGGCTAGGCTAAATGCAACATTCTCTTACACCTTCAATTGTTCTCTCAGGCTTATCACACACACTATTTTGCATCTATCTCTATAAGTTGACATCGTCACTATCTTTCAGTACATCATTCATCATTCCTTCACGATGAGCCTTCAATACGGCAATTTGCCAATTGCATAACGAGAATATCTTGTGCTCCTGCAGACTCTAATTTATCACATGTTACTGCCACATCACTTCTCAAAACCATAGCTTGAACGGCGTTCCACAACTTATCGTCCAAAGGCATCACTGTTGCTGCCCTTCTTCCTGGTGTGATTCTTAGATTTTCTTCCAATTGTTCATTCTTGACATTATACGTCACCAAAACATAACGTGAAGCAGCAATTACACCTCGTATACGCGAGGTAATCAAGTTGATCAAAGCTGTATTACTGCGTGCGTGTGGTGCTGCAGATTTGATAAGAACTGCTTGAGATGATAATAATGTACCAATCTCATGTAAACCACAAGCACGCATCGTTTCTCCCGATTCTACCAAATCCACAATTCCATCGGCCAATCCCAAAGCACAAGCAGCTTCTACACTTCCGCCAACATATTCAATCTTTGTTCGTAGCTGTGATTGATCGGAGCCGCCAGATCCTTTATCTAATTTAGCTTCCAATTCGGCAAAATATTTGCCTGCTAGATAATCGAACGAAGTAGCTACCTTTTTGCCTACCAGATCTTCTACTGTTTTAATCGACGTGCTACTCTCTGGTACCTGTACTTGTAGCTTGCACTTTCCGAATCCAAGTTGAAGCTCTTCTGTAACCAGCTTGGATACCGTCTCACCTGCTTCGGCTACCATATCCTGACCGGTGATACCCAAATCAACATTACCCTCTCCAACGAAACGTGGAATATCTGCTGCCGGCAAAAATACCAAAGCGATGGGATGATTCTGTACTAATGCGACATCCAGTCTATGAGCACGTTTAAACTGTATGTCTGCACCTTGTAAAAGCTCTAAACATTTCTCATATAGTCTTCCTTTTTTGGGAATTGCGAATAGCATACGCCCGTCCAAGGCCTCCGGTTGCAATAGATTACTCATATCTTGACTTCTTGCGGCCTTTTTGATCTTCTCTTCCAAAAGTTTTCCTTGATCTTCCTCAATCGAAGTGATGGTAGTAGATGGACTACTGAGGATGGATGAACGTTGTTCCTCTTCTTCCGCTCCGATTGTAGTCATCGTTTCTACGCGAGAAGATCTTATTTCTTCTGAAAAGATACACTGTGCAAGTGCTTTTATGCACGCGTACGATTAACTCCCAAAAATCCTTTTCTTGGCTCGAGTCAGCGCTAGTGGGTGGGTGGTACACGTGCCTCCAACCAAATTAAGCTCAGCTATTGTCACCTTTTGGCTGCCAGTGCTTTAGCTATGATGATCATTGAAGAGGTGGGTTGGAGATGGTGATGGTTGGGAAGATTTTGTTACGGGTAATTTCCTGTTTACAGTTCTTTAAATGCGGATTTATGCACATGTTCTATACACAACATTAAGAAGCGGAATCTTAGTGGGGCCTGGCCGGCGGAAATGAGCTGAGCAGGAATTCACTTGAAAAGAGTACGTCATACAGGCCTAAGATGCCAGGGCACGCCATTTATAATTTATTATAATCTTCCGAATGATTGAAGCGTTTCAATTATATGCTCCAACCTTCCATCACAACAATAAGCTTTCTGTGAAGTATTTGCAAACATGCCTCGAACACGTTTTGTGAGTTCCTTTTTGTTTTTCATCAATTCCTTTTCTCCTTCACTGATCATCTTTATTCTGTAGACACCAAGGCGTGACCCATTTCAAACTTCCCAGTCAACAAGTTCATTTTCAAAAAGAGGTCCGCGCAGCAGCATTCAAGGTGCCGGCACTTCAAATTCAGCCCAGCAAAATGAGGAAGGGACAACTGAAAGTTTTAACAATCCTGTCTCATCTTCTGATGTGATCAACTCCGGATTTCAATCTGTAATGGCTTTTTGTGCATATAATGGGATGTTGGGCTGCGCGGTGTACGATCCGGAAAGTTGCAAGATGAATCTCGTGGAAGACTTGCATTTGCCCGTCTCTACAAATAGAGTTGCTGAGCGTATGGTTTTTATTTCAGACGCAGATATGAGTGAAGAAACTTCTTTGACCAATGATGCGACAGAAAGCGATGATGAGGAACTTAGCACACGTACACATTCGTTGGATGTTGTATCAATGCGTGAGTAGTAACAAAGGAGCATATATGCTGCAGAACAATGACAAATGATTTGTTACAGTGTTGCAAAAACATAACCCAGAACTTGTAATTCTCAACGTACGATCTGACAAGGAATTGAAAGATAATTTGGAGAAACAGGGTGAGTATATGCAGGTAAAATAAAGGCTCACAGTATATTACTAACCTGGACTTCTCGGTAGCACCTCGGATTCCGTACACTTTGCAAATTCGTGCAAATGATGATTTTAACTCCCTTTTTTGCAAACATGTGACGCAAGAATTGAACATTCCTGTGGTGCACAAAAATTCTAATCAAACTACCAAAGACAGCCAGTCTCCACAATTGGCGTCATCTTTGCTGGATGTATGCCCGCTCTCTTGTGCTTGTGCAGGTGCTATCATGTCACATATTCAACGAACAAACAGCAATGAGCAAGAAAAGGAGAATGTCATTCTAGCATTGGAGATATACGGAATTGCGGATACGATGACTCTCGATAGCCAAACTGCTGGAGCTCTTGGAATCTTTGACCGTGAAAGACATGCTTCGGTCTATTCTGCGCGTACGAAGGAAGGATTTTCACTCTTTTCTTTGTTGAGCGCCGGACTTTCCAGACCAGCGAAACAAATTATGTCCCAGTGGCTTACATTCCCCAGTATAAACATCGATTTGATCAATTCGCGCTTGAACGCTGTTCAGCTTTTTACCAAACCACACCTTGCATCAAGTATAGAAGGTTTAGGCAAGTATGTTAAGGGGATCAAGAACATATATGCATTGAGTTCCTCACTGATAAGCGACAAAGCCACTGTCAATACTTGGAAGGGTATCACTGAATTTGGTAGAAATGCCATTCAAATTGGACTTTCTTGTCAAGCTTTTCCATCAAAGGAAGCGATTTTAATCTTTGAAAAAGTAGTCACAGAACTTGATCACGAAGTTCTGACATTCGTTCATGAAACAATTGATGCAATAATTGATTGGCAAGAAAGTAGTTTTGCACAACGAATCATTGTAAGACGCGGTCTAGATGCCGAATTGGATAAGTACCGTCAGACATATACCAATCTTCCTGGAATTCTAGAGAACATCACTCAAGGGTTCGTGACCGGCTTGGAGATGGAATTTGTGGAGATGTACGATGTAGCAACGGAATACTATCCTCAGATTGGCTTCGTCACATCTTTACACCGAAAAGATGGCTTCGCAGTTGATCAGACCACCGTTATGGCAGGCAAAGAGCAAGGTTGGACATATCAATACGGTAGTGAAGTCAAAGCTTTCTTCAAGAGTGACTTTACGAGAGAGCTGGATACAAACATTGGAGACTTGCATTCTTTAATTTCTGGCAGAGAAATCGAAATTGTCGCAGAGCTGCAATCAGCAATTGTACAACGTGTGCCTACTTTGACTGCTTGTGGTGATATAATTGCCGAATTGGAGTGTCTCTTAGCCTTCGCAGCTGTTGCAACGCAAAATGGCTACGTTCGCCCTGATTTGGTGAGCGAACCTGTCTTCAAGATAAAGAATGGGCGGCATCCTTTGCAAGAGTTGATTGTGGACACATTTGTTCCGAATGACTGCGTTTTGGTTGGAGGCAAAGGCGTTCAAGAGGGTGAAACGGTAGCACATGAACCTGATCATGATGGTAATAGTATTATGATTATCACCGGAGCCAATGCATGTGGAAAATCGACCTATTTGAAACAATTGGCTTTAATCGTGATCATGGCTCACATTGGTTGTTTTGTGCCTGCCGATTCTGCTCGAATTGGATTGGTCGATAAAATCTTCACTCGAATGCAAGTCGATGAATCTGTAAATTCGAACAAGGGAAGTTTTCAAACGGATATGGAACAGGTTGCCAATGCATTGAATCACTCAACATCTCGCTCGCTTTTGTTGTTCGATGAGATGTGCAAAGGCACTTTAGCAATTGATGGAGTTGCACTTTTTGCAGCCACAATTCGACATCTTCTACGAAGAGGTGAAGGATGTCCTCGTACAATTGCTGCAACTCACTTTCACGAATTCTTTCATGAGAATTTATCGGGACCTTCGTTGCCAATCACACCAGCACACATGCAAATCTTACTCGATTCAAGCTCCGATAGCAAAAAAGGAGGGGATGATGACGAAGATGGAGACGCCGGACAAAGCATCGTCTTTTTGTACAAGCTTCGTTCTGGGCTCGAGCTGCATTCGCATGCTGCTCAATGCGCAAAAATCTGCGGAATTCGTCACGACGTGATCGAACGTGCAAAACATGTGGCTAAAAAATCACAAAATCACGATTTAAAATCGTTGGAATTGAGCATTATTGAAGATTTAGTAGAGATGGACTTCTCAGAAGCAGGTCAGCGAGAAGGTCGAAATGGACAAACAAATCCTTATACATTACGACAGAAAGAGCAAGTTCTACGAGCTTTCATTGCTTGGAATATTGATGCTGATCGACAACGAACGGCGGACGAAGGAGAGATGGCATTCTTGGACCCTGCAGTGAAATTACAGCGAATTTTGAACGTGCCCAAGATGATTCATACCACCTCAACTGATCCGCCGACAGAGTCAATGTTATCCACAAGTATGGCGAGCACGTGAAGCGGATAATATTCTAGAATAGAATATTTGATGATGGAGTTGGCTAAAGCGACACGTTCGCTCATGCAAAGCAAAAAGAAGATCCAAAAAATGAGAAAGTAGGAACACTGGGTTAATTTTTGTAAAATACGCTAAATTTGTTCCTCTTTTCCCATCAATTTTGAATTCCACTACATACACTTTTCAACTTTATGCAACTCTTGTCTTGGCAAACCGGCGGGCGGACTTTGTACGTACGAACCGTAGGATGGCGAAAAAAGATTGCGAATCCTGTAATTGTACTCCAGACATCTTCATGAACGTGGAGAGTTTATATCAATTCGAATTTACAGGCGATTATACCTAGATGTAAAGTACTATTTTCTTGCAAGAGTGATTTTAGGCTATATCTTGCTGCCAAGAGTGGTGATCTTCCACTAATTTGGACAAGACGGCGAATTTTGATGCTGCACGTCCATGTGTTTCACTTTTTAGCGTGATTTGTTTAGAATAGCGTGCGTGTGTACGCTTTAAACGCGAAAAAAAGAAGAATCCTTTCGAACAAAGTGAAGTCCCATATGCACGTCTGAACAACGAGCATGCTAGATTACATGTGGACTTCAATGACAAGTGCATGAATGAAAAGGCAGATAATCTGTATATCTTATCAAATTGCCTATCAAAAATTGGTCATCAACTGATTTTATACATATGTACATCTTTGAATGATGAGCAAGTGAACGTGGCCTCTAAGCAATCGTCGGTGAATGATTAATTGTCAAGGCCCGGCGCAGGTACGGAGTGATGACCAAATGAATGCGCGGTGTGGTATGTATGAGTACCCACCCGTTATTCATTTATGTACCTGGAAAGGAGGCGTTCGTATGCAGTTATAGTGAAAGGGGCAAGCACATCGTATAAAAGGATCATCTTTTCGACAATCTTTTTTTACAATCCCCACATACTCATCGAACAATTGTTTGCATTACCCTTCCACGCCCCTTTCGATTCGATAACGATGCGTTTCTTTTCTACACTTGCCGTTCTTGCAACTGCAAGCGTTAGTGCTTTCGCAGCTTCTTCCGATGATCACACAAACGCTCCAGGATTCAAGAATGTGATCAAGCCCAAATTCCCCTTACGTATTTTATTATCAAATGATGATTCATGGGCATCATCAAACATTCGTTCAACTTATTACGCACTCAAGACTGCAGGACATAAAGTTTTAATGGTCGCTCCTGTCGTTAATCAATCAGGTAAAGGTGGTACAGTCGTTTTGCCAGGTGTTCCAACTTTAACAACTCCTGGTCGTGATAACTCTGTTCCAGCCGGTGCTCCTTATCATGGTGCTGAACCATTTGATGCAGGTATCACTTACGTTAATGCTACTCCAGGTGGTTCAGTCTTGTACGGTTTAGATCAAGTCGTTCCTGGCTTCAAAGACTTTGACGGAAAAGCACCTCAATTGACAGTTTCTGGACCAAATGAAGGTACAAATTTGGGTCCATTCTTATACACTTTGAGTGGTACAATCGGTGCTTCTTACATTTCTACCGAACGTGGAATTCCAGGTATCGCATTCAGTGCTTCTACAAACCCACGTGATTACCACGTTGTTGATTGGAACAACCCATCCGATGAAGGTGTTATCTTGGGTACTTATACTGCTAACTTGGTTTCCGCTTTGACATACGCTTTGGATCAAAATGCTGATCCAATCATCCCATACGGTATCGGAGGTAATGTCAACTTTGGCAAGAATGTCGCTGATTCAAAAGCATGCCCTCATCCAAATTGGCAATTGACTCGTTTGACTGGAGGAGCATATGTTGACAAGATTGTTATCGGTTCAAACGGTTTACCAACTTATCAAAACATCGTTTCACCTGGTTTGAATCAATGCTATAACGGTGATTGCAATTTAACCGGTGAACAAGATGCAATTAACAAGGACAATTGTTCTGCCACTGTTAGCATTTACTCTGTCGATTATGATGCACCTACTTCCGCTTTCACAAAGGCAAAACCACAATTCCAACAAACCCTTCAACGTTTGAGCAACAACAAACCATCCAAACGTCACACTCTCTCTCGTGAAGATTAATTGTTCGCATCTCTTGCACAATTTTGAATAATGCATTTTTCTTAGCACTTAAAGATCATAATTGTTAAAGAAAGCGTAAGGCAGAGACAATTGAGTTAAAGTAGATTAGATTTCTGGGCGATTACCATGGTAAGCATTGGAGAGAAGCTGGAATATTTTCTCCTCTTCTAGAGGGGCGGGATTTGGACTGGAAAAGTATGTTAGAGAGATGAAAAGAAGCATATTTTTTCAATACAAAAACTTACTAAGGTGACTTTACAGCAATCTCGGCTGCTTTTCGTAAATCTTCTTGCTTGAATCCCAATTGTTTGAGGCTGTAAGGTATATTGTAACTTTTTAGAATATCAAAAAGACTTTGAGCTGCTGAAATTTCATCTTGCAAATTCAATGCATTTTTTATTTCCTCAACTTGACTGACTGCGAAAGGAGCATTATATGCAATTGCATGAGGTAAGATCACTGCATGTGTTTCGGCATGTGGCATAGCAAATGTTCCTCCGAGAGTATGACACTTTTTAAAGAAAAGGAAGGATTTTGTTTTTATTAATTTTAAAACTATTCTAGAACTGTATCACGATAAATGTACTCACTAATTTATGATGTAAGCTCATTCCTACTGCTCCTAAACAAGTACCACAACTCCATGCTCCAAAAAGTGCATTACTTCTACCATTTCGATCTTTAGGATTTTTATTGATTGATTGAAAACTTTGACTGATCGATCTTATACCTTGAATAGCTAAATTTGAAATAATAGGATTTGCTTCAGGCGACCATAAAGCTTCAACAGCATGTGCGATTGCATTTAAACTTGAAGTGATCTAAAAAAGGAAAACAGATCAGTAAAAGATAAGATTATGAAATGATAAAAAATTATTTAAACTCACCGTCATTTGAGTAGGAAGGGTAAGTGTTAAGTTGATATCATAAATTATAACCTCTGGTAACACATTTAGTGTCTTTTGAGTTGTTTTAACCGTCTTTCCTTCATTATCAATATCAGTTTGACCGATTATAGGAGTGGCTTCTGATCCTGCATCTATAAAGAAAGGTATCAGTATTCTCGCTAAGGGGTAGAAAAAACAAGAAATATTCTAATAGTGTAATAACTTACACGTTGTTGGGATGGCAATTTGTTTGATCTTGCTATTTTGATTTGAGGAATATAAAGCGAGCGCTTTTCCGAGTCCAATTGTTGAACCTCCTCCAACGGCCACCTAAAGAGAGATAAAGAGTTCGGGTAAGATTGTATCACTACTAGACTATCAATCCGAGGATACGTACACAAATATCAGCTTGTAACTCCGTTGCTACTTTATAAGCGTCTAAAGTAACATTTATAGGAGTATGCATCGTTGCATTGCTATAAATTCCGACTCCAAGTTCTCCCTAATCATAAATGAATATTAAAGATATATTAGCATGTTTCCCTTTAAAGTCCTTCTAATCTTACATACCAGATCTTTCAAAACTTTCTGACCAGATTCAACTTGTTGTGAAGTAGTCAAAACCAATGCTCGTTTCTATAAAGAATATGAATTTAGTTTCAATATATAAAATCTATGACAAACAAACATTGACTTACACAACCAAGTCGTAAAACTTCTTCTGACACCTTTTCTGAAGTATCCCAACCGAATATCACACGAGCTGGAAGAGCATTATAAACGAAAGGTTCCATAGCGGTAGCCTAAATAAGGGTAGAGGTTGGAAGGCGTAATTATGGTATATCATTCTACAACACCTCTAGATTATATATTAAACTTCTCCGATATTTACGAACTGGACCGGAGAAGAACTTTTTCCCCACGTTGTTGAAAATATCCGGCTGCAAGAATATATTGATTCTTGTTTATTTCCGACTGACGCGCTGCACACGCACATAGGATTCTTACTCGGCTCAATTTATGAAAAAAGTCGAGTGATAATGTGCGCCACGCAATTCTCCGTATAAGCATAAGTACTATATGCAGGTTCGAGAGAATATCAAGGTGGGGTAATGATATGAATAAAATTAGGAAGAAGAGTTGATATCATCAATCTACCTTCTAGCCACCACTTTCAGAATATCTAAATATAACTTTACAAATCCACAATGAGCGAAGAAAGATCATCGAAAAAGGTATGTAAGATGATTTTATATTTTTCGTATAATGTTTCTTAATATAACTTTCTTCTATATTTAGGTAGGAAAAGCCGTTTTAGACGCAATAAAATCCGGAGCACCGAATGTAGACCTTGTAAGTGTGTTCCTCTTACTGGAAAGGAAAAGTGAAATATTAAAAGACAATGATTGTAATTATTTTCCCCTTGATAGGACCTCCTTCCGAACCTTATGGACATGAGTCCAGCTTCGATTACTGAAAATGTAATTGCAATCAATTCTCTCTGCAAAGATAAAAGGTAATTAAAGTAAGAGATATTTTAAAACATTTTTATGCAGTTGTCCAAAGCTTATTTTCCTTTCTCTACAGACAAAAATTTTTATTCGAAAAGCTTGTAACCCACTTGCACGATTTTACACGAGAAGTTGGACTTACAACAGAAGAGTGGATGTGAGTAACCTATTTGAATGATATAATCAATTCTCCTAACTTACTTTATATGACACTAAAATCAGGACCGCAATCCAATTTTTGACTTCAACGGGTAAAATCTGCTCCGACATTCGTCAAGAGTTTATTCTTCTTTCGGATATTCTTGGTGTTTCAGCTTTGGTTGATTCAATGAATCATCCTGTAACAGCTTCAGCAACTGAAGGAACAGTTTTAGGTCCTTTCTTTACAGAGGATGCAAAAGAGGTTAGTATTTATAAACGACTTTATAAGGAGTATATATTTTGCTAACATTTTAATTTATTCTTGTTTAAAGATTAAAGCTGGAGATTCGATCGCTTCAGAAGGCAAGGGAGAGTATATGTGGTGTGAAGGTCGTATAATCGATATCGATGGAAATCCGATTCCTAACTGTAAAATTGAAACATGGGAAACGGATGATGAAGGAAAGTGAGTTTATATGAAAATAATCACAATAATGTTTGATTTGTTGACAGGCGTTTTTTTTGTTCGTAAAGATACGATACACAATATGAAGGAAGAAGTGAAGCAGATTGCCGTGGAAGGCTTATTTCGGATGAGCAGGGCTATTATTCTGTGAGTTCTGTTAGGAAATTAAATAGCTTCTTTAAGATGACTAATATTTGCCTTTGCCTTTGCAGTACCGTGCAATCTTACCGACTCCATATCCAATCCCAAATGATGGACCAGTTGGTGCTTTACTCAAATCTTTGAACCGTCACGTTTTTCGTCCAGCACATTTGCACATGTAAGTGTTCATTTATGGCTTATCTTATAGAGTTGCTAACTTTAAGTATTTATTTAACCCATCTAGGATGTTCTATTGTGAAGGATACGAAACTTTGATTACTGCCTTATATTTCAAAGGAGACCCATATCTTAAATCGTGAGTGATAAATCTCGCTTCTTCTGCTAAACTATAGCTAACTCTTCTACTCTCAGTGATGCTGTATTTGGTGTAAAAACTTCACTCATCGTAGAGCCAATTCTCGTTACAGACCGAAGCAAAGCTACAGCTCTCGGATTTAAGAATGGTCCTTTTTGGCATTTAAAAAAAGATTACGTACTTTTAACGACAGCACAAGCGGAAGAGCAAAAACAAAAATCTTTGGCAAATTATTATGCTAGTCTTCAATAATAAGTTTTAAAATCGTAAATTACTATAACAAATCCGATCAATACAATTCACTGTTCACTATAAAATTTAATCATAATTCTGACATATTTCTGGATTCTAAGTCGTTCTTTGTCCTTTTAGCTTTTCGAATTTGATCGGCTTTTCTGACTCCGAATCCATCAATAAAGAGCGTTCCAGTCTCTTCTAATGTTAGTCCAGCAGATTCTAAAAAAGTATAAGAAGTGGATAAAAAAGATTAGTAAAATATAAACGAGATAAATAAAGTACCTAGCAGCCAACTTACCAGGATAACAGAAAAAGATAAAGATAAACGTTAAAAAACAAAGACCAGAAAATAAACCATAAGTTCCAGCTGCGCCCATCGATTTAAGCATTGTGAGAAAGGTAGAGCTGATAATAAGATTTCCTGCCCATTGAAAAGCAACTGCAATAGCAGAACCAATTCCACGTACTTCTAGCGGAATAAGTTCGATTGTAGTATATGCAATCGTTCCTAAAGAAGGTGCATAACCAACAATAAAGAAGCACATCATTCCAAGCATTAATCCAACCCATTTTTGTGGATAATCTTGACCGTCTAATAATTGACCATTTGTGGTTAGAGTCATATAATGAAATGCAACTGCAGCAATAGCAAGAGCAATAGTCATAATTGGAACACCAATTAAAAATATTCTACGACGTCCTATACGATCCATAGTAAACATTGAAAGGATTGTAAAGATACAATTTATACCTGCAACCAAAATACCAACAGCTGAAGTATTTGTGAAACCAGCAGCGCCAAAAAGAGTACTTGAATAATATAAAAATGAATTCCAACCGGATAATTGTTGTCCTAAAAATACTACAGCTGCACAAGTAACGCAACGTAAATAAGTAGGTGTCGTACAAACGGCAAAAATACGTCCAATAAAGGTAGGATGAGTAGCTTTAAGTGAAACTGAAATTTCAGTCGCAGCTTGAATTGCATGTAACTTTTTATCTAATTGATCTTGAGTTGCTTTTGGATAAATTGATTCAAGTGTTTTTTGTGCATTTTCATTTCTACCAATTAAAACTGCAAATCTAGGCGTTTCAGGTAACCAATGCATTCCAATTCCTTGACCAATCGCAAAAGGTAAACTTAAAGCGAATAAAATTCTCCAACCATTAAAAATATTTTCCAATCCAGCACTTACTGCATAAGCGCAAAGTTGACCGGCAGTAATCATTACACTTTGAACGGCAACGATTTTACCTCTATGCATACTAGGTGCAACTTCTCCAAGGTAAACTGCACAAACGACAGTTGCAATTCCTGCTCCTCCTCCCATTAAAATTCTACCAACGATAAATTGAATGAGTGAAAAAGAAGAGCAAATTAAAATTCCACCTAAAATGAATAAGACGTCACCGATCATTAGAACGGCTTTTCGACCGATCTTATCAGAAAGTGAACCTCCAATCAAAGTTCCAAGAATACCACCTGCAGAAAGTGAAGCAACAGCCCATTCTGTTTCGACTGAATTCAGTTCATGGCCAAGTGCATCTCCAATATTTGCCAATGCACCACCAACGACAGCCGTATCCCAACCATCTAAGATGATGAAGAGATGTATAAGTATTAATTGACCTCATAATAACGCCTAAGAAAAACTCACAAAGAAAACCAGAAATACCAGCTACAGTTGATAAATACCAAACGAATTTATTGATCTGAGAATAAATTGAAAGTCAATAAAAATAAGTATAATTATATAAGACAAATGTTACTCACATCTTTTTCACCATCGGCAATAATTAAATCATCACGAATACCGGCAACATTTATATGATCACCTGCCAAAGATTCGACACGGTCCGTAGTTTGTATATTGATTGAATCTTTCATGTCTTTTGTGACACTTTCGAACGACATATTGTGTTTAAAAAAGGGTGGGGAATAAGTTTGATGAATGAAAATGAGAAAGGATAAACGAAATATTACATCCTGAAATTGTTATACAGATTCTTATATATATATACAAAATCAAACAGATTGTGTCGATTTGGTCAGATTTAAAGATGACGAACGGACGGACGATAAGAGCAGAAATACGCGCGAGAGATCAGTGAAAGTCTAACCTGAAAATAAAACGGCAGGCTTAAAATGCGGGGCCCCGTCAATGTCTTGCTAGGAACAGAACCGGATAATTAAATTTTAGACAAGGCGCTGCGCCACCGCGGCATGTAGGCATAAAATCACTTTAAGCGGTAAAATTATTTTCTAGTTATATATCTTAAGTATAGATTATATATTGGCTTCGCTTAACAGAACCGGATATTTTTCTATACGGAAATAAAATAATCTTACACCGGAAAATATGGTAGTGGTGTAGGTGTGCCTTTGGTGTAGAGATTGAATTACCTTCTAAAATACAGTATTTTTTAATAATACACAATCTGAGAGAGTGTGGTGTCTTCATGCCTTATGTCTCGCTCGCATTGATGTAGATGTCAGTCGGAATATTTATAGCTTAATAATCTCACGAATGATAAATAATGAAGAAAGAATTTATTATTTTTTTTGATACATACATATCGATATATAATTATTAATATCTCAAGCAAATTTTCCGTGTGGGAGGAAGGGATATTCTTGTACGCTATCTGTTCCAGAATGGAAGTCGCTAAAAAAAAGATAAAGGTGAACGGTTAGTGTCTCTTCAACATTATCTAATTATAAATTACTCACTTTCGAATCATCAGTTCCTTTTTGTACATAGAAACGATACGAAGTTTTGAACGATCCATGAATTTATATTCATCTTCAGTTAATCTACCTTGAGCTTCTGGACGATAAAGTATTTTCCAATAAGCTAAATTGTGTTCTTCATCCTTAAAGTTTAATTCTGCTACTGCATCATAATCAATTCCATCTCCGCATTCTGAAGGTTGAACCATACGTTCTTCTAGATTAGGTCCATTACGTTCTACGTATAATCGATTATGACTTATTGGAATCTTGTCACCTGCTAAATCACGAATTAAAGGCATATGTACATTCTCGTAATGATCATAAAATTCCTTCATCGTCATTCCAGGTTTACGCCAAACTGTGATAAGAACGGTAAAAGTCATTTTTCCTTTCTTGTTTTAGTGATTGAGAAATAAATTTAAAATAAGACCTTAATCAACACCTTCCTTTTATATCTTCCTTCTAGTACGATATTAGCCTTAGCCGGAGTCGGAAGAAGTATATACGGAAATTTAAGAAATTACGCTAAGCAAGCTTTATTTCCAACACGGATAATTTCTCCAGATTATTATGCTTCGGCGTGGGGTAAATGATATTGTAGAAAGCATTTATAATAAGCTTCTTATTATAGTCTCTCTTCTCTTTTCTCCAAATCAATTTTATGCTAACATGATGAAGGCACCTTATGATCTAAGTGGAAGAACTGCCATCGTTACAGGCTCATCAACAGGTAATGGTCGAGCGATTGCAATATCTTTAGCACAAGCTGGGGTAAACAGTGAGTATGCTATAGCGCGTTTACCTTTGTAGAAATATAAGAATATTAATATTTATCCTTTATCTTTAAAACTAGTTGTTGGAGTTGACTTACTTCCTGGACCTGTAAATGTGAGTTTTATAAAGTTTTATATGGTCTATATATATACTAACAATTACATATATTCATTTAACTTTAACAGGGTACAATTAAACACGAAGCTCTTACAATTGACCACGTTCGAGAAGTATACAATGTACATTCTGCATTCGTTCAAGGCGATGTCTCAAGAGAAGAAACGTGGGAATGTGCTGTTGAAGCTGCTATGGCTATCAATGGGCGAATCGATATGTAAGTTCCTTAGCAAAAATGTTATAAAGAAAAACATTTTTACTGATCTTCTTCTTTCTTTTAATTAGTCTGGTCAACAATGCAGGTATTTTAGGCAAAGTTGGACCTCTTCATGAATGCAGTTTAGCACAATGGAATTTGATTATGAACATCAATCTTACAGCAGTATTTTTAGGTGTAAAAGCAGTTATGCCAACAATGTTATCTCAAGAAGCTCGTGAAGGAAGTACAAGAGGAACAATTATTACAATTTCTTCAAATGCAGCTCATCATGGTGCACCAGATAAAGCGCCTTATTGTACCACAAAAGGAGCTCTTGTAGCTCTTAATAGGTCACTTGCAGTTGATTATGGTCGTGAAGGAATAAAGTGTATTACCGTTTCACCCGGTATAATTGCTACAGCTTTAAACGCAAAGGAACTGTGAGTTGTTTTCTTATCTTTTAAAATCTTTTATCAGTGCTTACATAGTTTATCTTTTTTTAACAGCTCCGATCCTACTAAATGCATTAATTATAGAGCTCAAACACCTTGGCCACGTTTCGGTAGAGTTGATGAAGTAGGCTCAGCAGTTTTATTCCTTTGTTCGGACGCTTCCGATTATTGTAACGGCACAGATTTTGCCATGGATGCTGGTTATATTGTGGCTTAAAAGTAGTCCTTCTTTATAGATAATCTCTGAAATATCATTTGATTTTAATTCTTGTACATATTTTTAATTTGTTTTGCTTCTGCAACGCAAGATTCAATTCCAATCATTGATCGTTTAGCATGATTTGCTACAACTTCTGGCTGATTAACATGAATAGAATCATTAAAGATTTCTAAAGTTAAAGTGCCTTGATAACCTGTTGCTAAAATTGCAGCAAGACATTCATTAACGGGTAAATAACCACCAAGAGAATGTTCATTTGGGAAAAGTCGATAAGAAGTTGACCATTGACGATATTTAGGTTCATGATCTGATGTCCATTTTGCGTCAGATGGAGTTGGAGTTTTGAGAATTTTTGGATCTACTAATTTTGCATCTGCAACTTGAACTACATAAATCTTGTCACCCGGAATTGTTTTAACAAGTTGAGCAAGTCGATTACGAATTAAGTGTAAGGAATGCTCTTGTGTATCATGTATTCGACCGTGACCGTTTGAGTTGTACGGATCAGCGTACTCCACTGCAAGAAGATTAAACGTATCAAGTACAATACCAAGATTTTGACGATCTGCTAATTGAATTGCTTCCCATGCTTTGTCAAATGTATTGATCCGAGATCCCCACGAGAGTGGCTCATATCCAATTTTAAGTAAAGGTCCATTATCACGGCGTGAATATTCCGCAGCTAGATCAGCGAATAAAGCTAAATCGGAGGCAATGGTTTTTATATCTCCTGTATTTTCTTCAAAATTATAAGATCGATTTGTGGTAATATATGTTATATTTGTGCGGAGAGCACGCATGTATGGAAAGTATGCTTTCACCTTTTCGATAGTATCTTGTCTATCTTTTTCTTTTGTTAAACCTTCAACATCGATTAAAGGTTGAAAACAAATAATTTGCATTCCAAGAGAAGCACATAAATCACCAATCTTTTTAGCTGCTGCAAGATGAATAAGATTTGGTTCCCATAGATTTTGTTTATTTGATCCTTGAATGAGTGATAGATAATGTAAAAAGTCATCTTCGTATAAATCGATTGCTTGATGACCAACAGAAGCACAAGCATAAAGTTTATCCTCTAATGAAAAGTGTTTATAATCTCCAATGTTTACCGTACACGTTCCAAGTTTATTTTGACCTTTTGGTGTAGGAGGATAAAAAGGTGCAAGGCCAAGTGATTTGCTAAGTTGTACCCATGATCCTATAGCACGATTTGCACGTTCTGCTAAAAGACTCTTTCTTGGATTAAATCCTTCATCTTCAAATGTTTCGACAATTGTAGGTCCCCGAAATCCTGTTGCAAAAATTGCTTGTGAAATTTCCATGACGGGAAAATAACCTTCTCCAGGAAATGGTCTACCGTGTTTACTCCAAGCAAAGAGTGGATCGATTCCATCTCCTTTAAAGTCTAATTGTGGAAAAGCACCGTCTGAAAGTTGATATATAAAAATATCGTTTCGATCTACTTTATGTAAACGCTAATTATAAAAAGAATATAATCTGATGTATAAGTTTAAAGAATCAAGCAACGTTTTATTAAATAAAAACTCACCTCAAGCGATTCCCTCAGAGCAACACTTCCTCCTTCACGTAATCCATCTTTAGTTTCTGGACTGTGTGATAATCTTGAAGCGATATGAAAAGTGTCCAGACAAAGTCCAAAATTCGGTCTGTTCACTTTCTTGACAATCTCCAATCCTTGTTCCCACGTTTTAACAAAAGTACTCCATCCTAAAGGCTCATATGCAATCTAAAAAAAAAATTAAGGAGTTCTGTTTAGTAAAACAAATAAGGAAAGAAAATCTTCCTGTTTACCTACCTTTATAGGCGGAATAACGGAATTTCCAGCATCAGCTACTTTACGTAAATCTTTAATAATCAAATCTTGATCGTTAGAAAGTAATTTTGTAGGATCGAACGAAGCTGGAATTTGAATATATTCGATTCCCATTATACCACAAATTTCTATCCAAAATTGAAATTCTTCAAAGCGCTCTTGATGCTTTGAACGATCAATTAAACCTTCATAATTTTCAAATGCGTCTAATACCGTTAATACTAGACCTAATGATCGTGCACGTTCACTACTCAAACGAGCAACTTGACGAATTGCATCTTTCAGATCATCATAACCTTTCAAAGTTTTAGCATAACCCTGGTATTAAGGGGAAAAAAAATAAGTTAAGTACTAGCCCTCGAATTTACAGTTCATATTTTTTTACCCACTTCTAAACATTCGTATGCAACTTCGATCGTCCACATTCCATTTTTAGCACATTCGTCTAAAATATCCAGAATATAATGACCGCCAGCAGAACGACCGAGTGAACGTGTACAAATGCCAAACGGAACAGCTTGTGGAAGAGTAGTCATCATTTTTGATTGTGAAATTGTATATCCAGATATTGACCTTTTCAAAATAGGTAAATAGGTAAATCATCGTTTGTCCTTTTATATTAACCATAATCAGAGTCGGCGCTAAGCAAGCCATTGAACCGGAGAATTTCGTTACCCCACAAATTACACCGTACCATAAACAGCGACACGGATATTTATTAATAAGAGTGGGGGAACTTTTTTAAATAGTGTAGATATAAAAAAAAAACTCCGGTCAAGGCATACAGACACACGGCACACCGTTTCTCCCCACGCTAACAACCCGGTGGTTGAAATAAAAGGCACTGTGAAAGTCAATCCTGATCCAATAATTCTTCTCTTACTCTAGATATATGTATTCAGTATACAGCAATATTAATTAGTGATTTGATTTTCGAGAGATTGCAAGAGCCAGCCCCAATCTGTTGCGACACCTGGAAAAATACCTTCCCTAATATTTATAATAGAAGCTTTATTAGTTGTCCCTTTCTGAAATGTATAGAAATAAGATACTACTCACCAATAAGAAGCATCATGAAATAGGTTTGAGGGTGTTTGGGATCCATGGAGCCAAGGAAGAGACTATATATAACCTGGTCAATAGATGAAACACCTTTAAGACTTGTATAAGTATCACTCACCTGATTTAATGATACATTTTGTAAAAGATCCGTGCTTTGAGTGTTATTGACAGAAGTTGTTTCGGGAACATTAGGTAGAGACGGAGAACAAACAGCACGCAAGCAAAGTTGAAAGAAACGTGAAATGAAAGCAGCAGTTGATTCCGTTTGTCCATCCGCACAAAGTTCACAAGCTTGATAAATTCTTTCGAGCCAACCTACGATAGACTTTTGCGTTGCAGGATGAACATCATTGAAAATTTTTACACTAAATTCGCCCATCGAATATAAAGTTATCCCAAGTGTATCTTGCCAATATTGTATATATCCATGTTTTGCAACAACTTCTAATGCATCAACAAATAGGGTCGATGCAACCACCCAATCGGCCAATAAATGACCTTCAATACCGATAGCCATCAACAAAGCTCTAGAAACAGCTAGAGAAGCAGCAGCAAGCCAATACTTTACCCGGATCCAGGGTCGACTTTCGATTTCGAATGCATCAGGAGAGCTCGGATCAATGTATTGAAAATAAGCTGCTTCTAGAGTACCCCGAATATGCTGACCAAGGGCACGGGCATTTCCTGGTTTTGCACGAGGAATATCCCTACTTAATCTTTGCATCTTTATCCATTCAAAATTTGCCCCTTGCTCTAAATCATCTTTTACTCCGTACTGTTTTGTTTCTTTTAGCCAATCTTTCACATTTATTTTAAAGAAAGGCACCATACATGTTTGATGAAATCCATCCTCCTCTTCTGCGCTCTGAAGAAAGAATGTTTGATCGAATGCGCATAAATCTATCCAAGTCCGTTCTCTGTCTAAAATCAAACGAGCTTCATATTCGTCCTTTGGTAATGGTTCCGTTCTATGACGATGTAAGTGTAATTGATAACCCATTCGAATCGCTTCGCCAACACGTAGCCAAGCACTTGCATCATCTGGCTTTTTCCAGTATACTTGAATAAGTAAACTTTGTACAAGTCCAATCGAAACTTTTCCATCAATAATTCCTCTGCCTACGAGTTGTTTTGCATGCATGAGTAACGAGTCGTACAGTTGTGGTCGAATAAATTTCGCAGAAACGGCAAGGATTGTAGAGAATAAAGTTGGTGACGTTCTTCTAACGTAATCAACCGTATGAAGAAATGGATCGAGAAGGATGATAAAACCATTCATACTCTTATGATAGTGATCGAATAATTGACGAGCATCTAATTCGCTGAGTACATGCATATCAATCGGATCTGCTTCAGGTACAGTGTCGAGATTTACTTGCCTTGGCTCTGTCAAATTTGACCTAGGAGCCGAATTGAGATCCTGTAGTGCCTTTTCTTTTGCTTGAGCAAGGTCCATCATCGAAAGACTTGGCAAAGCCGACTGTGGGCTGATACCCTCCCGTATTGAATCTTGAAAAGTATAGGATCGTTGAGACGTGCTGTGAGGACTGGGATCAAGTGGAGATTCGTCGTTCATTATGCCTCTTTGTGAAATGTTTTGCTGAGGTGCAGGTAAATGTGTTGTCTGAAAGGATGCACGAGGCGACGTTCTTAAGCCAATAGAGGGCACGCTCTCTGGATTTTCTCTCGTTGGAGAAGTCGAAGTAAACTTTTCGGCAGTATCTTGAGATCTGTCCCGATCCTGAGAGTCTTCTACACCATTTTCATCGGTGTTATGATCGGATTGAAGACTTGATGTAAGGCGGAAAAGGATGGTAATTTTTAGCTACTACTCGTTAATTCCAATAAACACATTTTACGTACCTCGCGTTTTTCGATCTACGTCCACGTTTTTGACTTTCCACCCAAACACAATCAAATGATAAACGAGTACAACGTATACATTTTCCATTTGTAGGAATTTGCATTTCACATCGTGCTTTTAAATTTCGACAACGAACGCAAGCAAGTTTATTAGTAGTATGCTTTGTTCGTTTAGATGGCCTTTCCGTATCATCTTCGGTTGTCGGTATGTCGTCTGAAATTATCAAGTTGTTTGAGTTTCGCATATACCTATCTGAGGAAGGCTGAGAAGGATTCAGTCGTCGTGTTGAAGCATGATTCATTCTAGCAGACATGGTCCTATAAACTTCATTCAATATAGCTGATCATCATGAATGCATAATATCAAGCAGACCAGAAGCAGACTGTGATTGAAATGTAAAGATGGTGGTGGAGTTGTTTAAGACGCGCATAAATGAATTAGCCTTACCCCAGATTTTTATACGCTTGCACTTTTTATATACGGTAAAATTCGCATTTCAAGACGTCAATGGTCATATTGTAACGCATACACTCATACTTGAATGATAGAGTAGGCTTAGTCTGCATTCAATATCCGGCAAACCTTTCTCGGCATGTCATAATGATGATGGTTCAATGGGCTCCTTAAATTGGAAGCGAACAAAGCAAGAAGAAGCGTCAGGCTTTAATTTTAAGTCTTGCAGGCGCGTAGTGGATACAGACTCTGATTCTGTAGACTAGAAGATGTCGAATGGAATTCGGGCGTGTGCAGGACTTGAGGACTGAACGGCAGTGGAATGAGAAAAAAAAAAAAAAGAAGATCCAAACTGAAATATTAAGCATGCATAAAGGTACATACATAAAACGTGGGCATTGTCAAACCTCTTTCTTCTCTTGCTAACATCATTCTGTCCTTTTTCCTTTTTACAAATCATTCAAAACATGCCAGCTCCCGCTCCTTTTGCGCCTGTAAAGAGGCAATTACTCATTAGTGATTTCGATGAATCATTCGCAGATGCAGATACGGATAGATGGACATTCGAATGTCTTTCACTTCCACTTCGAAGAAAATTTCAAGATATTGGTGAATCAGGTTCGATGCAATTTACAGATATGTGTTCTATGCTTTTAAAGGAGTTGCATGGTCAAGGTATAGATGCTCAACAAATCATTGAAGCACAAAAGAAACTTTATTTACATCCTGCAATGATTCGTGGTGTAAAAGCTTTGAAGAGTGCTCAATCACCTAAAACAGAAGCATTTTTGTTATCTAACAGTAACTCTGTTTATCTACAAACAGTTTTGGAGGTGAGTATTTTGTAATAACAATTGATATGATGGATCCTTTTTTATGACTCATATACTGACTTTACCTGTCGTCCGACATGATCACTTTAGGCAAATGGATTATACCCACCCACATTTGACTTATTCACTGAAATCGTTACCAATCCTGCCACAGTAGAAGCAAATGGATTGTTAAATTTACGCAGACGTGTTTCGCCTGATGGACCTCAACATACATGCAAGGTTGGATGTAGTGCAAATATGTGTAAAGGAGACGAATTAGAAGCATATTTGGAAAGACATGAAGGAAGAGAGGCTTACGATCGTTTGATTTATTTAGGAGATGGATCGAATGACTTTTGCCCTGTTTTGAGATTGGGAAAGAATGATGTCGCTCTTGTAAGAAAAGGATATGGATTAGAAAGAAGAATCAAAGCGGAAGGAGGAGTGCAATGTGACGTTCGATACTGGCATCATGCTTGGGAGGTAGAAGAGTTATTCAATGCTCTTCGAGGTGCATGAGGTGAATAATGATCAATGATAATCACATCTTTCGTAGCACACACTGTAAGATTTCAATGATTAATTGTACAAATACATACATGCTGTTGGATACTTTTTATTTCTGATTGCGCGAGATCAACCAACCCTTGCTATCACTTCTCCTCCCCAACCTCGTCCAACAGCTTCGCGTGCTTCTACGAATTTCTCCACGCTTCTGAACTTCGTCTTGTTTGATTTTGTTGTTGTCTGTGAAGAATTCTCTCCAATTGTTTGTTGAGTTGATTCTACTACTTTTTGTATTATTGGACTTTCTTCTGTTTCTTTAGCTTCTTTTACTTCACAACGAACTATTGCAATTTCTCCAAGACCTAAAGGATTAATGAATTGCGCTCTTCTTCCTGTAACTAAACGTAAAAGTTCCGAACAATTTAAATTAATCTTTCTACTTGGTTTACTGATTGTTTTTGCATGTGCTAAAACTGCACGATCATCATTCCCGTATTTCAAATCAATCCATAATCTTTTTGATCCAACATTTGCTTGTAAAAAGTTTGCTGGTGAAGGTCCATTACGTGTTCCTCTTGTAAATGAATGAATGAATCCATGATCTAATAAAATTGTCGCTATTCCGATAGATGCATTCGTATAAGGTAATGGAACGCTACGTAATCTTGCACGAGCTCCATTTTGTATTATATTCAACAAACTGTGAACTACCATCTTGCTCGGGCGCTGATTGGTAAAGTGTGGAAATGAGATGGTAAATGTGATCAATGTGCAATCACGAAAATTGGACTCTAGACGTAAACTATTCTTCTTAGGAAAGCACTGTTCATATGAGGAAAAAAAATACACGTGAGTTTGACAGACGCAAGCCTCCCTCTTAGCGCCGCCTCTTTCTTCCTTTTTTTTTGTACAGGTCGGAAGACGTTGACCAAAAGATTCATTACGCGCAGGCGCACGCAGAGTGAAAATGTTCAAAGGCTGCTGCTAGATAAGGGATTCGGGAAGGAAGCACATTCTATCCTTGTCTGCTGTAAAGATTTTGGATTGATTTAAAGGAGGATAGCTCTTTATATGATTCCTATGAAATGTCTTATCTTCATATAGAGCGTCGGATGATTTGTCTTGATTATCAGATTATCATTATCTCGGGGCTTGCAAAAGTTCAAGACAGCAGGGTACGCAATGTCATTGAATATTCCCTGTTAAAAGTCTCGATATGATAAAGATTTACTCCTGCTTTACCTTTTCATCAGTAACTTCTTCATTATTAATCTAAGAATGATTTTAATCTTGATTATTTTATCTTTCAATCTGTTTTCATTAACATTATCTGCCAGTGTCAATACCTTAATCGACAACCCTTTACTCGTAAAGATTGAATCGGATAAACCTAACTCAACCACCCTCACAACATGGAAAAGGGCAGAAGTTGGTGCAAATAAAAATGCGAATCATGAAATTTCTGTTGTTGAGTCTCCGCCACATCATGCAAGTACATCATCAGCAAGTTTTGAGGTTATCGGTAGTGGTGGTAATAGTAGCCCGCTTAGATGTAAAGGTTGTGTACCTGGAATTTCAATTTCAGAAGCAAATAAAGCTCGATTCAATAAAGTATTTTCAAAAAGTAAATCTTTTTTCAACTCAATGGCATCTCAACCAAAAGTTTTCAGAGGTAGAACAGGTGCTGAAGCTTCAAGTTCAAGAGGTTATACCAGGTTGAAATAATAATAAAATGGCATATGCAACAGACGAGAATGTTCATTTAAGTATACTTCTTAGAATTCATTAGATTATTTGTATAGTTTTATATTTTATTTATAAAGATCTCATGCTGATATATCAAACGGGGATATGTGTGCATTTTTAAGTATATTGGGGCTTGAGAGAATATTTGATGTTGGTGCCACATGCATAGCCATTTATGGGGCATAAGTTGTTTACAATATCCTGTCCATCAACAACAAAGTGGCTATAAAATCAAAGAAATCTCTTAATTGAGCAAGCTGAGCTCTTCACCATATCTTCTTCCATAAGGTAACTCGAATAATGTTTCATCTTACTCAATCATTTCTTACAGCTTGGATCTTGAATACATTGTTAAGTATGGAATTTATTTATTGCGCTCCTACATCAAATATTCTTATGGAAACGAAATTAGAATATATAAACGTGGTGGTGGTCAAATTGCCGTTCAAAATCAATTCCATCAAAGTGGTAGTCAAGGTATTAAACGTAAAGCTATCGATGCACCCGGTCATCATGATTTAAAATTGCATGTAAGAACAGGAATAGATTTGAATCATGTGTCAATGATGGATATCCATTCAGGTTCACAATATTCTACTTCTCCTACTCATCCAACTAGTCCGTCTCAAAGGGAGAGACTGGAACGCCTTAAACAAACCGTTGAACCATACAATGTTGTAAGCAATTATTATTTCGATTAATGTTTACACTAATACAACAAGGCATCTTTATGCTTTTTTCATCTTTATATATTCTTTTCATCATCTTTCTCACATTGAATATATTCTAATTCGTACTGTCAATCACATTCCTACAACTGTGTTTTGCCTTCTCTACGCGTCTATGCATGTATTGCAATTGAGTGAGCAGCACTTTTAACCAGAATACGCTAATTAAAGAACAGAGATTGACACTTTCATTTCACAGTCATACGATCACTACCAACACATCTTTCCCATTAAAGAGCAAACACAAAATGGACGATCCAGAATTAGAAGCGATCAGACGTGCACGTATGGCAGAATTGCAATCTCGTGGTGGTGGTGGTGGTGGTGAAGGCAGTCCTTCAAGTGGATTCGGTGGTGGATCTTTAGGACAAGCAGGTGTACAAGGTAGAAGTGGAAAAGAACAAGAAGATGCAGAAGCACAAGATGAAATGAAAAGACAAGCATTAAGTACAATATTGGACACTGAAGCAAGGGAAAGATGTGAGTATGAATGATTATTGAATTACTATTATATTATAATTGACTCTTAATTATAACATCATGCATACAGTATCCCGGATATCTTTAGTTAAACCAAGTAAAGCAAGAGCAATTCAAGATCTCATAATCAGAATGGCACAATCAGGTCAAGTACGTCAAAAGATTACAGAACAGCAATTGATCGGATTGTTAGATCAAGTTGAAGGACAAGGACAAGGTGGAGGCAATTCATCTGGAGGAGGTGCTGGAAAGATCACAGTGAGTTATCAAAGAATGTTCGATGATTGTAAATTCCAATTTCCTGACACTTTGTACCTTTTCTTAGTACACACGTAAGAAGACCTTGGACGATGATGATGATGATTTCGATCTATGATTTTAATACTCTTTATTTAGAAGGAGATGCACCTATCACATTATTGCGATCGATACACTATTTGTACAAGTACATAAGAGATATCATTTATTGTTACATTTACCACTAGATTTCCTCTCATTGCCATCACAAAAATGTCGAATAGTTGAAGATGAATTGAGGATGAAGCTTATCTCACGTGACGCGCTTTTGATATTTTTTGTCTGCAGGCGTAGCGTATGGTTGGAACAAGTGCTTTTGAATGTATGCTCTTTTGAAAATATGACCATCATCATATATTCAGCGTAGATTACTCAATGATTGCCAGAATATCCACGCAAGCAGCTCGTACTGCGAGCAGGTCATCATCAAGATCGTCAATTCAATCGCCTGCTTTTACCGTCTTACAAAGTAGATCATTTAATTCATCTTCTTCAGTGAACAATAAACCTTCTTCACCTCAACAACAACAGCAACAGGCAAGCACATCAAAAGGAAAATCAGCTGGTGGACCAGAAACATCTGCAATTGTTTCTTCATGTCCACCAGGAACAACGTTAAGCGGCTTAAACATTTTTAAAGATCGAGCAGATCCCGTTGCACTTCCTGATGAACAATATCCAAAATGGTTATGGACGATATTAGAAGAAGGTAAAAAGAGTGTAACAGGAGCAATTTTAGAATCAACAGAAGGAATGACAAAAGGTGAAGCAAGAGCGGCAGAAAAACGTAATTTACGCGCAATAAGAGCTGCACATAAAGCAAAAGAACGTTTAACTGCAAAACAAGCTACAGTTGCATTGGAAAAAGGTTCTTCTGCTGGAAGTGGAATGAATGCTACCGGACAACAATCTCAAGGTATCACTACAGAAGCAAAAGGAAGTGCAGAAGCTTTAGCTGCAAATGCTGCCGCTATTATCCAAGATCCAGAAGTATCTGAGATGGAAGCAAAGAGAAATTTGCGTAAAGCCAATCGTGCTAATATTAAAGCAAGCAACTTTGTCAAATCGCAATAAGCATCATTTGGCATAGGATTAATTATCACATTGTATTAATAAATCAAATCTTAATCCGATAAAAAAAAAGTAGCTCTAGAGACGATGGCCTGAAAAACGTTGCGACTGTCATTGCTTTTCAAAATAATAAAAGTACATGACTATTGCTTGATTAAGATGCTTCATGCGTTGGTTCTTTTGCGCTAAGTACAAACAGGTGATGAGAATGGAACAGAGTGCTATCGAATCCCAATTGGACAAAGTGCTTCCCCTTCATGATTGTGAAGTGCGTAGGAAATAATTATGGTACTGTGCTGGTGTAGTTTTGATAACTCAAATTCCACTTTTATACTAATAATATCAAGATTAGAGCGAAGGCCTCAAAAACTAGGAAATGAACCATAATCGATTTCATAGATATTCAAGTATAGTACATCCGGTCGTCTGATAAGAAGAATAAAAAAGTGTTTTCATTTCACCTTTCACAACGCGTGAGGTAAGAAAAGAAAAAAAATAAAGGCGTGAAAGATTCTCGACGTCTGCAGGATTTGAACCTACGCGGGCAAAGCCCATGAGTTTGAAGACCCACCGTAATCGGTGTAGAATCATTTTCTAGACTCACCTCGTAACCACTTGAGTAAGACGCCTAGCACATAGAGGAAGGGAGCGGATTTGCCTATATGAACGTTCTAACGTACTTTCTGATTGCCTTCTGAGGTTTCAAAGTAGGGCGGGCTCCTTTGTTAAATGAAATGTAGATGCTGTGAAGGAACACAACTCATGTACACCTAGACCATATACCTTTCTCATACGCTCACTTTCAGTAATAGTTCACAAATATTCACGATTTCATAAGCAAAAGTGGAAGGGGTTCAATGATATCATAGTGGCTGAAAAAATAAAAATAAAATAAAAATAAAAATGCACGAAGCGTGGAGGATCGCGATAAAATAATAATAATAATAAAGATAAAGAATCTAGGCCTGCACTGCATAGTCGTAGAAGATTTGAATAAAATAAGGGGCAAGTCGTTTGTATTTTCACCTTTTCACTCAGAGTTGCCTGTCTAACGATTCACTTCTTACGTCAGGATGGCTTTGAAATGACGAAGGTGTGGGGAGGATAAAAATTTGTATATGCAATACCCTACTTTGAGTTGAAATGATATATATATAAACCAAATTTATAAAGTGGAGCCAGAAAGAATAACTTCTCCGTATAACCTTGATCTTGAAGTCGTCATGTTAGAACCAGCTGCTAGTCACGATGAAGAGGCTCAAGGGTCACCAACGCACGAACGTAAATCTACTTTAGGTTTACACGTTTCTACGGCAGTTGGTGAACTTCTTGGTACGGCTATGTTTTTATTCTTAGCAGAAGGAGCAGCAAAGACGGCAAATTTAGGAAGAACAGCAGCACAACAAGGAGCAGAAGCATCTTTGGATAATAGTACAATACTTACAATTGCAACTTCTTTTGGATTAAGTTTAATAGTTACAGCTTGGATATTCTTTCGTATAACAGGAGGTTTATTTAATCCTGCAATCACTTTTGCTTTATGGTTAGTAGGTGTTTTGACTGCTGTTCGTGCAATTATTTTATTTTTTGCACAAATCGTTGGTGGTATACTTGCTGCTGCTTTAGTTCTCGCTTTAACTCCAAGTAAAGGAGGATCAAGCTCAGGCGTAGATCTTGTAAATAATGATCTTACGGGAGTTAGTATAGCTCAAGGTTTCTTTTTAGAAGCTATTGGAACTTCAATCTTGGTTTTTACAGTACTTTTATTAGCAGTCGAAAAGCATAGAGCAACATTTTTAGCGCCAATAGGAATTGGATTAGCATTATTTGCAATTCATCTTTTCCTTTTACCGTGGACAGGTTGTGCAGTTAATCCAGCAAGAGCTTTTGGTCCTGCAGTTGTTTCAGGTAATTTTCCCGGAATTCATTGGATCTTTTGGATCGCTCCTTTATTCGGTTCAATGCTTGCAGTTTTATATTTTGAAGTTTTAAAAGCTTTTGAATATAATCGTGCAGTTTTAGCGATCGATAGTGAAAAAGAAACAACCGTTTTAACTCCAGTACATAAAAGAATATTTAATGGTGGTAAAAAAGCGGTAAAGACTGCTTTATAATGTACATACGTCCTTTCTCTTGCATTTATTTGATTTTATGTATATTATAACGCTCATTTAGTCTCAATCGCAATTATTCCCCACACATATTATTGTGTCTAGCTTTGTTCCTTGCAGTTAAGGTCAAGTGATATGATTATGAAAGTGATAGCTACAGTATGTACATATGTGCGTACCCCTATTCTGACCTTTAAATTGAAAGCTTTAATCACTTGACAAAGGGTGCATGAAGTCTAGAATTGAGGGGTCCAAAATCTATTAAAGTCACTTGTGTTCCTGGACATAAATTGCCCTTTTTTTAAAGATCAGTGGACGTAAGCCACCTTGTTTTTAAGATTTAAACACGCTCTTTCTCTTGGCATTTTGCCTCCTCCCCTTGCACACTTTTTAACTCTTACACAAGCACAGTCCGTCGCGTCAAAAAAAACCCAAAAGGTACAGAGTCATATTTTCCGTATGCAGTGAAACAGGACAAGGTAGCAAATCCCGAGTACTGCGCGATTGTGTCGAGTGCATGCATGGATCCTGACTGCTTTTTGTCTTTTGTGATACCTATCTCTAACTCCCCCTAACGGTTACGATTCCCATAAAAGGGATTCCCCATTGCTCAATCTTTGCTTTCATGTCTTTCACCATCTTCCCTTTTGAAGGTCGTCGTTCATCAATCCCCTAATCTTCCTTCCTTTTTTTTCCTTCAAAATGGTCAACACATTTCCCATCATCTCTCTCGTTACTCGAGCAGCAGCAGATGGATCGATCATCTCCGGAGCAGATCCGACAAAAGTCAGTACAAGTGATCCAATTCGATTATTCATCATTCAAGCTTCTATAGTAATCATTTTCACTCGAATTTTAGCTTACTTTTTGGCTAAAATTAAACAACCTTCCGTTATTGCTGAAGTGATTGGTGGTATCTTGTTAGGTCCAACAGTCTTTGGACGTATTCCTGGCTTTACAAATCACATCTTTCCCGTCGCTTCAATTCCTTATTTCAATTTGGTCGCCAATCTTGGTTTGGTATTATTCCTTTTCTTAGTTGGATTGGAAATCGATACACGCATCATTCGAAAATGTGGCGTCGCTGCATCTACGATCAGTTTATCCGGTTTACTCATCCCTTTCGGTCTTGGATCCGCCGTTTCTGTGGGCATTTACAATGATTTTATCGACAAATCAAGAGTATCACTAGGTCATTTCATCCTTTTCACAGGTGTCGCAATGGCAATTACTGCTTTGCCGGTCTTAGCAAGAATTGTATTGGATATGAAGTTGATGAAGACAAAAGTTGGTGTTGTAGTATTGGCAGCAGGTGTTGGAAATGATGTTGTGGGTTGGATTCTGTTGGCTTTGGCTATCGCTCTCGTCAATGCATCTTCCGGTCTTGCCGCTTTATACATTTTCCTAGTCGTTGTCGCTTGGACTTTATTACTATTCTTCCTTGTTCGACCATGCTTCATTTGGCTTGCAAGGCGTGATGGCTCACTCTCAAGAGGCCCAACGCATCTAATGATGACCCTTACAATCTTGCTCGTCTTTACTTCATCCTTTTTGACCGATTGTATCGGTGTTCATGCAATCTTTGGAGCATTTTTGGTTGGTTTAATCATTCCTCACGAAGGTGGTTTCGCAGTCGCATTAACCGAAAAGCTTGAAGATATGGTTTCAATCATCTTTTTACCGCTTTATTTCGCCTTGTCTGGTTTACGTACAAATTTAAGCACTTTGGATACCGGTTTGGTATGGGGTTACGTCATCGCCATTTGCTTGATTGCATTCTTTTCCAAATTTATCGCATGCGCTGCTGCTGCTCGTTTAACAGGTTTCAACAATCGCGAATCGGCTGCCGTTGGAACATTGATGTCTTGCAAAGGTCTTGTCGAATTGATTGTGTTGAACTTGGGTCTAAGTGCTGGCATCTTGGACACACGTGTTTTCAGTATGTTTGTGGTGATGGCAATCGTTTCCACTTGTCTAACAACGCCTTTGACCATGTTAGTGTATCCCAAGCGCTTCCACACATTCTTCACTGAAGATGACTTTAAGAAAAAGGATGATAAACGCCGTCAAGGAGATGATGAAGACGGAGAACAATCAGATCCGATCAAGTCGAAATCTTTGGCAAAGAAGTATCTCTTTGTTCTTGATCGATTTGATGACCTTCCAGGTCTTTTGAATGTCGTGCAAGTCTTGAGACCCTCAAGCGATTTACATTTGCGCAATCCACAATCATCTTCGGTAAACAATGCCAGAAGAAGGAACAATGCAAGCACAGAAAAGGGCGATGAAAGTGGAACTTCTGAAAGCAGTCATGAAGACAACGTTCCGGTTTTGCTAGATGGTCAATCATCAAGAACTATTATACCCAAAGCACCTGCTTCAGTCGACGCTCTTCGATTGATGGAATTAACCGAACGTACTTCAGCAGTGATGAAAGTTGCTGAACATGATGAAACAGTTCAAGCTGATCCTCTCATTAACGTCTTCCGCGCTTTTGTCAGATTGAACAGACTTCCCATTCAAGCAGCAATGCAAGTCGTTCCTATCGATGAATTTAGCAGTACAGTCGTCACTCGAGCACAAAATACTAAATCTGATTTAGTAGTTCTTCCTTGGACTTTACCTTCGACTGGTTTATTGGGAAGTGATCAAAATGAATCCGGTTCATTACGCGGCCCTGTTGAAAGATTTTTCGGCGCCGGATCGTCTGATGTTTCCAGTGTTGCAAGGTACTATCAAGCAGCATTTGTCCGTAAAGTGATACAAACAAGTCCATGCCATGTAGGAATGTTATTAGAACGATCTTCAGGTGGACAACAAATCTCTGGACAACGTTCTACAGTCGGATGGGGTCAACACGTCGTTTTTGCTTTCATGGGTGGTCCAGATGATAGATGTGCACTTGAACTTTTGCGAGAATGGTGCAAGGTGAACGAAGATGTTTATGCTACTATTTATCGTTATCGTAAATCGGACGCAGATCTTACAGGCAACAATCTTAACTCCCCTCCGATGACGATGCAAAATGTGGACACCGTGCACAAAACTCAAGCTGCAAGTGCTGTTTATGGAAATCTATCTGTACATGATACGATGTATCCTAATTCCAACTTGAACCCTTTGCAAGCACAATTACAAGATGATATTGCTATTGAAGCAATCTTGAAAGCATGTCAAACGGATCAAGATCTTGGTCGTCGTTTGCGCGTATTTGAAAAGATTACACCAACTCCATTAGCACACCTTATCGGTTCGATTGGTCAAAGTAAATCTACAGATGAACCAAAAGAAACGCAAAATGAAATCGAATCAGATGATTTACCTCCTGCAAGTTTGATCTTGTTAGGTCGTAATCGTCGTTTGCCAACGATCACTCATCGTGATGAATTAAGAGCTTTATTACGAAAACATGATGCTTCTGCTGCAAGTGCATCTTCTTCTTCTACAAATACGACTGAATCGCGTTTAATCGATGGTGAAATGAGTAAGATTGTCGGCCAAGCTGCTTTGGCTGTTTGTGGAGTGGGAAAATGCACTTTACCCGTTTTGGTCGTTGCAAGTAGTTTACACCAACGTGTTGTTGGTGAAGATGATTAGTAATGTTTTGCCGTTTGCCTTTTAACTTTTTTTGATGTACCATTATTATACCCCCCTTTCATCACGGTTACCCACTTTTTCCTTGCATCCTCTGTTGTTGTTTATAGTTCTGCTTGATGTAGAATTACACGTATCTCTTTCGACTTCAATAGTTTTATGACTTTTTATGATCTAAATGATGACATGCGAATTTCCTAGTAGAAAGATATGATACAGTAGTGAAAGTAAAATAATTATGCTGCTATTTTTGTAATTGCTTCAACAATTCTTCTGAAGTTGTGATGGGTAATCCACATGCAAAGTCTTGACAAACGGTCGCATAACTGCCGCGAGTGAGCAATTTTGGATCTTCCAACACTTCTCGAACGGCATCATTACCAACAATAAATGATTGACCAAGTTGCTTCTGAGCGCCTTCTTTGCCTTCAGTTGTATCGATATGAATTACTGAAGCCCGAGGTAAGAATGTGGTGGAAAAGACATTAAGCAATTCTATTGTATTTTTGTCACCACTTGGACCAACAATGATCACTTGTTGTGAACCCAATTTTGCACGTAATAAAGCTGTGATTCGGGTGCCCAATGCATGAGGTGCTCGTTCCAAGATTGCGCCTCCTGAAGTGATACATTGTGCGATACGATCATGACTACTCAAACTTGAAGCTTGTCTGCCTTGAACTTCGCTCCTTTTTGCTAATTCTTGATCCAAATTGGAAATTAAGGATTGCAATCGCAACAGGTTATGTGCCGAAACACTTGTACTCGTTGGTTCTGCACCTTCTTGATCGCCTCTTTGACGTCCAAGGATGTTACCATCACTCTGTTTCGATGAAATTAAATATCCTCCTGGACCACCTTCATCATCCCAAAATAGAGAATCTTGTGCAGCTTGAACTTGTAAAGCTTGTTCGATATATTTTGTGTCAAATGTAACTTCATATAAATCCAACAATCCTTGAATTACAAATGCATAATCCACATCAAATCCAAGAGGACCTTGAACGCCATCACGATAGCTACGTAAGAATTGATGTTTTTCTTTATTCCACATCGTGTTCCACAAAAATGCAGAAGAGTCATTTGCCAATTTCAATGCTTTTTTGCCTATCTCACTATCTTTTCCAAGTACTTGAGATGCTTTTGCTAATCCACTGATAGCCAAACCATTCCAAGCAGTAATAATTTTATCATCGCATAACGGTCTAGGACGTTGATCGCGATAGGCAAGAAGTTTTTGTTTACTCGTATTCCACAACGTCTTTGCTTCTTCTTCCGCAATCTCAAGCTTTTCAGCGGTTGATAAAAGCGTTGTAGATGCGTGAAGTACATTCTTTCCTACTAATTCACCATGTGGATCGCTTTCGGCGGGGATATTACCTTCCAACCTGATACCAAAATGTGAAGACACAAGTTGACACGCTTTGCTGTCCTTTCCACCCAAAACATTTTCAATCTCTACTGAATCCCAAACATAGAAAGCCCCCTCTTTAGCATGTTCGGATTCTGGGGTAGGTAAACTGTCTGCATCTTCAGCAGCATATATCGATCCGTCTTTACTAGTCATATATCGTTCCAAATATTCAATGATACCAGTTATTGTTTGTCGAAATTCGTGTGTATATTGTTGTAATTTAGATTCAGATGAAGCCAAACATAATTGTAATGCTTCTGAGAATGAAGTTAGAAGTTGACCTTGATCGTAAAGCATCTTTTCAAAATGAGGAACTCGCCATTCTTCATCAACGCTATAACGTGCAATTCCGCCTGCTAATGGATCAGAGATACCGCCTCTTGCAATTCTTGCCAATGTAAAAGCTGAAGATTCTATAGCCTTTGAAGCAGAATCAGAACCAATTCCAATCTCTGATAAAGCCGAGCTTGGCGTACTCTTTCCAATGATTTCCGCAGCAATACGATGTAAAAAGTAAAACGTGTTCGGTGGTGAAGGAAATTTTGGAGCGTTTCCAAATCCTCCGTTCTCTTGATCAAAAGAAAGAAGCCAATGTTTTAGTGTCTTTGCAGTCACATTTAATGGCGGTAAATCGGACCAATCTGTTCCTGCAACACCAGCTGAAGCGACTTGACGTAATTGTTGACTGATATCCCTTGCACTTGAAAGGCATCTTTGACGATCTTCTTCCCATAAACTTGTCAAACGATCGATCAATTCTTTGAACATAGGAGGCGGAAAGTACGTTCCACCAAACAAAGGTTCACCTTCATTTGTCAAGAAAACACTCATTGGCCAACCACCCCTTCCAGAAGTTGCTTGAACGAATGTCATATATGCAGCATCAACATCTGGTCTTTCTTCTCTGTCAACTTTAACACAGACAAAGCTTTCATTTAACATCTTTGCAATGCTTATATTTTCGAAAGATTCATGTGCCATAACATGACACCAATGACAAGCACTATAACCTGAACTCAAAAATATCATCTTTCCTTCTTTTTTTGCTTGATCGAGTGCTGCTTGTGACCATGGTTGCCAATCGACTGGATTATGAGCATGTTGTAAGAGATAAGGCGATGTAGAGTGAATGAGTGCATTGGTATATTCCATAGGTCGTACACCTTGATTTGTCGGTGCCATTTTGTTGATCTTAGATGTAGAATAAGTTCTAGGGTACGATGTAGACACGATAGGTGTTAAATGAGTGTATGCGAGTGGTGAAATATATCGAAAATTTGCTGTTGTTCTAATAATTCTGCTGCCCAAATATCGAGCTATTGACATTGTTTTGTCATTTGGTATAGTTGATGATGATAATCAAAGCAACATTTCAATTACTGTAATGTTCGTGGAGGCATAATCATATTCGCACTGTTCATGTAAATTATTCCCCGACTTCCGTCAAGATTTTACACGTGCATGAGATTCGTGAGGACGAAGGATAGACCTTTCAAAATTGCCACCTTATCGGAAGGCTAAACAAGCGAAGAGGGCTTAGACTAGACTCGGTCAGATGATTTTGTACGCGTACTGAATAAGGCCAATAACCCTTGCATTGAGGAAATGTACGTGTAGCCAAATTTGAACGAGAAGTTTATAGTGGGGCTGCTACGCCTGAGCTGCGTAATCTGGCTGATGCTTCTTTCCTCGTAGTGTTTGGTGTAATGCATAGGAGGAGATTTCTAGAAAATTAAACTTTTCTAAACTCAATCCTTTCAGCTCTTGCAATCACCTACAATTCGCTTGTTCATTAGGATCGTACGTGATTGGTAATTCTCTTGTTACGAACTTATTGCACGACAAATTTGATTACTGTAGAATATTGAAAGAACGCCTTTCTACAGCCGCCAACACTACCTCCCTCATACATATACATATATACACACGCAAATATGTGGATGGTCAACTGGTTTTGGGATGTGCTAGCCTCTCTTGGTCTAGCACACAAGAATGCAAAGATTTTATTCTTAGGTTTGGATAACGCAGGAAAGACGACACTTTTACACATGTTAAAAAATGATCGTTTAGCAACTTTACAGCCAACATTACATCCTACTTCAGAAGAATTGGCAATCGGATCTGTTAAATTTACAACGTACGATTTAGGAGGTCACGCACAAGCACGTAGATTGTGGAAAGATTATTTCCCAGAAGTTGATGGAATTATCTTTATGGTTGATTCACAAGATCATGAACGCTTTTCTGAATCACGCGAAGAATTAGATCGCCTTTTAAGCATTGAAGAATTGAGCAAAGTTCCTTTCTTGATCTTGGGTAATAAAATTGATGCACCTCGTGCTGTTAGTGAAGAAGATTTGCGTGGTGCTATTGGTCTTTATCAAACAACAGGAAAAGGAAAAGTTCCATTGAAAGGTACGTATGCGTATTGTAACATAGTCGTAATTTTTCTCTTCCCTCGCTGACACATTCTTGTACACCCCTTCTTACAGATATCCGACCTATTGAAATCTTCATGTGCTCCGTCGTTATGCGTCAAGGTTACGGTGAAGGCTTCCGTTGGCTATCTCAATACATCTAAGTGGTGAAATTGAACGACAAATTTGGACTTCTTGCCGTTGAAGTCAAACATGTAGCACAGGTAATCTAGAGTAGATGTACATATGACCGAAGTTGTGGTCTTCGAGACGTCAAATGCGATCTTTCATCACTTGAAAAAATGTTTCCATATTATAAGAATCACAACAATAGTAACATTTATGTTTCCGTTGATGAATTTGGCTGCATTTTTAATCGAGACACAAAAGACTGTGAAATCATTTAAAACGAAATCATTGAGATGTACATTTATTGAAAGAAGGCTAAGCCCTACACGAACTAGAATACTACTCTGGGAGTCTATAAAGTCTAAACATGAATGATGAGATGAAAACGTTAATAATGAAATTGCATGTTTCTAAGGGTGCTCAATGATGATAAGAAATGTAGTGTGTATGTAATTGAAATACGATCAAGCTTGTGCACATTGCACGCCAGGACCGCCTCCAGCTTCTTCATCTTCATCTTCATCCATCTGTCCTGCTCCAGCACCGTTTGCTTGCGATCTTCCTTGATGAGCTTCACGTTCAGAAATATCTTCCATATGAACATCTTCTACATCTTCATCATTTGTGATAGCAATAGGCTTTTTGCGTGGCGGTAGAGCTTGTTCAAGTAATGGGATTTTATCAATTGGGATCTCATCAGGGAAATCGACATGAATGTTGATGAACAAATCTCCCATCTCGTGATGACGATAAGATGGCATACCTTGACCACGTAAAACTTTGATTGCGCCATTCTTGACAACTTCACCTTGAGGGATATCAATGCTCAGAAAGTGCTTACCAACATGTTCAATGTTAACCTTACCTCCACCAAGAGCAGTCAAAAGATCGATATGAATATCTGTGATCAAATCATTCTTTCTTCTCTTGAAACGAGGATGAGGTTGTTCATCCACAATAATAATCACATCTCCCGGAATGGTATTTGGTGCTTGATCTGCTGCTTCTTTGAATACAATCTGTTGACCATCTTGCATACCAATCTCAATGCGTGCTTCTAGCACTTGACGTTCTTGAATGATCTTCTTACCGCTGCATTGCTTGCAACGATCTTTTGCTGGAATTTGCTCTCCGGTACCTTGACAATCGGTACATGTTTGTTGCATTTGTTGTACCATTGGACCTAATTGTCTCAAGATTACCTTGATACCTTGACCATTGCAACCTTGACAAGATTTTACAGATCCTTCTTTTCCACCGCGACCATCACATTTGCTACATAAAACGTGCTTTTGCAATGCTAATTTTGTCACTTTTCCAGTATATAATTCTTCCAAAGTGACCTTGACACGATGAGGCAAATCTTTACCTTTACGAGGTCCTCGTGGTCTGCCACCACCGCCGCCTCCGAAGAAGCCGCCTCCACCACCACCGAACAATTGTGAGAAGAGATCTTGAGGATCCATGCCACCACCCATTCCACCTTCGCTCAAACCTGCTTCACCAAATCGGTCATACATATCACGCTTTTGTGAATCGGCTAGTGTTTCATAAGCTGCTGTGACTTCTTTGAATTGTTCTGGATCACCACCTTTGTCAGGATGTAAAGCTAAGGCTTTCTTGCGGTAAGCTTTTTTAAGTTCACTCTCTGATGCTTCGGTTGAGACACCGAGCAAATCGTAGAATTTGGTTTCCTTTACCATTTTGAATATTTATGTATGTGTGACTTGGCCTTCCGAGCCTTTTACGGAACTTTTTATATCGTTAAAATCGTCTGTAGCTGACGATGTCGTGCGTATCAATCAATGCCTTTTAAATTGAAATCAGGCTTATTCCCCTTGTCTGTATGATGAGGATATTGGTCGTTGATGGTCAACGTCTATTTTGCTTCAAACCTCCTTTTTTTTGATAATTTCACCTTTCACCTTTTTGAGTGATATGATGATTGAAGTTAATGATTCTTAAAATTTTTAACATCCGTATGTGTTTAACATTTCTAATTCAATCAAAAAACCAGGCACACGAGCGGTGTTTTCCTTGACCGTTTTGATGCTGCTACTGCTTAGGGCCGAATTTATTTGCTTGCGTATGCATCCAAAAAAAAATCTCTCTCGAACGACACTTAAAATTTCTGTATTGCCACCTTTTGAATGTATGAATAATCGGTCTACGCGGGCGTGATCTAGAGACTTCTAGGTAGACGCGCCTTCCGTTAAAAGTAGCTCTTTCCATTCCTTCCAAAACATTCTACCCGTGTTCCGAGCAGCGTATTGCTCACGTGCAATGCATATTGTCTAATTAACACTTGTGTTGTTCTGGCTACAACACAGTATCATCATTACCATCAGCCCGCTACCTTCATATCACACCGTCATTGGCGGTCTACAATCATTCAAGTATGAAAGCCAGCTACATATGGCGTCAATAAAGGCGCCTTTTCATCATTCTGATATTTAATGAATGCGTTTTGCTTATTCAGTCTTTTTTCTTATCGCTCTCGCATAGCAAAAGGAAAGGTGATGATAATTTGAACACATTGGCAAAAGCGCATCAATCCTTGAATCTTTCTACTACCATCGTAAGCTGTCCTTGAATGGGAAGAATGGACTCTCAGCAGATGACCAGATTGCTTACTCTTTTCCTCTTGCATTCATAGTGAATGCTTGATTCGGTTCATAAATTTGGTTGAAATGTCCGTATAAGCTATGAATAATGTCCCAATCTACTAGAGGCAATTTTTGAATTTCCTCATGCTGTAAAGCACAAAGAAGTATTTGACTAACTTTGAACCTCAATTGATTCTTCCTCATGTAGAATATGTCACCCAATCATGACAGATGGTTCAATGGTCCACCTCCAGACCATAGACAAGATGGAGAACGAAGGAGATCGGCACCGAGACCCTATGAATGGTACGACCAAGAGCCTGAAAGTGGCCATTCAAAACAGTATGATACGTATCACAGAGAAAGTTTGACACGTGGACACCAACAATGGCCGCAATACGGCTATGGTGATCCAGAAATGCAACAAAAACATCATCAGGATTATAGGGAAGCAAAACCCACTAATCCGTCAAATAGAGGAAAACATTGGCAAAATGAAGAGGATTCTGGCTCAAAAGGTCCATCTCGGCGCTCTGCACCATCTTCTTCAAAGAACTCACAACCACGTTGGCATCTTTCCAAGGAATTTCAAGAATTCGCTCGTAATTCAAGAACAGATACCTTGCTCCTTTTGGACGATTATTGTAGACCTTTGAGTGCGAGTAAAGAGTTGTTCGTCTTTCTGCAATCTTTGCCGAGCTCATCACAAGTCCAAAATCGTATTAAAGGCGTTATCACAGCTTCGAAAAATGGAAGATGGCTTGCACTTGTTGCATGTCAAGATACAGACGTTGCGAAAGCTTTGGCTAATGAGATCAAAATTCATGCGAAAGATATCGAAGCTAAATTTGTCACTAATCAAGTCTTTAGCTTTATTTCACAAGGACACAAAATATCCCTTTCAGAGGGTTTACGGCAACGCTTTTCAGAAGAGGGAGTTTTACTGGATGAATGGTCTTCACCTGCAACTTTTGAACCTGTCAAAACAACATCAGGAGAAGATAAAGTTAATAATCAACAGCTCACTTTACCAGACAGCGTATCGAGAGATCATCGTAAGATCACATCTGCGAATCCTCTATCGTACGCAAAGAAAGCTGCTTCACATATAAGCAGATGGAACGCTCAACAGGAAGAATTGCAGCGAAGCGATGCAACGGAATTGCATGCAGTACCAGAACTTCAACTTCCTAGCAATGACCCTTCAAATGTCATGCAAAAAGCGGAAGATTTTAATTATCTGGATGAGGAGAAGAAAGCATGTCTATTATGTCAAAGACAGTTCAAATCGTTAGAAGTTCTTAGAAGGCATTCTGTTGAATCTGAATTACACAAGAAAAACCTACAGGATGAAGAACGCTGTTTAGAAGGACGAAAGCGAAAGATCACATCTACTGCTGCAGCGGAAGGTATAGCATCCGCCCCATCTACAGGTATGAGAAAGGCAGGTTTCGCACCCTTGCAGAGTGTCACCTTGGATAGAAAAGACTCGGATAATGAGCCATCGGTAGACAGTAGTATGGAATATCGTGATCGAGCAGCAGAAAGACGAATTGTGTTTGGTACAGAGGCGATTGCAAAAGCGAAAGCAATGGCTAAAAAGCGACCATACTCAAGCGATTTGATAGCTAAAACCATTCCCGAATCCGAAGATGCAAGACCCGCTAAGCTGGACGAAACAAGTATCGGTGGAGCATTATTGGCAAAGATGGGATGGAGTTCAGGCAAAGGATTAGGAATGGACGGAGAAGGGAGAACAGATCCGATTATAACGCATGTTTACACTCCTGGTGCTGGGATTGGTAGCATAGGAAATAACAAACTTGTACCTACAGTGGAAGAATATTCAAAAAGACAAACAAAGTTCATTCAGGGCGATGCAGCATATCAAAGATCAGCTCGAATGCAAGAAAGGTACAATGAATAAGAAATGCAAAAAAGTGTATTATTACAGCTTTGATTTGGTGGATGAATGACCGTTTTGAAGATAATTTTCAATTTTATTGGCCCAAAATTCTTTTCCGAAATAATCGAACCAAAAGTGACCGAATTGATCATTGTTTGGTTGCATATCCAATCGTTTTGCACTTTTGATACTCTTTGTAAAAGAATCACTTTCGCTATATTTCACCATTCTATCCAATTTTCCATGTATGATAAGAACAGGTAATGATTCGGAAATTTTGTGTAATTCTTCTCTCGTATCACGTCCTTGAATTGCCAACATTTGTGAACCAATGATACTTTGTGGTCTTCTTGTCGTTAGTGAAACTTTTACACGTTCTTCAAATGTTGGCTTATTTCCTTTCTCTTTCATCCAATTTTCGTCGTATTGATAAGACATTAAAAATTCTGTTAATTCATCTTTCCATTTAGGATTCGTTCCTGCTTGTGAAAGGAAATGTTGTAAGTCACTTTGCTTTAAATCTCCTTTTGGTAATTTTGGCATAGTTGAAGCTAAGATTGCTTTTTGAACATGTACACCTTTCACTTCAATTCCTTCTTTTTGAACTTTTACTTCGGGTAATAACATCAATGCTTGTAATATATGCCCTCCCATTGACCATCCCAGGATATTCACTTTGAGAAATTGTCCGCCAAGTGCACTCAACAAATCCAAAACATCATTTGCCTCTAAATCAAGCGTATGATCTGGTTCTTCTTCGTCATCCTTTCTCTTTGCTAATCTAGATTCTCCGATTCCACGTCGATCATATACCAAAACAGTTCTCTTCTTTGCTAATTCACTTGTTAATGGTTGAAAATCTTCTTTTGTACTAGTCCAGCCATTGATCAAAACGATCGGAACAGTAGAAGAATGTTCACTTCCGTGGATTTCATATCGAATAGTCGTTCCATCCGGTAAAGATTGTGTTCCTTTCTTAATCGTCATGATTTCAATTGGGAGAGGTTGATGGTTATGTTGCAACTCTGTAACCGGCATAGAGCAAGCGAAAAGTTACCGGGCCAAATCAGCTAATGTGGGGTGGAATATATATTTGTGTGTACAATTGAATGTGAATGGAGGCAGAAGCGGAAAACGGACTAAATTCGCGTCGCGTTTGATTCTTCCTGTTTAATAAATACAACCTGAAGTTGTGTTGTTCCTAAATTATGCATACAATCGTAATCACGTATACCTAAAATGACGACAAGATGAGTATGGAGGTGGATGAAGAGGTGGATATCAGTGCGAACAAGGCGGAGTCATCTGCTTCAGTGACTTTTGAATCGACACAGAACGGTGAACAGATCAAAGCATCAGATAAACAACCCATCGAAAGACAAGCAAGTGAAGACACGAAATCTACTTCATGTTCTTTAATCTTTACCTTGCAAGGTCATAAAAAGAGCGTTTCTTCTCTTGCAATTTCTCCAGATGGAACTGAAATCGTTTCAAGTGGTGCAGATGGATTATTAAAGATATGGTCACTTGCAACTGGATCCTTACGAGCAACCTTGGATGCTCATGATCAAACAGATTCACCTTCCTCCACGCAAAGACAAGGGATAAGTGATGTAGCTTGGAGTTCTGATGGAAAATATATCGTTTGCGGAGGTGACGATAAATTAGTACGAGTATGGCATGCAAAAAGATTGGAATTATTATGTGAATTTGAAGGGCATACATCTTTCATTTTTTGTGTTTCTTTTAATCCAAACGTAACTTTGGCCGTTTCAGGAAGTTTCGATGAAAGCGTTCGAATGTGGGATTTACAGAAAAAACGCTGTCATCGTACGATCGCTGCTCATTCGGAAGCTGTAACAGGAGTTGCATTTAATCGAGATGGTTCAATTTTAGCAAGTTGCAGTTATGATGGTTTAATAAGATTATGGGATGCATTCACAGGTCAATGTTTAAAGACTTTAGTACATGGTGAAGCGATGCCGATAGGTCATGTTGTCTTTTCGCCAAATGGATTTCAACTACTTGCAACTTCTTTGGATAATTCTATACGACTTTGGGATATGGCAAACGGTCGTGTTCTTAAAACCTACGTCGGTCATCAAAGCGCAAAGTTTGCTCTTAAATCTGCATTCACTGCTTGGGACACGTACAACACAAGCAAAGATACAAACAGTGTCAATGGCTCAAATTCACAACTTCCATGTTTTGTCGTTGCAGGAAGTGAAGATCAAAAGGTGTACTTGTGGGATTTGCAAAGCAAGCATGTCGAACATACACTGCAAAGTCATCGTGATGTCGTATTGTGCATTGCGGCGCATCCTTCTAAACCAATTATCGCTTCTGCAAGTCTCGATAGGGATCCATGTATCAAAGTATGGCATCTCAAGTCGAGATAAGAGGTATCAGGCTCAAAAAAGGCATGTTCTCCTGGCAATCGTGCCATTTCTATTTTCATGTACTATGTATGCTTGGCTATAATTACAAGATGTATAATAAGATCAAATCAAAGAGTTTACAGAGCCTTCTTTTTGGTTTGGATGTTACTTGCAGGCGTGACCTCGATCACGTCAGTATACCTTCGAATAAGATTGTTCAATGTTGAGCCAGCACAAAGGGCGATCAGTGTTGATGTAAATATGATCACATTGTACGGCATGCTGAAATCGGGAACTGCTACTTCGACCAGAGCAGGTTCAGTGTAAAGTTGAGTGCCATCTTCCATAGTTAGAATTGCAGGTGGAATATCGAAACCACGATGAGCATCTGGAGGATGTTCTGCATATCGCAAAAACGCTTTATCATATTCGAACGTAAGGCGTACCGTACTCAAGGGTGGAACACGCAAATCTACCTCTAGATGCATCGGTCTTGCTCTTGGTAATGAAGGAGTATAGTTGAACGATTGAATTGCGGGCAAATCCAAATCATCGGAGAATAAAACAATCTGATCATCCTTATCGTTAACCTCTTCTGATATCTGCTCTTGCATCGTATGAAGGTATACTTTGATAAACCATGGCAAGATTTCTGTGTATTTGATCCTTCTTTCTTTTGCTTGTTCTAGATTTGTGATGGTAAGCTGAACCATTCCGCTTTCCTGTCCATATCCAGAGAAGATACGAGAAGTGGTTAACTTTTGTGCAGGATAAGCGATAGGGTATGCGAAATATTGCTCAAGTGGCCATGTCATCTCGACATTGAGATCGTTGGAAAATCGAGTATCAAATGTATATGATCCACGCTTGCGTAATTGTACGGCGAATCTTTTCGCTTTAGACAAAAGCTTGTCCACATCTGATAAACTTTCATCGTCATCAATATCTTGCGATTCTGATGGTGTCATGACGATCGGCCAGACGCGGAACTCTGCGTCTTCACTTTCATCATTCTTTTGCGGTAATTGCTGTTTAGGTGTGAGTACCTTAATCGAACTGTGACGTACCAAAGGGCAAGATTGCTTGAGCGTTGTACCAAATAGCTTTTCCAATGACCAATCACGCTTGCCTTTCACGCTTGCGGCTATAGCCGGCGAAAAGACAGCTTGAACATTGATGCGAACCTTCCATTGACCATGCGAACGACGGAGATGCAACGTCATTCCATGAAAGTCAGAGTAAAAGAATTTATGTGGTTTGAGTAAACTTGCCAATCCTGCCATTGTTTTGCATGGTAACAATTTGAGTAGAGTCGATAGATTTTCCGTGCATATAGCTTCTGAAGAGAGCATTGCATGCAGGCTGACGTATTCACTCGACCCTGACTCCTTCTTGAATGGTACAACTGTCAATTTTTCATCCAAAGCGTCTAATGATGCACAGAATAAGCCTGCCATATTTGCTGTTAATGTTCTCCAATTCTTCAATGCTGCTTCGGGTATGGCTGATTGATTATTGAGATGTGCAGGATCGGATGATGCAAGAAAATGATCGTTCTTTAACTTTGCCTTTACTTCTGCACCTATTCCAACCATTTCTTCTTCGTTTGGAATTCCCCATTTTGTATAATCCCATCTGCCTGCATTTATAGCAAGGTGTATTTCATCTGCATTGCTACTTTGTGCAAGATGAATTAAAGATCGTGGAACGAATGAATAGATTGGTAAATTATTCTCGACATCTTTTTCTGTTTCTTCGCTTATGTTCAAGGGTGACTCTAGATCGAATTTGAACACAGTATGAACCCTTCCATCTTGTAAAGGTCGAATTGTGAGTGATTCATCAAATATCGATTTTGACGTGAAGGATGAGAACGTTAATGCACAGTTGCTTAAGCAAACCAAAAGCAGTAAAGCGATCGATCTGTTCAGCCTTGGAAGGGACATCATATTTTCTGGATTTGGTTGTCCATGCTGCCTCAATACCATACTGTGTAACGCAATGATGGATGATGATGGCCTTTCCTTCTGAAGAACACGTTGGGATGCGCTAGGGTAAACTCTGCAAAGTCGCGTTGCAATACAATTCACACTCCACGCGTGTAGACTAGACTAGACTATGTACCGAAAATGCCTTTGTACAGTCAAAGCGCTGCGCTGCGCTAAGCCACGCATGGCCATCTCCCGATATAAACTTTCCCGGCAAATTCATGGTGATGCATCATTGTCTAATTCGTCTAATCGGTATGTTGCTGACATTATTCAGTACACGATGCTTTTCAATCGATACTTATATGTCCTTTGTGTTTTCCTTAGGAGTTGTTAGGTCTTTTGCTGTGAAAATGAAAAAAGACTTGATTTTTATATAACATTCTGAAAATCAAATTCGTTTTTTTAGGTGCCTTTTTACAGTTCAAGAAAGGACACATTGTTAGTGTCATGAAGTTGGCTTTCTATATCTATGCTCTTGTCCGATCTGATGTTATCCCTTGCGTTCTTCATGCTGAACAATATTTAATCAATATTTGAAGAATATATTATTTATTCTGTAAAATTTAATCTGCGACGTTTAAATCGTAAATTATGATGATTCGAAAAGAGTATATTCGTGTTTAAAAAGGTACATAAGAGTGTCTCATCATGACTGGGCCTGCCAACATTCCAGTCAGACTTTAATAATGTAACGCATTCACAAAACGATATAAACAGCAATATATGTCAAAAAAGCTATAAGTTCAGTAATTATGCCCAAGGCGAAAGAATTTGAGATTTCAAGATTCATAATCATGAAGAGACACTTTAAATCGAAGCAACCAGCATGCGAAAGTAATCAATATCAATTCACATTTAATGACGAACGAGAAACATAGAGATGGACTGTGACTTGAACTAGCAGATTACATAAGCACACCATTCAATCCAACACGCTTGGAAAATTACAACACGTTTAGCACAATCCGAAGCAATAACAACTTTATCTTGCATAGAAAACAATATTACAAATCTTGCATATTTCTCACCGAAAAATTCTTTTAAGAACTTTAAGTACCCGTGTTAGGGATGCATATGTCAATTTAGAATCAATAGATATTCGACGGAAATGCAAGAGATAACGATACGGAAATATGGAAGCACGCAACTAAATGATATGTTTTGCAATATCAATGTAAACTTTAGCCCGTTAGTTTAGTCTATTTTTTTGGCCGCACCCTTTTCGAATTCTCTAAAATAGTAAATTTGCATTAATATTAGAACATATTCGAACAATACACAATCTGCAGCTTCTATTGTGTAATAGGAATAACTTGCATCGTTTTTATCGATCATATCTTCTTATTCGGTCTGAAAAGATTAAATGTACATTCTGAAGAGCTTATGATTATTATCGGGTAGATTCTCAGCCGAAATGTTCTACATACATACAATTTGATCCGGTCTGCACGCTTATCCGTCACGTCAAAGATTGATTCCCCGACAAAATAAGCATTTAACTCTCCTACATAATCCGACGCTGTCCTAATGCAGGCTTGTTAAGTCCACGGAGAATATTGTAATTTTACTGGCATAATGAAGGTGTTTAATGATTAAGCGCCAATCTATCTTTATTTCTATCGTTAGTGTTAAAACGGGGAATCAAACTTCTGTTCCCAAACTAGAAGTTTTGATACGTACGATACTTCTTTTAACTTGTACACTATCCTAGTTCGGAGAAAAAAAAAGCGCAAATAAAAATCGAACATAAATTGAAAATGATTATGATACACAGCTGGGGTAGCCTTCATTGATGTGCATGAAAGAGAAGAAATACGCTATTAAACAAAAAAAAAAAATGCCTGTGGCGCGCTGCACGAAACCATTGTTCTTTTAAGTCCTCTCCCGCTTGGCTTTCGTGCCTGCGCTGGGCTTTTAAGACGAATGAATATCCTTTTTCAACAATGAAAGGGAAAGATAGCAATCCTATAGTCAATGTGTGGATGACAGGCTTCCAAAGAGGACCTTGCACATGCATCAGGTCACTCTACATATACTGAAAATGTGCATCTGAGGCGTGGGATGCTTTTAACAAAAAATAAATGGAATGGCAGCTACCCTTGATCTTGCTCTCTTTTCACACGAAAGAAAGAAACTACTATCTACGTGTCAGCCCAGACCCGGAAATGCCACTGAAGAGAAGAATAGCATCATGGCTTGCTTTATGCAGTTTAATGTCTCATATATTTGCCCACGCAGATGCTCATGTTCTCGTACCGAAAATGTCGTTTGATTCGGCGAATGAAACGGATTTATGTCTTTTTTTGTTTACTCCATAGAAGCATGACCGAATCCCACTAGGGAACCAAGAAATGTACTTTCTCCCGCATTTACACCAATCAGTTAGGTTGATTTGATTGCCGCTGATTTGCTGGCTTAAAAACATCGGGCACGGATGGGGTTCAGATAAAGTGTGTTTTTATGCAGTTGCTGCTTCTTTTTTCTTAGCGGTTTTGCTCCGATGATCTCGATTTTAATGTGATTGACCGACTCTCGCCCGAACTTGTCATTGAAGATAATCACATACACTCCTCACTTCTTTTCACATTTCATACGCTTGGATCCCATCTTTCATCATCATTCATTCAAGCACGGCTCTTTTCGATCGAAGCTCAGATCGCTACAAGCTTTATTTTTGGTAAAGTTTACCATTGGAAGAAATTATTCAAAAGCTTCTACAGCGGAATACCATCGTATATGCATACAAGACTAGTCAAAGAGCATTTACTCTGATTGGAGTTGGTACGATGAATGCTACCAATTAGGAAGATTTTACCGAAAGAAGAAGAAAAAGAAGGAGAAAATTCTTGTGGATTCGTCTGTTTGAGTGGTATATGCTTGCTGTAAATGCATGCATGATGAAGCAACAAGCGTCACCGCCAAGCGAGATGAGCGATGTGGGCGCTTCAGCTCAATCCTATTATTCATCAACTTCTCAGCAATCAGTTCCGAAATATCAAGGACAAGATGTGACTGATGGGTCAGGTAATAATAATCAGCGTAATCTTGGAAGCTCTTTTACCAAGCCACTTGCGTCATCTTCTTCCTTGGTACAACGACATCAATCAGATGAACACGACGATCATCCATTTACGCCACCTTTACCTTATGAACGATTAGCTAAACTTTCACCTTCTTCATCTTCTGTTCATCATCAAGGTCAATATATGCGACAAATTAGCGGCGCAGATGAAGAGCGGAGTACGTATACAAATGACTCGTCTTTTCAGACCAAATTTTCGGAGCCGCGAAAAGATGATGATAATAGGGTAAAGCTTGCCGATCAAATCGAAAGTAAAAGGCTAAATAATTCGGACGAAATTTTTGATACGAACAAAGATTCACAAACAGCGGCAGTGCAGGATGAAAGGATACTTCAAGGCGGAAATTTGAGCGGTGACCGCGATGAAGCGGATCCATACAAACAAATACGACGACAGAGTAATCAAGCTATCCAGAGACAAGATTATGAAAATAAGAATAATTTAACTGAAGACGTGGCAAATGAACATTTTCAAGCACGGTCGGAGAATAAACGATCGCTTCTTGAAACGAAATTATACACGAACAAAAGCCGGGATGATCGTAAAAAGTTTAGCGAAACGCTGGATGATATTGGGAGAAATGAGACTGTGCGCAATATAAACGATCGTGCGACGGATTCATTTCGATTTCACTCACCGCCTCATCAGTCTTACAGTCAGTATGAGCGCCAAAGCCAACAAGATTTTAACCTTTTCCATAGGGAAAATCGCTCGGAATTTTCTCAATTTAAGGTCAATCATTCACCCGCTTCAAAGTTTGCCAGAAGGCAAATTCCTCTTTTTGACCAAACTTCCACATCAAAAGTTAGTGATATGGCTACGAGGGAAGATCCAACAAACGATGAAGAGGATTCAACTTCATCCTTTAGACAAAAGCAAAACAGTTCACACTCCAGCGATCAAAGGAAGCGGAGCTCTTTTGGTTCTTCGAGTAGTGTGAGTGAGATTCGCAGTGATCAAATGACGCGTAACAATGAAGGCGAATCCAACAATAGATCAAGACCTTCTTTACCCATGGCAAAGCTGTCTTCACCGCCAGATCAGAACACACAGCAACCAGGTCGAACTGCTTCCTTTATGTCTTCTCTGATGCGTGCAGCAAGAAGTCCCGATCCACAAACGCCAACTATTGTCAATAGTCCTATGAGCATACATTCTATCATTGAAGGACGTTCTTCGAGTCCAGTAAATAGTAATATCGAACGTAGAACAAGGAAGCGAAGGACGTCATCTGTTCAAGAGCCATTACAAGGATCAGCGTTGGAATCAGCATATAGGGCGCGAAGTTCTCCACGTTTGTCAGATTTCCCGCAAAGAAGCTCTATGCCACTTTCAAGATCGATGCATTCCGATATGGAATTGTTTTCTCGTGACAATCAGAGTAGAATGGACTTTCAACGACCATCTTTTCAGCCTCTCGAGACCTTCAGTAGTGCACGACAATCTATGCCTGGGGTGACTTTCAATCCCAGCTCTGGTAATCCTCAAAGAAATCCTGGTGAAGATTCATTCATGCGGCCGCAATCCGAAAATATTCCAACAAATTTGTACAGCCAATCAGATCATAGAGCTCATCCAATTGACAATACTTTACGTCACTTTGGTCCTGGTCGTTCTTCCGCTTCACCTAGGTCGGCTTATATTTTGAGTGGTTCGCAAAGTGAAGGCGAGCGAATGAACACGGATCAAGTTGGAAATGCGCCATTCACATCAAGATCTTACGCTCATCAATCTTCTTTCGATCAGCAAAATTATCATCGAGGCATAGAACATCATCGGTCACATACTGATTCCTCGCATGGAAGTCGCTCTACTCGCTCTACAGAGCCTGTCGCATCGTATACTGTTCGATCTCCAGTAGAAAAGAGACAATCGAGTGAAGGAAGCAATCCACAATACCCAAGAAAAAATAACGAAAATACGACGCTGGTTGTCGATCCTATGCAATGGAATGCAGAAATGAGTTCAAGAGTTACGCAAGAGCAAAATCGTTGGTCTTTTACTCCTATGCCAGATAAGCGAAGACAGGTCAAACAAAGCGTATGGGATGCTCGCATACATCTTCGAACTGCCTCTTCATACTGGCCTCCTGTGGCAAGTAATGTGACTACGATTCGATGCATGTACGCCAATATCGCCCAAAAGAGTTATGGAAGTGAAAAACGTTTTCTTTGTCCACCTCCTTCGGTAAAAATTAATGGTCCCCTTCGTCCTTGCAAATGGATTAGCATGCGAGTCATCTCGGGCGATTCAGTCACTCCAAGCGTTGGAATGATTTCTGCAGGAGCTCAAGCTTTTTCAAGCGGCGGCGGCGGCAGCGGTGGACATAGCTTGCATGCTAAGGTAGGATCATCAGGTTCTGCTATAACGGCAACAGGAGGTGGAGAAGAATCGGCTCTTCTTGATTTGAATGGCGAAGCAAAGTTTGGTAAATTACATGTAGGGAGTGTTTCAGATACAACAAATAAAGTTTTCCGATTACAAGTCAATCTTCTCAGGGCAGATTTGCCAGGTGAAGAGACAAAAGCAGGCTTGCGTAATTCACAAGATACTTCAGGTCCTTTTCAATTACCATTCAATGCATGGTCTACCTTTCATTCGGCTCCTATCAATGTGATTTCAAAACCTGCTCGGAAATCTGTTCGAACTCGAGCTGCTTCTCCTGCTATTGCAAGTGGCTCTGTCGTTTGTCTTTATAATCGATTGAATTCACAAACAGTACGAACAAAGTATTTAGGCGTAGAAACAGGTGCTATCGAAGATGTTGCTCAAGTCGAAGTTGCACGTAGGCTTGTCGCACGACAAGATGGCTGGGAGGGTTTCTCAATCGAACTACTTGCACGTCCTGTGAATGATCCGGCAATCGCTAGAGCTAACTCGAAAGGATATCAAACTGACGATTGGGGAATAACGTACGGCAGCATCGTTTGCTTGCGTGATGTGAACACTAAATTATGTTCTGATCCGATGTTGATTTGCAAGGTGGATAAAGGAAAAGTTGAATTATCTGGCTTTTTTGGCAGTAAAGCAGGGCACTTGGCAAGATTTCAAATCACATCAAAGCATCGAGAAGAGGCTCGTCAGATCTTGTTCGGTGGCTCACGCGGTGAGAATGCGTCAATGAATGACAAACTTTCATCTTCAAAGCATTCGATAAGAGAGACAGCATCAGGAATGCCTAGCCTTTCATCTCTGACCGATTCAGGAGGTCAAGAATCCGGTAATGTGCAATCACAGCTTACTGGTCAATTCGATAGTGCCAATCCTGAGATCGCCACAATCGCTGGCGGCCCTGTGATTCAGATGCAAAAAGTTACATTGATGCATATCACACCTTTACCCAGTCAAGATTCACCTGATATCGTAAAGTGCGATCTATCTTCAGCTCGATCATATCTTTGCTCTACGGTGAACGAGAATGCGGAAAATGAATCAAGCATGGCAGCCATTGCAAGATCACAAGCACGTCTACGATCTCGCTCGCATGCTGTAAGACAAGGTCAACTAGGTTTGCCTATCGAATTACTAGAACCTCAAGCAAGCCCTACCGTGCCAAAAGGTGATTACAAGGGCAATAGCCCAACTCGAAGTTTGCAAAGTACTTCTTCTCCTACAAACGCCTCCAATCCATCAATGGGTGCAATGCACGACTACATTCACTCTTTACAATCTCAACCTGCTCCTGTAGGATTCGCAAGACCACCTGCTCTAGTGAATAGTTCGTCACAGGTCAATAATCAAAATCAAATTGATTTGTTGGAGGATCAATTCTGTTGGACAATTGTAACAATTTCGTGTACGGAAGTATCTTATATCGAAGCAAACGCAACCCCTCCTGACGCTGTTGATGATAAAGGACGATTAAATATCAAGCCCAAAGTGCAATCTGATCAAAAGAGCCATCACATACCTCTAGGCCCTTTGCCAATCACGCCATATCCATGCTTTGCTGCTCTTCCGTCTTATGATTCACGATCTCACTCATTGGCAGCAACGATTCACGATTATCTCTATGCAGATGACTTAGATGCAACAAGATCAATTCCTAACACCGTTTCTGCCGTTCATGCATTTTCCAAAAAAGCAGCTCATGAAGTTTGGTTAGGACATTCGGAGCCATTGCAAACACATGCTTCTTCTGCTGGGCCACATATGTCTGACGTCACGATCAAATTACCGGGAATGGAAGAATTGATGAATTTGCACATAGAATTTCATGCCAATTCACATGATGATAGAGTAATTCAACAATTGAAAGCCGAAGGAACATCTTTGATCAAATTACCAATCGTATTTGTTCGTGTCGCACAAGGCGTATCTTTCCCTTCTGGCCATTGGCTTTTGGCAGAGTATGGAGCGAATCCATTAATGGGCAACACAGCTCGCAGTCCATATGATCCAATGGCTTGGAGTATTCGTATCATTTGAGCAATTTGCATAATAATTGCATCGCATTTTCAGATAAAATGTAATTATATCATATCAAGTCTACAGTACATATATTGCAAGACCCAATAATTCAGCATTAAAGCATGCTTCATCTTTCATCAACATTTTTACCTCACTTCTTTTTCCCTCTCTTTCTTTACCTTATCTCCTTCATCGTACTTTACTCCATCAATTGTCTCGCTAATACGCATAACTCATGTACGCATTTGCAATCACTAATAGAAATCAAATTGTTCAAATCGAAAAATCCAGAAAAGAAGAAAAGTTCTTGACCTCTTTTTCCGAATTGGATATGCCATCTATACATGTTTACCCGATCCTCACTTATCGAAACTAAAAGTGAAACAGATTGGCATATTTTACGGTCTAGACTCTTTTTGCATATGCCGTATGTAGGTATGTGAAGAGATTGAAAAGGTGTGATGCAACTGCTGCTGCATCTTTTCGGTTGACAAAAAGGTATTTCGCATAAAGCTTTAGTACCCGAGGGGCTATTAATGGAATACGGGAATGAAACATTTGATGCGGAACCGAGGTAAAAGAGAAGAATTTAGCGTGAACCAAAAATAATAATCTTTATTTGCGTGATTTTGTGCCTTGTTTCACTTGTTCGCTATTTTAATAAAGCCACAAACATGCGTCACATTTCCCTAAGCAACACTTATTTATACGCGAAGATTTTAATAGCTTCTTTCCTTTTGGTAAGTAGCCGAGTTTAATTTGTGATACGACACGATGACATAATATTGTGCATGTGCTTTTTCGAAGAATGACAATTTAGTCACGCTCACGCAAAAATGCAGGTACAGCAGTTTTAAGTCACCTCACACTAAGATCACAAGCACTTTTCTGGATGCTATACAAATAAAGAATCAATTACATAATCTTAAGATACCACTTTGTTCCTTATTGTTGTATGAAGAAGCTTTATTTAAAAGTTTTCAAAACATCGTCTTTACATCAATATCATACTGACTTTTCATACTATCCAATACGTTAAATCCAATGTTTTCAGTCGGGCTAGTAATGGGCTTTGTTTGTAAATAGCACATCATGCCCACACACAATCAATTACGCCTCAAATGCAGGCACAAATGAAAAATAATCAAGTCCAGCACATGTGACCCTTTCATGCCTGCCGCATTAGCTTAGCTGAACAAGGGTCTGAATTTCTTTAAAGATGGAAGGTACATAGAATTTCGATCATATGTACATCAGAGGTGATTATTACGCCCGCGCCCCTGATACGATCTTTCAGTACTTGTGTTGTATCAAGAGTATGATCGAATTTACATGATGAAAGCTGTGCTGGACATAAACGCAATCGATCATGAATATGTATGTATTCGATCAAGAGAAAGCCGAACTTTAGTCCCTGCATTTTTCGGCGTAATGTGAAGAAAGGCGTATCGGCGTTTTATCAACCTTAATCACCGTATGTATATTCTCAAAATCCATACTTTTGGAAATTGACACGGACCTCCTTCGAAATTTTGGCGCCGTTTTTGCCGGAGGGATGTGATAATTCCATGCGCAGCGCAGCGCGGTGCAGTGTGCTTATAGAGAAATGTGCTCTTAGACTGAAGGAAAGAAATAATTTTACTACGCTGTGCGTTCATTGTTTGTTTGGTTTTAGATAGCGTATTTTACCTACATAGACTACGTATATGCATTGCAGATCATTTTCGATAAAATCACACGCATTGGAACATTTGTTGTGATGTGATTGAATACAACCCATGCTAGTGGCCCGCGAAAGCGTCGCTCCCGCCTTTGCGGTGAAGTTTCGGTAACCGAAGAAGAATTGAAATGCTGCAACTGTTTAGAGAAGAACTTCACACTCATCTATGTAGGGTAAGCAATACAAGAAGGTTTTTGTATTGAATGCTTACACCGCCCCCTTTTTGTGATTTTTTAGTAAGGATCATTAAGGCAGATGATCGAAAAGGTAGTCACGAAAGGGAATCTTTAGTGGCCTGGACAGTATTTATCCGAAAATTAATTTATGCTAAGAATTTGATATATTTCCGACTATCATTATAATGAAAACAAAGGGGAACCGCAAATCAATCTATAAATAAAAAGGGCACGTCAAAAGTGCGGATGTGATTAAAAGAGGACTTTTGTTTGCACAAAGCACTAAATTTTAGGCGCGTCAGATACCTAACTAGCTTGGGTATTTCATACTAAAAGCAAACTAAAAAAGCTGGATAAACAAATGTTAAGAGATTGCATGCATGTGAGTGTGCGTTTATGCAAGTGAGATCTGCAATAACCTGTTTTTTCTTCCTTCTCTTCATCAAGTAGTGTAGAATCGGGATGCAAAGCAGTCTTGCATAAATCACATAAAACCCTACCTTTGTTTTCTTTAGCCTTTCTCACCTTGGCGAATGCTACATACCTACATAAGGCATGGCTGTGAATGAAATGACGGGCTAGTAATGCAATAATCTTTCAAAAGTCTCCTAAAATCCACTCAAAGTGGCTTAAAGGCTTGTTGATTGAATTGATTGGTCGGAAGTTTAATTAATTTAGATTGTCAAATACCGAAGAAAGAAAGATATTTAATTTATAGACCGAAGCAAATGCACAGACATCATCACACGGGATCGGAGCATTTCTTTTACACAGACCTCTTTTGGAAGAATTGAAAGAAAGCCACTGCTTTTTGGCCAAATCATAAAGTATACTTCTCCACAATTTCATACTTTTGCAAAAAAAGAAAGTAAACATTCATATCTACTTTATGATTGCGTGATAGTGGAAATATATGGATGGGAAAGAGGGAAGAGGAGACGCAGGTTGTTTGCATATATCATGCACAAATCTGCAGGTCATATGCACGCGACGTGTGGTTGTAAACATGAGACGCACACACTAGAGAACTCATAAAATGCTAAATCATTAATGACGTTTCTTCTTTTTCCGATAATCAATTACCTATTAGAGTAGTTCTCTCTCTGTTTCTTTGCCAAGAACGTGTTGTTTGAGCCGCGCTTTCACAAAATCATTTGATGAAGAAAAACATGACAAAGCTTGCTCTAATTTTTGTATGTGTGTTCAATCTGGAGATGCATGCACATGTATGTAGGATAACGTACTGCGCCGAGGCGAAACGGGAAGGAGAAAATAATTTTATCTGTATGTATGCATCCTATAAGCACATCTACAAAATTTCTTTCCTATGAAGAAAGGATGCCGAGTATTGATGCATACACGCACAGACTCTAAGCCTTTTTTTTCATCTTCGTTTGCCGTTACAATACGGTATTACGCTTACTTCCCGCTACTCCACCAAGGGACTGGGTCAATGAACAAAATGATCTGGATTTTTGCCTTTTTGAAGGGCGCTTCGGGATAGGATGTACAATTGTGCATCTGGGTGTATTTACACATCTTTGGAGTACGCAAATTTATCACAATTTTGCCATTTATTTTGCATTCGATCATGATCTTTGACTATAGATGCATAGAATGAGTTGCATATCATGATGGAACTAAAAGGGTGATTGACATCCACGTACATACATACGCATTAGCCACTAAAGCTTTCTTCCTTTTTTTTTTGTCCGGCCGCACGACAGGAAATTAGCATGAATTGTGCTGCATGAAATCATTTCAGGCGTATGTGACTTTGCAGTTCAGGGCGTAGAAAGAAAAAAAAAAAACCTTGTCGATCACAAACGGACGAGAACAATTTTCTTTTTTCCTTGCACAGCTTATCAGCCGCACAGACAGTAGGCTAGCGGCAGGAATACCACTTGCAACTTTTTTGGCATTGTATCATCTTTCGCAATACTATCTTTACCATTCAATCTCATCCTTATCACTTTCATCTTTTGTCCATTGCCTTCATCTCTTCCTTTCAAGACGAACCACTAACGAAACGGACGGACATTCAACTTTCAACCGACGAGGACAGCATATAATCACATCAACTGGTGGTAAACGATTTCGACAACCAACAGGATTCTACTCAGCTTCTTCGACGTACGATCATCTCCAAGCGAGTTACGATTTCATCTTTTACGAACGAACAAATCACTATTTATTATCATCATTATCGTAAGTATCGCAGTCATGAAAAGATTCGTCATCGAGATCGAAAGAGAGAAGATTGCAGTCAATCAGCAAGAATGGTTGAGATCCACGTTGGAGGAATGAATTTATTGCACTTGTTCAAAAGCATCTTACACAGCTTTGGCATCCCTGATCCGAACAAGATGGTGATTGAGAAGTGGAATTGGAAACTGTGTCGACCCAAAAGTCACTCAACCATTCCATCAACACGTGCTGTCAAATGCAATTCTCTCAACACAGGCTGTATCAATTGGTCATTAATGCACTTTTGATGCCAAACCGTACACTATATTCTTCTGCCCTTGCATTCTCTCTCAACATTCAATTCAACTCACATTCTCGAGATATTCCAATGGATAGCATCAATACTTCAATTTGAAGAATATTTGCTATGTATTTGAATGTACGCGTGCTGCTTTTACAGAATTCGTCGGCCGGGTAATTGAAAAAAAGGGCGCTAATTCAGTACACCGCGGCGTATGGTACTTTTTTGACACTGTCGCATGACATTTTTTGAGAAACAACATATGCTTACTAACTCTTCTATCTTTCCCCCTTCTCTTTCTATTGTTTTCCCCTTTTCCCTGCTCTGACGATCATTTCGTATGCGTATCTTCTGCGCCACTATTGGAACCCCCTGCACAATTCTTCTTCGATATGATTATGGATTGGTTGCGCCTTTTAACAAATTATCCGCGTTTCTCCCTTACCCCTTGCTTTACACACTGGTGCTTTGCACATTCCAAAAAACAATCCAAACCAACACTTCAACACTTTCATAACGCGTTGACGCGTTGACTTGTGTTTCGCCTTTGACAAATAAAAAAATGGTATAATGCTTGGAATGGCATGCATTTGCGTACCTGGAATTTCTGCAAAAATGAACTGCAATTCTGCCTCAATACACATCTTGGCATGCATTCAATTATCCCCCGCGCGTTTACCTCTTTTGGTCATCGATCCTGCCACCCCCCTTTTGACTGCTACTGGTTGAATTAACCGAAAATACGCCGCAATGGACCAATGGTTTGGTCATATCATTCACCATGCACTTCTCGCCTTTCATTGCTTGCATACATTCAATCGCCATGCATACCGAAATATCCTACGGACATGCAGGACGATTGCCCTTCTTTTGTTCATCGGATGGACAAACGATATCAAAAAGGTGTGAGTATGTGACTTTAGAGAATGATGTTTTTGTTTTGATTTCAATTCTCAGGGGTTGAGGCAGGCACAGATGATACATCATTGATCAATACTTTTTACTGACATTATCCCTCCTCCCTCTCGAAATAATGATCTGCATGCCTCCAGATCTGGACGTGTGGCGTAGTATAAAGCTTGCACCAATTGCACATCAAAAATTTGACCGATCATTTGCGTTTGCAGATCCCAATAACTACCACAACTAGATCACCGCAGGCATCTTATCCCCCTTGCCTCTATCCCATTGCACAACTCTTGATCTTCTGCCGGTCATTTGGAAGCCACACAAATAGGCAAAAGAACACTATTTTACTTCCTGCCTCGGACATATCGACAGTGGACAGATACTAGCTTCTATCTGTAGGCAAGAGCGGACATTTTTACAACACAAGGCATTTTTGCAATCAAGTTAGCACATTCAATCATACAAGGGCTACCATAACGTCATTGACGTACATACCCTACTGCATACATTTTTATCATTTCATTATTCGCACTTCTTGCAGCTCTTTTACCTTTTTTGAACAACCGGAGCCGCAAACCAATTGTTGGAATCGAAGCAAAGCATCTCAACAGGCAGACTGCTTTCCCGCCGGATCATTCATTTGAACAGAGGTACGTATTTTGGCTCACATTCTTTATGCTACAATTGATGGACATACTGTACGTGCCACTGGAATATGCGTACGTATGGAATATCACATTTTCATTACGCCCACGCATACATACATACACGCGTACAAAATGTGTTCACATACCAAACGCACATACCTGAACCAGTGCCACTATGCCTTACCTGCATATCCCTACTGTTGATTGTATGGAACAAATCGATTAGGCTCTCAAGCCAATCATTTGTCTAGAGCGAAACGTCAAGATCGACAGGGTTGATACTCCTGTGACCTTGTACGACTGGAAGGTATGGACAATACTTTCCATACATTTGAACCAGATATACATAAACCAAGTGAATCTTGTTGGCTAACGAATATTTCTTTCCTTTCTTCTATCCATCACCATCATTGCATCGACTTGACCTCTCTATCATTTCCCCCTTTCCCCCACACATACTAACTATATTGATTCTTCATCGATATAAAACTCACTTTCGTTTTCTTACGCTATCGATCATCAACCATCAACGTTATCACATTCATTTTTAACTCAACACGTTTAATCGACTTTCATTCACATTCATTTTTCTTTCATACACCTGAAACGATTTCGATCCAACAGAGATTTCCACTATTACAACAACAATCTTTCATTATGCCAGCCGTACCTTCAGCATCAAATTCAAACGCTCGTCGTAACTCGTTTTACGGACGTAATCGTGCAAGTTCTTCAGGATCTTCTTCCTCAACTTCTTCTCACGGTCAAAATGTTTTTAACTCTACATCCTCCTCTTCCAGTAGTACAAGCACTTCAAAAACTACCTCTTCAGCACAACGTTCCTCTTCACCCCTTTCAAAGAAACAAGCAGCAATCGCAGCAGCAGCAAATGCAGCTTCAAAGCGATTATTAGTCAACACAAACTCTGGAATGAACAGCAACAATGGTTCTTCTTCAGATAATAAATCAAATGCCAAAAAGGTACACAGTGATTCTCTTCGCTCAGAAGTTCAACAAGGCGGACGTTCATACATCGATGAACCCGAATACCACGATGAGGTATTGAAACATATGCACTTTATGGAAGAAGAGACGACAGCTTGCGTTGATTTGATGGACGCTCAACCAGAATTGCGCTGGTACATGCGTCCTTATTTGGTTGACTTTATCGTTGAAATTCATCAAACATTCCGTCTTCGATCAGAGACATTATTCTTGACCATGAACATCGTTGATCGTTACGTATCAAAGAGAATCGTTTACAAACGTCACTATCAATTGGTTGGTTGTGCAGCACTTTTGATCGCTGCTAAATTCGAAGATGCAAAGGACAAAGTTCCTCTCGTATCTGAATTGGCACAAATGTGTTGCAATGCTTATGATGAATCCGCTTTCGTTCAAATGGAAGGTCACGTCTTATCCACTATCGGATGGACACTTGGATTCCCAACACCAGAAGCATGGTTACGATTATCATGTGCAATGTCAAAAGAAGACGCCGAAGATGAAGCTTTATTCACGGTTAACTCTATCAATTTGGACTCAAGAACACTTAACATGGCACGTTTCTTGCTCGAAGTGACTTTATTCACCCGTGACTTTATCGGATTGACACCAAGCAATCTTACTGCTGGCTGTTTACTTTTGGCACGCATCATTGCCAACAATGGTCAAAATAAGCGTGCTCTTACCTCCGTTGCTTCTCCAAAAGCCATTCAAGCTGCTCAAATTGTTGATGCTTATTTGATCGAACATGCTCACGAATTAAGCGAAATTTTAGTCAAAAAGTACAGCTTTAGCCATTTCGGATGTGCATCAACAGCAATCGTTCAATGGTACATTACTTTTGTTGCTCAACGTGATGCACAACGAAGCATTTTAGGACAAGCAAACGTTTCACCTTTATTGCCAGCTGTTTGCTTTACAGCAAGTGCACAAGTTGTTGCAACTGCATCTGCTACCACATCTTCACAATCTGCTAACTCTGTCGGCATGACAAAATCTTCCTCTTCTTCATCCTTCAGCACACCTCGTCGAAGTGCAGAAGATATGCAAGATGACGATGAAGATGATGAAGAACGCAATGATGATGACAATATCTCTATGCGATCTCGTTCTACTACACCATCATCTATGATCTCTACACCAAGTCAAATGTCTACAGATGGGGAAGATGATGATGATGAGGACGAAGATGAAGATCACTCTCGTGATGAAGAAGATGAAGAGAGTGATATGCCAGTCACACCTCTTTCATTGAATTCTCTTCATGACCCTTTGGTAGCAACAGAAGTCAAAGAGAACAATGCAAATGCAAAAGTTAATTCAACAAATGCAAACAAAGCTGTTGTCAAAGCCACCGCAGATCAACATTTACAACCACGCAATGATCGTCGTGCATTATCATTAAGTCAACAAGACAACCGATTAATGCTCGCTTAAACTCATTCGTACAACTCTCAAAATTTTCAGCATACATACCCGCTAACCAATGGAAGGCAAATAAAATCATCAAAAATGGAGGAGCATTTTCTCTTTACGTTTCGTGTTGTATTCGCACATCTCTTTATTTTTCAATCGTTTCAAATTATGGCGGAAAATATTTTTATTTTTTTTTCTTTCATCAATGTACTCTATGGATTTCATCATCAAATAATTTCAAAGACAGGTTGTGGAAAATATCCACTTCTTTATCCTTCTTCTTTTTATCTAACGAAACTTTCATCATCATCATTCAAAGCACATACTTTTCCTTTCCCTTTTTTTCATTCATACCTTTGGTACTAGATCTGTCCTCATAATCATCGTATGTCATATAATTTGCAATCTACTACAATTTTCAATTTAACTTATGAGTGTCAAGTGCCGTGAATGATAAAGATGTTTGCATTGCATCTATAATACAACAATAAGATTATGGTATATACACAATCTAATCCTTACTTCCGATAAAAGGTACAAAGCATGGCACGTTTGCCTTGTATTTCGCATACTTTTTATCGCCCTTCATCTTTTTGTCCATATTTCTCTCCAAGATTGGCACGCCTGATAAGTAACGAATGAGAGCGTATTCGAATAAAGGACTCAAGATGGGTGCAAGTATGGCAAGGTTTGCATATGTATCTCCAAAATAAGTACGAACGGGTTGATGTGAAAATGTAAAGGAAGCTAAAGAAGCTAATCCTGTCCATAATGTAATCTCACCGAAATAATTTGGATGTCTACTCCAACTCCAAACGCCAGTTGAAATGAATTGTTCTTCATGTTTCTTTTCTTCTTTTGCTTTTCTCCATTGAGATTTTTGACGATCAGCAACTATTTCAAATAATAAACCAGAAGACCAAATCGTAAGAGCAATAACATCTCTTGCACTCAAATCTGGTTGTAAAGTGGCAGGTAAAGCGTTTATCATATAAACAGGTAAGGCGGTTAATGAAATCCAAACGGCTTGCATGAACCAAGCAAATGAGAATGTGATCGGGTTAGTTTTAATTTTATCAAATCTTGCATCACGACCTTGTTTATGAATACGTTGAAATAAGAAAGAACCTAATCTTGCACCCCAAAAAATAACACAAGCAGATGCTATCCATTGACGTGGATGACGTTGAAGCCAAAGATTAGAAGAATCGACAGTTTGATATACATCATGAGCATTATTGGCCGAAGAAATATTAATTAATAAATTTGATAATTTTGATCGAATAAATCCAAATGCTGTACTTGCTGCATCTGATCCTGATTGATTTGAAAGTGTTGGTCGAAAAGGTGATCGATAAAGAGAGAACAAAGTAGTACTTAAGAATCCCAACGATCCACATAAATCATAATACTTTTCCGTTTGCAAAGGTATAAATACGGATGCTGGAATCAATTGACCTACAAAGGCAAAAGCCAAAGTTTTCAATAATCCAACACTGATCGTCATCTTGACAAATACGTTGTGTTGGTAGTGAGAAACGAGCTCGAGCGGATGCATACATTGTCAGCTATTCAACGTACCTAATCTATGCAGTGTGGAGAAATAACGGCATTTTATGTAAGCTTTTCAGTAATTGTGAAAATGGCGGGCGCCCGCATTCAACAATTTGAATAGCAGCGGTGCGGGAGGAAGTTGAACTTGCGCACGGCCTTTCTCGCTCGCAAGACACGTTCCTCAGACTCCACACCTGTTCTTCAATTAGAATTGGCATACATGCATCATCCACTCCTTCTCCGAACGAAAACACCATCATCATATTTACTCGAAAAATGGATCCTCCTGTAACTTTATACAATTTAGGACTCTCTTCATCCGAACTTGAAGAACTTTTGAAAGAGATAAGAAGTACGTCATACATTGATGAAATCGAGAGTGGAGAAGGACCAAGAGAAGAATCACCTTTATACAATGAAATCGTACCGGCAAAAGAGGTTCCAAAAGATACTTCTATTGATTCTTTATTAAAGCATGCAGGAAATCCATCCGTTTTGGCAATCGCAGACGGAAAACAGAATGGCATTTTGATCGTTGAAGTGAAATCAGATGGAAAGAGAAACGAATTACGCGTTGCACCAAAAGATGTCATTGAAGTTTCATGTAATTGTCGAATTGCAAACATGGATCTGTTGGAGGTGAGTGCACAAATGAATAAAAATATATGCTATTCGTCTTCGGAGCTGATCATACTATATGCTTCCTCTCCTTCTTAGTTCAAAGCTATGGCAGACAAGACAGGCAGTAACATATACGATTCAAAGCGGTAATACGACATCTCATATCGTATAAAAGTATGCTATATTATATTGCTTCCCCATATTGCCGCCAAATGTTGAGCATGAATGAGGCCTGAAATGCTAAAAAGCTTCTTCGAACGATTGAAAAAACGGCAGCGTGCCCATACCAAAGTGTTGGTCTTAATTAAGCGCTAAAGAATCTAGTCGTGTGATGGCACTAGAGCACACTTAAAACGTGTTGAGAGAAAAAGGAAGATGTGATTGAAATTTAAGACTTGCTGGGCGCAAAAGCACTCTTCTTTTCTTGCTTTTGCGCCAAAGGTCACCGCATTAATGGACATTGTTGGCCTTCAGTTTGTTCGTGCTGTCAATCATTGTTATCTCTCTTTTTCACCATCATCTGAGCCGACATAGAAAGATTTCTTATTTTTAAGACATCTTTTTGGGTCGAATTGCTCTATTGCATAGTCTCGTTTTTAAATTGACTTTTCGATTCTATAATGTCATCAACATCCTCACCTCGTCCCGTAGTTCGGCCTCGTCCGGCTGCAGGCACAACTGCAACGACGGCAAGACCAGCTGCGGGTACTGCTGCTCGAACAACAGCAGCTGGAACAACAGCCAGAACGACCACAACAGGAGCAGCAGCTGTTCGTCCTACGGCTGCTAGGACATCCGTCACGCCAGGTACAACTGCTACAGCTCGAACCGCAGCTCCTGGTACAACTTCTGCAACCCGACCTGGCGTTCGCCCTGCTAGCGGAGTGACTGCCACCACTCGTACAGCCACAACTGTACGACCTGGTGCTACACCTACAAAAGCAACTACTGCAACTGTCAGAAGTCCAACAACAGCAGGTGTAAGAAGCCCAACAGGCGCCAGTGCTACCTCCAATTTACGCTCTTCCGTTTCCTCAGCCACAGGAGCAACTCCACGTCCCCGTACTTCTGTTGCAGCGAGCACTCCTGCTAGAGCAGGTGTTGTAGCAACTCCAAGAACAAGTACAGCAACCGGATCTTCCGTTCGCTCACCTTCTTCAGCCTCGACAACTGGTACAAATGGCGCAAGTGCAGGTGGAATTAGGAAGCCAATCACTGCAGTAGATTTGCAAGAACGTAATAAGAAACTCAAAGCTGAATTAGAGGAAACAAAGCAAAAGCTGGAAGAAGCGGAAAAGGCAAATCAAGAGAAAGATGCAGAGATTGAAAAGGGTAAGAGTGCCGGAGAAAAAACAACAAATGGCGAAGAGACAACGGAAGATGGTGCGGGAGAGAAATTGGTAGAAGCGCAAGAGAAGATCAAAGAGCTGGAAGAACAATTAGCCAACGTCAAACTTACTGAAGGCGAAAAAACATCATCTAATGAAGATTTATCAAAGGCACAAGCAAGAATTGCTGAATTGGAAGTAGAAATCAGCGGTCTTAAGGAGAGTCAAGATGCATCGAACAAAGCTTCAGAGGACCTTGCCGAAACCCAGGTCAAGATTAAAGACCTTGAATCTCAACTTGAAGCCTCTCAGAAACAAGCGGGCGAAGCTGGCTCAAAGCATGCTACCGCTTTGGGTGATCTGCAAAGCAGCGTTAAAGAGGTGGAAGCTGAATTGGCAAAAGCTCTTGATGATGTCAAACAGAAAGATTTGGCTGTTAAGGCAAAGTCTGATGAATTGGAAAGCTTGAAAGCACAACAAGCTTCTCAAGGTTCATCAATCGAAGAAGAAAATGCAAAGACTGCAGCAGCATTGCAAAGCAAAGCAGACGAGGCCACTGCACTCCAAGCTGAGCTAGAGAAGGTGAAAGCAGAACATGCAACAACACGCAAAGGACTTGAAGACGCAGCAAAAAGTTCAGAAGCAACTAACGGTAAGACTGCCGCAGAATTAGCAGAAGCCCAATCTTTGATTAAAAGCTTGCAAGAGCAATTAACCACATCCAAGAAAGCATCCAGCGAGGGTGACGCAAAGCAAGCCAGTGCATTGGCCGCTGCTCAAAAAGCTGCTGAGGATGCCGAGGAGAAGTTGAATTCGTTGCAAAAGGCACAGGGTGAATCTACAGCCAAAGAACAAGAAGCTCTTACTGCCGCTCAAAGTAAGATCACAGCTCTTGAGATCGAATTGAAAACCGCTACATCGAAAATTAGTGCTGGTTCCAAAGATGCGGCCGAATTAAAGTCAGCGCAAGAAGAGATTCGATTGCTTGAACAACGTCTAGATGCTTCCGAGAAAGAACATAATGATGCAATTTCACAAGCAGCTGCTAAAGCCGAAAAATTGGACAAGGAATTGGGTTTGAGAAGGAAGGAAGCGGAAGAGGCATCATCTAAGCATGCAAAAGAGTTCAGTGCCGTACAAGAAAAGGTAGCAGCAACGGAAAGTCAATTAGAAGCTCTTAAGAAGGAGCATAGTTCTGCAGGAAGCGCACAAAGCGAACAATTAGCCAAAGCTCAAAGCACAATCAAAACGCTCGAAGCCGAGATTGCCAAAGCGAAGGAGAGTACTAACTCCAGCAATGATAAACAAGCTGCAGCCTTGAAGGATGCTCAAGCCAAAATCCAACAGCTAGAATCTGAATTGCATCAAGCTGAAGAGGATAACAAAGAACAAAAAGAAGCGAACAAACAGACGCAAGCGGAATTGACGGAAATGTTTGACAAGCTCCGTAAAGATAATGAAGAGTTGAAAGCTAATCTAGCACTAGCTGAGAAGAAAGCTAATGATGTGAAGCCTTCAGAAGACCTTCAAAAGAAAGTTGAAGAGCTTGAACGTGAGTTAAAGGATACAAAGAGTAACGGAGACAGTTCTGCCGAAGTGGCAACGGTTAAGAAACAAATGAATGAAATGGAAGAATCACATGCAAAAGATATCTCAAGATTGATGAAAGAGCATGCTGAAGAACATTCCAAGACATTTGATCAGATCAAACAACTCAAAGAAGAACTCGAAGAAAAAGCCAGACTTGTTGATGAATACAAACGTGAATTGGACGATTCACGTTATGCAATGCAAGAAACTCAGAAAACATTTGCACTACAATTGGAACAAATTGAAGCTCAAGCGAAGAGTCAAGCTACACCATCTGGTGTACCTGGAACTGAGCGAATTTTGGTAAGTTAATCTTTAAATGAATCTTCAAAGTGGAATGATAAACTGATACAGAGCAGTAATGCGCATATTCTTTACAGAGTTCCCGAAGCGATAACAAAGTACAAAATTCCGAATTTGAGGAATTGCATGCTGCACATAATGAAAAAATGCAAGCCCGTCTACAGGAGAGTAAACAACAAATAGAAGGATTGAAGAGAGAATTGAATGCTGTACGCGAATCTCATGCTGCCCGTACAACAAGCAGAGAAGAACAAACCAATGGTGCTACTTGAAGGATGTTTTATGTCAATCTCCCATTCATCTCCACACATTTTTATCAACGACCCTCTTTCTATTAACTATTTCATAATACATCACCTTTCATTCGATATACCCGATCGTTATTTGCTACATCTTTTATTTTCATTTCCCCCCTTTGCCGATATACCTGTCGAGAGATCAGACCCAATTTATCCTATTCCTTGGAATTGTTGAATGGAGATCATATGAGAACAAAATTATATTAGCACAGCAAATTGACACATAATGTACAGTATAAGCGTAGACAGTTTATTAATTCACCTCGTAGAACGGTTTTTTATCATTCAGCAACTTTCCCTTTTTGCTCTTGATCATACTCTTGTCCCTCTTCAACCCTTTCTTCCTCCTTGTTAAAAATTTCATCGTAATTTTCAATACAAACTTTCACAATCCCACCCAAAGTTCCGTTACCTTTCTTCTCCGAATCGCCATTCTCGCTTTGATCCGTTTTGCCAACAGAGCATAAAGCTATATCTTGCAAAATATTTTCACCGTGTATCAAATTAGGCGTGAGAACAACAGTGAGATTAGAAGAATCCATTCTATTTTCTGCGCTATGCTGAGCGACCATATGCGCACATTTGAAGGTTTGCTGCAGAAGAGATTGTCGATTTGATTGTAAATTTGGCAATAATTCATCACGAATATATTTGATGCGTAAATCCAAATCGGAAGGACATGAGCCAATAGAATCATACATTGATTCAGGAAAGATTGGCGGTCGAAGAGATCGCAAATAATCTTTTAGTAGTGCAGCAGGCAGATGTGGATCGCATTTGCATATTTGTCCAAGTTCAGGTCTTTGACCTTTCAGATAGGATGCCTTTGTAGATCTCAACAATGCTTTCGAAGGAGAAATGCGAAAGATACCTTCTAATGACAATAAACCATTTTCCTCTTCACAAATTACATCGACACAATCTTGAACGAGTATCTTTCCATTTTCTTCACTCTCACCATCATCATCACTAAATTCTGCCCCATTTTGATCCTCGTCGATCGTAGTGGACTTTTGCAATATTCCTTGCTCATCTCTTGCGTCAGATTCACCCATCACTGAAAATAGAGCAGATGCGATTCCACGAGGCATTGTTGCCCTGATCTTATTTGTACCCCATTGCATCCAGGTATCGTTCGTTTGCGTGGGCGATTCATTTGGTGTATACCAACCTCCGATCGACATCTTTCTTGATTGATGATCGTTTGTACTTTGTCTTCTTGGTGGTGATATTGGTGGATTATTCGCCCTATAATTTGAAAATGCTGGATTGATCGAAGATGAAGAAGAGATTCGGTTCGATCCATTAACGGTGGCCGCTACATCTTTTGCCTGAATACGTGTAAGAGTTTGAAAAGCAGAATCCAATGCGCCTGCTTCGAGGCTAATGTCGCCTATTGCGCCTTCAAAATTTGACATTATTTCCAAATCATCTTCATCATCATCGTTTGAAATTGGTTTTGTAGTTAATTCAGCGCTTACGTCGGCGCTATCCATACCTTTTGAATATGGCGTATGAATTGAATTGATTGGCTTGGCGTTGGTTTCAATCGTGTCAAGCTTCTCTTCTGATGGTACAAACGGCGACCAAGATGTCATTGAAAAATCTCTGCTGGCTAAACTTGAAGATGTTGAGCTAATAGTACCACTTCGAGCTTTTGAACGTGATACAACATTTCGATCAAGTTCAAAGGGGATAGGAGCTCGCAGTCTTGTGACGCCTCCTCCTCCTCCTCCCTTTTGGCGTGTCCGAGCAGTGTATGCCACAATCTCAGATTCGTTCTCGTAATCTCCATCATCATCTCCTGTATCGTAGGTGTATTTTGACTTTGCTATTTTTGAACTTGGTGATCTGGTCGTATAATATCTGTCGTTTAATGCATTCATTTGACTTGGACCGATTGTACTAGTGTCTGCATCAATAAAAGTTTCATTCGAAGAAGAAGCTGACAAAGCTGCCTGGGCTTGTCTTTGAGGACGCCAAGTTAATAATGTTGACCAACCTCCGGGTGCAGTGATTGGACCAGAAGATGTTTGTTGATTAGAAGAGGAGGAAGGACTTGTAGGGGTATCACCTATTGCCTTCCAAGGAGCAAAGAAAGACATGATGGACCTCCTTAATGTCTATATAGACCCTGAAATGATATATTCAAGGCTACTATATTCCCCATAACTTGAATTTGATGGTGATCGGGTTAAAGATTTATTTGAATTGCCAAAAATGTGCGCTATTATGCTTTGCCATTCATTTTCCCCAACACCAACTTTTCACATTTGTCTGCGTGTGTGTGTGTGCACTTTGCCTGTATGGAAAATGTAAAAATCTGACGTGCTGCAAAGATCGACACTGACTTTCGCTCCTATTTGACGCGTAAAAAGTATGTTAGTCTTTACATACGTGTTGACATCGGTTTAAGCAATCAAGTCCGAAGGCGGCCTGGTGTCTTGTACATCAGGCGTGAATTGAGAGGAGAGCAGATGAGATTATGACAGCCTCAATTGTTATGATCAATGAAAGAGAATTTTGAAAAGGCCTCAAATTTCTCATTTACTGTATGAGTCTTTTTATCTGAAAAGAAAAAAAAGAAAGGCTCGTCCAAATTATGATGTAGTATTGATAATATCTAAAGTCTTCTTTGGATGTCACTATGAATACATGAACCATGTATACATCGTATCCGTCGAATCTAAAAAGTTTGGAAATGCTAGAGAAATATGCTACAGCAAGTCTGTCGGACGACAGTGATCTACTTGAGACACGCAAACTCTGCTTCTGTAAAGCGGTAAAGTACTTATTCAAAACTTTTCTGCCAGTGACCATCACAGCAAAAGGATGCCCAGAGCTGCAAGTATTGCAGCCTTACAAATTCACACAAGTCTCGTAATCAATGTCAATTCAACAAACCCTGGACGCATTCATCCGTCAATCCTTTAAACGAGACAATTAGGAGACAAAACGTAATTATAAACGTGACGCCAGCACGTCAAGTCGGTAAAGGGATGTATCGATTGGTATTCGAATTCAGGAACTGAATCTCAATGAAGTACTGTCATCCTTCCAATTAATCTGTGTAAGGTTCAATTATTCGAGGATGATGATTGCATGATAGACTACGAGTGATGAAGGTATAATGCTAATGACAAATAGCCTTACGCAGAAACGCGTGAACGCTGAGCCTCGTTGAACATCACGCGGATCGGCCCTAAGGCGCCCGCCTAGGACTACCTTAAAAAAAAATCCGCTTACAGCCAGGAAGAGAGGTGAACTAGAGTGGCATCAATCAAAAATTTAATCTACTGTAAAAGATTCACTTAACACGGACCTTTTTCATCCACTCTCTTCTTTTTTCATCATCTACGTCAACAACCACAGCCCTCATTACAAAGACGCAACTCACACCACTTTTTAAGCGTTCAGCCTAGGCGTTCAATTTGTACCGGATTGCGCCGGTTGATCATCATCACTTACGCCATCTCCCAAAAAAGAACGGGTTCAAAAAGCACGAGATTCTCCTGAAAAACTTAAATCTTTTCTCTTCGTCTTACTACAGAATTGAGTAATTGTAGCTCATCTCTTTGTTCGCTACAGAATATCAGTCTCAAAGTCATTGATTGACGTGAGAATTGAACAGAACTATTGCTTAATATCACTCAGTGGCGCTGTTAACAAAACTGTGGAGTTTCATAACGAAATAAATCATGGCACCTTCAAGGCATCACCATTCCCATCACAACCATCATGGTCATCATTCTGCGGGGCAAGGAGGAATGAATGGAATGGGAGCGGGAAATACAGTGCCTGGGATAGGATTCACATCTGTTGGTCTTACTGGCATAGGGTCAAATGGAGGAGGATCTCACGCTGGAGCAGCGTCTGGACTTCCACCTGCTCCATCAAAGCTGGACGCCAATCAAGCACAATCGTATAGGCTGCAAGATGCTTATTGGAGTGACGAAGATGAGGATATGGAGTGTCCACTATGTTTGGAAGAGATTGATATATCTGATGCAAATTTTAAGCCATGCCCATGTGGATATCAAATTTGTCGATTTTGTTGGCATCATATCAAATCAAATTTGAACGGAAGGTGTCCTGCTTGTCGTAGAAAGTATTCTGATACGATGGTCGAATTTAAAGCGATGAGTCAAGATGAAATAAAGAAACTTTCGCTTGCTAAGAAACAGAAAGAAAGAGAAAAGCGCGAATTGGAACAGATGAATCGAAAACATTTAGCAAATATGCGCGTAGTTCAGAAGAATTTGGTGTACGTGGTAGGAATGGATCCCAAACTGGCAAGAGAAGAGCTTATACCTACTCTACGGTCAAATGAATATTTCGGACAGTATGGTCGAATTTCAAAGATTCTCATTTCCAAGCGCACGACAGCATCAAAGTTGATCATGGGCACGCACGAATCTTCTATCGGAATTTATGTGACGTATGTGCGAAAAGAGGATGCTGCACGTGCAATTATTGCTATTGATGGTAGCAAAGGAGATGACGGAAGAACGGTTCGAGCAAGTTATGGGACGACAAAGTATTGTACTACGTATCTACGCAATTTGCCCTGTACCAACCCGATTTGCACATACCTTCATGAGCCGGGAGAAGAAGCTGATAGCTTTACAAAAGAAGATCTGACGACACTTCGACATGCAGCCAAAGATGCAGAGAACAGGATTAGACCAACGCCTACACCTTCTTCATTCCATGCAGCTTCACGTACGACACAAGACGTTGCTTCGAATGCGGTAGGTTCTACTGGTGGAGGGACAACGGTAGGGACACCTGGTATTGCTTCGACAATCACGAGCGCTTCAGATGGTGCAGAAGGTTCGGCTTTGCCAAAGACTGCTTCGTGGGCCTCAGGCAAGCCAATTCAAAGTACACCAACCTCAGGAATACAATCGACAAATGGAAACGCAATCAGAGATGCTGAGTTACCACCTCTTTCTGCTTTGGTCAGTACACCGAATAGCAGAAAAGGCAGTCTTAATCGTGTACCTGGAGCACAAGGATCACCTTCATTGGCAAAAGCTACTATTGAGGCGTCTTCGATCAACAGGAATCGTGTACGTGCTGAATCACCTGCTCCTCCCAGAAGTGCTACGGCATCTCCCGTTCCTACTGCACCTCCTGGGCTTAGCAAAGCACCGCAAGCAATGGTAACGCCAACAAAGCCAAGCGCAGGTACTCTTTCACGTACCAACAGCACGAAAGAGTTGGGCAACGAAGAAAGTACTAGAGCAGCAGCTGGTGCTCCTCCCGGTCTATCGAGACACGGTGCACCACCTGGTTTGACAACTTCTCGTTCGGCTACGCCTTCTGCAGATACAGCATCGACACATTCTGAACCAAAGACGAGCAATTATCAATTATCTTCCAATGCACAAGCAATTTTGGATGATATGCGAGCACGCAGAGATGCAGAGGCATCGCAACCTGTCAAGAATCTGTTTGCTGCTTTTGATGCCACTTTGAGCACATTTAGAGATGGTGATGACTTTTGTTTCACACTGGAAGAAAGTTCTTTACCTTCTCATTTGCGTAATACAGCTGGTAGTGAATCAAAAATTGGCGGCAATGCGATTGATATGTTTACGCCTTTCTCTACAGCCTCTGCTTTTGCATCAATAGCCTCGTCAACTGGTCCACCTCCAGGTTTAGGTGGGGAGAATGGCACAAGATCTGCATCTAAGGCATATTCGGGCACATTTGATCCTTTTGCTTCGAGTATCGATGAGAAATTATCAAATGGAAAATTGGGATTGCGAGAAGATTCTTCACCGTTTGCAGCGATTGATGAAATGCGAAGAACGTTAAGTGAAGAGAGACAGCCAACAGCGGAAGAATTGGAAGATGAAGAGAATAATGCATCCAGATTTGGATTTGCAAAGCGTAAAGGTTCGTTCAAGACATCTGATGATTTGATTGGATTTGTCAAAGGAGGTTCTTTGTTAGGAAATAACGAAACCAGTAGTAGCATGAACAATGTTAATAGTACAGGTTTGGACAGCTATTTGCATGCTCAGAATCAAAACTTGAACAACGTCACACAATCGAACATCCTTTCTGCTATGAGTGGATTTAGCGGTAATGCAGGAGGAGATTGGTCACAAGGTCTTTCCGGTGGACAACAAATGCAACAACGCAATGTTAACCCACTTTCTTCTATCTTATCGATGCAAAATCCGAATGGAGGAAATAATTACACTACATCCGATCGTAGTTACTTTGGCAATCAAGCCGGTATGAACAGAGTTAATCCAGGTACGCCCGGAGCTGATTCGATTTTGTTGGCCCAGTTGATGAACCGCAAACCTGCTGATGGAATGCCGTATAATGATCCAGCGATTATGTCATTCACACGTCAACAGCAGCAACAGCAGCTTCAACAACAACAGCAACAACAACAAGCCCAACAACAATCGGCCAATGCTAATTCATCAGCTTTCGGTGCATTTAATCCGTTCGATGGCCAAATGTTTAACAGCGGTTCTTTTGGTCCTGCTTCTAACTATCAACAGCAAAACCAACAACAATCGCAGCAACAACAGCAGCAAAATCAGCCTTTTGGCGGTCACCGTGCTTTTGCCTAGGGATGTCTTGTTTAATACACTTTTTGCTCAAAATTCTTCTTTGCCTTCTCTGTCTTTTTTCATTTTCCTCTTGCTTTTGTTTTCTTTCTCACAGCTCTACATTTTTCTTGTCGAATAAAAATTCATGTCAGACAATTTGTGTGATTGTGTGTTCCTGACCATATGTATCCTAAAATAGGTAGAGCCATGGGAAAAGCGGCTTCCGCTTGCAAATTGAATAAAAGCGCGGCAAACGGGTGCACACACACGTATAAATTCGGCTGCATTTGATTCGGCGTAAGACCGGCGCTAGGATATGTATGTACATAAGTACGTGCAAGCCAATAGTCAATTCACTATTTAAAACAACACGTTCTCCTCTTTCTGCCTCCTGAATTTCAACCTGTCTGTCCTTCACCCTCTTTCGCTTTCAATCAAACTCAAAAGTTCAATCTTTGAAAAAGGCAAGAATTTATCAACTATCCCTCATATGTCTGCTTAGAACAAAAAAAAACACACACTCACCATACAAAAGATGACGCGAAGTGTTCAAAATGATCACAACGATGCGGGCAGACAAGCAGGACCTATATCAACTTTGACACAATCTAAGTCCATTTCCACTATACGCTCGATCTCTTTATTTTGTTCATTTTTGGTCGCTCTAAGTGCAGGATCCAATTATGGTTTCTCTTCTTATTCACCTCAATTACAAGAAAGATTACATCTAACTTCTACGCAAATCAATATCGTTGGTGTGATGGGTAATATGGGCGTTTATCTTTCAGGTCCTTTTTGGGGTAGACTTGTAGATAGAAAAGGTCCAAAGATTGCTCTTGCTTTAGGAGCATTTCTTGTACTAATCGGCTATGGAGGTTTATCTGTTTCATATCAAGGAACATTCTGGTCTTCTACTTCACTTTCTGCTCTTGGTATGTTTTCTTTATTTTCTGGTTTAGGTAATAGCGGAGCTTTCACAGCTGCAATGAATGCACAAGCAAAGAGTTGGAGAGAAGAAAGGAGAGGTTTATGTACAGCTTTGGTATTGTCTGGATTTGGTCTTTCGGCTTTCTTCTATTCGACATTATCACATACACTTTTCCCTGGCAAAACGGGTGATTATTTATTACTCTTGGCATTTGGCTCAAGCTTTTCATTTTTGATCGGTTTAGCTTTTATCAAAATTTTACCACCGGATCTCGACTATTCTTTACTTCCTTCTTCTGATGCTGGCCAAGCGGGTACGAGAAGAAGGACTCCAAGTCAAGTCGTCACAGATGCAGAACGAAGTGAAGATGGTGGCCTTTATGTTCGTCCATCTTCAACTTATTCGCGCAGGAGGACGTCTAGTGATATTGGAGGAAGAGCATACGCATTTGCCCAAGATACAGTTTCCGATGAAGAAGCAAGTGAAGATTCTGCATACACTTATGGAGATAGAGCCGATAGTGTGACAAGGAGAGGCGTACGAGCTGAAGAACAACAAGGTTTGTTACAAGGAGGAAGAGAAGCGAATGGCTCTAGAAGTGCTGGAGAAGCTTCTGGATCGCGAAAGGCTGAACCAACAGCTGGTTTGGTGGACAAGACAGGAAGAAAGTTACTCAAAGATCCTGATTTCCTCATTCTGTTTTCCATCATGACAATCATTTCAGGAACAGGATTATTGGTTATCAACAATATTGGTACAATGACAAGAACTTTATATGAATATAACAAAAGGGAAAAAGGATCACTGCTCGAAGTTGTACTTGCTATGGATCTCTCGGCAATGAGAGAAGGTGATGTGCAACAATTACAAGCCCATCAAGTATCTGCTATCTCAATTGGTAACGCTTTAGGACGTATTTTGATGGGACTCATGTCAGATTTGGTGGTGAATCAAACGGGTGATGCAAGATATCGTGTTTTCTTATTGTTACTCGTTTGCACTCTTGCATTATTATCACAAGGAGCAGCTGCATGGCCCAACATTATTAGTGATTTGAAAAAGTTATTCGGAATGAGTATCGTGACAGGATTGATGTATGGAACATTGTTCGGTCTTTGTCCTGTTCTTACGTTTGAATGGTTCGGATTACGTCATTTCAGTCAAAATTGGGGTATTATTTCTTTGAGTCCTGTTCTTGCTGGAAATATTTTTAACCTTTTATTTGGTAAAATTTATGATTCTCACGTTCCAAAAGATGGCCCTTCGCATTTTTGTCCTGATGGAGAAGAATGTTTTCGAAGCGTTTTTCGTTTTACAGCTATTGGAGCTGTAATTGCAACAATTTTGAGCGCAATCATTATTGGAAGGAAAGCAGGATGGCGAAAACCAAGTACGGTTCGGAATGAACATGGTCAAGGAGTTTGATTGTTATGCTTTTTTATTCTCATAGAATCTATCAAGATGTTCGTGATGTACTCATATTTATTTCCAAATTCAATCATTCTCATCAGAACATTTTGTGTGTGTGTTTATTGCTTTGTACATTTGGACACAATCCGAAATAGCTTTTTTAAAATAGAATACTTGTACAGTAAATGAGGACCTCCGGGGTCCAAAGGAATGAGGGCAATTGCTTCCCTCACATGATTGTGATGAATGAAAGTGAGAGAGAAACTGGCGCAAATATTATCGGCAGCTCAGTGAAAAGAGAAAGGAGTGAAACTAATGTACAGAAAAAGAAAGTCCTTGAGTAGATTTTGGAAATTAAAGCGTCTTTAAAGCTATAAATAGCAAACTTGTGAATAAAATTGCAGCCGTAGAAGGAATGATGATTGTTTTTGTGGAAGCAGAAGTGGAAAGGCCAGGTTGGGGTACACCTTTAACAGTTGGGCCAACAGTTTGACTGGTACTAGAACTATTATTGGAAGTAGTTTTTGAATCTTTTACGACAAATTTTGTACCAGGAGCAGAAGCAGGTAAACTAGCATTATTACTTCTTATTGCAGGAGAATCTAAAACCCATTTTAAACCTCCCCAAACATGTTGAATCATATTATCTTCTTTCCAACAAGCATGAGTATGACCAAGACCGGTATAAAATGCTCTTCCTGCACCTCCTGAACCACGTTGATTTTTTGGCGTTTTACTGTTATCCATAACTCCACCACCTGGATTCTTTTTGGGTTCATCTAATAATCCACCTTCTGCGTACCATGCAATAGGATGAACGCCTTCTGTTTTACGTAAGATTGCAAGTCCTGGTCCTGTTGGATCTTTGAATGATTTTGAATCTGCTGTTAAGACAACAGTCTTTCCTAAATCTCTTGGATTTGAATTGAATGTATATATTTCATCATATACTTCCCATGTTTTATTAAGAAAAGAAGTTGAAGGATGATCGTGAGTTTGAACGTCTAAAGTGAAACGTTGCATATAAGGATGATAATCAAAATATGCTCCTACTAATCTACCGTACCAAGGTGATTTATACATTGCATCACATGCTTCATGAACGCCCATAAATCCACCTCCATTTTCTATATATTTCATCATATTTACCGCTCCTTTTTCGTTAAGCATCGTTCCGCTTACGCTTAAAAATATCATTGCATCCCAACCATTTACCCATTCTTCATCTTCAAACTTTTCTTCATCTTCCGTATTATACATATGTATATCGTGCTTTTTACCTAATTTTTCAAACGCTTTTATTCCATCGGGAATTGATGCATGTCGAAAGCCAGCTGTTTTTGTATAAATTAAAACTCTTTGTTTTGCTGAAATACTGTCTGCCGTTATAATGAGAGTGATTGCGAAAAAAGAACATAAAAAGCTTATTAGCCGTATCATTTTGAAGTCGAAAAAATCAATTGCTAGTAAGTGTCTGTCTGTCACCCGTTCGAGGGTTAATGAAAGTTGAAACGATCCTGTCGTAATATGTTGTTAATTAGCGAATGTGTTTTTAACTCGGAATAGGTAATTAGGGTTTGATGGAGTGATGATGTTTGTGATCCAAAAGTTCAATGTTTGATAATAACAATGGTAAAAGATTTCAGGTACACACGAATTAGAGAGCACTGTCGCTCCCGATCTAATTAAAAAAATCGGCAGAGTATGTACACAGATAGATTGATTCACTTTGCAGATTTGCCATAGGTTTGCAAGAAAGCCTTCGAAAGTTGTTCTTTTTACCCCCCCTCTCATCCCCCAAAAATAAACAAGAAAAGTTGAAGATAAAGTGCCTCTCCTTCTTTCCTTGCTAGTATCAATTCTTGAAGCAAGGCATAATTCGCCGCATTCATACAAAGTGTGTACCATGTATGTATTGTACCTTTGAGGAAAGAAAAGGCATTGCATGCATGTTTGCATACAATTTAGCGTTGATTTGGGAATGAGCTAAAAAGAAACTAAAGGCGGGAAATAACATCTGAGGGGGGAGGGGTCCTAAGGATATTTTTATTCTTTACACACGACCATCTAAACGCGCAAAACTCCCTTTTTCGGCCCTGTGCCTGCGCCGGTGCAGGGATTATGCCGCATTAGAGTACGTATGCCGTGCGAGTAATTTATTTTTAGTCAAAATGGGGATGAGAGAATTTTGTCCGAAGGAGAATAGGGAGTGTAAGTGTACTATTTCTCTTTACGCAACGCGTCATTAGCAATGCAATAGAAGTAAAAGAAAGATTCCTTTGTTGATTTTGAGCGCCACACAAAAAGTACTCAATCAAAAGAACGATTACATGTACCATATACACGACTCGTAAACTCACGCGTGACTGTACATAGAGCAGCATATTTCTAAAGATTCTTGGCAATCAGTATAGAATATTCTGTTTCCGTTGCAAAAGTAAGAACGCATATACTCCGCCCCCGCCCCCGGAAAAAGGACAAATCTATCTTAACAAGGCAGCAAATGATTTTCATTGCTCTGATTCTGATTTGGACCTGCATGTAGCACAGGTAATTCCATCTTTACAGGATTGCTTATGTCAACCATTAGAAAAATTTAGGTACAAGATGAATTCATCATTTCATTTCTTGCAAAAAGAATACAAACAAGATTACCGTTTTCCACTTGCTGTGCGTGTTTTGGTCTCAACAACTCCTCCACCATGTGCACCACTAGTCTTGGCCAATTTTGTCTTTTGTTTCTTATTTCTCGCATTTGTAGATCGCTTTTGTGCACAATCATCACAATACCACGTTCCTTGAGGAGGTTTGAGTAATCCAACACAACCTAAATGGAACCATTCACGTTCACAATCATCTCCGTCACATCCAATCATATCTCCATAACTGACATTATTACAGAAACAATAACGACGTTCATCTGCATCATCTCCGACCGATAAAGCAGCATTAACCGGTTCATTATCGGCAGCATGAGCAGGTCTTGGTGCTCGGGCAACACGGGCCGATCGGGGTGCTGTTGATCCGGTATCCGAGCCATCTTCTTCGTTATCCGATCCACTTTCACGAATTTGTGTTGTCCTTGCTCTTGCACCTCGAGAGCGTGATCCGGAAGTGGTATAAGGATTCTCGCTATCCTTTTCGTCATCTCGATCGTGACCGCCGTTTGCTTTATTGGATCGTTTAACTCCAGGTCTCTTTGCAGAAGGAGCGGAAATATCTCCATCTGTATCTTCTGCTGCTTCTTTCGCTGCTCTTGCTTTTGCCGCTGCTGCTTGAGCTGCTTGTTTGCGTTTCTTAGCAGCTGCGTTTGCCGTTGCCTGTGTTGCTGCCTCATTTGCACGTTTTTCAGCTGCTGTACTGAGTGTTGAAGTAGCACCTTGCGTTTGTCCGGCTGCTTGTCCTGCTCTTTTCTTCTTTGTTGGTGAAACATTGTCAACAGAAGTATCCATATTGGCTGGATTATTGCCTCCCGGACCTGATCCGGGTGCCAATGCAGTTCCATCGGATAGATGACCGGCTAAATGAGAATGTTTAGCAGGTGATAATATTGAAGCTAATGATGGAACTGAAGTTAGATTTGCCAAAAGAGAATCGATGTATGTTGTATGCGAAATGATCGTTTCTGCTGTGTTTAAGGCGACTCGTATCTTATCCTCTCCTCCCATCTTGTATGCACGCGCTTCTTCTGCAACTTCCTTGAGAGCTAATAGACGTTCACCTGGTGTAAATGAATGATCTTCGATGATTGAAGTGAGTTGGTCTAGACGATGTGTGAGAGAATTGAGGTGTGGGCCTAAAACTGCATCCAACTCTCGCAAATCGGAGAAGGATCGGGTAAGATCGAGAGGTAGAGCATCCAATGCATCTGCATATGCTGATAAGGTCGTATATAATGTCAACTCTTCTGGCGTTGGTTGTTCTTGCGTCCATGGCGGTAGATTACCTGAAATTGATGCACCACCATTCACACTACCGCTTGCACCATGTGAGCCAACATTCTTACTTGATCCGCCACGTAATGATGAAGGTCCTGCCATTTGATCCATATGTCCTGTCATCACTTTTGACATGATAATATAGTAAGTTTGAGAAGGATGTAACTTTGCAGAACTTGTGTATTATGCTATGAGTACCTTAATAGCCTCTGCTAGGTAGGTGATGGTGAATTGTATTTTGGTTTACCTTCCATCCACTTTCTCCTTATCCCACTCCGATGTTCAAAAAGTTTAATCGCCTGTCGTGAGCACAAACGGCGGCCTGCTTTGGCTTCCCTTTTTGTACTTCTCTCATTCTTCTCCACGCTTAAAGAGCCGATTGACGCTGCTACAGGCACGGACCTAACGCGTCTCTCAAAGCCCCACTGTAGCATAGGTGCCGTGCATACGCGATGCATTCAAATCACACTCTGTTAAGCACGTGGGATCAAAATTTTCAGATTTTTTAAAAAGAGTGTAAACGACATTTTTTTTTGGTTTGATGTTTGACAGAAAAAGTGCCTAAGAAATGCAATAATTGTTTAAAATTAAAGCTCCACCCACTTTCTTCTCGAGTATTGAGAATAAGCGAAAAAGAGACAATCGATCAACCAGATAATTTTGAATGTAGGATTTGAGTGGAACTTCTTTCTTTCTTCTCCATCATATCCTTGTTTGATTAGACACGCTCATTTATTCAAACATGGCACAACAACCAATTGGCCTTTTCGGCTTAAAAGTTTTACCTGGAGAGGAAACTCAATTAGATTCTATGGAAGATATTAGAATTACAAATATTTCATTCGGTGAAATTGTAAATGGAACTGGAAGAACAGTTGTTCGTGTTCATCATAAACCCGTTCCAGCATTCGATGAAGATAGCGATGACGAAGATGAATTTGACGAATTCTCCGAAGGTGATGAAGAAGAAGAGGATGATGATGACGAGGAAGATGACGAAGACGTCGACGCAAAGGTTAATGGAGCCAAAGCAGCTATCGAAGATCTAGAAGGAGATGACGAAGATGAAGATGATGACGAGGAAGAAGATGAAGAGGAAGAAGAAGAAGAGACTTTCATCCTTTGCAGTCTTTACCCTGGAAAACAAGAACAAGTTACAGTCGATTTACATTTCAGCGTTGATGATGATGTTCGTTTCTCTATCAGCGGTGATAATGCAGTTGAAATTATGGGAAATTATTTATCTCCCGGCAGATTTGACGATGATCCTGATTTAGACGAAGTAATCGATAGTGAAGATGACGAAGAGATCGATAGCGATGAACTTGAAATGCTAGAAGGTGATTCTGATGAAGAAGAAGAAGAAGTTGACGGAGACGATATCGAACTTGAATTGTTGGATTCCGATGAAGAAGAAGACGATGAAGATGATATGGAAGAAGATGATCGTCTTGAAGTTGTTGAAGAAGATGATCGTCTTGAAGTTGTTGAAGAAGATATTCCAGTAAAACCTGTCTCAAAAACAAACGGAAAGAAACGTACAGCTGAACAAGCAGAAGTTAGTTTGGACGAAGACGTTTCTGCTCCTGTAACAGATGCTGAATTAACAGCTATCGCAAAAGAAATGGGATTAGACGTTTCTAAATTGACAAAAAATCAACGTAAAAAACTAAACAAACGCTTACGTTCAGACGATAGCGCAGCAGAAACAAGTTCTGCATCAATTGCACAAGAACAGGCTGCAGTTGTAACAAAAGAAGCCGGCAAGCCTGCTAAAGTTGCAGCCAAAGAAACAATCAAGAAAGATGGTAAGCCAACAACGAAAAAAGTTACTTTGCCTTCAGGTGTAATTATTGAAGATGTCAAGATTGGTTCAGGCCCTCAAGCTAAAGCAGGTAATAGATTGGGCATGCGTTACGTAGGAAGATTGCAAAATGGAAAGCAATTTGATGCAAACACAAAAGGAAAACCATTCACTTTTAAGTTAGGTAAAGGAGAAGTTATTGGTGGTTGGGATCAAGGTTTACGTGGAATGCAAGTTGGCGGTGAACGTAGATTAGTCATTCCACCAAAGCAAGCTTATGGCGCTCGTGGTGCTCCACCAGACATTCCAGGAAATGCTACTTTAGTGTTTGATGTTAAATTGGTAGAGATCAAGTGAACATGACATCAAACGCAATCTGTTTTTGTGCTTTGTATATTCTATTTAATTTAAAAGTACTTTTGTGAATTTATGATTCTGCATCATGCACTGGTTTAACAATATCCAAGTCTGGTCCCTGTTTTGTGGAAAATAAAGTGTTAAGAATGTTTTACTCAAATGAACCAAAGACTGTTTTACTCACCTTGTATAACCTTCTAGCGGCAACGAAATACCAAATTGTAGCAAGAAGTGTAAAGAATACAACTACAACGCTTGCATAATTCATACTTGAAGGGTCAACTTGTTTCGTAGTTGGAAAACAGAAAAGGATAATGCTGAATAAAACCCAAATGAGAGCAACTGAATTGATTGCGAATCCTGCTTTACCTAAACTCCAAGGTGCACCAACCATTTGTCTTCTACGATCGAATAATGACATGGCCACACATGTAACGTAAGAAATACCTAATAAAATTGTTGCTGCTCCTGTAAATGCGTTAAATGCCCCACTATTACCTAGATAAATGCATCCTAATAATGAAATGATAACAGTTGTCACGATTAAGGAATTGAGTGGCATTTGATGAAATTTATCCACTTTTGCCCAAATATTTGCGAATGGAACACCATTATCACGAGAGAAAGCCCAAATACATCTTGAAGCAACGGTTAAACTACCGATTGAAGCCATTAATCCAATGACAAGAATGAGAAATAAAAGTCCAAACGCACCTCCTGCACTTTGAGTTGCGATTGAAAAAGCTACAGGTAAAGGTTGACCTGCAGCTGAATCTAAAATTTGAGAAAGATCTTTTGGAAAAACGAAAGATAAAGGAATGATAAAAATGAATCCTGTTAATGAAGCAGCAAAAACACAACCAACCATAGCACGAGGAACGGCAATTTGTGGATTACGTACTTCATCGGCAAGATAACATAAAGTACCATAACCTGTTAAAACATAAGCAGGTGTTAAAAGACCAACGAAATAACTCCAACCGTCTGTCCAACCAGATGCATTTTGCCATTGTGTAAAAACTTCTTGAGCCGTTCGTCTATCATCTGACATTGCTAAAACAACAACGCATATAATCACTGAAGTTGCTCCTGTCCAATAAATTGAAAACGTATTTATAGGTTCTAAAAGATTTCCTCGAACACCCCATGCATTCACAAAACATGAAACGATCATAATTGCGAAATGCATCAAGACTACATGCCATGAAGAAGGTGTCCATTCGTTATTTCTAAAAACACTGATTGCAGCCATAATTAATTGTGCTTCACCAAATGCTATCGAAAGACACAGTAAGATATTTGCTACTAAAGAAACCCAACCAACGATAAACGAAGTAATTGCTGCATATCTCCTTGGAGCTAAATGAGCTGTCCAAACGAATACACCACCACTACTTGGAAAAACTGAAGCAATCTCTCCTAAACTTGCTGCAATACAAACACTAATGATCGATAACATTAACCAACCAAAAATATAAGTAATCGAACCACCATTCACTAAAGCAAAAGAAGCACTCGTACATAATCCAAAAGGCGCAGCAATAATACTTGCTCCTAATCCTAAAGCTGTAAACATTGATAAATTACGTTTTAATTCTTGTTTATATCCTAATGCATCTTGACTAGAAGAAAAAGCAATGCCATTTTCAGCATCACCTTGATGATGAAAAGAGACTATTTGTGCAAGTGGCTTTCCCACCTCTTGAGAATTTGTAGAAGATGACTTTTCCATCGTGATTGTTTTAATATTTGTTGAAAAGGATGGTAGTATCGTAATGAAGAATTAGCCAAAGTTTTGCTTATGCCTTCATATCCATCTTCTTAAACAAGGTACGGGAAGTAAGGAACCGCTGGTTTGCATTATCTCTTAACTGTATCGGTAATTATCCATTTCTTCCCACCGGTCAATTAATCAATGATGAACCTTTGACCGATTATGCCTTTTTAAGCAGTCAATGACAAGCGGAAATCCAATTACAAGATTTATTCGTACGAACCTTATCTGTGAACATATAAAACGTCATGCATGAATGCCAAGGTTAAACTTGCTTATCTCTCAACAAGGCCCTTATCAACTAACAAATAGCGCAGCGCAGCGCATTACACACAGCACCACTATACGCTGCACCGCATACAATGTGTCTCTCGCTTTATTGTCACTAGCGTACGCTTTAGTAGCATAGTCTACTTTACCTCTATGTGGGGTAAGAGTTAAATATGTACCGCCAAAAGTGATTGGGCAGCGCGATCGGAGAACAGAGACTTTAATAGAATGTCAAAAAGACACATAACGAATAGATATTTTCTATCCTTACATCTAATTCGCAATCTTTAAAAGCCTAATATTGCAAACATAGAAATCAAGCAAGTTATCCCACCATGGCAAGCCCACTCATGTTCATTATTTTGGCCGGATGAACATCTGCAAAGCAAAAGCAAAAATAAAAAGGACGGGAGGGTACCCTTGCTTGCTTTTGAGAAAATGGAAAAACAACAAGCCTAGCTTATATAACCAGTCTACCAAACGGACATCAATCCGACGCGCCCGTTTCCGTGTTGTGACATGGACGCGTTTAAAAGCCAAAACAAAAAAAGGGTAGGAAATTATTTTGGGAAGTAGTATAGGATCAATTACCTGTATGTTGCTTTGAATTTGGCGTAAGATAAGCATGGAATGCGGGGAAAAGGGAGTGAAATATCTTGATCACAAAGATATGTAAACGACGCACATGGTTCTTTCGATGGATCATTCTCCGATCAAACCGCGGAACGGCACGCCCTCCGGCTGATTGAAATTGAATTGATGAAAAGAATATGATTAGAAAGGTATATAAATAATGATAATCTTTTTGAAGCTCAACCCCCCCTTTTTTGTTTCCCGAATATATGCATCACATTTCTCTCATTCCATCATCCCCTACCCTATTGTAACAATCATGTCAAGTATGCATACACTCATCGATACAGCTGTCTCTTCATGGGATGCAATGACTTCCCATCGTAGACGATCGAATCCGATCATGCAAGCAAATGTTGCCACCGAAATTGGTTCATCCAAAGAAGCACAAGCAGCTCAAGCAAAAGTTATCAAACAAGAACGCGAAGCATATGGTGTTATGGTTGATGGTCAAACGTTAACTGTGGCCGCATTAGTAGCAGCAGCACGTTATCGTGTTACACCTGCTTTGGATGATAGTCCAGAAGTACGTAAAAGAATCGAAGCAGCAGTAGAAACATTGGCAAAACGTTTAGAAAGTGGCGAAAGTTTGTACGGTATCAATACTGGTTTTGGTGGCTCAGCAGATTCAAGAACTGGTAATATGCGTGCCTTACAATTGGCTTTATTGCAACATCAACAAATCGGTTTACTACCTCTTCCTGCCAATTTTCAAACAACAACACCTTCGAGACCCGATAGCAGCTTACCACTTTCCACTCATATGCTCTCTCAACCTGAAGCATGGGTGCGTGGTGCAATGGTTGTGCGTTTGAACAGTTTAATGAGAGGTCATTCAGGTGTTCGATTTGTGGTATTGGAACGTATGCAAAAATTGCTCAAGGAAAACATCACTCCTATGGTACCTTTGCGTGGTACAATTTCTGCAAGTGGTGATTTAAGTCCTTTAAGTTATGTTGCAGGCACTCTTGCCGGTCAATCTGGCATTCAAACTTGGGTAGATACAAAAGATGGCAGACGTGTCCCAATGGCAGCCGATCAAGCGTTAGCTTCAAAATCCATCCCAAAGACTGTCTTTGAACCAAAAGAAGCTCTTGGTATTCTGAACGGAACAGCTTTCAGTACTGCAACTGCTGCTTTAACTATTCATGATGCTTCAATGTTATGTTTATTGACTCAATTCACAACTGCAATGGCTGTCGAAGCTGCTCGTGGTACTGATGGTTCTTTTGCTGCATTCATTCATCAAGTTTGTCGTCCACATGCTGGTCAAGTGGAATGTGCAGCTACAATTCAATCGATGCTAGAAGGTAGTAAATTAGCAAGTCATTGGCGCGAAGAAACACACGTTCATATGTCTGAAGATGAAGGAAGTTTACGTCAAGATCGTTATCCTTTACGCACAGCTGCACAATGGATCGGTCCACAAATTGAAGAATTACAACATAGCTGGAAGACGATCGAACGAGAGATGAACAGTACAACTGATAATCCACTCATCGAAGTTCATGAAGATGGCGTCAATTCTACAATCCATCACGGTGGAAATTTCCAAGCAATGGCAATCAGTAATACAATGGAACGTACACGTTTAGCTTTGGCTCATTTCGGTAAATTGACATTCCAACAAATGACTGAACTCATCAATCCTGCAATGAGTCGTGGATTACCTGCCAATTTAGCCGCCACAGATCCATCTTTAAACTTTATGGCAAAAGGTATTGATATCGCTTTGGCTGCTGCTACTGCTGAATTAGGTTATTTAGCCAATCCAGTTACAAGTCACGTTCAATCAGCAGAGATGGGCAATCAAGCGGTAAATAGTATGGCATTGGTCTCAACACGTTATACGATCGAAGCTGTAGAAACTTTAAGTCATTTGATGGCATGGTCTTTATACCTGCTTTGTCAAGCTTTGGATTTACGTGCTCTTCAACTTAAACTTGCAATTAAACTTGAAAGTGAAATCGAAAAGAGTATCAATAAATTCTTTTCAACTTGGATCGATTCAGTTAATCAAAAGCAATTGGCTCGTCAAGTATTTGTTCGTTTAAATAAACGCATGGACGAAACTAGTGCTCGTGATTTACACTCTCGTTTAACAGACGCATACATGAACGCAGGAGGTGTTTTAGTACATTATTTCAGCTCTTTACCAAGCGGAGGTGGCGCAGATCCATTGAGAACGATTATGGCTTGGCGTGATTACTCGGCCAATGAGACTTGGTCACTTTATCGTAATATGACTCAACAATTTTTGGATGATCCAAAAGGATGTCATGCATCTCCTTTATTGGGAAAAACATCAAAATTATACGAATTCATTCGTCGTACGTTAGGCGTTCCCATGCACGGTCGTGAAAACATGTTGGAATTCGCAGGTGAAGAAGGAAAATTGACAGATACGATTGGATCTTATGTTAGTGTGATTTATCATAGCTTACGCAACGGTGATTTATATTCTGTTTTGATCGATACAGCAAAGGATGTTCAAGCTTCACGAACACCTGTTACAGAATCCTTACTTAACCGCAGTCAAACACCATTGGCACATTTGTAAATTCTTTCCTTTTTGTATAAACAATACCACATATTAATGACCATGATCATGAAAGCTATATCCTCCACGTGCTGTTAAGCAACATATTCACAGACCAACCCTGAACGTTATTACGTCATGTAAAAAATGCCACAATGAAAGATGGCACCTTTGACCCTGAATAGCATGCATATATGTTGTACATGAATGTTGGCGAATAAAAAGAAGAAATAAATAAAGGCGTGTGACGTGATTGAGCAGCAACCAGTCTAGTCTTTTCATTATTATTTTTTTTGGCTAATTTTCCTCCACATTTTGAACAAGAGATATGTACACTGATGAAGTGCTATTTTGCCCCTTCCATTATAGAAAAAAGATGAAAAACGAACGTGCGTGCATTAATTCTACTACCCTTTTGGAATAAAGAAAAAGATCAACACTTGTCATGATGCATATATGGCTTTCCAACCCCACGCATGCAAGAGAAGCCAGCGTAGTAATCGTCATCGAGTACAGATGTGTGCCGTGCACTACGGTGTCCCTTTCATTTAATGCCCGTGCTCAGGCCTGAATTAGACGTTCTATTGAAATCGGGAAGTTGGATGGAAGAAAAATCCTACACGTATGCTGGCCGAATGAAGTAATCAAAAAAAAGAGAAATGTATGAATTTTTCTTATTCCTCCACCATCAGAAAATAGAAACGGTGTTGAATCTGTCATCTTAACATCATCATCAACAACTTTAATTCTTTCTTCTGATTTTCGTGTTTTGATTTAACAAAAAAACAATGCAAATCATTCGTAGTAAACCATTCATCACCGCTAGCTTGGTGGCACTTTGTTTGGCTTTGGCCGCTCAACCTGCTCAAGCTGATTGGATTCAAGTGAGTATTGGTTCAGATCTTCGTAAAGGAATGTAGATATACTGATCTTTTCTTAATATTCTTCACAGGACTCTGCTATTGGAGGACAACGTGTTTTCCAAGCCGCCTTCGATGCTTGGACTGAGTAGGTATTCCAACTTCCATCAAGAGCACAAAAACAATCGAACATCTCTTACCATTCTTTTCCATTCCCCTTTTACAGATCTGACCTTCGTTCTTACTTGTTGGATCGTGGTGTTATTGCACCAACTTCAACACGTGAACAATTAGTCTCTTTAGCTCGTCAAGATTATGATGCAGTTAGCAAGAGTGTAAATGATGCAACCGGATCAGCACAAAAGTCCGCTTCTCAAGCGGCCGATTCGGTCTATTCAGCGGCCGCATCGTTTGAATCGGCGGTTCGTGATTATACAGATAAAGCTATTGATCAAGCTTATTCGTTGACCGATTTATATTATTGGGCTTCTTCTTCTGCTTCTTCCATTGGCTCTTCTTTATCTAAACAGGCTTCTCAATCAGCAAGTAGTGCTTCAAGTGCCGCTGAATCAGCTGCAAGTTCAGCAAGCAAAAACGCACCAAAAGATGCTTCAAGTCTTTCATCCGAAGCAAATTCTGCTGCTTCAGGTGTAAGTAAAAGTGCATCTTCTTTGGCTGCTCAAGCAACAGGTGCATCTTATCGTGCTGCAAATGATGCATCAGATTACGTCTTCTCAACTTGGAATGACTCTCAATTGAGAAGTTGGTTAATCGAAAACGGTTACGTAAAATCTGATTACCAAGCTAAACGTGATGATTTATTAGCTGCCGTTCGTGATGCATACACTGCTACAACAAAGGCACCTTATGAGATTTACTCTGACAGCTACTTGGTGAGTGAAAAAGGGAATGGAATTTATTAGCGAGATTGATACTTACATTCAACTTTGTCTTTTTTAGCACGACTGGCTCGTCGATCACGGAATCATCCGTACTCCAGGTCAAAAGACCCGTGACGAATATGTGAGTTGAAAATTGAGACAGCTTATTGCATAATTTGAAACGCTGACAATTTCAATTCCCCCCGGATCAACCAGTTGGATTTGGCCAAGAACTACTATTACTCCAGCTCTGACTCCGTTTTCAACTCATGGAAAGAGAGTGATTTACGCAAATATTTGATCGATAACGGATACATTAAATCTGACTTCCAAGCTGCAAGAGACAAATATGCTGCCTTGGTTGCATCGAACTACAAATGGACAAGCGATCAAATCTTTTCCACTTGGACTGATTCGGATTTGCGCAATTATTTGATCTCAAACGGATACATTAAATCCGATTTTGAAGCAAAGCGTGATGAATACATCGATTTAGTGCAAAAGCATGGAAACAGTTTAGTTGATGGTGCTCGTGAATATTATTCATGGAGTGATGCACGTTTACGTACATTCTTGGTTCAAAACGGAATCACAACCGATCGTTTACCTAAAAGTCGTGATGCTCTTTTACGTGAAACTCGTGCTAGATTTGCACCAAAGAAAGGATTATTCGATCATTTGAAAGAAGGCGTTCAACATATCTTTGATTCAGTTCATGATGCAAGCGGAAAAGTAGAACAAAATGCAAAGGTGGCAAGCATTAGTGCAAGTTCAGCTGCCAGTGCTGCTTCTGCTCAAGCAAGCAAAGCTGCCGGTCACGTTGAGTTGTAAGAGTATTTATCTTAAAAGCTCGAAAAAAAGGAAAACATACCAATTTCTCTTCTTTATCACCATTCAAATTTTCTCTTTTATCTGCCTTACCTAACTATGACGGAGATATACCAACCGTACGCTCTCTCAATCCTTTGTCATGTCAAATAATGAATGAAATATATGTCCATTGTTAAATTAAGTACTTAAAAGTTTTTTTTAGAAGGTAGCCGAATTGAATCCGTTCTAGACCGCGTGCGGAGTGCCACAATTTCGTGTGTACGCATTTCATTGTATTTCCATTGTGTGCGTTCGGATTGTCGGTTAGACCGAGGCAAAGAGCGCGTTTGATCAGCGAAGATTAAAAACTCCACTTCGTATGTAAGCAGGGTGGAAGATTCCGGTTAGAGAAAAGAAATGTTCTCAGTAGTAGAATCATTCTTCTTTTCCTTCACCTACTCTTGCTACACACACACTTTCACCTTACACTTCATATAATCGCAATCATGTCTTCATATGGAACACACAAGGATGTTGGAAATCCAGAAAAGAGGCAAGCTCAATATAATGCAGCATTAATTGCATCAATGAAAGGAGCAGGAGGTGGATTAGCAGTGGCAGGACCGGCAGCGTACTTTTTACATAGAACATGGCAACCATTTCAAAAGTTAACACTACCATTAAAAACAATGTTTGTTACTTTTGCAACTATTTCAGCAGGTGTAATTGCAGCAGATAAAGCAGGAATAGCATTTGATCAAGAAAATTTTACAGATGAAGGAGCTAAAAAGATTCGACAATATAAAACATTAGAAGAAAAAGAATGGGCAGAATTATCAACAAAAGATAAAGCACTTACATGGACAAAAGATAATAAATTTGGAGTCGTTGCTGGATCTTGGATTGCTTCAATGGGAGGTATTTTTGCATATATTCATAATCAACCAATGCCTTTTAGTCAAAAATTAGTTCAAACTCGTGTTTGGGCTCAAGGTATTACATTAGCAAGTTTAGTTGCAATGGCTGGAATTACTCAAATTCCAAGTGCAGGAGATAAAATTTTATATAAACGTAATCATGCTGCTGATCATAGTTGGCGTGATTTCGTTAAAGATTCAGAATCAAGTCAAGAAGCTGCAGCGAAAAAAGCATTATCAAATTCACCTTCTTCTAAAAAACCAAAAACAGAACAACAACCTGTTCTATCAATAGAACAAGTTGAGAAATAGATATTCAGCAAGCAAGTATTTCCATTGTACGTATAATTTCCACCTCTTCTGTAAAAATGACCTTTTCTCAATTCGGCCTTGTTCGGAATAATAAGTTTAATGTCCGAAACACGCGCCAGCTTTGTGACCTGTGTTACTTAGTGTTGGTTTATATCCTTGCTCTTGTTGTTGATCATGACTCGTTGAGTATGCTAAAGAATAAGGTATATAAACCTGTATTCTTCTTAAAAGCTCGATCATTCATCTTTCCATCTTAAAACGAGCAAAATGTCTACAACAACTTTTCACCAGAGCGATAATGCTCAAGTGTATCGAGCCAATACTTCTTTTGTGAGTTACTCATTCAAGGTTTGAGTTGGTTTTGGATGAACTAATAAAGTCTTTTCTTCAAAGGTTTTCAACGATGAGAATACAAAAGCGATTCTCACTTTACTAGATCCACAACCTGGAGAAATAATTTTGGATGTAGGATGTGGTTCAGGTGAATTAACATATAAAATTCATAAAATCGTTTCACAAATTGGTCGAAATGGTAAAAGTGGAAAAGTGATAGGAATTGATAAAAGTGAAAATATGATAAAAGCAGCAAAATCATCACATTCATCATCTTCACCACCACAATTCTTTGTTTGGGATGGTCAAGAATTACAATCTTGGTTAAAGCAATCAAACAATCAAGGTAAATTTGATAAAGTTTTCAGTAATGCAGCTTTACATTGGATGAATCGTGATCCTGTCGCAGTTGTACATGGAATGTTTGATGCTTTAAAGTCAGGAGGTACTTTAGCAGTAGAGTGAGTGATTAAAAAACACAATACTTGAACCACTTTTTGCTTATTATATATATCTCAATTCAACAAGATTTGGTGGTCATATGAACGTAATAGGTGTCGTTTCTGGCTTACATAGCATCTTATCAAGAAAAGGAGTAGATGCTAAAAGAGTTCATCCATGGTACTTTCCAACACCAAAACAATATTCAAACATTTTACAAAATGCAGGTTTTCAAAAACCTGATACGGCTTACTTATTTCCAAGACCAACTCCTTTACCGAAAGGTTCAGGATTTAATGGTTGGTTAAAGGTGAGTTATATGTGTTTGTCTGATCTGACCATTTTATAGAACTGATATTTTTTTCTTTGCAGACATTCTCTGGCAACTTTCTCAATGCTTTACCTACAGAACAAGATCGTATCGATGTCCTTGAAGAACTTGAAGAGATGCTTAAAATCGACATGTATGACGCAGAAGAAGATGAATGGACGTTAATGTGTGAGTAACAGAAGACAACAATATCATCCGAACAAGATTAGCTAAGATCTCTTGCCTTTTATTCAGACGTTCGCTTACGCATTAGAACCAAGAAACCTTGATCATGAAATTGATTGTAGAATAAGATAGACCTTTTAATTGAAACATGAGAATGTGCTGAGGGGGGAGGTAAAAGATTGTTCGAACTACCAAAGATTCACTTAATATCGACGACCACGTAAATGTCCAGGTACATGCATAGAATGTGCAAGCGAATGTGCATGTCCTCTTGGTCTGCTAGCGTAAGGATTTGATGAGAATGTTGAAAAAGGATGATTGGAAGTATAAATGTTTTGTGTTTGATATGAATTTGATTCAATGCCAAAGATTGATGCTCTTTCTTCTTCATATGTACGTGAACTTGACCTTTGCATTGGAGCTGCATCTAGAAAAGGGTTTTCTTCTACTTCATTTTCCTCTTCTTCACTCTCATCATCGCTGTCAAATTTGCGTGGTCTTATGGTTTTGTCAGTGAGGTTGTAGTCCTTTTCATGCTCTTGATCGGCTAACATCGATTTGCAAACTTCATCCTCTTCCTGTACATCCATATCTCCATCGCTATTCCATCCTGCACGATCGAGATGATCAAGTAAATTTCGATTTGGCCCTTGTACGCCTTCAATTTTACGCTTCTTCTGGTGGATGAAATAAGACTCGCTTGGTCGTTTTCTAATCACTTCTTTTGAGCTAGAGGAAGAAGAGGTAGACATTGCTTGTGGAAATAAGATACGAGGCTGTAATCGATCTGTATTTCTTTCATGCCTCCAATATCCATCACCAAGGTATGTACTTGTAATCGTTCCTTCTTCCTCCTCTTCTTCATCCGAATCACTTGCAAAGGGTTCTGCATACGTTACCCTTTGACCTCTGAAAACGTAAGTCATCTTTCCTCTTTCACGTTTTGGTATTTTTGCCATCCTTTGTCTTGCTTGCCACATCCTTGGTCCTGAAAGTCCTGCATCAGCTGGTCCACCTTGTAAAAATGGATTACCCGGTGAATCTCGAATTGGAAATGAATTCAAAATTCTTGCTGTAGGAGAAGTAGAAAGATCTTTTGGTTTACGCTTTGCAACATTTCCTACGCTACCACTGCTACCGCTACTACTACTACTTTCACCATTATTAATCTTTCCTTCTCCAGTTGCAGGAGGCGTGAGAGGAGAACTAATTCGAGGACTTGTATGTTCACTCTTTTTCTTATGGAAAAGAGTCGGGTTCCCTGCCAGCATATTGACGTTCAAAGCTGGGATCGCTGTATTCATCTTTTATAGATTAAGCGTTCCGTGCTTATCCAAAAAAACTGATTGATGATGGTGATCTTGATCCTTGTTCCTTTTCATCATTCAGCCGCACAGTAGAAGATAAAAACATAAAAATCCAAAACTTAAGGAAGGAGCACAATTCCACTCTATTGTACCTTAAAACAAGGGGAAAGTATGCGTGACTTTAGAAAAAAAATGCATGCTCTCGCCTAAAGCGCGAAACTGCATCTACTTGCTTACTGCAACCCATCGTGTCACAACCACTCTACACGCTTCACAAAAATATAAAAATTTGACGCGTCCTACCTACCTCTAAAGAAGGTAGAACGCGTTAATTGACGCGACGCGACCTGGACTATGTATTACCTATTGATCACAAAACACCTATAAATTTATTATTGCAAATACTTATATCATCATACCTATCTACTTTCCTCTCCATTTTGCGAATGTTTCTTTGATAGGATTGCCTTTAAGTAAATCTTGCTTGCAATTTTCATCAACTTCTCTTCCCTTTGTAGCAAGCTCAATCACCTTTTCTGCTAAATCTACAGGACAAACAACTACTCCATCTAAATCTGCTCGAACGATATCGCCAGGTGATACTTTTGTAGATGGAAAAGTGGATGAAGTTGGATCATTGATTTCTAAAGGTACTTGTAATCTAGATGGTCTTGTAAATGGAGATTGACCTAAAATTGAATGACCTCTTGAATAAATTGCAAATCCTGCATCCCATTGTTCTTGTAAATCACGACAACGACCGCTGATGATCGCGCCTTGAATTCCGTTGAATTGTGCACGATTGGTCATTAATCCTCCCCAAACAGCTGATCGAGTATCTGTGTAAGAAGCAAAGAAGAACGTGTGAGAAATGATAAATAACAGTGATCGCTCTCTCTCTTCCATTCATTTACCATGTGGAGCAGAAATCACCATTATACTGCCAGAATGACCTTCAGTTGCATCAACGAAATGCTTTTCAGGTTTTGGTGCTGATGTATCCTGCTGAGATACCATCTAAAGTTGAGAAAAGGACGTAAGATGCTAAGCGCAATCATGATTTGATATGATAAAATACACTTTACTCACCTCTACTGTGAATGCAGGACCGCATATATCTATCGGACTTTTTGGAGAATGACTTTTTATGCCTGCCAAATATCCTCCAGATGCTACTTTAAGCTTGATGAGTGCATCTGCGATCTAAAAAATATAAAGTAAGAATATATTTAGTCAATATCATTATCTTGAAATCATCGTATGTATCTGTTAAACTCTCTCCTCACCTCGCAGGTTCCAAAAGCACGAATTTGCTTTATCAGTGATGCCATTTTATCACTTGTTGTCATGTTCAGCTCCCAAGAAGAAGTGTGAAGATGATAAAGAGAGAAGAAGTGTGGAGTACAACACATCTATCTGATATGGTTTTGAAAGCCGGGAATTTAAGCTCACGTGGCTCGTGCGCCTTTGATGAGAAAATATTGTATTCTAAACTATATTATTTCACGCGTAAAAGTAGAGAACAACACTTTCTTGTTCTTCTTTTCCATCAATAACAATGACATCCGCAGCTCAAAAACAATTGGGAACGTCCATACCGGGAGCAGGAACAAAAGGAAGACCGGTAGTATTCTTAGATATAAGTATAGGAGATCAATCGGCAGGCAGAATAAAGATTGAATTATTTTCCGATATCGTACCAAAAACTACGGAAAATTTTCGACAATATTGTACGGGTGAACAACGTATAAACCTTCAACCTACAGGATATAAAAATGCAATTTTTCATAGAGTTATAAAAGATTTTATGATTCAAGGAGGTGATTTTTTAAATGCAGATGGAACTGGATCTCAATCAATTTATGGAAAATCTTTCGAAGATGAAAACTTTACAGTAAAACATGATTCTGCAGGCCTTTTGAGTATGGCTAATTCCGGAAAAGATACGAACGGTTGTCAATTTTTCATCACATTGCAAAAATGTGACTTTTTGGATGATAAACATGTTGTCTTTGGAAAAGTCATCGATGGTATGCTTACCGTTCGAAAGATCGAAAATGTACCGACTGGACAGAACAATAGGCCAAAGATGACAGTAAGGATAACAGGTGAGTATGGTATTGGAGATTTATAATGAGGCTATATTTGCTGATTCTACTTTCGCCCGCCCTCCCTAGAATGCGGAGAGATGTAGTAGTAGGACACCAATTCAAGCTGTATTTGTAGTAAAAGTGTCAAAATTGAATCAATTAGAAACAGGCGTAAAGTATCGTATGGTACAACAGCATTTCACAAGGTGCGAGTACATTTACCGTCGATTGCCAGCCACGGAAAAAATGAAAGGGGAGAAAGAGAGGAGAGAAGATTTAATAATAATTAAAGGTGACAGAGTGGCCCTCGAATGAATGGTGATGAAAAGTTTAAAGATAGAAGCAAAGGAAATTTGCATAGCATAAACATGATGTTCATCTCATGAATGCATCAATTCGGTAATACTCGGTAAAACTTCTTGACGATCGTTTACCAATGTTGACTTTGCAAACGGATTGATTTCAGCATGACGATGTGTTGGCGTAACGGGAGAATGAGAATTGGAAGGTGAAGCCATTCTTATTTCTCTCGCACTTTGTGGTGAAGAAAGTGTTGCATCCATTGCCATTGGTGAAGATTTTTCCATACTTGAAGCAGGTGCGCTACGAATATTATCGCTTGATAAACTTCTTGGAATTTGATGACGTACGAATTGACGATCTTCTTTGGTGAATAGCGTTTTTTCATCTTTGCTACTATTTGTACTGCTTTCATCCATCGAATTGTTAAAGTTATTCATCGAAGAAGGAATGCGCAAAGGTGGTAAACGAGATTTATGACGAAGAGCAACATCAGCCAAAGATGCAATTCTGCATGTATTCTCTGGTACATCTTTTGTTGTTTCTTGATCAGCAGGTGGCATTGCATCAATCTTTTTGACTTGTTCGTATGCATCGTTGATACGTCCATCATCTTCTTTTCCTTCTTCGTTGGATTTCTTTTGTTCGGCGAAAGAAGTTCGTTTCTCTTTCGTTGGACTGACACCAAATCGATCCTTTGGTTGCAATTTATGAGGAGGAGAAGTATTTGGATGATCACGATGATTGCCTGCATTTTCATGGAAGAAAGAACGAAGGCTACGCGATGAGCCGGGTGTATGCGGTCTTTCTGCTGGAGAAAGAGGTGGTGGCATTTGATAACGAATTCCATAACCTCCAAAACTGCTCGTTCTTGTTGCAGTCCATGTACCATTTGTTGTGGGATATTGGCTTTGTGGAAATGAAGTGAATGATCTATGCATTGCTTCTGACGTTGTCATTGAATGTGAACGATCATATGGATGATTATGACTATAAGATCGAAGGAGAGGATAAGGTGCAGAGTGTGGAGCAGTACTCAAACCTCTTCGTCTGGCTTCATATGCCATATCCTGTTCGGATCTGTGAACTGTTGAGCCTATATCGTTTTGACTGTTTGCATATCGATGATGATAAGTAGCCTGTGCTTGTGCTGAAAGGGGAGCATGAGAAGGAGTTCTTTGTGCGTGCATAAAGTGTGATCCATGTTGTGCAACCATTTGAACGTGTTCATTACGTTGCATTGGAACATCTCTTGGATCGCTTGTTGGATGACGCAAATCGAATGGGAAACCATCATGACTTGGTCGATAATCGTTTCTATCCCAAACAGGTGATCTACTCATCTGATTTTCAGGCCAATTACCTGATCCGTATCTTACTTGCCATCCACGATTTTGATGCATTTCTGTTTCCATACGATGATGAGGATAAGCAATTTGTTGTTGTTGTTGATGATGGTGATAATGCAAAGGCATTGTATGTCTACGTTGTGATGCATAATCAGCTTCTGAATAATTTCCACTGTGAGGTGGAGCGCTTACAGGAGAAGGTAAAGCGGAAGAAGAAAGAAGTCTTTGTTCATAAGTATCACCACTTTGTGATTGAGCTCCACTATAACGTTCAAATTGACCTAAATGAGGAGCAGGATACATATCACCATCACAATATTGAGGTGAAATTTTTAATTCAGCAAATTGACGACCATATTCATCCCTTAATCTTGCTAAACGCATATCATCAGCAGCAGATTGAACTTCAATGCATCTTTCACGAGCTTGAGGTGCAGTAGTAGTGGTAGTGGTAAGATTTGATTGTGGCTGTTTTTCATCTGATCCTTCTACATTACCAACTTCTCCTTCTTGTTCTTCTTTTGCATTTCCGCTATTCGTTCTTACCATTTCCGTATCTTCTTCTTCTTCTTCACTTTGTCCCGGAATACGACGTCTACCTTGACGTTTATTTTGAAACCAGATTTGAACTTTTCTTGGTGGGATGCCTAAAGTACGTGCAACTGCTTCACGTAAAGGAGTGGAAGGATAGATGGTCTGAGGAGAGGAAGAAATGTTAAGAAGTCAAATTCATTTGTTACTGAATGATTTCACGCATAAAACTTACCCTTTCAAGAATTGCTTCCAAAATTCGCGTTTGATCAGGTGATAATAATTTTCTTGTTCGTTTACGATCATCCTTCAAGAATGGGAAACGATCTTCAAGAGAAGCATATTGCATACCGCCACCGCCAACAACACCGCTTTCTTCGTCATGCGTATAAGCCAAATTGTTGACTGGATGAAGATGTTTGTATGTTGGAGAGTATTGTGACATATGAGAAGAAGAATATGAATGCGTCAATGTATGCGGCATAGGTTCTGATAAAGAAGCGGTTGAAATTGAAGATGCACAATCTCTATCTTCGATTGGACTACTTGCTTCATCCATTGAAATTCCTTGCATTTCATCAACAGTTTTATCTTGCTTCATTTGTTCAATTACGTTCATTTCATGTGGTAACTCTTCCTTTGCGTCAATCATCACAAGTGCTTTTTGCTTTTCTTGAACTTGCATCTTGTCCGGTTCTTTGAAAGAATAGTTTCTTTTGGAATTGAAGTGAACTTGTTGAATGAATGCTGCCTTTGTGTTTTGATGATTCTTCAAGCAACGAAAGGTGAAGTTTGGGTAAAATACGTTTTTTTGATTGAATAGTTCCTTCAATTTATACGATATACCAATTAGGGGTAATCGTTAGAAGGGGTATGAAAATTGCTTGTTTGTGTGTGTTGAAATTGAATAATAGAAGCAAATCTTCTCACTCCTTTGTTTTTAAATTTGGCAAAGGGGTTTGGAAGAATACTGTTTTTGTTTTTGTTCCAAATCACCAGGAGATGATGGATGATGGGAACCAAATTCAAATCAACTTATTCGATGCCTGATTTTGGAGTTAGGAGATCGTTTTACACCTTTTTGCTTTTTATTTTAGTCTTGAGAAAAAATAAAGATAAAAAGGGAAGATTGATGAGATGAAGGAAAGTAAGATAGGGGTAAAGGGAAGTTATTTTTTTATTTGATAAATTGAGATTTTTTTTTGGTGAATGAGTACCGGGGATCAAAGTTAATAGCATATCGGATAGGAGAAAGAAAGAGAATTGAAATGGGCACATTAACAGAATTTTCATCAATAAATGCAAAGGGGCACAGCAGCCGATTACGACAAAAGAAAAAGAAAGATGATTAACGTCAAAAAGGACAAGTTGTAATGAATCACAAAAAAACAGGCTCCGTTTATTTTCGCCGCGGGTATTCTTTGCAAAAAGAAAATAGGTAAAGATCATCTGTGTGAATATGAAATGAACGGGTAAGAGGTTTGTCCGAGAGTATAATGCATGAATTATGTATGTGTGTATGTGTGTGTGTATGTGGCATAATCCGCGTTTTATTCAATCTCCTCCTTTTCTACATACCGAGGCGCTCTAAAATCAAAAATCAAAAAACGCAGGTTGGCCGCTTTTTCTCTTATTTAGGCGAGTGAACCCTACAGCGGTTCCGGAAATGAAGATTATAATAAGACAAATTTATTATTCATGCAAAAAGAAAAAGAAAAAAAAAGGACGTTGCAACAAACACACATTTTGAGATAAGGCGTAATTTTGACCTCCGTGAATGAAGTAAGAGAGGAAAAAGAGTAAGCGCGATTACCACACATCATAAAATCAATCACTAAGGGTCCGAAAGGTAAACCCCTCAAACGTAATTTCATCCTTACATTTGCGGAGAAGCGGTTTAAGTGCTCAGACTTATATATTCGTGTACATTTTTCATAGCGGTCTGACCGCAAGTTGTTTTTGATAGGCGATTTATTCACAAAAAAGAACGTTAAAAGTGTCTGTGCCACTAATGAATAATAATCTGTCAAGATCGGAAATTTTTATTCAAAGAAAAAAAGTATCAGTGCATGCAATCAAAGATTTATCCAATAACCGCAACAAATCAGTTTGTCTTTAAATCTTTCTCGTGGTTGTCTCAACTCCGATGCCACGCTTTATTACGCCACATTCAATCTGATCTTGTCTAGTTTTTGTATTATTATTATTATTATTATTATTTTATTTTCGCTGTTTAAAATTATCATACGCCATCACAATTAATTGCATTTATATATAATAATAATAATAATAATAAAAATAGCGGATACTAAATCCGTGGCAAGTGTGACATGTTCGCCGAAAAAGATAAATTCATTCAAGCACAGACCATACATGTATAGAAAATTCTTTTCATTCTATCAATTTTGATTTTAATAACCACACAAACCTTATCATTTATGCATGCATGGAAAATCCAATGTAGATCTCTTTTCCTATTTGACATATATAAAGGGTACAAACGAGATTGATAGGGAAAAAGAAAGACTAATTTAGTCATTTATTTACAGACTAGAAGGGTTCTTTTTCTTTCGAAAAAAAGGAAGCAACAAAAAAAGGGCTCGAGCGGTGTTTTGATTTTTTAAGACGTACGAAATCGGAGTTCTATGAAGTTGCATTTATATATATATATATATACAATGTCAATTTTTAATCTCAACTTTACCCACTTTCCCCTCACCCGGTGGAGTTGGAATTCAATTTCAAGATCATGCATGTATATATTACATACGCATAAAACATTCTAGGCGTCTTCTCCGATCCCACCTCTTTGGTTGGGCTGATTATAATGTAGGCTCTATCATACATACCTTCTTTGTAAAGAATGAAATATAAAGTTTTAAGGAGAGCTTCAAATAAGTAATTTTCCCATGCTTGAAAAGGAGATTTCGTTAAATCATAAATAAAAAGGAGTATCTGTTTATTATGCTGTGTTCCAGAAAAAAACGTGACTTAATTCTATATTAATCCACTTATTCCGTGGCTATTATCCTGTCGTTACACAATCGAGCTATGAAAAAGGGGAAATAATATCTTCTACTTCATAGATTAATTATCTTTGATCGGAATCTTAACCCTATAAGCATTAAACATATTTACGGAACAACATAAAAGAACAAGATACGGCGTTCAATTATTGATGATGGCGCGCTGAGATTATAAAATACAAAAAAAGGCGTTAAAAATAAGCTCAACGGATTTAAGGAAGGAATACAATCAAAAGCGGGGTAACTTTAAAGCACAGGAAAAATTTCAAGCACTTTGATACACGTTCTTAACAAATCTTACTTTTTTTCGGCTGAGAAGCCCTACAATTACAAAGTCAGAAAAACGTCAGTGATAATGACTATTATATAGTTGGATTGCGAGAGCATAAGTTGGAAGAATTCGCCGTAGGTAATGAATATGTTCATGCTAGACTATGTCATTGTTGAAAATGGTGTGTATGTTGCTGGTAAAGTTTGAAAGGCTTTTAAAGCGTACGCACGCGCGTTAATTTAATTTGGATTTATTTTTGGCTTTTTGCAGTGCAGTGCAATGCGATGATGCCGAGACGCATGAGCCAGTGCAAGAACACAACTCTCTCTCTGTTTAGCAGAGCAAAAATAAAAAAGGCCGCATAAAGCAAGCATTAATAGACTGTCAATTCGCAGGAATAAACTCCGCACGCAGCCCAATACACACACCGCACGCAAGCACGCACGGAATTTAACAAGCGGCTAAGATTGACCATGCGTCAGTCAACATATGAAATTAAAACGGCAAACAAAAAAGAAAGTCAAGATGGAGAACAGCAAGCCGGATTTTCGGAATTTGACTTCTCTCTTCCATCATTCGGAAAGAAGTGTTGGATTGGATCGTTTTTTTTTTGCTCGCATTTCTCCTTTACTCACACCCTAACCCCTACTTTCCGCAAGTTGGGATACAGTAAAACGTTAAATTCGTATACATCCGATTCTCTTGTCAGCGGTCATTTCACATAAAACGCCTACAAACAAACGCCATATCTGTGGACTTTACTCGAATAACCAAAGGTAGTTGTCATACTTTCAATTCCGAACTTCAAATTCAGAAACTGTAACGCCAATTAAAGCCCGACACTTTCTTGGCGTAAAAAATCATATCAAAATGGGATTGCATAATCCTTTGGCAAGACAGCCGGCATCGTACGTAAAGAAGAAAGAATACACATTCAAAAAGACTTTAGGTGAAGGCACTTTTGGTATCGTTCGGTCAGCTACTTGGAATGCAGCCGATCCACCGATCAATGTTGCCGTAAAAGTGATTGCTAAAAAGAGTTTGAAAGGGCACGATGAAATCGTTCAAGGAGAAATGGACGTTTTGAAAGGTCTAGATCAACCGCATGTAGTCAAATTTTTGGATTGGTTTGAATCAAAGGATAAATTTTATCTCGTTTTCGAAGAAGCAACAGGAGGAGAATTGTTTGATCGAATTATCAGTCGCGGCAGATTCACAGAAAAAGACGCCTGCAATACTATCAGAGCCGTTCTGAGTGCAATTCAATATTTGCATCATCATCATATTGTACATAGAGATGTGAAACCAGAAAACATCCTTTACCGAACAAAAGAAGAAGATGCGAATGTCGTTCTGGTTGACTTTGGTATTGCCAGACATCTGCAAAATGATGATGAAGTGTTAACAAACGTTTGTGGATCTTTCGGATATTGTGCACCGGAAATCTTATCCAAGAAAGGACATGGTAAAGCGGTTGACCTTTGGAGCTTAGGAGTCATTACGTATACAATGCTTTGTGGTTACACTCCCTTCCGATCCGATGATCCAGACGTTTTGGCAGCCGAAACTCAACGTGGTAAGATTGAATTCCATGATCGTTATTGGAAGAATGTATCAGCAGACGCAAAAGATTTCGTTAAGCAATGCTTAACCGTTGACCCAAGCAAACGTATCACAGCTGATGATGCAATGAAACATCCATGGTTCGTAGAAAAGAAAGGAGGAACGGAAATCTCTCACGATCTCTCTATTGGTTTACGTGAGAATTACAGACAACGTTGGAAAACGGCAATCAATGCTGTTCGTGCTTCAACGAAATTTAGAACGTTTGCAGCATTGGCAGCAGATAACAAAGCCGCAAACGGTGGGGAGGAGCAGACTGATAAGCAAAAATCAAAACATCCAGAATTATACAGTGACGAAAGTGGGAGTAGTAATGCTAGTGCTGCGAGTGGATATGCTACAGGAGAAGATGATTCAAAAGATGAAAAGACAACAAAAGAGGAACCAAAAAAAGAGACATCTAAGACGAAAAGTCTGATAGATGGAATCTCTAACAAGCTACATGATGTCAAGGTTTCGTCTTCCTGAGTCTTCTTGAGTCTTCGATATTGCCTTCTACTATACCCGCCTCAATCAGCACATTATTTACGATAAGAATAAAGATCCTGAAGCGCTACTACAATCTGTCTTCATTCCTGTATATTATGCCTTAAGCTATCCTAGAAGCTGATCTCTGATGCAGCAGCAATTTGATTTTTGAGATAAAGTACAAAGTTTAATACGTGCGACACTGATCAGCTCCAGTCTAGATCGTCATCGTTAATTGCATGTTGACCGCCATTAGTTCCCGCTCCTACTGCATTCATCATATTCTTGTAATTCCTCGTAGCCTGTATAGCTTCTCTTTCTGAATCTTCTTTTTGTTGAAAGACTCCGATTAAGCCACCTTCATCGATCCTTTCACCCTTTTCGCCTGCTGTTAAATCTGTTGCAACCCAATCACGTCTTGGATCGTATCGCATTCGATCGTCCAATAAGATACGTGCACTATGTTCTAAATCTGGATTTAAAGGTTCTGCAGCCAGACCTTCTTCATCTTCTTCTCCATTCTCTCCTCGTGAGGTTGATGGTCCAGCTGTTGCCAATTCTGCTTCGATTACCTGTTAAAAAGAGTGAGAAGATGTATAAAGGGAGTTAATTTCATCTTGCCTTCCTTCTTTTAGTGAATGCATTTTTTGTAATACGTACAAAATGATTATCGCAATGTGGACAATATTCATCTTCTTCTTCAAATCTTGTTAAATCTTTTCTGAATGCCCTTTTGCATTTTTTACATATAAATTGCATTTCAATCGTTTTGCGTAATTTATGTTCATCTCCCGTTTGTTCTGAATGACATAATGGACAATCAAAAAATCGTCTACAACAAGGCGCTCGAACGCTGACTTGTGCATTCAAAATGTGTTTGCTAAAGACGAGAGGGAAAGATTGTTAGCAGTGAATGGCGGTTCATTCAGTATTCCTTTTTATACCCACCACATCGTATTGTATAATTTTGATCTGGAATAATGATGTCGTAGAGAATGGAAAGCGTTTAAGGTTTTCGAGAAGAATCTTAGCGTAGCATGAAACAGAGCAACACAAGCAGCGTAAATGAACGCGTGCCATTTTTGCTCTTTCGCACAACAAACATTCATTCACTTCTATCGGTCCAACATTGGAAACATGTGATGAGAATTTGAAAAAAAATGAGAAAATACAAATGCTATAGGAAAATGGAATGAAGATAAAGACCTTCAAAGGTATTAAATGAAAACCAAGGAGAAAATTCGTTAAAGAACGTTTATTTATCTATAAGGAAACAAAAGACGCGAAGAGAAAAAAGATGAAAACATCTCAACCGCTGTCTTGTCCAATCTCGCTCTGGGCGAAAGAGGGTGCATGTGGTTTAGGAGAAGTGGGCGATCCAGGATAATTTGATAATTGTGCACTGCAGCCGTTTGGATTTAATCGATTACGTGGCCAATTTTGTTGATATCCACCTTGCTCTTGTGTACCACCCCAAATGGTTAGATTTGCATTAGTGTATGCGTCCATGTGACGATTGATGAAGTCAAAAGTAGGGAAATCCGGTGGATCACATCCAACATTGACAGAGTTTTCTGGTTGATAAACACGAACGTAATCTACGCTCATGATGAATGGCCAAAGACTGGACAATTGTTCCCAATCTGGCGTTGCAAAGTTCTCAGAGATACCCAAGTTCAAGATCACATACATTGGCTCAGGAGGTACAACTCGAGCACCAATTTGCGCAATCGGATCAGGCTCAAGGAAAGCAGGATTCATTCTCCAAGAAGGCTCTCCGTTTGAAACCCATTCCACATATCCATTCTCTCCTGGCTCATACTCGAATCCATACGCTGCAAAACTATTGTCACCACCATGCTGTACAGCAATTTGACTAGCATCTGTTACCGTACTTGCACTTTGTTGGGTAATTTCACCAGTGTACGTATTGTGCTGACTGCTAGGTTGGAATAAAGTCCAAGCTGGTCCGGTTGCATTTGCTGATTCATACTTGTAGTTGAATGGTGCAAATTGACATGATTGAGAAACACTCAATTTCTTGCCGCCCGTCACTTGAGCTTCGAAGATATCAATTTCTGGTGCCGCTCTACCTTTCAAGCTTCCATCGGGCATCTTTGGACCAGGATGTAAATCAGGGTAATCCTCTGGACATGTGCAAGCAGAAAGACGTTGACCGGACATGAAAGAGAGTGCTTTGGTATGGTGCTTTCTGTTGAACATCACATCACCTCCGGTTTGCGATGCTTTTGGATTGCCGTTGACATCGGTTTGATTTTGCAATGTGCCAACATCGCATTCTTCGTACGAGTAAGGCCATGTACCTTCCAATGATGCACCGTATCCGGCTCTTCCCAAATTACCCATCGTCCATGCAGCTGGCCACAAACCAGGAACGTTATTCTTACCAGGCAAACGAACAGATACTTCAACATATCCTCCTGTGAAGCAGAACTTATTCCATGTCGATAACATACCACCGCGGAAGTTGAGATTGTGCTCGGGCGTTTGACTGAGGGTGATATGTAATGCACCATCGCTAGTGGTCACGCCTGCAGGATCGTACCACTCAAAGTTGTTCGTACCCCAATAATGCAAATCGACAGCTTCCCAGAATGGATCATCACCAGGATAAAAGCTTCTACCGTCCACGTTAAATTCGTCAGAAAAGACAAGGTTGTATTTCGTTTTACCGTCACTTCCAATTCGAGTTCTTGCATCTTCTGGTGTATCATTATCGATCAGATCATTTCTCATACCGCCAGGCATCATGGCAACTTGACCAGTGGCATTTGTACCTCCCAATCCGTAAGCACCTTTAGTGGTCGTGTGTCGAGTTTCGAAATAGGAAATGATTGGATATCCAGCAAAGAGAGTCAAGATACCTGCCGCCAAAATGACCATAGTTCCTAAATTGAGCAAACCACGAGAAGGGGACCAACCGGAATTCTGCAATGGTCCGTCCTTTTTAGGATCGTGCAAATAATCATCAGGTTCAGCTCTTCCATTATCAATCGTATCCCAACCAAGAGGATTTGTGTCAACGATGAAAGGCTTAGAAAGATCTTTTGAGGCATTGTTCCGATGTCTAAATCCGCTTTGAACCAACGTTTCAGCCGAGCCCATGCTTCGTGGATTCATTTCATCGCTCAAAATTGTTGGTGAGCCAGCATGCCAATTTGGCGGAGGAGGTCGATTGCTAATCGTTCTCGCCATTCCAAATCCAGGATTTTGCGGGTTACTGTAATATCCTCCACCGTTTCCTGAGCTGCTATCATCGCTACCGGAAGAAGAATGAACTAAACGTGCATGTGGATCGTCCATAGCTTCGGGAATGGGAGTTGAGAATTCGCTTGCATCTTCACGATAGAGGGATCCGTTGGGACTATCGAATCTATTTGAAGAGTTCATAGGGCTATATGCATTGGGATATGGATTGTTGGATGAAACGTTGTAAGAAGCTGGCGCTCTTCGATCTGGTGTTTGACTTGGTGTTTGCGTTGAATTCTGACCGGTATGGCCTGATAGATCAACGTATCCGTCCATGTCGGGTTTGATATTATTTTCAAAGAAAGAAGTATAGATGAAAATCTTCTTCGATGTACGTTTGATTCAGATATGAAAGTGGGGTAAGATCCTATATCGTAGTGTGTGTTTTTGAAACAATATCGATCTCCTGAGATTAGCAAAAAGCAAGCCGTAATTTCAAAAAAAGCGGGAGATCAAGAAGAAATGGGCGATGTGGCACACTCGAATCTCTTTAGAAGAAAGAACAAAAGAGCCGCGCGGCACCGTTTTTGTAAGGAGTGTGGTCGGAATGAGCGGTGTAATGATATTATATTTCGTAATTTGTCCGTGTCCAGCACAGCACGTAGACTATTTGTGCTTCGATGATTCCAATGTTAGATGGTAATGTGTCGCATAAAATGACTGCGTAATGAATGTTATAAGAATGTTGATGGTGGTGAAGGTTAACAAGATAACTCACAAAAAGGTACCAATGTTCGAAATTCGAGGAACAAATACCCTTCCTCATCCAATGCACTCGATCAAGGCAGTGAAAATGGCATGTTAAACAGTTTTCCTGCAAGTGTTGTTCTCGCTGACAGGGGAACTACTAACAAAAATGCATGAATAGCGGCGGTTCAAAAGCGGCGGTCATTGCGTATAAATTCAATTTCACTAAAAAGTAAGCTCTTTCCTGTCATCTTTCGGAAGATCTAAATTGAGAAATAAACAGAACTATGTAAAATTAGGCAGAAAAAGGACAAAAGAGGGCTTCAGCGTTCGTACATAAATGACCTACATACATATGAATGGCATGATGAGTAGTTAGTTCTGCAGCACCCAACTCGTACGGAGAAATTTGACGGGTGTTTGACAGATAAAAAGAGAGCACAACTTTAGTGTAAATTTTGCAAGTTTGTACATACATAATTGAGTGGCGCACACAAAAGCCGTACGCATGCCTGAAGTACATGCGCTTTTTTATTTATTTAATTGAAGCGCGCAAAACACATGCACACCTTGCATTTTGTTCTATATTTATTGCTCATGGCGCGAGCCTCTAGGCGACTTCATACTCGCCTATGTTCTTTCTGCATGCATAAATTATTTTTTCAAAGGAACAATTACCCAATTAAAAGAATGGTGATCAGTCCTTTTTATCTACGCCCTCTTTTTCATTTTGATTTGGTGAACTGCAAATGATCGATCCCTGCAAAAGAAAGGTTCGTGCTTTTCTTTGCTAGATACATACCCTGAATTTTTAAGTTAATTGTTGTGGCGTCTAATTGTATGATATTTAACTCTTTCACCACCAGTGCTATCCATGCATTGCTCTCGAACATACATACGGTATATACGTATCTTCATTCCAACAATGAACCTTGAAACACCGTTACTGCACGCACATGTAGACTATTTTCATAGACCCTTCCAAACGCCAGTCTTTCGGATTCTGTACGGGCGCCCGAACCGTTTCTTAAATATTTACCGCGCTTCCTTTTTGCCGAGGTTTTGCACAAATAGGGGGAATATTGTTCTATAAACAGAATCACCGCACTGTGCGAGCCCGGATTGTTTGTGACAGTAGCGCCATACTTGCCGCCGGTCTTTAAAACCTTTAGCGTTGTACATATGTAAATAAGTGAATATGTAAACCTTTCCTTATCCATTTACCTGACACGTTGGTCACATATTTAGCCACTTCTTACCTTGAAGACACGTTCTTGGTTGCTCATATGAATGGTCATAGAAGAGATTGAAGAGAAGGAGAAGGCACGCAGTCTTCTTCATCCTCTGCAAATCGCTCCAGTCTTCTCAGATCTAATCAACATTTTGCTTATCAGAGGTACGGGCTTAATTAATGACGCAAATTGAATTGGGCTCTTGTTGCTTACATAATCTTCAGACTTCTTCTCAAATCTCATCACATGACTTCAACTCCTAACTCCTTACACATTCGACGACCGCTTCGGTCCGCTTACTTAATAACGCGTCTCTCTTCATTTCTCCCACACAATTGACTCTGTAGCGGCTTTTCGCATAATTTTGGAAGGCCGCCCTTGTTTGTCGTCCAATGAAAGCAGTGGTATTTGTAGCGTATTGTGCCACTCGACTCGAAAATGATGTACTTTTGCACATATTAAGCCTTTCCCCGCGTGCACGGCCCTGATTGTGATTGGCCGACGAGAGGCCGGCTGTGGCAAAAGAGAAGTGTAAGTTTGAACATTCGTTACGATTCTAAGAACAAAAAGTCGTTTGCCGTTTACATAAAAGATTAGTGGCGATGTGCCTCAACTTACTCATGATGATGTGTACCTTGTCATCCTTTATGCACAAAGACAGTGATTTCGTATCGGCGATTGAGCTTTTTGAACATTGGAATAAACTCTATTAAGCTCAAGCTTGGGTCTTGGTATATAAAGTAGAATTGTTTGTGGCACTCTTTTCTTCCTAATCACCACACCCTATTTACCTCACACACATACACTTACACACAAACACAAATCATAATGCCATCTGCTCACGTCTTCAACTCTGGACCTGAGTCCGTTGTCTACACAACATCAAACGGTGCTCCATACCCTGAGCCATACGAAGCTCAAAGAGTTCACGTTGGTAACAAGCAAATTGGAAGTGCTTTGCTCTTGCAAGATTTCCACCACATCGACCTTTTGGCACACTTTGACCGGGAACGTATTCCTGAACGTGTCGTTCACGCCAAAGGTGGAGGTGCCCATGGTGTCTTTGAAGCCACTCATGATCTTTCTGATTTGAGTTGCGCCAAGCTTTTCGAAGTTGGCAAAAAGACACCTCTGACTTTGCGTTTCTCCACTGTCGGTGGTGAAAGTGGATCTGCAGACACAGCTCGTGATCCAAGAGGTTTCGCTATTAAGTTGCGTACCGAAGAAGGAAATTTGGACTGGGTTTTCAACAACACTCCAATCTTCTTCTTGCGTGATCCAGCAAAATTCCCTCACTTCATTCACACTCAAAAGCGTGATCCTCAAACTCACTGTAAGGACAATGACATGTTCTGGGACTATTTGTCTCAAAACCCAGAGTCAGTTCATCAAGTTATGATCTTGATGGGTGACCGTGGTATTCCAAAGGGACATGCATTCCAACACGGATACTCTGGACACACTTTCAAATTCGTCAACGATAAGGGAGAATGGCAATACGTTCAAATTCACGTTCGCTCTGACCAAGGTGTTGACTTCTACACTCAAGAAGAAGGTGTTAAATTGGCAGGTGAGAACCCTGACATTCACAACGCTGAATTGTTTGAGCAAATCGAACAAGGCAAATTCCCATCTTGGACCGTTAGTGTTCAAACTATGACACAACAACAAGCTGAGCAATTCCGTCACTCAGTCTTTGATTTGACAAAAGTTTGGCCTCATGCTGAATACCCTTTGCGTCCAGTCGGAAAGATTACATTGAACAAGAACCCTGAAAACTACTTTGCCGAAATTGAACAAGTTGCATTCTCACCAAGTCATTTGGTTCCTGGTATTGAACCATCTGCAGACCCAGTCTTGCAAAGCCGTTTGTTCTCATACCCTGACACTCACCGTCATCGTTTGGGTGTCAACTACCAACAAATCCCAGTGAATGCACCACTCGTTCCTGTGGCTAACTTCCAACGTGACGGTTTCATGACCGTTAATGGTAACCAAGGCAGCCGACCAAACTACCAAAGTTTGATCAAGCCATTGCAATACTCCAAGCGCAACACTGTCTCTGCTACACACGAGCAATTGGCAGCAGCTCAAATCAACAACTTCTTGTCTCAAGTTGATGACAAGGACTTTGAACAACCACGTGCATTGTGGGAGAAGGTATTCGATGACGGTGCCAAATCTCGTTTCATCAACAACATTTCCGGTCATTTGGGTGGATGCAAGTCCAAGGAAATTCAACAACGTCAATTGAAGGTCTTCCAACGTGTTCACCCAGACATTGCTTCTCGCATTGGTGAAAAGATCGGTGTGACTGTTTAAATGAAAAACAACTAAAATATTTTCAGGGCTCTATTCTCGATTTCAAGGTTCATATTTCTCCCTTTTTTGTATTTAAGAAAATATCAATGAATTGATGATTACCATTTTGACTCTTGTCTGAGAAGCGAGCTGAATACATGATATTTAACATGACATTAGAATGATCTGGTATGGAATGTACTGTTGTTATACAATGTGTGGGTGAAAATGAGAAAAGACAATAACAAAGGGCGAGGATGGGATAAATAAGAGACATTCAAAAGTCAGGATGGGAAGAATAAGTAAAGAGATATACAAGAATTAAGATGGGTTAAACAAGAATATAAAAGAGACAAAAGAGGGACAGGTTTATGTGCAGGCGGAAAGAAGATATCAGGTTTCCAACCTACGACGCTTTAGGTCAACATTACGTGCATCTTTTTGTCCAATTTTATAGGTCAAGCGATCGTGAACATCACTTTTCTCTGGTACACAACCAGGAGACATTTTCCCAAAATTTTCCCTTTTATATTCATCGGCTATCTGTTCAGCCATTTTTCTGAATTCCATTAATTGAGTGTAACTTTGCCATCCGACAAACTCATTTTCTTCATCGTCGTAGTCAAGACGTTTTTTATTGATAGAAGGTTTTTCATCCTTTTCAAGATTTTCCTCTACTTTCACATCTTTATGTGTATCCTTTGTCGTTTGTGCACGCTTTATACCTAGAAAAACAATTTCATCATCGTCTTGATCCATAACAGTTGTAGCTTTTGTTTTGTTGAATTCGTCTTGCGCCCTCCATTTCTTTATATATTCCATCTTACTTTGCTCGAATGCACGCTTCTCATTCTCGATTGCTTGGTTTTCTTCTGCCTTTTGTTCTGCTTCAGTCATCTCATAAATGGATGAACTAAGTCCAAGCAAATAACAATTCTTATTCTGACGATTTGCAGCCCAAGTGAGAGAAAGATTAAAGACTGCTTCAAATGACATTGCAGCTGCATCAGTATTATCGCGCAAACCATAGAATACTATTTTGAAAAACTTTTGCGGTCGATGTTTATAAAGAAGTTTTACGTTAAATGCATTTGCAATTGCAAATGCGAGGTTTTCTGTCCACTGTCTTTTTTCAATATCTCGGCCATCTTTACGTCGAATTGCAACGCTACTATGACCTCCTAATTGAGTACGTCCCTGAGACTGCTTCGAGTTAGCAGAAGATAGTACTTTTGTACTTAATTGAAGCGCATACTTTGCTTCATCTTCGCCTGTTTCTTCTTGCTTGACTACATTGAGAACCTCTTCTACACGTTTAATCGTATTAGATTTATCTTGGTTCAAAGAAGATGAGTTTTCCTCTTTCTTGATGTTGCTGTTACTTTCAATATGATCAGTAGCAAGTCTAGTAACCTGCGCATACACCATAAGTGGCATAGGGAAGGCTTGAACGGTTGCTTCCCTCTTAAACGTCTCCTCCTTTTTCAGATGAAAGCTTTGTAATGGCATGGTCTCTTGAATAATAATGAGTCAAAGATCAGATGATGGAAGAAGAAGACCAAGAACGCGAAGCAATATATGGTCCAATTAAGTGTGTAAATTGATCTAACTCAGCATTCAGAGTACACTCGTAAATTTTACTCGAAAATTGCAATCACGTTATAAAGCGGATTGCTTGACATGATACCATCAAAGGCTGCGCAAAGGGAAAAGAAGCTTCATCAGAATCAAGCATTTATCTCACTTTTTGGAATTCTAAGCTTAGTTCCTGATCCTGATATGTGTAAAATGCGAGAATGTAGTTAGCTTTTCACGTCTTCATGATTTACAGGTAATGTTACAAAATCAATGGTACAAATACAGGACTAACAATTGGAAGATTTCGTTTCTCGAGGTCGGTGATCTGGTGGGTAATACACTACTGTACAAGATATAGGTGGGAATAGACAGGACATTCAACAAGGGTAAAAATGGGGTAAATGAGAATAAATGCGACATACAAGGTAAAAGATGTGGTGAGTAACAACAGAGACAGGTATATACAACCGTAAATGCGATGGGAAGATCTATGCAAATTCCAATCTAGGGCGCTTGAGGTTCACATTACGTGCATCTTTTTGTCCACTTTGATAAGTCAGGTCATCGTCAACTTTGGCTTTCTCTGGTATAGGTCGACGATGAAGTTTCCATCCCAATTTCTTATAGTATTCGATGGCTATACATCCAGCCATTTTCCTGAATTCTATCAATTGAGCGTGACTTTGCCATCCGACAAATTCAATCTCTTCATCATCGGAAATGGGACGTTTTTTGTTGATTAGGGCATTCTCATCTACTTCTGGCTTCATTTCTACTTTCACACTTCTATGTGAAGATTTTGATGATTCTGCACGCTTTGTATTTCCATCGTCGTCTTCATCCGTAACCTCGATAGCTTTTGTTTTGCTTGATGTGGTTTGCGCCCGCTTTTTCTTATCATTTTCCGGATTTCTTTCTTTAAACAAGCTTTTCTCATTCTTGACTGCTTGCTCTTCTTCTGCCTTTTGTTCTGCTTCAGTCATCTCATAAATGGAAGAACTAAGTCCGAGCAAATAGCAATTCTTATTCTGACGGTTGGCAGCCCAAGTGAGAGCAAGATTGAAAATCGCTTCGAATGACATAGCAGCTGCAACAGTATTATCGCGTAAACCATAAAAAGCTACCCTAGTATTATCTTGTTTTCCATCCCAGTATGATCTTTTCACATTAAATGCTTTCGCAATTGCATCTGCGATATTAAATGTCCACTTTCTTACATGAATATCACCACCATCCTTACGGCGAATTGTCACAACACTATGACCTCCTCTTTGGTCTTCTTTCTTTGAATCTTCGTGTAAAATCTCCCGTGTTTCTTTTGAGTTAGCAGAAGATAGTACTTTTGCACTTAATTGAAGCGCATACTTTGCTTCATCTTCGCCTGTTTCTTCTTTCTTGACTACATTGAGTATCTCTTCTACACGTTTAGTCGTATTAGAATTATCTTCATTCGAAGAAGATGATTTTTCCTCTTTCTTGATGCTGCTGCTTTCAACATCATCAGTAGCAAGTCTAGTCACCTGCGCATATACCATGAGTGGCACAGGGAAGGGTTGAGCGGTTGCTTCCTTTTCGAGATCTACCTCCTTCTTTACTTTAAGGTCTGGATCTGGCATGACCTCTTGAACACTAATGATCGCTTCTTTTTCGAAATCTACCTCCTTCTTTACTTCAGGGTCTGGATCTGGCATGACCTCTTGAACACTAATGATCGCTTCTTTTTCGAAGTCTACCTCCTTCTTTACTTTAAGGTCTGGATCTGGCATGATCTCTTGAATACAAATGATTTGAAGATCGGATGATGGAGGAACGGAAGAAGATCAACACGCACGCTCAATTCTACGCAATAATATGTCTATGCTGTGGATGTATGCGCTGTGAATTGACTTGACTCAGCAATCTTTGTACCTATTTGAACGCAACTCTACTTGAGAAGTACAATTACTTTTGAAAACGGATTCTTCATGCAGTACAAGCAGAGTTGTAAGAGAAGAAACAATATTTATAGGCGCACAACATTTATCTCGCTTTCTGAATTGCCTGGCTCGGTCGCTGATCTTGAGAGTCAGACAAGCACTGCTGTTCCAGATGTAGGATAGTATGAGAAGTCTCTCTATGTCATTAATGATTTGAACAATTTGTGATTGTGCTACAGGTGATGCGTCTCTGTATTAAAGTGAAAGTGTAGATAAGCTTTGGACGTCTTGATGATTTACAGGTAATGGTATGAAATCGTTGAAACATAAATACAGGATTTACAAGTGGTGGAAGTCGTTTTTTGGGGTATACTTGATAAGAAAGAGTCCGTCATGGAATTATCAGGGTAAAATGTGAATGTATGCGGGAAATTGAGTAAATTTTTCTTTGTCATGAGATTGGTTGGACTGACCATATATTAAAGAGGTTTCCTGCATCCTTTGGAAAGAACACCACGGTATCCAAAGGACCCTCTTCTATTCTGCTTCCAGCCTGCGACGTTTGAGGTCCACTTTACGAGCATCTTCTTGTCCTTTTTTGTAGGCTGAAGAATCATGCATTGCCGCATTTCTCTTTGCTTTCCTCATTCGGATTTTAGTGTTCATCTCTTTCAGGTAATCATCTGCAATTCTTGCGGCTGTCTCTTTGAAAACTGTCAATTGAGCATGACTTTGCCAGGCAGGTACTTCGGTTTCGTCTTCAACCTTGACTTCAGCTTTGACTTCAGCTTTTACATTTACGTCTGGTACTTCATGTTTCACTGAATGCGGTGCCATTCCACCGTAGTATTCATTCTTCACAGTAGTGTTTGCTGCATCTTCTTCTTTGACAGCAGAACTGTTCATCGAAGGTTCTGCGCGTCTATCAAATGCTGCATCGAATCGGATTTGCTCAGCCTTTATATCGCCCAACTCTTCTTCGCCGTCCTCATCGTCATCTTGTTTTGCATCAACAAAGTCGTCTTCAGACTCGTCATCATCCATTTGTGCGCCAAGATTAGGCTCAGGAAGATCATCATCCGAGCTGAATCCTTCATCTTTTACCTTGATATCATCTGGTTCACGTTTTGGTCCATGTTTTATACTAACAAAAACGATGTCTTCCTCATCTTCTTCGTCAGCGACCGTGCCAGATTTCACAGCATTTTCATCTAAACGTAACTTGTGGCTTTTTTCCAATTTGACGGCTTCAGCTTCACTTTTCAGCAATGAACGCTTTTCAAATTCTACTGCCTTTTCTTCTTCGTCTTTTTTCTCCTTTTTGGCCATCTGATATAGTGACGAGCTCAATCCGAGCAAATAGCTATTCTTTCCTGTCCTTCCTTTGACGTCTGTTCTATCTGCAGCCCAAGTAAGAGCAAGATTGAAAACGGCTTCGAATGAAATCACTGCAGCGACTGTATTATCGCGCAACCCATAAAATGTGAATTCGATACGATCATGTGAAGTCCAAGTGGTATGAAAGAATTTGACATTAAATGAATGATTTATCGCATGTCCCAAAGTGATCGACCATTGTTCCAAAGAAACATTTTTTCCATCTCTATGACGAATGGTAACGATACTGTGACCTGCCCTTTGTGCTTGTTCTTCTGCACTTTCTCGAGACATAACTTCTGCTTCCGTTAAATTGGCAGCAGATAACATTCTTGTACTTGCACGAAGAGCTTGTTTAGCTTCAGCTTCAGTAGTATTTGGATGTTGAGCTAATTTCAACATCTTTCGAATACGTTCTAATAATCCCGAATCAACTTGTTCTAATTTGCTATTTGTTGCTTCTTGATCAACTGATTGATCAGTTGCAAGTCTTGTTACTCGTGCATATCGACTGATCTTCTCTGGGGGTGAATCCGTGGATCCCTTCCGAGCCACATGTAAGCCACTACCCTTCTCTTTGCCTTTCTTGGCTGGTCTCGCCATATTGAATTAATCAAAGAGTTGCATAGGAACTTGAGGAAGGTGCTGGAATTGATGAACATAAAATGATTTCTTCTGATTAACAAAATGCATGCATAATTCAAAAAGAACAACACCAGGCATTAAGAAGACGCGTTCAGTTCGTGCATGCATGTAAACTACTCAGGTACACGCACACACGCACGTACTTTATTTATTCAAACGCAAAAGCAGCATCGGGCATTATAGACTCTTAGCGTAGATCTTGTTTTCCCTGCCCAAAAAGTCACACTGCTCTAGTGAACATTTTTTTGCTGACAAGCACCTGCATACGATTTTGGGAAATGATTTGCTAAGATGGAGGATGACTTAAAAGAAAGATATAATCTGCCCGTTCAATACACAATTATCTTTTTCTTCTTTACCTTAACACCTTTTCAAAACATTACCCTATAAAGATGTCTGGTTCAGTCAAATCTAATCAAACAGGCCCAACATTGGCGGCTCAAAATACTTATGGTGTTGTGAATGATTCTACTTTCCCCGCCTCCACATCCAAACCAGCACCTTCTTCTTCCAACACCACCACCCCCACAAAGAAGAAGCGAGTTTTAATCATCGGAGCAGGATGTTCTGGAATGGCAGCAGGCTATGCGTTTTCATTATCACCTGAAAAGTTTGAAGTTAAAATTGTTGATAAAGCACAAAATGTAGGTGGAAGTGCAACTTCTTATCAATTACCAAACGAAAAGAATGGACATCCAAACTTTGGAGCAGAATACATTAATGATGGTGTTCAAGGTGCAAGTCCTGTATTTCATAACACTTTAACGATGTTTGAAAAAGTCTTAGGTTTTAGAGCAAGTGATGTTGGAATGCAAATCAGTTTCGGAAAAGGTCAAGAAACTTTTTGGTCAAACGTTTTTCCTAGTCAATTGGTGGATGAATTTAAGGAAGATATAAAAAAGTTTGGTAAAGTACTTCCAACAATCAAAACGTTTGAACCATTCTTTGCTCTTATTCCCGTAGACAGAATGTTAAAAATGTTTCGTTTTTCTCCTTCTTTTGGTGAACGAATGGTGTTTCCTTTGGTTGCATTATTCATGGGAACTGGAAATCAAACAAAGCATGTCTCTAGTGCAATCATTGAACGTCTCTTCTTGGATCCAAATATGCGATTGTTTGAATTTAGTCAAGAATCTCTTTTAGCAAGTGTGCCACACATGAAAGCATTTCCAGAATTAGGCAGAGTATATGGTTTATGGAGAACAAGATTGGAAGCTGCAGGTAATATTCGATTCGGTTTATCTTGTGGAGTTGCAAGTTTAGAAAGAGGAACAAAGAAAGCAAAGCAATTAGGTGGTAACATTTTAGCAACATACGAAGGACATGAATCCGAAGAACCAGAAGTGTTTGATGATGTCATCTTTGCATGTGATGCAGATAGCGCTCTTAAGATCTTGCAAAACGGTTCAGGTCCATCATGGAAAGAACGTAAAATTTTGGGTAATGTGTTATACAAATGGGATATCACAGTTACCCATCACGATTACGATTATATGAAGAAACATTACGAGATGAACTATAACAGTGATTTGAACGCAAAGAGAGAAGATGAAGAAAGCAAGAAAGCTTTTAAATTCGCAGAAGAGAATTGGAAGCCACTCTATTTGATCAAAATGTACGAAGAAGATCCATCACAAATCGAAATGAGTTTTGATTTAACACATTATCAAGGTCAATTTGAAGGTATGCCTGCAGTTGGAAAAGATGCAGATATTACTCTAAAAGATGCACCACCCGTTCAACGTCAAACTGGTGAAGGAGGAAAGAAATTAGCCAAAGATGAAAATCCAAAAGTGTTGGATGAACCTGATAATGCAATTCAAGATGAAAATAAACAATCTCCTCCTAAAGAGAATCATGTTTATCAAACAATTTATTTGGATTACGAACAAAGACAAAGATGGACAAAAGAAGAAGTTGCAAAAGATAAAATCATTTTAGAAAAATGGTGGAAACAACAAAGTCATAGATGGCAACATTATGGCGGTACTGTACCTTGGATGTGGACGATAAACGGTCAAAATCATACAAGTTATGCTGGTGCTTGGAGTTTAGTCAATATGCACGAAGTTGGCATGGTTTCAGGTTTTTCAGCAGCTTATAATTTAGGAGCTCAATACCCTTTCAAGGACAATGATGATTGTGCGCAACTTTTCCGTCTTTATCTCTTGCTTGGATATATGTCTAGGATGAGATCAGAAGACCGAAAAGGTTTCTTCTCATAATTTATCATCTTTTTATATTACCATACACGAATATGTATCAGATACCCTAATTACACAATATTGATTGTAATGTCTTTATAATACAATGGATAGAATCAGTCTTAAATCATATCATCATCACTTGCTTCCTTTCTGACCGTCGTATTCCCTCTACGATACCATGATCGTTTGTAGTTCACCACACTTGGAAGAGCGATGTCCTCTACATTCTCGTTTCCGCTTTCATGATTGGCACCAAAATCATTCTTCGCGTACAGATCTGATGGCGTGGGAGGGTAAACGAAACCTGCTCCTGGCGTAAGAGGTGTTGCAAGAGGTAGATTTGCTGGACTTCCAATACCAGGCGTAGGTGGACCCCATGTAAAGTAGGATTGTGTCGGTGCAACTGTCCATGGTCCACTGCTTTGTGGTGCAGCTGTGCCACGACGTGAAAGCGCAGGTGATGCCAATGGAGTAGCAGAACGTGAACCAGCGATAGAAAGAGAAAGCGATGCTCTATGTGATACTGCCGGCCTTTTGAATGAAAACGATCTTGAAGGCGTACTGAGAGCGCCTGAAGTGCTCACCTCGTTCCTTTCTACTGGTGGTGAATCTGCAACGGAAGTACTTGGTTCAGTCGAATGTTGAGGAGCGGTATTTGTTCGCAAACGTAACGATAATGCTCTACCTTTCAGGCTACGACTCTTGCGGCTTTCCTCATCAGTAGCACTTGGTGTCGTAACAGACGGCAGTACTTGAGCTTGTGGGCTGGAGACCCTCTTGGATGCAGTTCCAAAAAGATCAGTCTTGAATGAAGGCTGAGCGTTAATCTCATTCTTCTCTCCTCCTCTTGTCTTTTGTTCACGACTAACGATTACTGCATTATCTGTTGCACTAATCAAGCCACGCAAAGAAGCTTCGGTTAGCCTTGTTGAAGATACTTTGATGTCAATAAGTGCAAGAGGCTCGATCGTATCTTCCGAACGTATAGGATACGAAGGGGTTGATAACCATGTATGTTTTGGTGGAAGAGGTGGTAAATGTGCTGGAATTTCGTCCATTTTTGGTCTGAAATATTTCCGATGCCTCTTCTTGGCCGGACCTTGTGATGTTGAAATGGATGTATCATTCTCCTGTTCATCTTCTTCATCGCTCGGCAGCCACATCTCTTCTGGTGCTTTCCATTCTGCTGCTTCTATTCGCTTCCTGTCCCATTCTACCTTCCATGCTGGAGATTGATCGATATTTCTTCCTTTAGCATATTCTTCCAATGCATCCGGTTGTAATCGTGGACCTGCATTTCGAATTGCAATATATGCATCTCTAGCAGATGGTTTCCTTCTTCTTGCAACCATTGCAAGTTCTGCTGTATGATCTAATAAGCCTGTCACGACATGTTCAACACTATGCATGATATAATCCATCGCACTTGCTTCTATACCATCATATCCTTTCTCTTTGATAATTGAAGCAATCACTCTTTGCATCAATCCATTCACATCATCTTCTGATATTCTACTAGCCTTTTCGTCAAAGTGATATGATATAGGTCGAATAACTTCATTCTCTATTGTTGACACAGGCTCTGTTGATAGTGTCGCCGTTCCTCCAGCGGATGAGGGCCCAGCCTCATTGGATGACATGATCGATCATACACACTCGGGGTAATGGCTGAGAAAGAAGAGATGGACGAAAAGAGGCCTAAAGTTACAGACATTTATTAACGCCTTTCTATTCAACGCGCGTAACCACTTTTGATTTAGCAGCGTTGTCCGAAAAACACTTAAAAATGGGGTTCGCTTTCTTCCTTTTTACACTCACAACAATTTCGATGAAAGAAGAAATCATTATATTTTCGAATAGCCTGGAAAAAGACAGTGAAATAGAATCTGGGCGAATAGACAAAATTAGACAAGGTTCGTTGGAAAGTAGAGTTCAGTCTACTTTGAAGTTTTTGATGATGTGAGGGAGGAAGAGGCTTTAACTTGATCACCTTGATGTTCATAAGCGGTATCTTCAGCGGTCCATTGAAGTGTGAATGCACCGGGTGGTAAAACGAATGTTGCAACGTAATTTCTGAACTTAAGTTGAAAGGTAATATCTTCAGCTTGAGCTCTATTATAGCCATAATGATCGTATTGTTGAAGAATGATTACGGACCAACGTGAAGAACCGTTTCCTAAGCTATTACGGAACAATTGTGCTTTAACAACCGGTCCACTGTGATTATCTTCACTCGTTACCACTCCGACACGTTGTGCCCATCTCTCACCATCCTTTTGTGGACGAATTGCGACACCTAAATGAGCCAAAGTAACATAATCCGAAGTACGATAATTTGTATCCCGAGTTGGTGGGATGACAGAACCTTCGTTATCAGCACCTTTATTAATAGCTGAAACATCACTTAAATTTGCTGCATTCATCAAAACACCCAAATTTTTCGCATCATCATCATCTCTCTTAGAGAACATATAGAAAAGGTCATTTTCGTTATTCAATGTTGGACCCGATAAACCTCTTCGATTCTTTTTTTGCGAATCAATTGCAGCTCGATTGATGCCATCCAATTGAGGTCCTGTTGAATTATCGTAAATGACAATTGGAGCTAAACAATTTCTGCATGTTTGAGGTAAAGAAGGAACTGTGAAACCTTCTTTATCGATTTGCAAAGCTAAATTCCAAAGGATAATAGCTTGTGAATTGTAAGAGATTGAACCTTTTAGAATTTGATCGAATTGCTTTTTGATATTCTCCCATGGTTCTTCATAATATTGAGTGATACGAGTACATTCGGTAAACCAAACCCATCGATCAGGATATGCTTCATTGAATGGTTCTTGACCTGAAGGATCACCTCCGTAACAATGCCAAGCTGCTCCAGCAAATGATTCTGCTGCATCATCAAAGACGGAGATTGGATAATCAGAAGCATCCCAGTTATGATCATAAGCTAAGATCTTGACTTTATTGAATCCAGCAGAGTCCAATTTTTGACGAGTAAGAGTTCCGATACGAGCTTGTTGATCTGGTAACATTTTTGTACAAGGATATTTTGCACCATCATATAAAGGTTCATTTTGTAAACTTAACACTTGAACATTTATTCCTTTTTTCTCTTTTAAGGTTTTGACAAATTTTACAAGATAATCAGCAAAAACGCCTTCATATTGTGGTAAAACTGAACCACCATGAAGGCTACCTGTCGTTTGACCTTTTATCCATGCTGGAGGTGACCATGGACTTGCCATAATAATAAGACCTGGATTAATCTTTAAAATATCTTGAACTGTTTGCCAACGTTTAGGTGATTTTTCGATATCAAAAAGAGATAAAGTTGGATCAGGAGAACCATCAACGCTATCATCATATGTATATTCTGTAAATCCAAAATCAGAAGCACCAATTGGTAAACGAATCATATTCATTCCTGCACCTCCTTTTGCGATCCATTCAGGTGATTCGTTAAAACATAAATTCAAAATTTCTTCATAAGCATCAGGTCGATTGGCTTTTAGAGCTTGTAAGACGATTGCACTCGCATCTGTAATACCTGCACCTAAACCGATCATTTTTTGATATTGTCTTCTTTCTTTTACATTAATTGCAACGATCGTTGGTTGAGTACTTGTACTATTTTGACCATTTTCGTTAAAAGTTGCATTATACACAAATTGAATATTTGGATTGGTTTGTGCTAAATATTGACTACTGTTCCAAGTATTGCTCAACATGAAATCGATCACCGGACCAGTCACATTGGCAGATGTTGTTGTACTTGAACTTTGGGCGGCAGGTTCATCATTTTTACTTGCAGTTGTATTGCTTTTCGATGTTGCAGAAGTATCATCTTTCTTTTCATCAGAAGTAGAAGATGATCCATCATTTTGACGTCTTTGATAATGATTTTGCCCAAGCGCACGACGATGGAATGAATCTGCAGAAACAGAAGAAATAGCCAAAACAAGGAGGAGTGATGATATCAAAAGACACCATCTTGTATCGCGTAATAAATGCATGTTTACCAGAGATCAAAACGACTTTCAGTCAAGACACAATGATGGCAAAGTACGTAGATGTCGTTTTGAATCAATTTATCGACTTGAGGGGGAAAAAGAAAGGAGGAAAACACGACAAACTTGGGGAAGGGGATATGGAACGCAAAATGATGCTACCCTCTTATACCCTGAAATAATGTAAACCGTTGATATGAATATTTTGCATTTATTAACCAAGAGACGGCCCGTTAGAAAGAAATTCTTTTAAAAGTCAGATTTCTGGTAACGGCTACTACGGATCCCGTTTGCTTGTGTTTTGCCGTAGCATTCGATGCCACGCCAGAATGTCTGTGTCAAGTTAAATTGATTCAAAGCGGAAACATCTGACCGATTTGTCAACAATGATGATTAGAAGGCTCTCCCCTTAATATCAAGCGCGAAAGCCCCTTTATCGATTGAAACGCTCGATCCTCTCTTCTTTAGCACGCTACTCAAAGCCCACAATTTGCTTCTTTGATTTGAACATAGCAGCACCGAAAATAAATAAACGGAGATTTCTTTTGATTGGTAGAATTGATTTAAATGAAGCATTGCTTAATACGAATGCAATTTGTTCGAGACTTCGTTTCATATTAGGAGAAATCCCATCACTTGTCATCCTAATCGATTAAATGGGGCTGAAAAGTATGCATGTATGCGTTTCTACTTTAGCAACGGAGAAGGACTGCGTAGCGCACTTCCGTCTGTATTTGTGGCGCTTCTCATCTTTTGAAATTATCGGATGAGCCGCAGCAAAAATTTCAATTTCAAAGGGAAGAATTAGAAAGCACGCCTATCCAGCATCATTTACGATGAAATATGCATGCTTTTCGAAGTGGTAAAGACGAATTGCAATACATGTTCTATTGCTTTGGTTATCTCCGGAATGGTGTTGTTGATTGATGTACTGATGTAGTTCACGCGTAGGCGCGCTTTAAACTAGAGTGGAGAAGGCTCCTCGGAATCGCTAAACCCTGCAGGTCAGCCAAGCGAGCGTTTGATTAGCAGATCAATTTTGGCCGTTCCAAAAAGTGGGCGGCATGGGCGTTAGGTGAATAATTGCATTAAAAGTTACAGATATACATGACCCGATCGAAAAATTGCAAATCATACTTGAAAGCATAACTTGAATAACATCTATCATCACGTTTCATAGAACACACAAATATCTCTTCATTTACGGAGATGCAAGAAAAGAAATAAAGGAGAACGTGATTCCGTTTGACGAGAAATATTGAATTATACAGCGGAAGGAGTTGCACTCCTCAATTGATCCCTGTTTCCTTTAACATATTTGCTGAGCATTAAATTCGCGCTGGCAACTATTGGTATGGGCTCAAATCAAAGCAAAATTTTCAATCGATCACAAAGTAAGAGAGCAAGCATTTTTCATCGCCAATCCTTTAACAGACAATCTGTAAACTCTCATGATCAACAAGACAGCGTTTCAAATCAAACAGAATCATTAACGCAATCAAACAGCAAGAGACTTTCACTAAAAAATATCTTCTTTCGTCCCAAAAAGCTCAATAAAGGAGGTACAGAGACGATGAGAGCTGTACAAAATGGAAGTAGTAACGGTCATGATACTCAATCAACCACTCAGAATAGCCCAGAAAGGCGAGCTAATAGCAAGAGACGAAGAACACGATCGAATGCTAGTGTGGAAGTTACAGCAGACAATGAAGAAAGAAAAGCTAATCCTTCCACGCCTCGAAGGCTCCGTCGGCGAGTGCAGGCAACAGAAAGTGAGGTAGAAGATATTACAGCAAGTAAGCAAGATGACAAAGGCAAGAGCCCTACTATGAACAAGGGAAAAGGGAAAGAGAAAGAAGATATAATCATGAGAGACGAAAGCAGCCCGGAAAATGGTGTGAACAGTACAGAAGTCGACGGTCCGCCAAATCCGCCTGATTCTAGTATTGCAAATGCTCTGAGTTCTTCAAATGGTGAATCATCATCTGCTCAATCTATGCCCTCAAATGCCACTCAAAATCAGAACAGAAGTGAAGTGCCATCTCTCGATAGACCGAACTCATCATCGCCTGCAGATGGAGGAAGTTCGCAGCCAAATTCATCAGATCGACACGATCGCATGCGACGTGAAATTGAGCAATCACTGGCAACAGCTGGAGCTAATCAAAGAGAGGTAGCCCAACAAATAATTCGAGAAGGAAGTACACGACCTTCCATGCTTTCGGCTTTATTATCTGATATCCTTGGTCTACGTGGAGCTCGAGCTGGTCAAGAAGGGCAACCAAATACCACGACAAATGGAACTGCGATGCCAATTCCATCACGCAATGGGGGTACATCTGTCATTGTTCAAGGTGCTTTGGTTTCAAGAACAATACCTACCAATCGTACTTCATCAGATCGTAGCAGTGAACGTTCTACACAGAATGATGGAGCTACATCCACTGCGCAATCCAATGAAGCACAGCCATCTGAATCTGACACCGCTCTGCCACAAACAGATACAGCAAGCTCGACAGAATCGCGTGGTACTGGAGAAGCACAAGCAGCCACGATTGAAGAACAGGCTTCTATGCTAGTTCGATTGTTAAGCATCGCCACAGCAGCAACGGCAGCTTCTTTGCTCTCAGGCTCACAAGCTAGAGCAAACAATGCAACGACCGGCGAAAATGCAACAGAGTCAGAACCGCCTCAGACAAATGATGCTACTTCTCAAACGGCATTCGCCACACCAGCATCTACAACTCCATCAACAACACAGGACCAAGGCGATGGTTCTTCTCCCGATGTCCAATCCTCGATGCAAAACAGTAGAGAGAACACAACATCTACTTGGGCTGCTCAAACAATGCAATCTTTGCGCGCACGTTTTTATTCAATTGGCAGCAGATTCCGCAGTAGAAATGGCACAACGACTGAGGTCAGACCTTTTCGTGCTCGAAATGAATCTTCTTTAAATGCTGCAAATATTCGAAGAGCATTGGTCGCAGCACAAGCCAATGCACAAAATCAAGCTTCCGGTGCAAATCGCACCTCAACAACAACGCCCAGCAGAATGGACAATGGCGAAGCAGAATCAGGTGCACCTTCACTTGCATCTTTGTCAAATATGCTTCGTGATGCTATTCGTGATAGCCTTTCACACGTTGGCCGTGGATCCGGTACGAGCGAAACGAATTCAACATCAGCGCAAGACAGAACACCAGATAACGTTCCAGTTCCCACTTTACCGCGTTCTTCCGAATCAAGACCTTCTACCAGTTCTGCTAGATCACGTATTCAATCAGTTCGTGCAACATTGGAAGCTGCACGCGAAGGACATTTGAATCGAGGCGAGGAAGGATCTTTTGATCGATTTTTGTATGACCTTTCGAGAGATTTGAATCTTGCTGTTCGTGCTATTCCGGGTCGCGAAGAAGGATTAAGCAGCGAGGACGATCATCTCAATACGCAAGCGGAAGGTGCAGGCTCTAACCTCCAAACAGGTGTCAATGCTGCTACAGAATCGACTGAGATACCTTCACGGCAAGGCGATACGCGAGACGGACAATTGTCTTTCTTCCGCTTCTTTACCTTTCCCGAACAAAGAAGTGCCCAAACTGGATCTGTTTCTGAACCAATACCATCGGGTTTGTTACCCTGTATTGTTGTCGGAGTTCGCAGTCTTGAGCATTGGGAGGAAAATGGTACCCACAGTACAGATGCCGATCTCCTTCGAACAAATCGAGCAAGTGAGAGTGAAACCCAGACAGAAGCACAAGGTGTGGCTAATGAGCATAATGCACATCCATTACACGGACGAAATATCAATCCTTTCGAACGATCGCAACCGGGACAAGCACCTCTTTCACGTTTTCTACTCTTTGTTTCAGGTGGCCATTATCCCCCTCAGCATCCGCTCTTTCATGCTTCAAGTGATGAAGCATCGCGAGATTTGATGGTTTTGATGGAATTTTTAGGCGCAATGGCAGCTGCAGGAATGAAGGTGAACGATACAGTTACACCTGAACAAATCGAAAAGAGTGATATTCGCAAAGTTAACGGTTCAAAAATTGATATTGAAGCTTTAACAAAATTACATCAAATCATGGAAAATACAAGTGAGAAATGTTTAATTTGTTTAGAAGATTGGCAAGATGAAGGTGAACAAAGACGTTTACTCGGTTGCGGTCATTTGTTCCATGCTGGCTGTTTGGATAAGTGGTTGATCAGCAGTAAAAATTCGTGCCCGCTTTGTCGTCGTCAAGCTATCGATACGTCCAATAATAATGGCGAAGGAAACGCTTCATCCGCAGAGGCTTAGTGATTGTGAACCCTTTTTATCTCGTTTTTTTCCTCCTTTCTCTCTTGAATAATAGCATTTGTATAATTGACACACATATATATATATGGACAAAAACATCAATCGATCCCTCTTCAGTCGAACAATTGTCATTAATGAAAAAGCATGAATTATTGTTATGAAATGCTATGTGTGAATACAAGGGTACTGCTTTTATTGCGCAATCAAAAAAGGGAAAATCAAAAGAGAGTGTCCTATCTCATTTCAAAAACGCTCTTACACTATCCAAGGCTTTTTGGGCTATCGGTAGAGATTCTTGTGGTCCTACAGTGCTCAATTGTTCTAATGCAGGACGTAAAGACTTTAGCAAATTTGAAACTGCATCGACACCCTCATTTGTATCAGGCTTGCTTTCAACTAGATCACTGGTTTCAGGAGCGGAAACTTTTTCATCTGCAATTGTCGAATGATTAGGTGCGACTAATGCTTGTACTAATGCACATGCATTATTAGCAAATTGAGGTGGCATTCTAGCATCACGACGTGCCAAAACGGTAGCAATCATATCTGCACCTGATCGTAAAACGGGTAAAGCATTAGGAGCGGCAGATGCTAAAGCGTCCAAGGTAGTCTGCCTTTGAGGTAATCTTGGAACTTGCTCTTCATTTCCGTTTGTTGTTGCAGAATTTCCGCTTATTGGTGCAGCACTTGATTTGCGTGTTGGCGAAGAAATCGTTTGCAAAGCTTTAGCAACCATTTGTGCTCCACTTGATAATTGATCATCTATGCTAGCCGCGATCAAAGTTAGGGCTAAAATACCTTCGTTAACCAAAACAGGATATTTTGTACTGTTTTTCACCATCTCTGATAATGCCAAGACAACTGGTTCACATGTCAGAACGTGCCTTGCCTTCTGACGTGCGTTTGGATCGATGGTTTGGTTGCTTGAATTTGGAGAAGGAGTCAATGCTGATGACCAAAGTGACTTTACTGCATTCACCAACACTCTCGTTCCTTCCATTCGTGTCGGAACATCATCTGTTCGACGAATAAGATCAAGAAGAGCAGATAGTGTACTTCCAAGAACGAAATCAAACGAATTGTCAACATTTGAAGAGCACAAATGCTTCAATAAACCAACTGTGGCAAATTGCAAAGGCTGAACATTATCTCTACTCTTGTCCAAGAAGATGCCAAGGCGGGAGATCAGATCATTAGAAGCACCTATTATCCGTTTATTCTGACTCGGGATAGCTAAATTCTTCAATAGACACATTGTACCATGTGCTACTTTGATATCAGCAGAAGGTTCTAATAAACTTGTCAAGGTAGGCACGATGTGATGTTCATGTACCAAAGCGATGCAATGTGCATCTTTGCGTGCCAAATTACCTACTGCCAACATTGCCGTACTAACCAAGTCATCCCGATCTTTTGCATCTCTCTCCATCCATTCTTTCATCTTTTCGGTAAACCATCCTCCTTGACCTGATCCTTGACCTTCGAATAATTTCGTCATATTCTCATCTTCTCCAACAATACAGACGATCGCCCGTGAGATTGCCGCTTTGGCTCTAGAGAACTTTGTGATAACCTCTTTTGCTGCTTCTTCATCGCTAGGTTTGGGAGGTAGGTCGCTACTTTCCTCTCGATCGGTAGACCAGGCTGCCGGACACTGTGTAGAGTCGGCAAATTGTACCAAGAATTCTAAAATTGTGCTTTCTTGCCCTTCGATTTCTACCTTTTCCAGAGCCGAGATACGGAATGGCTTAGAGTCAAGAGAGCATGATTCGATTAATTCTGTTGCTATTTGCACGAGATCCATATCGGACTCCATCATATCGGACACGTCATCCGCATCCCAATTGCCCTGGAAAGTTAAATTGGACGAAGAAGATGGCATAAGTCGCTTGAGAGGATGTATTAGAAGGCTTGCCACTTTAGAAGGTTTGTCGATTGAAACTAAACTTTCGATCGGCTTTTCACCTTCATCAGAAGAACTCGTCTTTTCCATATTCTCTGACTTTGCATTTCCTTCTTCTTCGTCACCCGAGCATACATCTTGAATGATACGCCAAGCCCACGTCGAAACGCTTGATCCTGTTGACACATGCTTCTTCCACTCTTCTGTGTTCTCATTTTTATTCCGAGGAGGTCTGTACCAATCTCCTAATTCGTACACTCTAACATCAGTTGCAAGCTTGAGCAACATTCCGATCGATCTCTCATCGGCTCGCAAAGCTGCTTGTGTGGAAGCATGATCCAATTGCAAATTTAGCAAAGCTCCAGCTGCTGTTCGTAAAACGGTGGTAATGCCCGACCTGAAAGATTCATCGTCCAAAGATAATATGACCTGCAATAGAGCAGATATCCCTTGCGGTGCACCTTTTGTTAACAGCTTCTCCCGGTTCTCATCGTGGTCTATACACAGATTTGCCAAGATTCTCATCGTTTCTACTTGAGCTTCTGATAGAGCGATGGAGTCGGACTTGAAACGTCTGATGGATTCGGTTAGTAAGCCCACACAATCTTCAGCCAACGATGTATTCCCTAGATCCGTCCTTAGCCTTTCGTGTCGCAAGATATCACCAAATGGTTTCAACCTTCTTGATACGTCTGCCCATATATCTTCTTGTGCATCGAATTCGCCTGTCAATGTTGGACTTTCGATCATTCGCTTCATTCGAGAATGTGATCCTTCTGCTGAAGATGCATTGGGACGTTTGAGGCTGGCTGATGAACCTGCTGGAGTCATTAAGAATCTACTCGTTCTCGGTTGTTCGTTAGATCCTGTACCTGCTGTGGGTTCGACATGTTTCGGTGATTTGCTTGATGATCCGCCAAACGAGACACCGGAATCATGTTGTAAGCCATGATCTGCAGCAACACGTTCTATGGAATGCAGATATGGATTCAATTCAAATGCCAACTCCGTGGGAGATGCATCCTGTTGATCGGATGTTGTGTCATCGGTAATCATGGGGGAAGCCATTTTGGAGATAGTCGTTGTATGCTCTATCTGAAGTGGGAATTGGTAGTAGAAGAGAAGGCGAACTGTCGGAAATGCGATGTAGGAAAGTGCTCAGATGAAGTCGAATATAGTCAGAAATTGAAGTGTAAGAGCTGGGTATTGAGTTGCTTAAAGAGTCCGAGACTGAAATAAAAAATTGTACACGAAGAAAGTAGAATGCGGTAATCGAATAACCGCCGATTATTGAAATTCTGTTGACGTTTCGATCTTTTGGTGCGAGGACCAATTGCAATTTTAAAATGAGTAAGAGATCGAGTGATTGAAATTTGATACAATGGTTGTTGTTGATGATGATGATGAGTGAGAATATCGATTGGATTGCAAGTATGTCTAACGACGTTTCGCAATCGGTTTATGTTATTAACCCTTTAAACTTCTCTTCGGCGTTTGTGTGCCTTTTGCTGCTAATCCAACTTTAAGCAGGTACATACGCATACAGTGAATATTTGCCGCATAAATTTTCCGGCACCGCCTTTGCAAGAGCATATACCTATGTATATTTTTTTTTGCAATAGAAGCAGCGCTTAATCATTTCATAACCTTCTCTGGTTCTTACAATTCGTACAGCGCAGTGCAAATACGCGGGCTGTGTGAGCCTTCTGATACAAAGGCTCGGCCTGCGTTAACAGGAGAAAAAAAATAAGACTAAACTTAATCTGGCTGTATTGAAAATCATCGTTCTTGTCTATACCTATTACACAACTCAGCACAGCGTAGACGCACTCACTGCTTACGCATTTTTACACCGCCTTTATTTCTATATTTGTATACATTACATACATTCAACCCTCCACAGAATGAAGGGAGAAGAGGTGGCGTTGCACTAGGCATAAGTGAAGGCCTCGTCATCATTTCGTTAATCTTTCATTCCATGCTTAATCGATGTACGTAATTATAAATCCGGAAGTTTGCATCAACCGGATAGATCGGACATGTGTTTGTTTTTAAGACATGTGTTTTCATGCCTCTACTTTTAACGTGGAGGAGGAGGAGGGTTAATGATGATGCACCTTATGCCAAGGTGTAATTTTTGGGGACGTCGCGCTAATTCAAGTGGATTTTATGCAGTAAATTTCTCACCTGATTTCAAAGCAAGAAAGAGGCAGTGCCGACGCTAGCGTTGTGGATATTTTTGGCATAGCTGCAGAGTGATTTTTTGGACAGGAAACTTCCTTTAGCGGGCTACAAACGCAATCCCATAGGTTGCTCGTACGACCAGATTCGATCTCAGGCCATAACTCGTTCTTTTTCATATACGCTAAGATAAAGTGATAGATCTGTTTTCAATTCCCGATAGGCCAAACGCTTGTTGAAAGATGCCAAGAAATTGGGAAGATCTGAATTTGAAAAATTCACTTGAAGTAAAATTGTTTCATACAAAATAGATACATATAATCGGGAACAAATTATATACAAATACAAAGCGAAGAGTGGTTTATGATTATTGGCGTTGCTTCTTCTTATTTTTTAAAGTAAGGTTTAGAAGGGGGTATGGACGAAATTCAAAAACCGATCGACACCAAAAATTAGTGGTCACATATATGTATAGTAGTACAACGAAAAGACGAAATTTGCTATTCTTTCTCCTTTTGATTTTGATTATTTTCTCTCATGAAACAGGCGCGGGTGCAAAGCTCCAAATCCGGCAATCGCCATCATCACTTCCACTAACGATCTTATCATCTCCCAATTGAACACATGTTACAGCACCTCTATGTCCAACAAATGTTTGCTTACACATTCCTGTATCTGTATCCCAAGTTTTGATACAACGATCGTGACTAGCGCTTGCGATACGTAATTTGTCCAAACTTAAACTCCAAATACCTTCCGTATGTCCAAATAAAGTACGAATGCATCTGCCTGTTCGAACACACCATAACCTGATCGTGTTATCTAAAGAAGCAGAGATCAAGATCGGACGTTGGGGAGCATGATGAGAGTTAGGATTGGCATTTTGCGTATTACCACTCCAAAATGGCGAAAGGGGACCTTCTAAGTCGGTCATATCCGCATCCAATGGCAGTGCCTCCACTAAACCAGCTTCGTAAAGTCGTTTTTGCAACAATAACAAATTCTCATCAATCTTTTCACCACTCTTGACGGGTTTGGTCTTAGTGTTACCGAAGATAGAGGAGCTGGTATCTTGGAAACGATTAGGTATTGCTGGAGCAGAGCCTGAGCCTGCTGTTCTACCTCCAGGTACAGCTGGAGGATTGTATCCACAACTGACAGAGTTTGCATTTGCTTGTTCTACTGTAGCAGGTGCATTCACAGAAGTAACACCTCCGTTTGACGGATTGACAAAATAAGAACCCGTTTGATTTGCCCGATTTTCAACTTCTGCGTTACCAGTGGAAGTTTGACTTCGTTGAGCTTGCATTTGACGACGTTGAATATTTTCAGCTTGATCTGCACCTGCACCGCCTGCCGCATTGATGACAAGCTTATGGACAGCAGTTTCATCCAACATGACTAATTTGATACTTTGTACTTGGCCAACGTGACCATCAAAGCTCATCAAGCTTTCACGTGCACGCAAATCCCACAATCTGATCGTTCCATCATCAGAAGCCGAGAACAAGAATGTCGAATTTGTGCCGTCATCATTGTCATCATCCCAGCGTGTACTTTTGATACCTGCTCGGCCGTTTCCGCTCCAAAGTGATACAGCATTGACCCAATCTGTATGACCACGAAGAGTGAAACATTCACCGCTACGGAAATTCCAAATTTTCACGTTGCTATCTGCACTTCCACTAGCCAAAATATGATTATTATAATTTAAGCAAACGATTCCCTCCGTATGCCCCTCTAATGTTCGCATTAATTCACCCGTTCTCCAATTCCAGATCTTCAGTGTTCGATCCATACTACCGGTGATCAATTTAGCTTCATCGAATTGCAAGCAACGTACTCCTCTTGTGTGCCCTTTCAAAACCCGTAATTGTTCACCTGTTTCCATATTCCAAACTCGTGCCGTACGATCGTACGATCCAGTGATCACAATAGGAAATGCAGGATGAGTGAGCGATTCACTGAACTGCAAGCACATAATGCCATCTGTATGTCCAGTTAGTACTTTAGTCGTATATCGACCCTTGCGCCAATTACGCTCGATTGCTAGCCGTTCGCAATATACTGTTTTCCATGGTCGTGTAGCTGGAGCAACGGATGGCTGATCGTAGCCTGAAGGTGGACTTGGGCTTGGAGCACGAGAAGTACTACGGGAGTGAGAAGCATTCTTGGACAAAGCGACAGCATTAGCCGCTGCTGTAACGGCTCGCTTTAAAGAACCGCCTTGAGCTGAACTACCTTGCGTTAATCCTGGTTCTTCTTTCGCGTCTTCTTCTTTTTGTGAACTTTCGGGAGGAGAAGGTCGTTGTTGTGTTACATTGTGAGCCGGCTGTGGTTGTGGTCTTTTCCTTCGCTCATTAAGCAATGGCAAACCCCAACCACATTTTTCGCACTTCCGCTCGATATGTTGCTCACACATGTTGCGCCATAAAAGATCATCGTCTGCTAAGCTCTTCCAAGTTCGAGATACTTGCGCTGCTCTGCCCAAAGTCATTGCATCGAGATGCTTGAGAATCCTGAGACTAATTTCACGTGGGAAAAGAGAGAAAGGGTCCAATCGAATTGCCAACGAGAGTTCTTGGCTTAAAAGGGACAATTGTGAGGAACAGCACATTGTCAAAAGACCTTGAAGTATTAATGCACGTCGTGGGTGTGGCGAAGATGAAAATAAAGACCAAACCGTATTGACTGCTGTTTGGTCAGCAAGAGGCAATGATTCAATTGACTGCAATTAAAAAAAATTATGTCAGTAAGATGAACATGATAAACGTTTCAGAAAAGGATGTCTCGCTACTTCTATAGCTGTTGATCTACGTGCAACCTTGATGGAAACAGATCAACGCCTCAAACTGAGCGGGTTTTTAAGGTTGGTATGGCAATATCCCTCACTAATTCGAATGAATTAGGAAGGACCAACTTCGTATCCATATGGAATACCAAGTTGGCTTGAATTGCGGATATGATGCAGTATGATGAAAAGTCGGCATACTCACCTTTTGAAGTCTTGCTGTCTTATCCTCATCAGCCATACTCTGATGTCGGATGCACATCTTATTTGGCGGATTCTTTGAGCCGCTCACTCCGGGTGTGGTCAGACTTTTGATAGTTGGTAATTTGAAAGAGCCGCATTCATCAACCTCAGTGTTCACCTCTGCATCTACACCACGTAAGCCTCTACCTTCTGCTGGACCTCCTGTAGCGGCAGCACGAAGGAGGCTGGAAGATGATTGCGATGCTGCTGATGTTTTGCTGAACGAAGATCGATGTGGTGATCCAATGCTTTCCGGTCTAGAGCTATCGGAGAATTGTTTGGTCCTTAATGCTTCCACATGATCTTCTTCTTCCAATTTACGCTTCTTTCCCTTTGGTGACGTTGAAACACTTCTCCGTTGAACGTCACCCGATCCTATCGATCCATCTATTGTCTTCATTTTGATGAATCGTTTGCACAAATCTTCTTACAAGTTAAATAATGTGAGGCCAGCAGGGACCATTCTAGAAATTGTTTGCTTTTGCTTGAATATGGTAAAGCTGACTTTTATTGATGAAAGTTGTTGGTCAAGTTGTGATCCGAAAAGAGCATAGGTACATGTGTATATTCGGAGTTAAGTTCAAAGTAAAAGATCAAGATGGAGGGGTAGGTACTATACAACCTCCAGTAACATTTTAATGGACATCGCCACAGTAACACTCTAAGAGTTTTTTAACTTTTATTCGTTTTTTTACTTTCATGTGCCCTTCAAGCTTTAAAATTAATCAATTTAACGCGTCTAGGCACATGTCGTTTGTGTTTTTAACGGAAGCGGTCTCTTGCCGCGCACCAAAAGCTCGCAATCGATCGTGACAATGGTGAGATTTATTAGGACGGATGCATTTGCGTTCTTCAAATTCATGAGAAACGGCGAAATCACCATGAGAGAATTTCCATGTGTTCGATAGGGGGAACTGAATTTGAGTAGCACGTTCTACATACCACCTTCACATGTATACATATATGAAGACTTCAAATTGCCCCTCTTCATGATAGAGGCACTGGAACAGTCAGCTTGGAAATTAAAGCAATTAGTACACATATCTGGCTGCTACCTGTGAGAAACCTTATCACATCATTGAACTTATACCATCTACCTATATATAGAATGGAGTTTCCCACACCAAAGATCAGCCATAAGCTCAATTACATGTCTACTATAGACTAGGACTTCTCAAATTTAGGGCTCTTAATGTGAGCCTTGCAGCTCTTCTGTGGCATCCCACAACACATTCACGCTGAAACCCCACTCAAATTGCTTATTCATGTAATATATGCTTTTGGTTGGCCATAATATGATGCGCCCTCTGGCCTAGAGGGTGTGATGGAAAGTGTACATAAGAATGCGAGGCAAAAGACTGTGAAGGATGTGTAAGAGCATAATGTCGGATTGGGATTGTCGATCCTTATCCACCTTATGCGGCAACGGTGCTCAACAAGTCAGAGTCACCAGCGTCCAAAACGGTCATGACACTAGAAAGAAGAGAAAACAGATTCATGTCAGTAAGGTAAGACAATCACCCAGCAATGAACTTTCATTCTGTCCATCTCGAAGACACTGATACATACCCAACACGGAACAACTTTCCGGCAGCGGTACCGAGAGCGACGTTGCTTCCTTGGTAGTGATGAACGCTAGTCTTGCTCAACATGGCGTAGTATTCCAATTCGGATTTGCGCAATGGAGGGGTGTTGGCAGAGATGAGAACCAACTTTGCCTTTCCGCTACGCATAGACTTTAAGGCGGATTTGAGTCCAAGAGAGACCTTTCCACTTTTGATAACAAGTTGTAGCTTGCTGTTGATGTTATCGCTTGTGGTCTTCTTTGCCTTGGGTGCCATCTGTAAAAGGAGGAGCGGGCAGCGAATAAGTATTATGTTCTGTCGAGGCGAACTATACCAGGAAGATGCTGCTAGAATGCGGGTTGCAGGTATCGTAAAAAAGAGTCGATGTCGATAGAAATGAAAGGTGATGACAAGCATTCGAAAGCAAACGAAAATGGATCCTCTCCCATTGTCGAGAAAAATGAGTTACCAGTGCCAGTTATATCTTCCCAACTCTCATATCTCTCGCCTAGTCGTAATATGTATAATTCGTCATTGTTTCCATCGCTTTCTGTCAAACCGCAGACTTAGCTGTCGTATCTTCTATCGCAATATACTTACTTTGTAAATTTGATCGGGTTGTGGTGACGAAGGGTGTTGAGAAAGAAGATGAATGGCTGCGTTCTTTGGGCAGCTACAATCGCTACTCGATTTGCGCTGCGCAGCATAACCACCGCGTTTGCACAAAAAGGCTGAAAATAAGAAGAAGCTCACGTGTTCTGACTCACACGTGATAATTTCACTTCGAAAAATCTGCTTGCCGCATTGGCTTGACCTGGCGCGTCTCTCTAATCGCTTGCACAATGGCAGGGGAATAAGCAGTTTGGAGGGAAACCTGCTCTAAAGTGGGTTTTTGGCTTGGAACAGGCACAAGGTCTGCTTAATAGTGTTGAATACGTTCTTCTTCCTATCCTTCACCATCGTTAAAGGAGAAATCAGGTCAAGAGTAAGTATTAATGAGCGTAGTAAAGGAGACAGATAGCGACAGAGAGATGTTGGAGGAAATCAGGGAAGCTGTGAGAGTAGAATATGGAGGGATCTAAGTGCGGACGTATTGGGTTGGAAGATGAGATATACTCGACATTTCTATGCGATGGCAATGAACGAAAAACCACCAACACCTTATTCAAAGAACATACATTAACACCACTTTTCTAAATCTTTTCTTTCAACTCTACAGTGACGAAGGGTACTCAAGCATTCGGTAAGAGACATACAAAAACTCACACAATCTGCCGTCGCTGCAACAAGCGTTCGTTGCACCGTCAAAAGAAGACATGTGCTGCTTGTGGATACCCAGCTGCTAAGATCCGTTCATTCGAATGGGGTCAAAAAGCTCAAAGGAGAAGAACAACCGGTACTGGTCGTATGCGTCATATGAAGGATGTCCCACGTCGTGCCAAGAACGGTTTCCGTTCTGGTGTCGCTACACGTAAGGCCGTTGCCGCTTCCGCTTAAAGCGCTTTCGATCTGATACGATCATTATACGACACACAATCCAATTTCATCAATATGCTCGTTAGACAAAGCTTTGACAATCGACTTACTTTTTTGGTATCTTCGACGCACATCTTTCTCAACAAACAATTTCGATGAATATGGATCGTGCTAATTTCTTCGATTGGATCGCCACATGATCCGTCTTGTATGCATACGAATCTCATTCTTTATTGGAACAGATTCACCAAATGTTACTACCATCGCACCATCATCAACATTCCAAAAGAACATCTATTGTATGTTCCGGCACAATACATCTATTCTAAGCTTACAAGTGGGAAAGTGTGTCACTAGGACGTAGTGTTGAGAGGGGTGGATTCCTGGTTCGTGCAGAAGCTGCAGATTGCGATCCAATGTTTTGATACCGGTTGCATAAGATGATAAGACACAGGATGAGTACGTAAAGTGACTTCAGTGTACATGTGCACTTTGCAGTACTTTTCCGGTTGACGATTTGAGCGAATTAAGTTGTTGTGGAAGTTTGTTGTAAGATGAAGGACGAATAGATATTTTTGGAGCTTCTTTCGTCCCTACTCCAACTAATTTGTGCTTGATATCCTCTACGGTTTTCCAGTGATCATTTTCCATCACTGCTTGTAATACCTGTCCTCCTGCATTTGCAAGTTGCCTAGCTGATTTTGATGAAATTATCGGATTCGAACGTGCAAAGGCCAAAAATGTTGCAAAAACTATAGTCATATTATAAATCCGACCTACAAAAGTAACCATTCTGATGGTGGTGAGGAAGCATTTTGATAAAATTCACCTACAGCTAACGTCGAGCCTTTTGATCTTTTGGAATCATTGTGAGAACGCCATTTTACATTCTCGATGTCGGGGCAGACCAGTATAATTGAGAAAACGTGGTCTTCGTGATCATACAGTCTATCCTACTTCTTCACGGAGCGGAGCGTAAAATATGCTGGAGAGATGAGGGAACCTCGGGGGTATTGGTGCACATGTATTAGATCATACTTTCGGCGTAGGTCATAACTAGAATTGTCATAGCTCTTCCTTTCTCAGAGCAAGACGATCCATTCCGCCGGTTGAAGGGGAGTAAACATGGAGTCAACTTATCTTTGTCTTTCTCACTCGCACGAAACTGAGATTGACAGCACGGAGCGTTAAGCCTCAATTATGACGTAGTATATGCGATAATTATCATCTAATTTATAGTGTGCTGGTACCGTTTAGTAGTTCCTTTACAAGTGCATCATGATCGTACTTTTCAGTAGCAGATTTTGTAGAAGATGAAGCGGTTCCATTCAATCTCTCACTTTTGAGCGCATTTGAGATCATAAAAGCGATATCCAAAGATTGTTCCAAATTCAATCTAGGATCACAATGAGTTCTATACCGCATTTTTAAATGAGAATCTTCCAAACCCATCGCTCCACCAGTGCATTCGGTTACACTTTCACCGTATTCGTCCACCTCTCCCGTTAATTCCAAGTGTATGCCACCAAGATGACTATTATTCTGAGCATGAATGGCTAATTGCTCAGTCAATTCTGTCAGAACATCGCCGAATGCTCTCGTTTTCAAGGAAGGATCGGAAGGTGATGATATGGTGTTTCCGTGCATCGGATCGCAACACCAAATGACGGACTTATTCCATGGAGAACTTTGGATAGCTTTGATCAATGCGGGAAGATGAGTTTGAGACTTTCCACGTCCAAATCTTGCTATAAGAGTCACTTTTCCGAGATCGGCTCCCTGACTTGGATCAACGATAGATAGAAGAGAAATAAGTTCATCAGGTTTCATACTTGGTCCTACTTTGATTCCAATTGGATTTGCAATTCCCCTGACAAATTCAGCATGTGCTTCATTCACAGCCCTTGTTCGATCTCCTAGCCAGACAAAATGAGCGGATAAATCGTAAAAGGGAGGAGGTATTGCTTCGGGTTGTTGTTTAGCGGATTGTTGCTTGTTTGCATTGATTGTTTGACGGGTCATTGCTTCTTCGAATTCCAAGGTCAAACATTCATGTGCGATAAAGTAGTCAACAGTCTCCAATTTGGAAACAGTATCATTTTGCGATTCAGCACCAATAACACGCATAAAGTCCAAAGCATCGGTCAAACTGGAAACAATGTGAGAAAATTGTTTTGCCAAAGACTCTGATCGAACGTGAGATGTTGTCCATGATAGAGGAGCATGCAAATCAGCCAATCCACTACCCAAAGATGCACGAATGTGATTCAATGTCGTACAGCTGTAAAAGTATGCAGTTAGAAGCCTTTGTGGATCGGGTATCCGCTGATCGGTTGCAAATCCGTTAATGTTATCACCTCTGAAAGTCAAAACTTCCTTCTTTTCTGTTGTGAAACTACCATCTGGTTTTGAAAAAGACATTTCCACCATCTCTGTTGCCTTACTTCTTGGCTTTGCATATTGCCCTGCAATTCTACCCACACGTACGACCGGTATTCTTGCACCCCAAATGATGATCAATGACATCAAGAGTAATAATTTTACCTTTCCTTCAATTTTGTCAGGTGTACAATCAGCAAATAGCTCCGCACAATCTCCACCTTGTAGCAAAAATGATTTTCCTTGAGCCACAGATGCTAATTGTGCACGTAATGATCGAATCTCGTGCGAGGTAACCAATCCGGGCAAAGAACGAAGTTGCTGTGTAACATCTTCCAATCCTTTTTGTGAAGGGTATTCTACCGGTTGTGAGATTGGATACTTCCTCCACGATGAAGGAGTCCAAGCCGGTCTGTTGATTGCATCACTTGAGGAAGCCATTCGAGTATTGCTTGATGATGGCGTACAATATTGAACAGTCTTCCTCTTTTTCTTCGCATGAGTCTAAACTAATTTGACCGCCGGACTTTTTTGCGTTTAACCGAAGCAACTCCCGCACCCCTGCACTTGAGTCTAAAACTCAACTTAGTTAAGCAGAAACGCGTTTTCTTACATGCTCGGTCAGTATCGGCTTTGGTGGCTGTTGTTTTTGGGTTAAGCCTATCATTGGCTGTAATAGCGATTTTTGCGGGCGCGCGCTATGGGCTGAGAACAAGTTGTTGTATTGGTGATCAAACCAAAATCTTCTTTTTCTTTTCTCCTTTCCACCATAAACAGTTCAGTCGGTTTACCATATCAATTATGGTTTCTTCAGTTCTTGCAAGTCGTGCAATTCCAATGGCAGCCCGCTCAATGCGTGGCGTTCGTTTTGCTCACGTCGAAAACACATTCGAAACAGCTGGTACGTATTTTGCAGATAAAAATAGGATGAAGTAATATACATATGGGCAAAGTGCTAATCGCGATACTCTATCTTTCTTTCATTGACTATTCAGTACCTTTCAAGACCGGACCTAAACACAAGACAGGTCTCTTGATCGGTGTCTTCTCATTCTGTGCTTTTGGCTACAGTTTGCCATTCATCGCTACCCGCTTCCAATTGAAGAAGTAAGTAAATGGACACCCTTCTTTATCACCTTCACTTGTACTAACGTCATCTCTTCATTTCATCAGGGCTGGTGGATAAACGCAACAAATCGTGTAAGAACACTCTTATCATATCAACAAATGCATATAATCTCCAACTACATTTATTGTTGCATGAGCGAATGGGAGAAAGATTGCAATGTTCCGACCGAGGGAGGGCTCTTTCTTGGGCCTTATGATTAGTTTGCATTTCGTGAGATTAGCATGAAATCTCAGCAAAAATCGTAAAACAATATGAGATTAGAAAATGAAAATGATGTGTGCTTATAAAATGACATGATCGAGCTTACTTCTTTAAGCCTTTTACCCAATCCAACAGATCTACCTTTTGCGCTTCTATTTTCTTAAAGTATGTGTTGTTACTCAACTCCTTCGGACTTGGTCTCGCGCTTAGATCTTTTCGTAGACATAGATCGATAAAGTCACAGAACTCCTCGGAGAACCTCCCGTCTCCACGAGGTAGTGCCAATGGTGGCTCATTGACGATCCTTTGCAAAAGATCAAACATACTGAATCCTCCACCGTTTGATTCAGCTGATCGATCACCTTTCCTCTGTTTATTAGCCAATCCTCCGCCAGGCTTTGCGGGAGATAATGTTCCTTGTAACTCTTCTGGCACTTCTTCATCTTCTTCGTCATCATTTTCTGCAAATGGGAATCTTCCGAGAGCCAGCTCGATGATCGAAACACCCAAAGACCAAACATCAGATTTGACACTGTATTGATCTCCTTTAATTCTCTCTGGACTCATGTATGTACTTGTTCCAACAAAGGTATCCGCAATAGAATTGATAAGCTCACCCGACACACCAAAATCGATAATCTTGATCCTTCCTTCTCCATTGACAAGAATATTGCTCGGCTTGACATCCCGATGGATAATTTTATGATTAGCATATAGGTAGGTAAGTCCACGGACGACAGCGATGATGACTTGTCCACAAATGTCAGGCTTGATAGGTCCATTCTTTTTGTATATTGAATCAAGTGATCCAACGTCCATGTATTCCATGCACATACAGATATGTGGTTCAGCCAAGAATGCACCATAAAAGCTAACGATGTGTGGACTATTGCATTCATGCAGAATTTGTAGCTCTCGCAAAATTTGTTTTCGTACCTCTGTTTTTGCATCTATTAAGACGACTTTTTTGGCCATGATCGTATCACTCTTTGTATGCAGAACCTTTGTCACTGTTCCTCCATTTCCACTTCCTAGCTCACTCAAAAATTTGAGATCTTCATTCTTCAAGACCAATTTGTATCCTAATCCAAAATTTGCAAGCTTCTCGCTTAATCGGTCATGATAATCCGCTCCGCTTTCCGTATCAACAGACGTGCTTGCGAGTTTCGATGAAGTGCTTTGTGCGGTTTGTATACCATTACTGCTTCCGCTCTTGCTCCCCTGTGTTCCTGCGGTTACTCCCGATTTCAAAGTTGGAGCTGTCGATTTCCCATCAGATTTCCCGTCAGCTGTTGAGGCGGTATTTGGTGCAGGAGTTGATAAGGTTGTGCTGGGCAGGTGAAGGTCCTTGAAATTACGCTTCTTACGTACACTTGACATTGTGTGATTGGATTAGGAAAGCAAATTTGGCTCCTTCTTAGCACTCGATCGAAGGAAAAAAAGGCTGAAGTCGTCAAAGTCCCGCTTGAGTACAATTTATATCACCAACAAAAAGTCTCCAAGCTCTGGTATTATTGCGTTATATTCTGGGGCTCAACCAGGTCTGAAAGTTTGAATGGAAGAGTAAGCTAAAGCACAGATCTCAATCTGAAGAGTTCTATTTGCTTCCTACCAGTGGCAGTCTGTATTGGCGGAGGAAATGAAAAGACAAGAGCAACAAAATGAACGCCAACAGACTTTGGCATGTAATTGTCTCTTAACCACAAATATCAGGCATACTTTAATTTCTGGGACAAGCAAGCAACACTGTTAAAGTGCTCCGCGCATGCACGGATACCTAGGAGCCAGACGAATATAACGCGCTAAGGTACGCTTATATCTTTCGTTCCACGAGTGTGCTTGCATTACTTATTTTTGGAAGAAAGGAGAGAAGAACACGAAGCCTTCTACATTTTTGACCTACACTTGTTGTTCCTCAACCTCTCCGTAGAGCAGCTTCGTGACTATTCCATCAGAGTAAGGGATTGCAAAAAGCATTCTCTCGATCACGATCATAAATCATGCCTGCGAAGAGGGCATCAACAAAGAAGCCAGATTCACATAGCGTTGATCTTAGCGCTAGTCAAACGGCTGATGATTTCAAGGCGGCTACTCAAAATGGAGCTTCTTCTTTAGACAGCGGGAATGAAAAGAGTCACCCAGAGTTACACGCTGCCGATATAAAGGCAATCATATTACTCGTCATCTTGTACTTTTTGCAAGGTATTCCTGTCGGTTTGGCTTTCGGAACAATGCCATTTTTATTAAAGGCGAGATTGTCGTACAGTGATATTGGAATTTTCTCGCTTGCAACATATCCTTACTCGCTCAAATTGCTATGGAGTCCAATCGTTGATAGTTGTTTCGTAAACTCTTGGCGAGTACCCTTTTTGAACATCAATTTGAACTTAGGTAGACGTAAATCCTGGATCGTTCCCATTCAATTGATCGTTGGTGCAATGTTGTATGCCGTTTCGGAATATGCAGATGCACTACTTCTGGTCGAGACACCCAATGTATATCTGATAACCGCACTCTTTTTCACCTTGGTTCTCTTTGCCGCCACACAAGATATTGCCGTTGACGGGTGGGCTTTGACATTGCTATCAGATGAAAATTTGAGCTATGCAAGTACAGCTCAAACGGTAGGTCTCAATACCGGTTATTTCCTTAGTTTTACGGTATTCTTAGCTTTCAACAGTGTGGAATTCTGCAACAAATATATTCGTAGCACAGCATTGGAGTATCCGATCCTTTCTCTTGGTGCGTATCTCAAGCTGTCAGCCTTATGCTTTTTGTTCGTCACAACCTGGTTGTTATTCTTTAAGAAGGAAGATGCGGAACGATCTGGCAAGGCTGATATGGATTTGAGAAGCGTGTATGATACGATGATACGAATCTGCAAGCTAAAGCATGTGCAAACATTTATCATCATTCACTTGGTCGCCAAAATTGGTTTTCAGGCAAACGATGCGGTGACTGGTCTTAAATTGGTCGAGAAAGGATTCGGGAAAGAAGATTTAGCGTTGACCGTTTTGATTGATTTCCCTTTTCAAATAATTCTCGGTTATTTGGCTGCAAGATGGTCAAAAGGAGATAATGCTTTGCGTCCTTGGCTGGTTGGTTATGTGGCAAGATTGGGTTTCGCCGTTGCCAGTATGGCAATTGTGGCTGGATTTCCAAGTACAACCGCAAGTGATGGCAGCAAGGTAGCTATCCCATTGAGCTACTTCTTATTGATCGCTGTCACGACAGTTACTTCAAGTTTTGCTTCAACGGTTCAATTTGTCGGTATTTCCGCCTTTCACACACAAATTGCAGATCCTCTGATCGGCGGTACTTATATGACCTTATTGAACACCGTCAGCAATTTAGGTGGCACATGGCCTCGCCCACTGGTCTTGAAATCGGTGGACCTGTTTACGAAATCGAGATGTTCCGTAACTTTAGGGGATAAGATGGTGGAAATTTTGCCTAAATTGGTCAATAACAGTGGAGAATGTACGAGCGATCTAGGTAAATCGGCTTGCAAAGCAGCAGGAGGACATTGTATCATCGAACGAGATGGTTATTTCATTACATCAGGAATATGTGTCGTTTTGGGTGCAATCGTCCTGATTGGTTTCATTCTACCCAAAGCAAGACAATTACAAAAGCTGCCCGCAGCCGCATGGCGGGTGAGCACGGATAAACGAAGTGCATAGAATCTATCTCTCTGCAAACAATGTGGGGTTTCGAATCAATTTGTACTAAAAACATTCATTCGTCATCATGCCAAAAATACATGCCTTCTTTGTGAAATTGCGCGCAAATATGTATTCTAGATATGAAAAACAAAAGAGAGAATCTGTTTTCATGATACTCCACTTGCCTGTATGACAGAAAGGGGGATCATTCTCTTGAGGATTATTGATAGAGGGTATTAGAAGGTGTGATAAAATTGATAGATTGTCAATGGTTGTATTCCCCGTGTAATTCTGGCTTTTTCCGATCTTGCACTAAACGAATACTTTTTCCTTCTCTTGCAAGCTCTTCGCGCAATAAAGACTCTGCAGGATCAAATGCATCTTCCACAGATCTGTCCGCTCCAGCATCCAGCTCAGGCGACATGATTGGGCCATCACCACCGCTCGAAGTAGGATTTGAGCCATTCGAAGGTATTTCACGTATGCCTGCCAGACTGTTTGAGCGTGTATGTGTACCATGCCTAGGTCTACGCAAAGCACTTCGAAATGCATTTGCTAATCTCCAAACTTCAGTTGCCGTTAATGCTTCTTGATGTCTATGTTCAATGCTGATATCGCTAATTCGACGATCGGAACGCCGTAACGGACTCTCACCGATATCTTGACTGATTTGTTGATCGTTTACAGTGCCGCCAAAGAAAGGCGTATTGCTTCCTATGCCACTGTCTTTGTCATTATCAATATCATCCTGGGAATCACTTCTTCTTGTTGCACTGATGCAGAAGTAAATGCCGATAAGGAAAGCAATCAAAGTCAACAATCCAAAGACTATAATAAGAGCGATGGCAAAACCTGGTAGCCCATGATCTTCTCCTGCTTCATTCAATTGACCGTTTGCAACTGCTGTCGCTGATGCTGTAAAAATTGCACCATCAGAGAAGGTCGTGGTAGCAACGCTTTGCAAAGATTGTGTACCTGTAGCGTTGATTGCGCTTAAACTTGATACGAGAGCAGATGTCAAACTTGCAGCAAAACTTGAAGCGAGTGGCAAATCACTCGAAGGTACAGGTGTTGGCGATGGAAAAGTGCTACTACTTGCATTTAATGTGCCAGTCGGTGAATGCGATGCTGATAGACTACTAGCAGATGCCGCAGCGGCTGAGGATGAAGCAGCGGCAGCAGCTGATGAAGACGAGAGCTGAGCAACTATCAAAGCTGGCATTGCGGTTTCTGTGGTAAAATTGTAGGTGTCAGTAGAGCTGTGATTGAAATGCTAAAAAAGACTTAAATTAGAACTCACGAACGGCATAGAAAGTAGGTTGGCGGGTCAAAGGTCCAGCAAGGCCCTCACCCGCATAGGTTACGATGAAATAGTACGGCCAGGGAATATGTGTACCATTATAATTATCAGCAGCAATCCTACCTTGCCACCATTGATCTACGGGTGAAAATGCAATCCTTCCTTGTTCATTTGGTATATCTGACCACGTCTTTACAAGTTTATCGCTATCCGCATGAAAAAGGTAAATGTCTACTCTATCTCCTCTGTTTGTAAACTCTGGGAAATTGCGATTCCAAATAAACTGTACCATTGGTAATCAAGTTAGCACCATTAAAAACTTTCTTTTTATTCCTTTTGGATCCATTGAAAACTCACCTTTCCCCATTGGTCTTGCAAGATTCGAGTGTCAGATGTTGGATAACATGATAATTGAGCATAATCCACAAAACAATCTTCTTGCTCTTGTGTTTGTCGCCTTTGCATCTTTTTATTTTTTTCCACCTTCATTTTAAGGTAAGGAACATGGCAATCGTTGGTCGAGGTAAGAAGAAGAAGAAATCAAAAGCGGTGCACCTATTAATCAAATGTAAATTGATTCTAATCATGGGTGCATGATCAAAATTTGATTGCATGGATAGAGCACATACATTCTACACACACGCGCGCGCTCTTCTTGCTTGATTGTGCTGTCTACCTCATTTGTATATAATTCAAAACGGTCCGAAACACGTTTTCTAGAGAAGCCTTTGTCTCGGGATATGTAATTCTCAAGCACATTCACAAATATGCGCCGATGATCTTTTTAGCTCCGTGTTCAAGCGGCGTATATGACCAAAGTGTAAAGTGAACCAATAAACTGTAACATTCTCTTTGGCTTCGATTGTATCGCTGCATTGGAACAGAGAATATGACTCAATGATTGAGCGGGTCATGTCAAATATAAGATTCATGCATGTATATCTTTATTGTTTGTTACAAAGGAAAAGAGCATATGCCGAAAGCGGGATTGTAATTGGAATATAATACAGAAAGAAGCATGTGGTAATGTAAAAATCGGAGCCAGAAATTGGGATACGGCGCCGTTTACTCTACATCCAAGGTAATGTTGAGAATAGATATATCTTCTAAAGGTTTATCCGTATTACGATTTGTAGGTGCATTTTCGATCGAATGAATTACATCAAATCCTCCTGATGCTCTACCAAAGATTGTATGTTTGTCGTCTAACCAAGGCGTTGGAACAGTGGTGATGAAGAATTGGCTACCGTTCGTGTTTGGACCTGCGTTTGCCATACTTAAAACATAAGGTCGATCATGACGTAATTGACGACTAAATTCATCTTGAAATTCATTTCCCCATAAAGATTCACCTCCAGTTCCATCTCCTAAAGGATCTCCAGTTTGTAACATAAACTTTTTGATGATCCTATGAAAGATTATATTATCATAATAACCTTTCTTTGTTAGTCCGACAAAATTTTCAACTGTTTTAGGTGCATGTTCAGGAAATAGGCGCAAATGAATATCTCCCATTGTTGTATGCAAAATTGCACTAGATGCAACATTTGATCGTTTCGAAGCTCCTGTTTGTGCAGAGGCTGCAGCCAAGCTTTGCTCTTCTCTTGTCGGTTTCTCATTGAATATATCACGTTCTGCGCCCGATTTCGAATTAGGATCATTATCTGGCTCTTCACGGGTAAACATATAAAATCTTGAACGTTTGAATGCCGTACAGAATAAAGTAGGATCGGGTATATCTGGCTGAGCATTAGCTATCACCGGATTTTCGGAGGCTACCAAAGCCAAGCTTCTCTTTGTCTTCTTTTTCACTACGCCTTGAAATAGTCCTACATTGATAAAACGCATAGTTTCATCTTTTCCTAAAATTGCTTCCACCTTGTCATTCACTATGTTTCGCACTTTGATACCCAACATGCTTCCATATAAAATGTACGTTGAACTTTCATCAAAGACCACATTAGCAGCACAACCCCCCATACTCGATCTTACCCCATCGCCTATAGCATCAACAGAACTGGCGTCTATGTCACGCTCGCCAGCTAATCGACGTCCAAATTCCATTGAATCAAGAAGGACAATCCCAGCGTCAATGCTTTTCTGCTCTTTTATCTCTTCAGCTTCTTGGATAGCTTGCTCTGCCTTCTTCTGCGATTCCTGTGCAGCTTGTATCGATTCATCATATTGCTTGATAAGCTTTCCAGTCCGAAAATTGAAAATTCGAATTTGTCTATCTATTGCAGAAATCGCAGAAAACATCTCATAGTCCGACGAGAATGTTATGCTTGTTGGCGTACATTTGGCTTTCTTGAATGCAAATAAGTCCGTTTTACTCTTGAAATCCCATATTCCTTTCCCTTTCGGTACCTCGAATGGCTCATTTGCTGACCAATATTCCACCATCCCGTTCGTATCAGCGGATACGATACAATCATATGGTTCATTATAAGTGAGAATATGACAAGGTGCTCGATGAATACCTTCAATCGTTCGTAGAACTTGTCCATCTCCACGACCATCATACATTCGTATTCGCGTTGAACCTTCCTCTGAGATTGCCAAGATTGAGTCTGCCCTCCCTCGCTTATGTACCCAACAACATGCTCTGGGAGTATGACCAAGCTTGATCATATTGATCAAATCGAAATTGACAACATCATAAATTTTTGCTGTTCCATCACTACTTATGGTAGCTGCCAAAGAACCATCTGCGCTACAACAAAGACCTGTGACTGGAGCAAGATGAGCTCGATAATTCTTGACAAACTCGATTCCTTGCTCTTGCTTTTTCCAAAATTTGACATGTCCATCGGATGATGCAGTGAGCAAAAAGTCTGTACTTGGTGTGAGAAGGACAAATGTGAGCACATCACGATGCATCAAAGATCGATAATAACGCGTTGCATTTGGCAGAGCATTCAAGAACGAATGGGAATTTTGATGTGGCTTTGCTGATTCACCATGTCCGTTGCCATCATCTCTTCTTGCTCTCTTTTGAAGAACTTCATCTTGATTCTCATCCGAAATACTGTTCTCCAACCTCTTTTTACTACCCTCAGCCATCTTGGTTGTTGGTCTGGAAAATTGTAATTCACTAAAATCAGAGCTAAATTTAAGAAGATCATAGGTCCGATTCCCGTTCCTTGTCTGCTTTGTTAGAGGACGGATTTCTCAGGCGTTATGCATATGTACACACGCTCTTTAACGCGTAGCTACGCGTGCATTACCACGCGTAAATAACACTTTTTTCCTCCATTTGTCCGCTTCCTTTTGGAGTTATCCTGCAACTTCTATCGTGCACATTTATGCACATTCAAAACGCATATATGCTCATTCAAGACTTCCATTTGAATCTTTCAAAGGATGGATTTTGAAACATGAAATCGCTTACCATTCGTAAAGGTGATGAAAGGCAAAATATACGATCAAATATACCTTCTACTTCAAATTCTGTTCAGAGGATGACAGAGGCAATTGAAGTCTATGACAGTTCAGCCGAACCAACAGTGGATTCAGATTATACATTGGCAGCATACACTCAAAGCGACGAATCGTACGTTGATCTTCCAGATAGTGAAGATGATGAAGATGATTACGATGCCGGCTCAGAAGAAATTACGCTTCTACCAACTCGTCGTAGTCAAAGTCTTAGTCCTTCTAAATCAAGCACATCTGGCTTATCCCGGTCATCACGTACTGCAACCAGCACACAAGGTAAAACTCCGTACGAACGATTGATGGAGTACATTTTGGACATCCTCGAAGCCGATGACGAACTTCCAGAAGGAGAAGAAGGCACTGCGCGACAAGAAATCCCACAAGGATCGAAAACTTTCTTTCATTATCTCAATCCTGGCAAAGCTGTCCTACGTCCTGACGTTTTGTTGAAGGTTAACTCTCTTCTACGGCAATATTCAGTGCATATACCCAGCTCTGAACGGAAATTGAACGATGCTTCGGGGTCTTCAAATCCACCCAGTTCGGTCTCAGACTTCGAATCTCGAGTCGAACCTGAGGTGATGTCTAGATTGCTTAAGATCTTGCATCGTAGTATATCTGATCAAGAACATATTGACCCATTTGCATCAAGCAAGAAAAGATCCGGTCCGAGCAAGATTACAAAGGATCACAATAAAAAGCGAGCACGCTTAACATCTTCATCACCGGTCAAAAATGCGCATACATTCGGTAATACAGGTGGCGACGATGAAGATGAAGAAGATCAGGAAGGTATATCAAACGTAGCTGACAAACTGAGCCGAATCGTATACGCTGGAACAGCGGCTCATTGTGCATTTACCATACTCTGTTCGAGCATTGTTGATGATTCTTTGCGATGTGAAGAAATGATGCTACCATATATGCATACGCTGCGGCTCGTGATTCAAAGATGCTTCTTACCGTTTGTACAAACATGCGTGGGTACATCTTCAACTTACAATTCTTCGACACTCAATGAAGTCGTGCAAATTTTGGGCGCCAGCGGACGAAAACAGAAAAGAGGAAAAGCAACATCAAAAGACACAGCAACGATCACTCGCATGGACGGAACGGAAAAGTGCCGAATCAACCTTGTACGGATGATGGAGAATTTGCAAAACATACTATCACAACTTCAAACATTATCAAATATAATGTCAACATGGAAAGTGTCCGAATCTTGTCTTGCTGTTATGTCAGGCAGCATTTTGTCAATCTTTTCCGTACCAGAGCCGGAGGCAAATCCTTCTTTGGAGAGTTTGAAGATCGGCAAAGCAGCATGGACTTCTCTGAGAAAAAGCAATGAAAAGTCTTTCCTTCCTATTGTCAGAGCACCAGCATTCAATGCTCTTTTCGGTATCTTTCAACGCTGTGAGCCTGACCAGCATGTGTTCATTGTCAGTAGCGTACTGGATCATGTTGCCGGTATTCAGGAAATGAGCAAGAGCACTCACAGACAATATGGGTTGGAAAACGGAAAAAGCATTCACTCAATAAGTGCTCTGATGATTCGATTAGTGCAATCATTCGATAAGCCTGTCCAAACAACAGAGCAGTCTTTTCATCAGATGTTGGATATGAGTCAGGAGAGCGTTACAAACCGTGAAGAAAAGGTAGAAAATATCGTCAAAGTCTACGACACCGAGGCAATGCGAAAGCAGTTAGATGGTCCCAGAAATATGGCGAGATTGATAGCCGAGGGGCTTTTGCAGCGAGTCAAACAAAAGAAAGCTGGAAAAGCAGGCGCAGGAGCCGAAATTTGTTCATCTTCCATGCTAGAATGGCTCTCAAACGATTTACTTGAAACAGTGTTTTTGCTCAAATGGCCAGGCGCTTCCCTCATTTTGAGCCAGATGTGTAGGCTCTTCATAGCTTGCTATGAGGACAAGCAGACTTCACCCGAGCTTCGTGGGATCGCAATTGATTTTCTTGGTCAGATTGCAGCTCACATGCAGGCTTCGCAAGCAAGACTTAGAGATTTTGATTCAACTGCACAGTCGAACAAGAACGCGATCGGAAAATTGAATGTTTCAATTGACTCACAAGATCATCAGCCTCTAATTGTGCTCGAAGAAGCATATTCTAAGCTTATCCTGAACCTACGACAACGGACGGATAGCAAATATAATCGCCCTGATGGACCAGCTCGCTTTTTAGAGGCTCAGTGGGGTGTGGAACTTGCATATCTGCATCGCAGAGTTACCGAGCGCTTAGAAGCTTCACAAGCTGGTTCTAGTGGTGACGGTGAAGACAACGGAGGCTTTGCTAGAATGATGTCAGCACTGGATGATGCATTTGAACGTTGCTCAGCCATATCTAGTGATGCGATCTCCAACAGGCATGACAAACAAAAGATGGACCAAGTTGAAGCAGAATCTGTACAGCAACTGTTTGAGTCTGTGGTGCATACATTCAACTATATGATCCCATGCGAAGCTATTGTTGATGTACTGCTCGATGCTTCTGGAGGACCGGTCGCAAGCAATCGCGGTAAGGCTTTGCGTGCTCTAGGCAGTATCAGTCATGCAGACCAGTACTTCTTGCAAAGTGGTGAAGCGCGCTTGGCCATTCAACGGTGCCTGCTGGATGAATCTGTCAATGTTCGTGATAATGCAGTCGGTCTGTTGGGCAAATTTGTTCTGAACAATCCAAACTACATTGAGCCGCTTCTACCCAGCCTTAAAGCAAAGATTGAGGATACAGGCCTTCTGGTGCGGAAGAGAGTTTTACGCCTGTTAGGGGACATTTATCACAAGACGCAAGTCGAATCCATCAAATCAGCCTGTGCCGTGGAGATTGTACGTTGCATACAAGATGAAGAGCAATCTATTCAAGAGCTTGCTCTCTCCATCATTAGTGGACTTTGGTTTTCTTCCGCAGATCTTTCAGAGACTAGCAAAAGCAGAAAGGTTTCCACAGAAGATGCAATGATCACGGATGGAACAGAAGAAGGTGTCAATCTGGAAATGAAAGTCAAAATTGCGTCACTTTCTTCGGTTGTAGATGGAAGTACTGGCCGTGCATCGCCTCTCGAACTTGCCATTCGTCGACTGCTCGATGATGGATCAACCGCTCACCAAACAAGGACGCAATTGAACAGCATCGTAGATTCTCTGTGCACCATGATTGCAAAGACGATAGTACAACCATCTGAGCAGGAGATGGCAAGATATGGACGAACATTAAGTTTACTTGTTCGTATGTACCCCGAATCCATCACCGTATCACAGTCGAAGTTGCTTCTGCCATGCATTCGACCTTGTTCTACCGTAGCAGAATTGTCACTATTGGCATCATTGCTCAGCATTTACACCGCATCTTTACCAAAACTGCCTAAATTAGCCTTGTCTTTTGCTCAACAATTGCAAGATGCTCTACGACCCTTGATCAGTCAACCTTCGCCACATCTGCCAATTTTGTCAGAATTGATGCAATGTTACGGTGCAGTGATCAATCATCATACTCACGATTACGCAATCCTGGTTAAAACCTTACAGCAATGTCATCGACTCTTGTGTGGTTTAGTCAGCAAAGCAAGGAGTCGAAAAGTCATCGCTGTTGCCGATCGTAATGATGCAGTGATTATACGACTTACGGCTGTATTGGTTGAATCTGTCGATTTCGATCGTGTACGCAATACGGAATCCTATATGGCCCCAGGCATAGACGTTGTGACGCGAAGGTCAATCAAAGATGAGATTGTCACTTTATTCTTGCGTCTATTTGAGAATGAAAGCTTCATTCCACATGCTCTGTACGGTATCCGGTTCTTAGCTAGAGGCTTTCCGGACTTGCTAACAAGGGAGAACGTTCGAGAACAATTTTCACTTATCCTTTCAAATGGCAATGTGAGCGAGAAAGCAATTGTTCTTCGCGCACTGGCTGACGTTTTGATCGTTGACGAGGGCAAGCATTCGACCAAAGCAGCTCAAGCAGGATTCGGTGAACTGGTAGGCAATACAGAATCGTCTGCAAATCCGATCAGTTTCGAAATTGTTCAAACGTATCTTGACTTTATTGTGCCTCTAATCCATGAACAAGAGCTGCAAAGTTGCATACTGGAAATTATCCAGCACATCATCATGAGAGGAATGTGTCATCCTATGCAATGTCTACCTTGTCTGGTATCGTTAGAAACACAAATTGATATACCAACGATCAGCCTAAAAGCTCAACAATTACACAAGAATTTGGTTCAAAAGACCGGTTCAAATATTAGCTTCCGATATGCTCGATGTGCAAAGACAGCATGGGAGATGCACGTTCGACAACGCAACGGCGACGCAACTCTTGTTCGTGGTGCAATCTCTCACAGATCTATCATTCAGCCATGGTATGATATCATTTTGGATAATCAACCAAAGCAAGCAAGAATTGATATTTTGACAGCATTTACAAAAGTTTTTGATGTGCAAACATCTACTGTCGAATGCTCTCAATCTGACGTACAACGAGCACGATTTATGGCTGAAGCAATCTCTGTCCTTGATTTTAAAACGATGGAAGAGGTTCAACTCGTTCTCGACAACTTACAAGATATTCTCAGTTTATCGGGCGAACAAGTCCGTGTTTTTGCAATGGAAGAAATTGAAGTAGACGGAGAAGACGAAATAGAAGAAGATGAATTAGATGAAATGGAAATCAAGCGAGTAATCGCTTTTGGTCAAATGTCTTTGATTCTCTCTTTCGCATTCTTTTTACGCTATCATCTCATGGAACAATATGGCATCTCAGAATCACGCTCTCAAAACACATCTGCTACAAGTAAAGTCTCAACTAAAGTTGCCACCCGTAAATTCGCTCCAAGCACAATCTCCTGGCGTGATTTACCCAGAGCCATACAACCAATGAGCCTTTCGTACAAGATGGCAAAACAAGAACTTACCAATTTTGATAATCTCTTTTCAGCATAATAAACAAATTTTTCTCACAAATAAATCCTCATGTGATACCCTTTCTCTCTAAACGCAATTGTACCTATACACACATCAAGATGAACATAATTTGTATAATATCGTCATCAATCATTAAAGACATTGAAAAGAATTCGGTTGCTGCGATCTAAGAAGAGCTGGTTATACATAAATAAGAGATAGGTATATATAAATATGAGAAGGAGGTTGTCTATTTTGTCCAAAGACTATTGTATATAGCTTCAACATATGTCAGCCAAGGTAAATCCAAGATTGGCTTTTGTAGACCACCAAATCCGATCGCACGGAATAAATCAGGACGATCTTCGACTGGCGATTCTGGATCTCCCGTGTTTGGGGCAAAGACGAAACCGGAGATGAGTACGATATAACTTAAAAGGCATAAAGAGCCACGGAAATAATTTGATCTTGATTCGATGTATGTGTAGGTGAGTAAAAAGATGGCAAAAATGATTGCAATCACATCCCAACGTGGGAAGATGAGTGTAAAGGTGCTATTAATATCGTTATCGTGACTTCCTCTTGCTTGATAGAATGCACTAAAGGCTACCATGGCAGGAATTTGAATAAGGCAAACTTGCAATGCATAAGCACTTCCAATCTCCATGGAAAGTGCAATATTACCGTTGATAGCGAATGACATTGCATTCATAAATTCGGTTGCGTTTGGCACTAAAGCGAATAAAGTCACACCCAAAAGTTTGATATCCAACCCTGAACCATCCAGAACCACGTCTACTGCATCTACCAAAATTTCAGCAATGATGGCATAAAGTACAGTGCACGATAATAACACAAACATTGATGTTCCACGTGTCCATGAAGGTGCATCATGTCCTCCGTGACCACCACTTGCTGCTTCGTTTTGTGGAATTGGTGGTTGTTGAGTTTCACTTTGTCCAGGATGACCAACAGCGAGAGATTGCGCTTGTGATCCTTGTCTGGATCCATGATCATGTACTTGCCCACTTGCTTTTCTATTAATACGTGCTGCTGTACCATCGGCAAATCGAATGGAACCGTGATTGGAAATGTTTTGCATTCCTTGTTGACCTGCAGCAACTGTTGCGACTGCAGCTGTTGCAGCACGTTCGTAATCTTCCGCCGATAATGTATCAGGCAATTGTAATGGAGGTGGAATAAAACCTTGATTGCCGTGTCCGTGTTCACTTTCATCACGAGCAGCTTCACTGAAAATTGTAGTTCTGCTTTGATTTGATCGAACAGTCTGGCTTTGTCCTGAACCGGAAGTGGCTCTATTATTAGAAGATGGTAAAATTTGCTGTAAAACGCCTGTAGGAAGGATGCGTTTGTACATGCTCATCCGTTGACCTTGTGTCAAATTTGCATTTTGAGCAAGGTTGTTCAAAAATTGTTGTCCAGGTGCCATTTGATGGGAGGCTGAATTAGGAACAGGAAAACCGCTTTGTGCGTTTTGCAAGGCTGCTGAGGTGGGCAAAACAGGTTGCGGTTGAGGATTTTGCCAAATTTGTGATGCATGGGTACGTAAGGAGAACCATAAACCAATACCATAAGACAAAACCAACACGACTGTACAAGTATACATAAGACCTTTGACGTTTTCTTGATAAAAAGGATCCGTTGCTGGAGGAACATGCTCGTAAAAACAACGCTTACACGTCCATGCCTCTCCCGGCAAAGTATCAGCTGGACAGCCTTTGCAAGTGAGTTGGAATGTACCATAAATTTGATAAAACAGAGTAGGGGTCAAAATACCGATAATTGCCATAATCAACATTGTACTTGTAACACCTGCCGAACGAGCGTTGAATCGTTGCTCTTTACGACGCATGGCCCCGGAACACATTGATACACCCGGCATGAGCAAAACACCTGCTAAGATAGAACCAACGATACTACCTTCTACCAATCTTGCTTTATCTTGTGTTAATGCAATAGCATAAAGAATAATTTCAACAATTGAACCAAAAGTTGCATTGATCACCGCACCCATTCCGATACTACTTTGTGCACTAATTGAGGCAACGGCCATTCCGATGAAATAACTCAACGGGATCACACTTCCCAGAGCAAAGATAAACATTGCACCTTTGCTTCCGATAAGTGCCAAAAAGCCAGTATGCAGATGATGATGTTCAACGTAAGGCTCAACGAAGAAGAAGTCAAAGATCGTGAAAAAGACAAAAGGTAATGTGTTGATGAACAAGATATTGACACCTCCTACAGTGTATTTGTAGTATTGCAAGCCCATTGCTCTATACGTGCAAACTAGAATCCTACTTCGACGTACCAAACGGCCATCACGACTCATTTTTGCCGTTTGCGGTGCTGGTTCGCCGGCTTTAAGTTGTTGTAAAATGCTGCGTTTGTGTGATAGAAGAGGTGTCGATTCCGAATTGCTTCCGTTGTTTTGATCAATTTTTGTAGTATCGATTCGGGGAGCGCTTCTGAAACGTAAAGCTAATGGTCTTCGCGCAAGATCCTTCAATAAAACCCAATTGAGCTTGGCCATAGGAATAGGGAAAACTGTGCCCCAGCATGCCAAACAGATCAAGCCCATCAATGGTCCTATGATGAGCCAAAAAGCGATTCCATAGGCAATTGTACCCAAAACACGCTTTGCTCTGCCAACATCATTGCCTTGATCATCGTGTACATAACCGTAAATGTCCAATTCTTGTCGTATACGTTCAGATTCACTGTAAGTGATTGTTCCTTCCTCCAAGCCTTTTGTTGCACCATAGCTTTTTCCAGCTGTACTTTCTTCGTTACTCCTATTCGGTTGCTCTTCACGGGAAGAACCAGAACCGCTGCTTCTTCTTTGTTCTTCTTGTACACGATAGGCAGCGATAGTATCACCAGGCCTGATTGTATCATGCGAAGTGAGTGCAAGACTTGAAGCAGAACGAGAATTGAATGGAATCGTGTGAGTATGGTCATGTGGAAAGCGCGCAGCAACGGGTGTGAAGCTATTTTCGTAAGATTCTTCGGGTGCTTGATTTTGGGTATCATTTGTTTCGTTTTCCGTTTCGGTTGGGACATGTTCCATTAAACGTTCTTTGCTGTCCGGATCAACTTCACATTCTACATACTTTCCAAATGGCCAGAATAGGTATCCTCCCAACTCCCAAATCACTCGAGCATATTTGCCACCGCCGAGAGGTAAAAGATTGAGCAAAATTGCCAAGGCAAAACAAATGATGCTGAGCCAGAATCCAGCAAATATTGTCCAAAGAAGGTTGGCTGGTAGCAAATGTCTCTCAGCTGCTGCGCTGGGTATGGAATGTAAAGCAGATTCGGCATTTCGCGTTACACTTCTTGATTTCTTGTACAAAGCGGGCTTCCAAATCGGCAGACCGAAAGGATGTTCGATATTGATTGCATCTTGACGATCTTTGAGGGTGTACTCAACATCAACATCACTTCCCGTATCAACCGCATCTCCCGACGTGTCATCTTCTTCCTCATCATCATCACCATCACCAGCATTGTTATTTGGCGCTTCTTCATCTTCACCTTCGTGATCTTGACCATCTTCGCCGAAATCTTCTTCTCGTCCTGCATCAGACCGTGAAACTCCCATATTTTGCGGCAAACCGCCAATTGTGTCACGAATTTCATCTTGCTCCTCTGGGTAAACACTCTCGCCTTCGCGCAAGCTACTATTCGTGCCTGCTTCACTTATCGCAGCTTCTGAAAATACATCACCAATCTGTCCTTGATGAGGGATGGAAGGGCTACGTGCGGGAGCAATTGTGCTACTATAATTTGCTGTACTTGTTCCGCTCACTCTACGACCTGCAGGTGAAGGTTCTGCGACGGATGTACGAATGCCAGGACGTCGGATATGAGAATGCGGGGATGGATAATTAGTCGGTCCACGTATTCCTGGACTGAGTGGACCTTGAGAAGATATAGCAGAAGGAGGCATAGATGCGCTTGCTGCAAAATCAGGAGCAGGTAAACTGATATGCATTGGCCTACCTTCCCTTTCAAGTTGTGGTGAAGGTGAAGCGGGCATTGGTACAGACAATTGTTTGCTCGTCGGTCGTGCTCTAGGGCTTAATGGTTGTGGAACACCTTGCTGTTGTTGTTGCGCGGTTTGCAATCGTGCCAATTGTTGTTTCTCCTTTTCTGCTTTGAGTTTTAATGCTTTTTCCTTTTGTCTAGCTTTCATTCGGCGACGAACAAGTTGTTCACCACGATCGATATGATGAACTTCATCATCTTCATCATCCATTGGTCCATATCTACCACTAATTTCATCTTCATCTTCTTCATCTCTATTATAATCGCGACTTTTACGTCTACTTCTACTCACATCACGATCATTACGACTTCCTCTTTCCTTTTGATCGCCTACTTTTGCGATTGTAGATGCTCTACGTTTTCCTTTTCCAGCACCAGAAGGAGTAATAGATGCTTGACTTTGTGCTCCTGTAACGATAGAAGGTCTTCGTATACCGTGCGATAAACTGGCATCATTTGTGTTCAATGTAGAAGAACGTTGTCGTATTTCTTGTTCTTCTCCTGAACTATAATCTGTTGTACTTACACCACTCGTATCCAGTTCAGAAGGAACATATGACATAGTTGCAGACGGATCTCGAGGACCTAAAGATGGCTTTCTACTTTGTCTTGATTGTGGTACATTTCCAGTTGCCGATGTTGGCATACTTCGATTGCTCAAAGCAGAGCCAGGACCAATCGTGCCATCACTACCTTCGCGTGATTGTACATTGTCAACCTTTTTGGTCGAAGCAGAATTTTGATCTGCCATTCCAGCAGTTCCTTTATTTTTTCTATTCTTTTGAATCAAAGAACAAAACAAATCGAACAATGATGGTTGAAGAATACCAATCGTAGACAACCTTTCTTGTGTTATTTTTTTGAGTTTATTCACAAAAACGGCACTTAAACGGCTTCCTGCAGCTTTGTTAAAAACCCCTGTAAATCGATGCAACAAACACAGGCTAAGCCAAATGCGACTAAAATCAGCAGAGCGCAGCGCAGCGCAACAGCGCGCTGAATCAAAGAGTTATAAAGGGGGCCTGCATGTAGTCTATCAACGCGTCGAGGACGGAATTCCCTTTGCGAGAAAGCAATATGACCATCCTAACCTTACGGGTCATGGGTCATTGAGCATTCTCCTAGATTTTCACAAGAGAAGATGTTATGTAGTATTATCATACAATGTGATCAGCAAAGATAATCCATTTGTCAAGTTAAAGAAATTGAAATAGTCAATTCTGTAATTTTGAAAGAAGTGCACTTCGAATAAGTGCCCATGGCATTCTAGAATAAATGCTTTTATGCAAAGTGATCTGAGCGTCGGGAAATCAGAATTAAAGCTTGAGCGAGCATGTTGTGTTGTAGAAATAGACTATCACATGCCTTCCTTGTGAAATTACATCTTGAATTCTGACCATCATTTGACGAGAACATAATGCAAACGCTAATATCTCCTCAAGCTTTGCCAGAAGCACAAGCAACATCTTTATCTCCTCTTTTCACAAGGTTGTTAGAAGTACGAACAAAGAAGCAATTAGAACGATTATCGATAGAATGTCAAGAAGCAATCGTTTCTCTACCTGAATCTGATCGACCTGACTCTTACGAAGGGTTGTTAGACGTTGCAAGATTTTGTATAGATGATGAACCAGGTTGGCCCGATGAAGATAAAGCAATCTTGTTGGGCGGACATCCAAGAATTGGCGCAAAAAAGGGTACGATGAGCAGTGAAAGTGAAAAAGAACAAAAGGCAAATACTTCAGATGCTGAAGCTGATGCAAAGTTAGCAAGATTAAATTTTATATACGAAAGACGTTTTCCATCTCTACGTTATGTCACATACGTTGCCGGAAGACCCAGAAGTGCAATCGCAAAAGAATTGGAAGATATGCTTGGCGAATCACTATCTAAATTGGAACCTCCAAGCAATATTGATCCCGATTCACCAGCTTCCGAAGCAAAAGAGTGGGCAACAAAGAATGTCGAACCTCTTAAACAAACAGATGAGGAATTTCAGAGTGAATTGAACAGAGGTTTAGATGCTCTATTCGAAATTGCTGCAGATCGTGCAAATAAGATCACCGAAGAAGAATATACGGCACCACCAAGGACAACACCTTTCATCGATGAAAACGAAGCATTTGACGAACCTTTTCTTACATTGGATAAATTCAAAGCTTTGGTACACTCTTCACCTTTACTTGAAACATTCTTTGAAACAGATCTTCCTTCATCCTTCTATCTTGTTCCACCGCCACCACCACAAGAAAGCGCAAGGGACGCATTGGCAACACTTGCTGCTGTCGCTGTAACTGGCGGTGGAGGTGGTGATGCAACTAGAAAGCGTGTCAAAGGTCTTCTTGGAGGATTATGGGGCGAGGTAACAGATAGAGCTGGTAAGGTCACCGGACGAGAAACGAGATCGGGACCACGACCTGCGTTCGGACGTGAGGAAATATTGCGTGGCGAAGAGATGCGTGCAAAAGGAGCACAACCAACTACTCCTGCACCTTCGGCTCCCTCGGCCGATTTGACAGATGCTGAAGAGAGTTTGAAGATGGCAACGCAAAGATTAACAGATATGGAACGAAGTCATTTCGTCATTGACGAACCCACAGCTGCTGGTGAAGGCGATGCCGAAGATGAAGATGATGATGCAGGAGAAGAAGAGGAAGAAGAATTAGGTTTGGGCATGGAACGTTTAGACGTTGCAGAAGGAGCAGAGGAAGCCAAAGACAAGGATAAAGAGATTGCCAAAGGTATGTGATGCTTAAAATGAATTTCCTTATCATTGCGTGAGATTGACTTTACTTTTCCCTTCGTTTCTTTAACAGATTTACGCACAGCGACAGCACAATAGAAGAACACATCCAAGGTTGTCTATTCAAGTCTTATGATATGTATGATCATTTTTTGTAATAATATTAGTACAGATGGCGTGCGAATTCGCTCATTTTTCGTCAGAACATTTACTGATCCTCAGGTCCCACTTCCAATTCTGGACCATAAAGCTTGCTGTTAAAGAAGGAATTGTCAAACCAGTACACACGAATATATCCATCTTCACCACCACTTGCATAGCACTTTCCTGTGGGTGAGATGGCGATTGTGTTCAACGGGCCAAAGTGGCCGGGCAAAGCTGCTAACTCCTCTTCAAACACCTTGTGCCAGAATCTCGCTTCAAATTTACCTTGTCTTGCGCTTGTGGTTGTGACATTCATTGCTTCTTGACCTCCTCCCAAGATTACAATCGGTCTTGTGGGATGCAAGGCAGCACTATTGAGCGGCGTTTGTGTTTCGTATGTTTTGATGATCCTTAGATTCTTCGAGTCGATCAACTTGGATGATTTGTCTTTTGAACTTGTCACAAAGTATGTCTTATCAACGCTAGTTTGCAAATCTGTCACGTTGAAGCCAGGATGAGCATCAACGGATTTCTCCTCTAGTTCGGCATCAACTCCACTCTCTGGTTCCTTTTCGTCGTGGTAATATAATGCAACTTTGCCTCCTTCGTGACCGGTGATGATGTATTGGTCGAATGGTGCCCAAGCAGCGACTGTTGCCTTTCGTCCACTGAATGTGATGGTACGCGTTGGTGTTTTGGATTGTTGTGTCCATGATTCAGGATCACGATTGATTGCGAATACTTGTAATGAACCGCGATGACCCATACGTTCTTCCGTAATGGCTAGAACTTGGGTGCCTTCTGATGAGAACTGAACACGTTTAACTGCAGTAGGAAATTCCCAAATGTAAAGACATTTGCCGGTAGAGATTTCATATAGACGCATCTCATTAGCAGCGCTTCCGGTGACCAAAAGGGTAGATGTTTGATCAGGGTCCACGCTCCATACTGTACCTCCATTTCCCTCATAGGTTCCTAATCTTTCTCCATTGTGTGCAAACCAAGCATTAACGACGTTATCCTTTGAACATGAAAATAGCAAATCACCCTCTCGATTGAACTTGATTTGATTCAAGGACCGTTCGTGGCCCGAAAGTAGAATTGGACGCTGGAGGAAGAAGAGATAAAAGGAGTCTGTCAACGATTCTGCAATCTCAAAAGCGGTGGATCTTATTCTTCGCAAAGTTACCTACCATATTATCTCTAAATTGGTGATGGTGGAAAAGCGCGCGCAAATATGGAGCGTGCTGGTGTATAACAGCTTCTTCTGATCTTTAAAGTAGAAATTTAAAGGGAAAGGGAAGAAACACCACGTGATCTGCGCTCAGTTCATCAAATAACCTTTCGGCGCGCCTATAAATATTCATAGACAAGCTTAAAGCACATCATAACCTGCCTGCTAATTCTAGGCCCGAATGACTCTGTAGTAGAATACGTACAACAACCAATTTCCATCGGAAATCCTGCACTAGGCTTGCGCAGCGCAGACAATTATTATTGCCCGATCGTCTAAGCTGATGTGTGGTCGTACTGTCTAAAGTCGGACCAAGATCTCTTGAATATCCGGCTACTCTTCCTGATTAAGAGCCCTCATCACGAAAGCCCCTCTCTCGGGCTTTTTTCTCATTCTTCTCTCCATTTGCGTTTAAATACCCCATTCATCCAATATGGGTCAAACTCTATCGGAACCGGTGAAAGACAAGGTAAGCTAATGTTTCGATTCCAGATGAGTGTATGGATGTGGGAACGGCGTTTGTTCGTATGGGGGGGAATAATGTGAGCGGTATCCCATGCAAAAATGACTTCTCGCTGCGAAGTCTTGCCTGCAAAATTCGTTGCTATATCAGATCATGGCAAAAACTTGCATCCAAACAAACCCGGATTTCTCCTTTGTCTTACTTTATGCTGACATATTGACTCCTCCTCTTCTAGCATACACTCTTTGGCGAAGATGATACGCTTGTTTATGCTATCTCAGAGATGCAAGGTTGGCGGATTAGTGAGTAAAAGAGAGTTAATTCCGTGATTGTATGGAAGTATAATGCTAACAACACATAATTATTTTTAGGTATGGAGGATGCGCATGCAACTGTATTGAATTTGGACGAGAAGAAGGGGGATGAGAAAGCCAGTTTCTTTGGTGTATATGATGGACACGGAGGTTCAACTGTTGCAAAATTCACAGGAGAAACCCTACATACCAGATTAGCAGCAACAGATGAGTACAAAAGCGGAAAGTACGAGGAAGCCCTCAAGAGAGCCTTTTTGGCAACAGACGAAGATCTAAGAGCCAATCCATCTTTCGCAAATGACCCATCAGGATGTACTTCAGTGGTCGCTCTACTCGTTGCAGGTCCAACAAATGACACACAATCGAAGCAAGAAAAGACGGCAAGACGCATCCTTGTTGCAAATGCAGGTGATTCTCGTTCCGTTTTAGGTCTTGCCGGTGAAGCAAAAGCCATGAGTCAGGATCACAAACCAGGCAATAAAACAGAGAATGCACGTATCGTATCTGCTGGAGGTTTTGTTGAATTTGGCCGTGTGAACGGTAACTTGGCTTTGTCCCGTGCAATCGGTGATTTCGAATTTAAGCAAAATTTTTCTTTGGAACCAGAACAACAAATCGTTACAGCTGATCCAGAAATCATCAATCACAACATCACTGGTGAGGAAGAATTCTTGGTTCTTGCATGTGATGGTATTTGGGACTGTTTGAGCAGTCAACAGGTTGTGGATTTCGTTCGTCGTCAGATCGCAAACGGAAAGGAGCTAAAGGCAATTTGTGAAGAAGCAATAGATCGTTGCCTGGCGCCTGATTCGCAGATCGGAGGCGTTGGATGTGATAATATGACAATCTGTATTGTTGCTCTATTGAACGGCAAGACAAAAGAGGAATGGTATGCATGGGTAAAGGATCGTGTAGAGAAAAAGGTTGGATGGGAAACGCCAGAAGATATTGCTCCCGTGTTCAGTGGACAGAGCAATAACAGTGGTCTTTCAGTCGGCGGTTTGGGTGGAATGGGTGGGGGTAGTGTTTTGTCTGCTTTAGCCGGAAATCTTGGTGCAGGAGGTGAAGATGATGAAAGGGATGGACAACAAACAACATTACGATTACCCGGCGGACTTGCCGGAGCTTTGGGAGGAGCGGGAATTGTTTTCCGCCCTGGAAATCAAACTGATGAGAATGGAGATGTTGTGTATGAAGCCCATGTTGTCGATCAAGATGAAGATAGCGATGAAGAGATGCAAACTGCACAAGTTTCAGAATTGGAAGAAGCAGGTGAGAATGAGGCAACAAAAAGACAAGCGAACAATCAAACAGGTAGACCTGATCTAGAACATCAACCAGAAATTGTTGAATCACCTTCATCAGCTGCATCTGCAACAAAAGGAAACGAAGGCGCTTCTCAGGCACACGGAATTCGATCAAGCACAGAAGGAAGCAAAGCAACCGAGGATACCAGCTCCACTTCTGCCTGATACGAGTATGTTTGAACGGGAAATCCAATTTGCATCTTTCCCTCACCACAATTTATCACCCAAAAAGGGTTTCAAAGATCCGCATAGACGGCCGCAATCATTTCTTTCTTCTGTATGCGCTTGTTTAATTGTGTCATTACCTTTTTTTTCTCCAATCTTTTTCTTTTTTTCGTCATCAGCAATAGTCTTTTTTGTTTTTCTCTATTGCCATGTTCTATCCCTTTTCCTTCCTTTCATATTTCATCAAGCCTATTTCAACTATGAAACCGTCTTTGTCTCTCTGGTGATCTATTGTGCCGCTTCTTTACTCAATCCATCTTTGCGTTCAGTCAATCAAATCAAAATTATACGCTGTTGGGTTTGTGAAAATAAGAGAAATGTTTGGTGATTGTTATAAAGAGAATGTGATTCGAAATCATGAACAATGTAAGTAGACAATGATGATTAAAATTGCAATGAGTTCAAAGACAATCAGAAAGCTTGGCTCCAATCTTATTCAGCAAGGTTGGATACAAATGTATGTGTGTACAAGCTTTTTCAGAATTTGAGTTTCGCTTATAGCCCTTATCTATGAATTATTGCATACAAAGATTATCCCCACGCGTGCGCTGCGCAATTTTATTTTGACAGTGGAGATGCTGTTCCTCTTATCTTTTATTTGCATAATCCAGGAAATTGTGCATTACGCAAAAAAACACACAGCTAAAAGGTGGTGTTGTTGTTCTTTAAGTTGCATATGTTTTATACTCACTTTGTTACTACATATGTACAAGATAAGTCTATCCTACGGCATTTAGTCCGCAAACTATCAATCAAGTATCGCTGTATTCTTGTCAACAAACGATATGATACAATAGGTTTCAACATAGGAGGCTGAATATTCGTTTTCGAAACTTGTCAATTGCATAATCTTCTTCAGGTACACGCAATTAAAGTATACAAACAATTCAAGAGCCAAGGCAAAGCAATCCAAGTCCGCTTATTCCATAGAATTACAGGAGAAGGAACTTACTAGGAGTAGATCGTCAAATTAGTGGATAATATACCGTTCTGAAAGCAACCTTTAATTATCCGGCCTTCCATTTCGATTTAAATGAGTATTTCTGGTGCGGCTTCCGAATGCATGTACAAAGAGCCGAGGGACAAATCACAATCGAATTAAATGAGCCCCGATCGAATTTCTTGATACGCAACATTTACCACTACAACAATCTCCTCTCTTACATTTCGGTCCACTCCGAGCCATGATCATCTGGTCAGAATAGCTTCATCCCAACTCACTCTGCCATCTGTCTGTTACGCTTAACAGGCTGTATACCAAGCAGTTGTCATGCAAGCTCCTCCACAGAGACAGCGAACGGCTGAAGAGGAAAGAGCAAGAGCGGCAGCAAAACAGGCAGAAAAAGATCTATGGGAACGAACTCGTGGAGCTGGATCGGCCGTGTTCAAATTAGCAGATGCAGGTAGGATTAAACCAGGCAATGCTTCATCTTCTCCAACGCATGAACGCGAAGATGCATCTACGTCAGGCAAGGTCACGCCTAGAAGCTCTTCCGTTTCATCTAGAGCGAAGAACAATCCCAAAAAGCCAAGACCGGATTCGTGGACAGAAGAGGACATCTTACCGGCATTAGAAGAGGTTGAGTCAAAGCTGTATGAGCCAGTTGACGTACCCAGCGCTGATATTCTGCTGAGCAGAGGTATTTGTGACTACACCTTACTACCCAAAACATTGGGAAGAGGGAAATTTTCTACAGTCTTTGTCGCTTGCAAGAATGGAGAATTAACAGCTATCAAGCATACTGCCCTTTTCCCGCATCATCAATTGATTGCTACACGATTATTGCGAGAACCTACTCTATTGGCAGAGCTACCACCACATCCGAACTTGGTCACTGTCAAAGAGACTATACGAACGCCAGGCCATTTCTATCTTGTGGAAGAGTACTTGGACGGATACGTGACATTGGAAGCTTTGCTACCGATCCTTTGTCCTGTGCAACCACATATTTTGCCTCTCGCTGCTGCTGAGCGAATCTTAGCTCAACTTCTATCAGCTGTTCATGCAATTCACGTTCCATTGCAAATATGTCATCGAGATATCAAACCAGAAAATATTCTTGTTCATCCGCAAACATTGCAATTGAAGCTTCTTGATTTCGGATTGGCGACGCATTTCAGCAAAAGTGAGGCAAAGTTGAGCACTTGCTGTGGTAGTCCGGCATTCCACTGCCCTGAGATTGTCAAGGCATTAGCAAGTCCTCCCGGATCGGTTGTGTACATGGGCCCTGAAGTGGACGCTTGGACATGCGGTGTTACCATGTTGCGTTGCTTGACAGGAACAAGGTTTCCTCTTGGTGCCTCCCATTCCAGTTTACGAGGCATGTCAATTCGTGCTCAAAGAGCGGTTGCCAGTATAGGAGATGCATCTATGCGTGACAAAGTGGGAGCATTGCTCGATATGGACGGCAATCGAAGAATGGCACGTTTTGAAGAGATGGTAAAAGAACAAGAGAAATTTTTAGGACAGATAGACAGAACGGCCAAGAAGTTCAAGAGTACAACATTTATACCCTCTACGCCAACTCATTCTATCCGATTACCATTGATCGAAAATACATCAGATACCCACGCAAGAGGATCTCCAAGTGGTGCTGCAACTCCTGTGTCTGCTTCACGTCGATCGACGCCAAGCAATTCTAGAGCACCATCGCCTTCACGCTCTTTGCAAAGTGGTTTGACAAATGGTAATAGCATCTTATCCAGTACGACATTAGTTGCCTTAAATCCGACTAATCAACCACCTGAACGTGTGGTTTCGTTTATCAAGTATTGCTTGCGTTGTGCAGGAATTTTGTATCATACTTGGCCTGATTATTCTGGCATGACAAAAACACCCAAATCCAGCTTCTTTGGTCCACAAACACCTACGATGCCGACAACTTCTGTCAGTGCCGCTTTTGCAGAAGCAGTTGGAATGCCATTGGATGCTATCACAACTCCTTCTACACCACTTTTTGCTCATACTTATTCTAACACGGACGAAAGGAGTGATGGCTATGCACACGTTCAGGTATTTCAATGTGTGATCGAATTACATGATGAAAAGGACGAAAAAGACGGCAAAGGCGGTTCAGGTCAATTATCACTTGTACAAAGCATTATGGCTGCTTTTGGACGAAAACCTAGTCAATCTCCTGGTGCTTCTGTTAATCGTGAGTACACTAAATATGGTAAAACTTCTTCACCGGATGCAAGACCTCAAAATAGAAGAAGCGTATCCTCACCTGCACATTCACGAGAACGAGCTCATGCACCCACTATGCCGAGCAAAGATGGTTCCATGCGCTGCCTTGCGTTCCATTTGATTATCCGATTCCCTAGACAACCGCAATCCATGATTCGTCAAGCAGTCTCACGAGCATCTTCTTATTATGGCAATCTGCAATCGCCGTACACTAATCATACGAACTCACATGCATCTAAGACAAGATCACGAGCAAGCTCATCTGCTGGTGCACTTTCGCACGATGCCAGCGAAAGTGAAGGACCTTCCGCTTCTGATGATCAAAGGGGGCGTAGGTATGCTGGATCATCCCGCTCTGGTCAATCTGATGGTCGAAAACATGTTACTGTCATTGAAGAGCCGACAAACGAATCAACTGATATAATCCCATCAGGTGTTCCTGCTTTACCTGCATCTAGAGGTCACAGCTCATCTACAAGCTCCACCGAAACAAACACGCCATCACAACAACCGTTCCCAAGAATGCCCAACAGATCTCCCTCTACCTCCAGGCCTACTTCACGTACTCGTACGAGAAGTTCCCGTGGAATACAAAAGAGGGCAAAAGTCTATATCCAGGTCACAGATGAAAGAGCTGTACCGATTATACGTGAAGCACTTAGTGTTGGCGGTACAGTTGAAACTCATGAACTGGATGACAGAAAAGCACAACAAGGTCTACAGGTCAATGTTGAGGGTTTAAATGGCTACGGAGGAGATAGTAGTCAACAAAATTCAAGACGTGCGAGACGAAGGACCCGCGATTCTGCTTCCATGCAAGTTAAAGCATGGCCTACTTCGCCTTTAGACTCCGTCAGTGTTCCACAAAGTCCAACTCTCGTAGAAGGTCAGGATGAAGAAAGTATGGATGCAAAGATCTTGACGATAGGTACACGCACTAATGGTGAAGATGAGGAGGAAATGTCACGAGGACGTACATTGGCTACGAATAGAGCGAGATATTCCAGCGAAGATACCGTTGTCGAGGGCGCTCATGGGACAGAAATTCGTGCTCCCTCGAATCTTTCGGCTGTTGCTGTAAAGGAAGAATCTCCCCATAATGACAATCTCAAGCAACTGATTGATTCATTGCAACGAACATTGCAAGATATTGTTCATTTGAGTAAAAACTCTCAACGCTCCAGTGCTGCAAGCTCTCCTCTCTCAAGATCAGGTGTGTCTTCACCACAAATGGAGAAGAGGTTCAGTGATATTCAGAGCACTTACGATGGAAGACATGAAGGTTTATTGGCACAAACGCGAACGCTTCTACTGGACATTTCAAATTCTTTGCAGAATGCATCAAGAAAAGGGAGAGATGTCATTGATGAGCTCGTCACGCCTCTTTCTTTTGAGATTTTCAATGCTTTAAGTCCAGCTTTAGGTTTAATTCCAATCGAGACAATAGGATTACCGGCACCTTTTACTGCTTCGGAGGAAGCAGGTGAATCAATCACACTCCGTGGATTGGCCATGGCTACATTCGATCTGTTCGCTCAACATTCTAGCCCACGAGAAATCTTTATGGCTGCACAAGAAAGGATGGAAAATCTAGGTGAAAAATCTGCTCGAGATAAAGATTTACAAACGGAGACATCGCCGGACAAGATCAGCGACCCTGCTGAATCACCTTCAGAGCAGCATCAAACGAAAGGTCTTCAAATTAGTATGCCTCATATCACCAATGCAGGTGGCACGAACAAGCAACAGGTTGCGCTTTGGTCCGCCGCGTTGGAATTTGCTGGCCTGCTGAATGTGATTGCAAAGGTAATGCCACGAATTAAGACGAAGAAGCCTATTCAATTCATTCAACCTCTTGTTCAACTTGTTCCACGATGTGTGAAAGGAGCTCTTCAGGCCGATTTACCACATTTTATGGGTGTCACTGGAGGAAGTCCATCTTCATATGCTCCCGTGTCCTCAAGTGATGACCTTCTCTCTCTAAAATCTGATCGCAAAAGTTCCATTACCGAGGCATCGATAGGACAAGCAGAAAGAGCGGCATGCGAAATTGTGATCAGTCTAGTGGCTCTTTTACGGGATATTACAGTTTGGGCCAGAGGAATGGAAAGCGAGAATCAAGAATCAGTGCTCGAACTAGTATCAGCTTTGCTCTTGACTTCAATGATCGTACTTTTGCCACATATGCCGCAATCTTACGACGAAATTCATCTCTCTGATCATTACTTTTACCAATGGTTTCCCAGATACAAGATGGAGTCATCGAACAAAGGACTGCCACCAAAACGCATAAGACCAACCATTGACGCCTTATCTTCGCAGGCTTGGAAACAGTTGGACGGATTGGTAAAGGATTTAAGAATCGATAATGAATCATTGGCCTTCGATCGTCAAAAACGTCCAGTCAATCCAAAGTCATCAGAGGATGCCACTTCGAATGGATACAGCGAAGCAACAGGTGCAAATGGCTCCGTTTCTGCTGCAGCAAAGACAATGGGAGCTTTTATATTGCATGTCAATCTACTTGCCCGAGCTTCTGATGCCGAGAATGCAGAGAACGATCGAAATAAATGGACGGCGAAAGAAGGATTGAAAAGGTTACAAAGATCCATGGGCATGTTGATCGCATGTTTGGGTTCTAATTTACCCGCTACAACTAGTCAGGATGGTTCTCAATCCTTAGGAGGTACTGTGCATCTTCCTGATATTGCGCTTACATGGGCGATTTGGTGTATTCGAGCGATGAGTCAAAGGTCACAAAGTGAGAAGGACGGAATCTTATCATCTGAAGAGGCGATAATTTTCGTTCAAGTTCTTTCAACTCATTCAGCTTTATCACCTAGACCAATGGCACGTCACATTAGCCTTCGAATCGTGCAAACGGTTTTACAAAAACTGGTTGAGCCCGAAATAGGACGTGAGCTGCTTCGTGATCTAATTTGTGAATCACCTTATCCTCAACTGAGCGCAGCTGCAGTTGGTCTTGCACGTCAATTGATCTCTTTTGATCTTGATCGTATCAAAGACAGGGAGAGCAATACAGAACAATCAATCATCTTTGCACAGAAAAGCTTCATTCAATTGTTTGCCGAAAAAATCTTCATTCTCGGCGATGGAGCTGAAGGGCTTCCAGAGGTGAGAAAAGCAAGCGACTCAAACCCAGATGCCATGATCGGACTGATTAAATCTTATCTGGACGATCAAGCACCCAAGATTAGTGAGACAACGTCTTTCATTTATCTAGTATTCACAAAGGATTCAAATAATCTGACCGGAATTCGAGATGCAGACATGTTGCACAAGATCAGAGACAGCTTCTTGCAACCTCTTCATGAATGGATTGAAAAAGCTCTGTCCTATGTACAAGCGGGAGAAATGGAAAAGGTTTCTTCAGAGAGCAAAACCGATGTTCAAATGGGATTGTCAATTTTGAACGTATCTGTTGAACAAGCTATGGAAGCCATCTCTTCGACATCATAATGATCTCTTATGTACTACTTTCTTCTTCAAACTTTTCTTTTCCTTTTTATTCTACATTGTATCAATCATCAGCATCTATCGCATAGTACGTCACTTGTCCTTCAATCAATTCTTCTCAAACTCATTTGAACTGTTTTGTCGTACTTTACTTTAGTCTTTCTTGCTTCACTTCCTTTTTGATACGTAAGGAATTTTTTATCTCCAATTTTTTACCAGTCTTTGGTGTGACGCGCATAATTAACTTTGTCACAAAGAAGTGATCTTCTGAATCAGGTCCGTTCTGTCTCTTTGACGTGGACGCTGTTGGACTTTCACGAATTTCATCAGTCAGATCAATCACTTCTGGCAACCTATCATCAATCTCGTCCACGTCAATGGCATTTTGCAAGCAAGTTCCTTTCGCTACAAAGTTCTGTACCTTTTGGATCTGCTTATCGGCTTTTCTGAGTGATTGATGTTCTTCGGTAAGATCGATAATCTTGTTTCTGGTGTCATTTAAAACAATGTCCTTTTTCTGAGCCACTTTTGAGATATGTAGCGCCTTTGTTGAAGTTCTCGCTTTATTGAAATTTCGTCCAATTTCTAAAATTTCTGTCTGATTTGAAGTCATTTCTGTCTGATTTGAAGTCAAATTTGTAGAAATAGTTGAATAAGTCTTTTGCATATCTGATGAACTTTTGATATTTGCGCACCTCTTGTTTTTCATGATGTTAGATTCAACAATCTCTGCCGTTCTGTTTGCACCAGAAGTGGCTTTTTCTATTTCAGCCACATTGCTAGTACCTACTTCGGTCATACTATCTGAAGCGAACGACTGCAAAGAGCTTTTGTTCAAGCAAGCACCGAGAACTTCTTCCGTTGAAGCATTCACTGTCGTGCCTTGTACATCATAAATGGAAGTGAGAGGCACAACTACGGCGTCTTCTGAAACGCTGAAAGTATCAGCTCTTGAAGTTGAAGTCTGGATCTCGTAATTTCCATTTTGTGGAGAGTCTTGAGATGAAGCTTGAGGTGGAACTTGAGATGAAGCTTGAGATGAAATTTGAGGTGGAACTTGAGTCACAGTCTGATCTTCATTCTGTGTTCTTGCTCTTTTTGATCCTTTCGGTGGAAACTTTTCCTTCTCATTTATGAGAACATGTGGAGTATTGTGCAGAGACTTTTTCTGTCCTGGCACAGCGAGAATGCGATCAACCTGGCATGATGGCGGCGAGATGTGTGAGTATAAATGGACAACAATCCACCTGCAATCTTTAATTCCTCACTGAATTATTTTTCCTTGTTTGCTGGTCGCCTCGCATCAGAGCTGTTTGATAGACCCATCTGGTAGTCTGATGCTCAGCATGCGACTTAGTCGAATCTGACTGGCTGAATGCGGGTATTGTACCTTCCTTAATCTTTACAATTTCTGATAGAAGCTGTAAGTTTAAAAAAATATGTCAATATCAAACCCAATGTTTTCTGTTGTGCTATACTCGCCATGAAAGCTTTTTGTAGTCTTCCGTTTTGCTTGTTCTCTAGCGTGAGCGATGTCATTGCTTCGACAAGTTGCTCGATTTGCGGAATTGTATTGGATTTTTCGTTCGCTTGATTGTCGAAAAGGAGCGTTTTGAATTTTGCGAAGAGGTGGGTATTCAAGAACAAGCGCAGACATCGTTCCAGCAAAGTTTTGATAACAGGTGCGGTATCTGTAGAACAAAGGTCGGTATAGAAGCGATCTATTATTTTGTTAAAAAAGCGTCAGGTCATCATTTTTCTCGGAAAGGAGAGGGAAGACAATCTTTGACGCACCTCGCACACCACTGTGAAATTCTTTGTTGTGTTTCTGGTTGCAATTCATAAATCTGATCACTATGTTCATTCTCAAGATGGTTGCTAGAGCCGTATTTGAGCTGTTGGTAGAATCTTGCGATCGTGATGATGTACCTCCTGCTGAATTGTTTAAGTAGACTGTGCAAAAATAGAAAAAGAAAAAAAACTTCAGCACACTCACTACGCGGGAGCTTTATTGCAACTTACTCTTTAGATGATCCTCATGATGCTTGAACTGCATGATTTTAACGTCTCGAACTCCTAATTTTTCACAGTTCTTCAAAAATTAAGGAATTGTCAGGCTATATGCGCTTTGTTTCGCGTTAGGTATGGTGAATACGTACTTTTTTGAGGTAATCGCTAACAATGATCGGCAAGCCACTTGAATGAATTTCACTTGCCGTCAAAGTCTTTAAATCTTTTACCTTCGGATATGACACCATAAAAGATATCTGCAAACGCAAGGTGTTGTTCCATAAAGCAATTTTTCCAGCAGGATATTTTTGGTTGGCTGCTTTCACCAATTTGTCAAAAATAAATGTGTTAGTTGTACTTTTTGGCGGAAGATCACTTTCTTTGATTTTTTCATATTTTTGCAAATGCTCTTTACCACGTTCACTGATAATGTAGTCCGTATCAATATTCATTGAAGCTCTATGCCTCTTGAACGACGATGTATGCGTTCTTTTTACTTCTTTTGGGAGTGCCTCTTGACTCGAATCTCGCGCAGTACCTGCAAAACTGGATACCGCTGAACCTGAGGAAAGGCTCGTCAGTGAAGAATCTTCTTCCATGACTAAGTATATTGTGCGATTTGGTGAGGTTGTAGTGGTCTTGACGGAAATCCGTATACCGTGAGATGCAGAGCATCTAAGAGTAATGAAAGTCAGCCTTGCATGTCAGAGAGATTATGGACTAGCACGTGTGACTTGGGCCAGGCACTCCTGACGCGCGCCTCTAACACACCCAATGGCCTAACGCGGTGTATGCGGATAGGATCCGATGGCTCGAGTACTGTGTAATGTGCATCAATACACACACACTATGCACTACACGCAAATGTGCGTAAGTGCTGTCGTGTTCCATCATCACCATCATCAGTGGAAGGAGAAACCGACTGCTCCTTACGTGTATATTCATCTTTAGGATCCTGCTGGAAAATTTTTGGCCACCAAGAGAGTGGAGAAAGAAAGCTAAGATGGCGGTGAGTATATTCTAATTTGGAGGCTACTTTTGGCGATTTCAAACTGACATGTTTTTGATCATTCTCTCTTCACCTCCTTCTTTTCACTCGCTACACAGGATTCTACCGAAGCAAAGATTGCTGAGATCCATGCGCGGATTCAAACTCAGCGCAAGCTCATGGAAGGTAGTCAAGCATTACGCGGAGCAACGCCAAATCAAGATGTGATTAGGTCTGCAGAAGCACAAATTAGAGATGCTCAACGTAATATCTCTTACTTGGAAGAATCTCTTCGAGCTCTCCAAGGTAGAAGATCTAGCGGAGGAACAGGTATGCGTCCACCGGGTGGTGCACCTCCAAATAATCCAAACGCATTCTATTCACCAGGCATGGTACAAGCTCCAGGTAGAACTGGTTCTCCATCTGGTATGCGACCACCAGGAGCAGGAATGCCACACTCTATTGGAAGCTCTGGACCGCCAAGTTTCACATCTAGCAATAGCTTTAATGGAAGCCTTTCAGGCTCTTCTCGTCCTTATCCAGGAGACAGCTCTTCATCTTATCTCTCTTCTGCTCCTTCTGATGGCAGGAGAGGAAGTCCAGGTCCAGGAGGTCTACCTCAGAGGTATGATGACAGACCGTTACCCATGGCGCCTGGCGAAGGAAGGAGGCTAGCAGGGCAATCTCCAATGCAACAACAAGGCATGGGACCGACCGCATTTGGAGGACCATTGGGGGGACAAGATATAAACAGGATGGGTACCAGCGCAAGGAAAAATTATACAAACCTCGATTTGATCAAATACGACATGCCTCATACCACAGCCAAAATCTCCAAGATGCTACATCAGCTCGAATTCAAACTGCAAATTGAACAACAATACAAAATGGGTATCGATAAGATGGCAAAGCTGTATCAAGCTGACGGTGATAGGAAATCCAAAAATGATGCCGAATCGAAACGAGTAGAAAGTGCTGCCAAGATTCGATTGTTGCAACAGAGCATTAAAAGATATAAGCAGTTGCATGTGATGGATGAAGACAACGAAGACGAAAATATGCCTGCTTCCCTGGATGGAAGACGTCAAAACTTGCGTAAGCCACTCTCTGGTACATTGCAAGTATCAGTTAGAAGTGCTCGTGATATTGATCATGTTCCCAATCCAAAGCGTGGAACGAGAGAGTCAACTGTGGTGATCAAAGTGGAAGATACGCCAAGGGCAAGAACTCACCCTAGTCGTACCGATCGATGGCAAGAAGATTTCGAAGTTGCTGTGGACAATGCAAATGAGATCGAAGTGACAGTTTACGATCGTATTGGTTCAAATCATCCTGAACCTGTAGGAATGCTATGGATTCGTATCAGTGATATTGTCGAAGAATTGCGTAAGAAGAAATTTGGTCAGGTTCCTGACGCTGCTGGTCCGGCTGCTCCTGGAGGTTGGGTTACTGCGCAAGACGTGCAAGAACAACAAAGTCCAGCTTCATTCAATTCTGCTGGACAATCTGGTATGATGGATGCTACGTTCAACAACGGTCCTGCAGGCGCACCTGTTCCTATGGGTCCGACTTCAGATGGTATCGAGGCCTGGTTTGCTGTTGAACCAGCAGGAGCGATTTTCTTGCGTGTCAATTTCGTAAAGCAGAATGTTCGCAAACGCCCATACGATGCTCGTCTTGGTCGTCAAGGTGCAGTTCGCAAGCGTAAGGAAGATGTGTCTGAGATCAATGGACATAAATTCATCTCGCGCCAATTTTACCAAATTATTCGATGCGCACTTTGCGGGGAATTGCTGCTCAATGCAGCTGGAAGTCAATGTGATGATTGTCGGTACACCTGTCACAAGAAATGTGCTCAAAAGGTTGTCACAAAGTGCATTAGTAAGAGTAACGCTGAAGCTGATCGCGATGAGGTAAAGATCAACCATCGTATTCCACACAGATTTGTGCCTTTGACAAATATCGGAGCAAATTGGTGCTGTCATTGTGGTTACATCTTACCTCTTGGCCGAAAGAATGCAAGAAAGTGTACAGAATGCGACTTAACCTGTCACGCCGATTGTGCACATCTAGTGCCTGATTTGTGTGGTATGTCAATGGAGATGGCCAATCAGTTATTAACCGATATGGAAGCTATTAATCGTAACAAGACTTCAGCTCGTACTCAAACAAGCAATAATCTTCCTTCTCAACAAGGTCGGCCGCCTGCTGGATTGACTGGATTGGAACAACAAACGTCGCAAATGGGAATAAGGCCACAACAACCTTTATCACAAGGAGGAGGACCACCACAATTATCCATGCCTTTGCAGCAACAACAACCTCAACAATTGGCTGGACCGCAATCGTCACAGTATGGTCGACCTGTGCCCGGCGGTGCACGTTCGATGGATGAAAGTGTTCAAGGTGCTTACAATGACACTCAACAAGGCATTCGACCGCCAAGACCTTTACCACAGCCTGCAAATTCAGCTTCACAACAAGGTTTTGGAGGCGGCTTTGACTCGCACGGACGTCCTTCAATGCCTCAGTCTGCTTCCCAAGGCAACCTGCATGGTCCTTCCGGTCAAGTTCCTCCTGGACAAAAGCCCGGTTCTGGCTTTATGCAAGGAATTCCTGCTTCGCCTTCTAAGCAATCATTCCACTCTGTTGGTTCTGGACAACCAATTACAGATGGATCTTCTATTAAAAGTGGCTCTATGATCACTATCGATGGACAACAACCACCAACCCAACAACAACAAGTGGTACTACCGCCAGCAAGTCAACAACAACCACTTCAAATGCAACCACCCCGTAACCCGCCTTCGTCGAAAAGAAAGATTGGTCTTAATGATTTCAACTTTTTGGCAGTTTTGGGTAAGGGTAACTTTGGTAAAGTGATGTTGGCAGAAGAAAAGAGATCAGGTTATCTCTATGCCATCAAAGTCCTAAAGAAAGAATTCATTATCGAAAATGATGAAGTCGAAAGTACAAAGTCAGAAAAGCGGGTCTTCTTGGCAGCTGCACGCGAAAGACATCCTTTCTTATTAGGCTTGCATTCTTGTTTCCAAACAGAAACGAGAGTGTACTTTGTTATGGAATACATCAGCGGTGGTGATTTGATGTTGCACATTCAACGTGAACAATTCACCCCGAGAAGGGCAAAATTCTATGCTGCCGAAGTTCTTTTGGCTTTAGAGTATTTCCACAAACAAGGTATCATCTATCGTGATTTGAAATTAGACAATATCTTGCTAACCCTTGACGGTCACGTCAAAGTTGCAGATTATGGTTTATGCAAAGAGGATATGTGGTTTGGCAGCACGACAAGCACATTCTGTGGAACGCCAGAATTTATGGCGCCTGAAATTTTGTTGGAACAAAGATATGGACGAGCAGTGGATTGGTGGGCATTTGGAATTTTGATCTACGAAATGCTCTTAGGTCAAGCTCCTTTCCGTGGTGATGATGAAGATGAAATCTTTGATGCAATTTTGGAAGATGAACCACTTTATCCTATTCACATGCCTCCAGATTCTGTTTCCATTTTGCACAGATTGCTCACTCGGGATCCAACCAAACGTTTAGGTGCAGGACCAACTGATGCAGATGAGATCAAAGCACATCCATTCTTCCGTGATGTAAATTGGGATGATATGTTCCATAAACGTGTTCCTCCGCCTTTCATTCCTACATTGAAAAATCCGAGCGATACAAGTTGGTTCGATACCGAATTCACAAGCGAGAAACCAACTCTGACACCCGTTCACAGCGTCTTATCTGCTCAAGATCAAGCTGAATTCCGTTCATTCTCTTGGACAGCACCTCATGTGGTCTAAATTAAGATCATATATTAATCTATGTTTTGTGTATCCGTACGTTCAATTGTCCATTCTCAGATTTATGCTTTCCTTGCAAACACTTTTTATTCCTACAAACATATTTTATTTCCACTCTATAGGTACATGATTTCGAGTTTATATAAATGCCCATTCCTGCGCGAAAAAAAAAAATAAATGCTCTTGAATGCAGTTGTTGTTTGCTTTACCTTTTTTTGTGGAGAAATTTTAGCGTCTGTAAACCACAATGACTGAATTGTAATTTTGGTGCAAAACACGCGCCCGCGAATTACCCTAATCAAACGTGTGTGCATGCACACACAGCAATTTTGGCGACTCTGTAGTTTACAATGTGGATGCATCGACAGACGATCGACGTCCTAAATAAGCAACTGTCCACACGCAAAAACGCGTATTTTCATCCATCACTTCTAATCACGTCACTTCCATCTTCACGGAAAACGGTTGATCATATCAAACACAAAGTAAGTCAAATTTTATTTGGCTGAGAAAAAAAAAGTGAGTATATGTCAATGAATGTAATGCATTGATAGCGGCTTGCAAAATTTTCTCAATCGATTGCTCGGATGCAAATTTTATAGCTGCACCAAAGTGGATGCGTTTGCGCACGTATTCGCGCGTGCTTTTTACAGATGAGCTGTTTTTTTGGTCCGAAAACACAACGCGTTACGCACATCTTGCATACATTCATATTCTTAATTTTTTTTATTGCATAATTGGAAGAACATGAACTGATTCTCTTTTTATTTATTTCGCTGCTTTAATCGTTTACACAGCCTTTCCATTGAGGAACATAAAGTATAATCCTCCACAATATCTGTAATACATAGCAGAATAAGTTATTCGCAAAAATGGTTCAAACCCGCGGACAATCAACTCCTTCGCGTTCGCGTTCACGTAAGAAGAGCACATCAAGTTTAAAATCCGCCGCTGCTGCAGCTGATACGCCAAACGGAAGTGCAACAAAAGCAGCAATCGAAACTTCTGCCCTTTCTCCCGACACTCCAACGCCCAAGCCAAGAGCACGTAAATCTCAATCATCCAAAAAAGTTGATGATTCTTCTTCTAACACCAGCACACCAGCAAAAAAGACTGTTCAACGTAAAACGTCAACTCGTTCTATCAAAAAGAATAACATGTTGAATCCAAAGACGACAGAATACGAATTTGGCGGACCAGTAGGTGCTGCTGGTGTTTCCATCTTGACTCCGTTTTTCGCTTATTTGCTCTTTTTTGCATGCAATGAGAAAGTCGGATGCTCAATCTTACCACGCTATCCTGAAGTGATTGCTCATGATTTCGTCCGAGGTGTAAAGGCATCTTTCTTAGATTGGCAAGCATGGGCTGTATACTTTGGCTGGTATGCATTTTGCCTCATCGCATGGGCCGTATTGCCAGGTCAAAAAGTCAAAGGAACAGAATTGCGTACAGGCAAGAAGTTAGAATACAAAATTAATGCTTTTGCTACCTTTTTGGCAGCTGCCATCCTTTCAGCTGTGATCATTGCTACTCAAGGTGCCAAGGCTTTCGATGATTTGCTTTACGGTCATTGGCCCGGTTTGATTACTGCTTCGATTACGATGGCTTTGGCACAATCAATTTACGTGTATGCAGAGAGCTTCAAGGCAGACAAATTGTTGGCAAAAGGCGGTAATACGGGCAACCATTTGTTCGATTGGTTTATCGGTCGTGAATTGAACCCCAGAATTGGCGATTTCGATATCAAGACTTTCAACGAATTACGCCCAGGAATGATTTTCTGGTACTTGTTGGATATTAGCTGTGCTTGTCATCAATTTGTCAAGCTCAACGGTCGTGTCACGGATAGTATGGCGTTGGTAGTCCTTTTCCATACTTGGTACATCGTTGACGCTCTTTTCAACGAGAGCACAATTTTGACTCAAATGGATATTACTACTGATGGCTTTGGATTTATGTTATCAGTTGGTGATCTTACTTGGGTTCCATTTGTGTACGGCTTACAAGCACGCTATTTGGCCTTCCATCCCAAAGATTTGGGAATTTTGGGTACTTTGGCCGTCTTGGCGCTCAACTTTACCGGCTATTACATCTTCAGAACGGCAAATGGAGAAAAGAATGATTTCCGCAATGGAAACAACAAGAAGAATTTGGAGTTCATGACCACAAGCTCTGGCCGTAAATTGTTAACGAGCGGTTGGTGGGGCAGAAGTCGTCATCCAAACTACTTTGGTGATTGGATCATGGCTTTCTCATGGAGCTTGCCTACTGGTTTTGAAACTCCAATCACTTACTTCTACTTTGCTTTCTTTGTTGTCTTATTGGTTCACCGTCAATTGAGAGATGACGCTGCTTGTCAACACAAGTATGGCAAAGATTGGACAAAATATACCAAGTTGGTACCCTCACGTATCATTCCATACGTCTACTGAAGGGTTGTCTCAACAGTGTGCAACCTATCATACATTTTTTTGCTATTTGCATCGCTTTCCCCCTCCTCGATTAACCCAGAGTTGATCGAGAATGATCTTCTTTTATTCTGAACCGTTTCTCATTTTCAAGATACCGCATCACTCAAATCTTGATCTTTGTACTGAAGATCTGGTCTTGTTTGATTTCTTCTTCATCTTATACTTTTTCCTTTTAATACACTTTCGAAATGTGTAATTTTCTTCTTTGCTCTTTTTGGCTTGCAGAAGCCTGCTGATATTTATTCTTTTTCGAACTTTGTACGCTTATCGAATGAAACAAAATCAAAAGATGATTTCGCAATATTTTATCAAAAGACATTTGAAATTAGTGAAAATTGGTGTTGCTTCATCTTTCACCATCGGTGACCTGAAAAGAAAATTCAAAGCAAGGGATAAAAGGTATAATGAAATGTATAGTACAAAATAGTCAAAAGCCCATCAAATTTTGTGATCGTCAAATCATGAATTTTTCTATCTTTCTCCATTGGTGGTATGGAATGAATGAATGCTATCGTTAGCCGTGTGAAGAGAGGAGGAGTATGTGGGATCACGAGCATTTGCTAAATCCGTTGTAATTGTACTATCAGAAGTCACGATAGACCCTTGCTCAGATGCAATTCCTGGCGTTTGAAGGGAAGGCGTATTTGCTGGATGAAGTGGCTGTCTTTCATTCACTGAAAGCGGAGTTTCCATAGGTGTGAGTACTTCATCCAATCCCATCGGTGCGGCTTGGGTCATCAAACCTTCTTGTGTGGATATAGATGGTCGTGCATCAGGTGTGCCTACATTAAGCGATGTCTCAGCGTTTGATGGTCTCATTGAAGCCATCTCATACGCTTCTGAACTGCTATGGATTCCATTATTAGCCCGCATCATACGTGAAACAACATCTCCTAATCCATTTTGCTCTTCGAAATTGCTCATTCCTCCTTCGACAGATGTTCCTGCAACTGACCTCCGATTGTTCTCTGCTTCTTCAGATTTTTGGTCTGCTTTTGTAGATGTTTGTACTTTTCGTGTTCTTGCCTCTGCGACTGTACTCATCAATGAAATAATTTCATCCTTAGTGGGAGAGATGAGGGTGGAAGAAATACCCTGCGACTGCTTCCCAGGTACAATTCTGGAGTATAATGGCACACTTGCCGTTCCAAAGACTAATTCTGGCAATTCTTCCTCTTCACCATCATCGTAAGCGTTTTGTTGATTTTCTGCAGGATCGACGTTTTGTTGATTTTGAGATTTTTGAGCTTCATTATCGGTGCTGGATGTTACACCTGCAAAAAATGCTTCTCTTCTTGCATCGGCCAAGCTTTTAATCGTCGACACGCTTCGAACACTACGTAGACTTGGCGCTCTTTTTGCTTTGCCTTTGTCTGATAAAGCATCCAGATCTGTATCTTCTTGCACCTCATCAATCTTTGATGTCGAAGGAAGCATCGTCGCACTACTGTTTCCAAGACGTGATGTTGAGTGTCGCAAAGATGCTACAGAATTGTTATTCGGCTTTTGTACTGTTGGAAATACTGTTGAGGGTGATGGCATTGCTATCAAAACGGTAATGTTCACACTTGCAGATAACTTTTCATCTTTAGTTCCTGTTTCGCTGTTCTGTTTATCTGTAACATTGTTCGCTTGAGCGTTTCCAGCTGCATCATTTGCATCAGCTTGAGCATTTGCCGATGCGCCATTCTCTGTTTCAGCTTCTCCTTCTGTTACTGCTTCATTGGTAGAGCGACGCAAGAAATTGGGCATCCTTCGTCCAAATCGACCGGCAGCCAAACCAGCAGCAGAATTGGGACCAGTAGCAGCTGATATGGTGTTACCAGAGTTGATAGCATTTGCAGCATCTTGAGCGTAAATGACGGGATACAAACTTGGAGGCAAGGCAGCCGCAACGGGCATCAAAGCATCCCAGCCATGATCTTTAACTTCTCCTGCGCCAACACCGCCACCTAACCAACTCTTTTCTGCTTTTGCTAAAGCTCCTTGATTATGTGCACCAATATCGGCAATCTTTGCATCCCAAAGCTTTGGAGGAACCAAATTGTCTTCATATTCCTTTGGAGCGCCACCTAATAATCTTTCGATTGGACTTTCAGGATAAATTCCTAACCTTCTCAATCTACGATTTCGAACGAAAATTCGCAAAAGGACGAAAGAAACGACGAGAACGAATAATGCGATGGCAATGATAAAAGTAAAAACGCTTAAAGGCGGTGCGCCTTGTGCATTTGGATTTGAAGTTGGAGATTGCTGTGTTGTACCGTTATCCGATGGCGGTGGATTACTGCTTGCTTGTTGTCTTTTGTAATAGTCTATTCTTGTCGGACTCCAGTCCAATGGGGTTGGTGAAAAACTCATATCTGCAAAGCAAGCATCAATGAAGATGTCAGAGAGTAAAAGAGAGATATGATGGATACAATCGAGGAGCAATACATTTTATAACTAGATGATGCAACTTTTACTAATGCACGTCAGGCGCATCTGCTGCATACATACATATAAGCTTCGGATTAGTGGAACCGCCGTGGGGCCTATTTCCGCTTAATTTCAAAATGGCAAGTTAAACGTGTGCCGCGTGCGTACTTTAGCTGTCTTGGAACCTTCTAAATACGCGTGTCAAATATGAGGTGATTTTTGGGTGCAAATGCCGTTTTAAATTAATCCCTCCAGAAGGTTGATATTCCTTACAGTGAGAATATAGTGATGATAATACATATGGTTGTAGAGTGCTAATAATATGATACAACAAAAAATAGAGATGAATTCCCAAGTAGTATTCAAGCTATTCTTTAATCCGCTTGTTTCGAAAATGATTCGATCACATGTTGTAGATCGGACTTTGTCAATGCGATTTGTACCCTATTCTCCGCAATTGAAACTAAACCGTGAGAAGTGAATTCGACCAAAAGAGCACGTAGTGCATCAGGTGTCATTGCCAAAAAATTATTTCTTGCTAACTCGGACAAATCATCATAGGTGATTGCCTTTAGCTCGTCCGTATCTGTAGTTTGCGAAGCACCTTTTGAGCTGTTGATCAGTCTACCGCCCAAAAGCAGGAATAGACCTCTGGCTTTAAATGTGACACTTCTCAAAATATGAATCGCTGCACGATCGGACAAAAGGGTGATTGGACCAACAAGAGTATCTTGATCTGCACTTGTCCCATTTCTGGCAATAAGTTGTGATTGTCCTACTCTGCCATGGTCCATTGCCAATACAGCCACATCACTATCCGCACCTGCTCTGCGAATATCCAAAACAGATGGTAAACCAATCGTTCGTCCAATACCCGCACCCCTTTCGCCAATAATCTCATCAAGGATTGGGATATAAGTTGTAAGATCGATCCATAGCCAAGGCAAATTCTCATCCAAACCGGCCAAAGAGGCAACGTTGAAATGTATCGTATCTGCACATACATGAATGTAAGGTGATGTACACAAAAGGCCTAGCAATCGCATCGAACGCTCTTGTAGCAAAGCAGGTGAATCAATATTATGTAGCATCAACATAAAAGCTGGAGGCATTGTCGTTGAAGCATCCTCCTGTGTCCGCTCAAGTACTTTGAGCAAATGTAATACTCTCGCCTCCATTGCATTTGCTGACATAGCCCGCTGTAATCGAGAAATTTCTGAATAGTGCGAAATGGACAAATTTCTTTCCAGCTCTTGTATTGCTTCCTCCACCTTCCCACCTGCATCTCCACGAATGACGATGACGCAACACCGACCCTTCTGCGCCATGGAATGTGCAAATTTCTGTAAAGGCGCCCTTTTTGATCCAACACCATAGAACAAGAGGGGCCTAGATGTGCTTCGTAGTAAAGACCACCAATGCTGATAGAAGCTCTCAAAGTTGTTTAGCGGTACAATTGTTGGAAAAGAGACTTGCGAAGATCCATCTTCACCTTCTTCATTCAGACTACTTTCAATCACTTTTGTCAACCTTTTTGTCATACTAACAATTGTCCTTGGTGCCAATGTTGAAATATCTCTGCTGATGAGATTGTCTGAGGTGCGTAGACGAGCAGAAGATGTAGCTCTTGTTGCATGATTCACGAAATATGCATCAGAAGAGGAAGGTTTGATCATCGAACCATCTGAATTGCTTGTGAATGGATTTCTCGATTCATCCTGATCACGTTTTGTTGAAAGAGGTGGTCGTCCTCTCTTCCTTGGCGTGCTCTCAAATTCAACTTCTTTACGAGGCGTTGTTGTTCCTAATGACGGTCTACCACGCTTTCTGGGCGTGACTTCTGTTCCTTCAGAAACATCGATTATCGAGTCTTTCTTCGACGGAGTCAAGGATAGAGGCGGTCTTCCTCGTTTCTTGGGCGTGCTTGCCTCCACCCCTGCTTTTGCTGGACTTGAATGTAGAGGAGGCCTACCTCTTTTTCTTGGTGTATCAGTATCCGCTTCAAGTGTTCTTTTCGTTGGCGTAGAAGCAGATGAGAGAGGTGGCCTTCCCCTTTTCTTTGGCGTTCGTTCTACGCTTTCTCCGCCTCTATCTTCTTCGCTTTCCTGACTTTGACGATTATCAGCTTCTCTCGATTCTAGCCAAGCATTACTTGCCGCTGCTGCAGATTTTCGCATAGGTCTACCATTCGAACTTTTACCATTATCCTTTCTTGGTGTGATAGCTACTTTGTTTGCATAACGTATACTTGGTCCAGCTCCATTCCCATCTTCTTCTTCATCATCATCTAATTCCTCATCATCTTCTTCAAATTCCACCTCCTCTTCGCTCAAACTCGATAAAGAACTATATTCCAACTCTTCATCACTTGATACGCTTGCCTCATTCATACTCTTTCTCTCTTATCCAAAGGTTGATGGTTGTAAAGTACATTTAAAGCAATCTTCCAATCCAGAAGAAACAACACACATTCAGTCTGTGCGTGGGTGCACACGCAAGCTCTGCTCTGCTAAACGCGTTAATGGGTGTTGTTCTCGACACTGCAACATTTGATTGATGATACATTTTAGCGTATTGTTACTATTTTATATGTACATCTGAGTGAATGCTCATCATGAAAGTCTATGAAGTGATTCTACAAGATTGTTCACTTCATCCAAATCAGCATCAATAGGTAAACGACCTCGACGAATAAGTGAAATTCGTGCTTCATTATTCAATGGATCGAATGCATTACATAATGCAGATCCATCAATGAAGCCAGCAGAAGGTTGCGTTCGATGATCTGTACGTAAAGTTCGATATTTCTCCGTTGAAATTTCACCAATAGGCGTCAAAGAATCAGCAATTTTAACCTCTAATTGACTCAAAATTCTACCTGCACGATCATCCAATTTCGCCAATAATCCAATCGCGCCAGCTGCCGTTCCAAAGATGATTCGTGATTGTACAACAGCTGATTTGTGAGTGCCGGATTTCGAATTTGCAGAACCAATGCTATCCGAAACCAATGATCCTCTTTTCATCTTATTGATCAGATCGCCATAATGAAAAGCACCATCCCTCTGCATGATATGACTCCATGTCTGATCAATCAAATCGATTCCATTTCGAGCACTTCCCGCACCGGATCGGTTTGTGCCAAACTCAGTCTCACGCAATCGAGATTGTTCCAAACGATCTTTGGCATTTTGTGTCCATTTTAACCGGCGACAAGTCCAAATATTGAATGCAATATCGCTACCACAATACACCTCTTCTTCTTCATCCAAGCAGTTGCATGAAACTGTCCAGTAAGGATCACAATCACGCGCAAGCTCGGTTAATTTCCCGCTTTGTTCATCAATTCGTAAGATCACTATCGATCGCAAAGCATCACCAACAATGATCTTGTTGGAATCTGAAATACTAAGTGAAGTAGCCGTAAATGCACATGCCCACTGACCCGCTTGTATAAGAGCAATATTGCGAGCTGAAAAGCTTTCTTCTTCCTCTCCATCACTTTCTTCGTCCATTGCTGTATTATCTTTCTCCATTTCGAATGACAGTACCTTTGCATTAACACATGCAATTATGCGTCTGCCTTCCATTGCTTTAACGTCAAACACATTGCCATCCACATTACGAGAAGCAGCCAGTTGTAATCGTTTCAAACGAGGAGAGAAACGCAAGAGCAGCAAGCGTCCAGAAGTAGTTTCAGTTCGATCAGGGAATGTATATCCTGTTCCAACAACGAAATAGTGTGTACCTTCCCTCTCAAACGTGTCGATACAATTTGGCCGTTCTTCCATTTCCAAAACATATTCATCCAACGCTGTGAATTGTTCAGCATCGCGAAGAATTACTTTACCGCCCTCAATAGCATCACTTCCTCTCCCTTGCGATAAGAACCTCGTCGTAATGACCGCGATGACTTTTTGATCTTTACACAAAGAAATCGCCAAAGGATTATCATATCCCAGATCAACTGTCTCAATATCAACTTGGGAAATCTCACCCATTTTTGCGACTTGAAGACGTTGTGAAGTGGCAAAAATCATCAATCGATCTGACTCTGTTTCGACAGTTGTAGAAAAGTCGAATTGAGAAACATCAGATACGTCTTGATGGCGAACAGAACTATAAGTTAAACCTGTGCCTTGTGAAAACACAACCGTCGATTTATCACTAGCAGCAAAAACGGCATGCAAACCTTGAGCAGTGACGAAAGAACGCAGATGGAGCGGTTGCGTTCCTAGAGACGTACTTCTTCGCTCCAAAACACCAATCGTCTGAGATATGCTTTCTTTCGTTGGCAAGGAAAGGCTGTGCGTTATCAAAGTACCATTCCCAAGTCCGATCATGAGATGCGGTAGAGAAGTAGATGTTCCGCTAATGGAGAAGGTATGAAGCTTGACAGATCTGATCAATGATGGATGTGATGCCATCAGAGCACTAGGTGTCGCATCGCGCAAATCTGGAATGGTGAATATCTTGACGATAGCAGGCCTCCAGAGGGCGACAGTTGCTAAAGTTGCTGGAGAACCATTCTTCGTCGTCAATGGACTAATATCAATTGCAGATACTTCGCTTGGGAGCTTTGTCGCAGCAATTAGCTCAATGTCGGTATTTTTGATTTGTAAAAGGACCATATCACCTGTTTGGAAAGCTAGAAGAACTTGCCCAGCAGAATTGACTGCAGCTCGAGTGATTGGTTGAGAGCCCAATGAAAGCTGTTGTGCGTCTGAAGGTTGCCACTGCGCTTTCATACTTGTTTGTTCCTGTTTGAATACTCTGACTCCGGAAGAATTCACAACAACAAAAGAACCTGTTCTGAGGCTGGCAGCATCAAGGATACTTTGATTTGCCTCCAGACCAGCTCGTTCAAATTGAATTGTATGATCCTCGATGCCAGCTTGACCGAAAGAGACCACTCTTGCACCATGTGAAAGTCCTAGCAAAAGGAAAGCTGTCGATTCAGATGAAGCGCCTTTCATATCCCATATTCGTCGTACGCCTGCCTCCTCTATGCTGGCCAAGTCTTCCAAAGCAACTCCATTTCGGATTACTCTCAGACTACCAGTGGGACCAGATCCACTGCAAGTAATGATTCTTGTTTGTGCACTGCCAGCAGCCGAAGGACTTCCACCAGCACTATCATCTGCCACGAAATCCAGAATTGGTGCTAAATTGGACCATCTTTTGACGATGGTGAATTGATTTCCTGCATCTTCTCCAATCTCTGCAAGCTGATCATTGATTCGTAACAATACAGAGTCTCCGCTTGTACTTGAAATATGCAAAAAATTTTCACCAAGATAAGCCAACGCATCAGGACCACCTGCGGCACTTGTTTCACCAAGTTTTTGAGTGGATAGTGAGATAGGTGCAAAGTGTTCAGCGTCGCTTTGAGCGCTTGCCATGTTCTGCAAATTAATTTTCAAGAGCTCTAAACGGCCTGAGTGTGTAGCAAAAATGACATTTATTGTTGCCTTGCCTGTCTCAGAATCAACACGGACACCATCATCATCTTCAGCCAAAGGCTCTTTGATCACAATTGCAGAAGCGACGATGACCGGGATTGGTAAGCTAATACGTAAGATGCGTTGGGAGGAGACACTGGCGGTGGAACTTGATCGTCTGCGTGTTGTGCTATCTGTAGAAGATGTCGGATTAATGGTAGAAGACGATCCTGCTGTAGATCTGCGTCTCTTTCCATTCTCGTTTGATCTTGGCGTTGTGATCACTGTTGTTGTAGGACTAACACTCAAAGCAGCATCTGCTATTGTTGTTTGTGAACTATTTGCACTTTGCCGGCGGGCTGAAGTGACAATCTCGCCCGAACTTGACTTCCTTCTCTTGCCTGCAGCTTTTGCTGATGAGCCCTTTGGGGAACGTATACCTTCGCTTTCTTTCACATCAATGCTTGAAGGGGGTGGTGGGACAAGCATCACACTTGTCTCGCTGAATATCAGTACTCCACCACCGGCTCGAGCAGGCAGTGCAAGCAAAAGATGAGCTCCCAATGCGTCTGAGAATGGTAAGGGAACATGAGCTCTTGTCAAAGGTGCTTTTGCCAATTGTTCTTCATGAGCAGCCTCTTCTTCAGCTGTTCGTGTTGCACCCATTGCTGCAGGCCCATGACGCCCAGACTTTGAAGCTTTTCCGCCTGTGCCTGATGAAGATGCTACTTCGTTGCTCTGCGATGACTTTCGTCTGCCTTTTGTACCACTGCTAGGCTCTGAGTCTTCCTTTGTTGTTTCCAAGGATTTCTCGCTTACTTCCTTCGACGGTATCTTTCGTGACGGACCCCAAACGACAGGCTGTAATTCTTGATTTGCTTCATCGATAGCATGAAAAGAGAGAACAGGAAGGCATTGCATGCCTAAACCTGGTAAACGTGATGCTGTACTTGACAAGGAAAGCAATGCAATTTGTGATTGGGATGTCTTCCCTCCTCTTCTTGCCATAAAAGTAGAAGATATGAGATGAGGGTGTGGCAATCGTAGACTGAAAGCATGAGCGAGATCCGGTAATTTGGACAACAGACGTGACTCGTCCTGAATTCCTCCTTCTGTTTCGCTTCCAAGTCTTGCAACCTTGAGCTTTCCGGCATGGGTATGACAATAAGCATAACGTGCTCCGATACCTTCTTCTACTTCTAACGTCAACCCACTCTCTGCAGCCGGCCTTCCAAGCTCTTCCAATAAAATTGATTCTTGCGTTTCAATAGGTGACCATGCCGAAGAAGAAGAAGCATTAGAATCAAAATTGACCGATTGTATGCCTTTATTAGCCTGATTATATTGCAATACAAATAACCTTGGCTGATGATGATCTGTTAAAACAGCCAAACGATCAGATGATACTGTCAAAGATTCTTCCTTTGATGTAATCCTTGCAACCCGCAATATTCTTCCATTAATTGGAACTGATAGAACTTCTTTTAAAACCGAATCGGGTTCTTCTTCTGCAAGTGTTAAGAAAGACAAAGATGTATGCTTCACCACACAGAGACAGGGTCCGCTAGGCAGAAAATTTGGCAAGAGTAAAGATTGAGCACTTGCTGTTGCATTATGAACGTGATGGATATAATACATCTTGTCTGTAAACAACCTTTATCCACAAGATGATGAGAATAAAAGTCGAAGAAGTGTGGCCAACATCACCTCTTTCATTGATATGCACCCTTAGTAACGTACAATCAAGCACAGACCATTCGGCCAATAAATTAGCGCAGGTGATCTGCTCTGCCCCGCTGCCTTATCCCCGCGCTTTTCAGCTGAGCAAATTGACTGCCGTAAGCAACGAAACAAAACTCACACAAACTAAGATATATGTAAGAGATAAATCAAATGGTCCATTGGCTTAATCCTAACAAGATGGATGACTATCTAAAATACAGTAAAGTGCTTTGTGCTTCCGAAAATAAAAAAGAAGATGAAAGAGAAAAAGATTTTGAGTGATAAAGTGCTATCATTATTTCCAATTAAAGATGTCCAATCCTCCCACACTACCAAGACCCGTTCGGTTGGAAATTGTATTGTTATGAGAAGTTAAAGAAGAGATACCGTCCGTTCCAGTACTTCCGACGCCCAACCCATGACCGTGTTGTAAAGTTCCATTGCTATTGTTGCGAGGTTCTAAACGCAAACTACGTCTGTACAGCTCTTCCGCTGTGACTGCATTTTTACCGCTTTGAGAAGATGATTCGAGCATAGTTTGCAAATATTCTTGAATTTCTGGCACTTCCGATAAGTTATAAGGTGTTTGGAATCTTTGTAGGTCGCCAATGATTCGACTCATCTTTACGTATTTATCAAAGTTAAGCAACCTTTTGTTCGGGTCAGCGGGAGAAGGACGTGTGGATGCATTACCTTCATGACAGAAAGTCAAATCGGTCAAGAATAAGCCTACAAATGGCAAAGCAGGTGGCATGATCGAACGTAATCTTTGACGATATCCAGCAAAGTTTCGCGTATGCTCTACAGCTTTCCTTTGTTGTTCCATCAGAGTGCGATATTTGGTTGGTAATCCGTCCCATGTCTTTTTCAAACGTGCAATTGTGGAAGAATTTAAAGCGCTTTGAACGGCAAATAAAGCATTGAAGTTGTTCAACATCAAACAACGATCTCCCAATTTGATGAAAAACTTCACCAATTGAGTTCGTTTGCGTGCATCATCTTCGTTCAAGATACATTCGCTCACCCAACCTGTAATATGCGTACTGAGTGCGCTCATCCTTTTCACATTCACAGCATTGCTAACACCAACCTTTTTGCTGAACTCTTGACCTAGAAGCTCTTCAGGTAAGATGGAACAGTAAATCCTGCTTTCCATAATTGTCAATTGCCGTGAAAGTTCCAAAGGGTCGAAATCCATCACGTTCACCCTTGCAGGTGCCAATTGCTTCAATTGCGTCATCAACGTTTTCGATACAATCGGTTGAGGTGCAGAAGAAGATTTCGGTACAGGATTGGGAGTGTACATGCTTACGATCTCCGTTAATCCTGGCGTTGTTTTGACACGATCGGCTGATACCATTCTTTTCAAAGATCCTGGTCCGCGTGTACCTGAACTTCCGGATGTGGGAGAAGTTACGGCAACGGTTTGCATCTTTGCGCTTGGTCCGGCGGATAATCTTCTATTTGCCAACTCTGCCAATCGTTGACCAGGTTTGTTGAGAGAATGCATCATCGAAGTTTGTGCGAACTCGATCAATTTCTCCAAAATACAATGGTCTGTCGCACCGTTCCAATGATTTTCCAACCACAATTTGAAAAAGTTGAAGACTCTCAATCGTACTGGAGCAACTTTGAGTTCGGTCCAGCGTGTGAAATCGTCGGCATTCATTTCAATCTCTGCTGGTGCTCGCATATTATAGCGTGCTTCCAAAACTTCAAACAACTCCATCGGTGTTGTGAACAAGCGGAAGCAAAGGAAAAATGCATTACTTAAAGTTGCATCAATGGTCGTATTATGCGGCGTCATCTTTTCCACCAAAGCTTTCAAAGTTGCACCTGTCAATTGACCTTCAGAGTTGAAACTAATTTCGGATGAATCGTAATCTGGAGCTAGAATGCGTGCATCAGAGGAAAGGCTGCGGCCAACACGTTTTGGCGGTGAAGGGAAAGATGGAGATGAAACTGAAGCAGGCGAAGACGCTTCCGATGTCGTTGTTGTCATCTGCGATAGCCTTCCAATGCTTGCACTGCTACCACTGCGATTACGAGCATCAATTTCTGATTTTGGTAGACTTGCGGATCGATCACGTACGTGCGGTGGCCTGCTGCTCATGTGTCTATCACTCCTTGGTGGGATGGAAGATAGAGGCGGACCACGATTATTGACTGAAATCTTTGCGCCATCGAGTGGCATTGCAAAGCTAGCTTGTTGATGCGCATTAGAGCCAGTATGCTCACCTCTATCCATCGAAGGTCTAGCGGATGTGCTAGGCGTAGTGATCGAATGAGAGGAATGCAAAGTAGATGCTGATGTTCTAGAATGGCCACGCGACATTGGTTCACTGGAATCGCTCGACTCTGCAGCTTCTAATTGCTGTTGGATATTATTTGTATTCTTTCTGGCCTCGTCAATCGCATCCGCCGAATCCATATCCATAGACACGAAAACGTCATTCGAGTCTTCATTCGCTTCTTCCGCGACATCTGCAATTCGGCTTGATGGAGTTGCAGGTCCTTCGACATCTTGCTCGTAACGCTCGCGTAGACAGCTCAAACTCGTTGCTTTACGACCGAGGTATGATAAGGTATGTTTATTACGACGTCCTTCTGCTGCTTCAATATGACGTTCACCTGCTTCTGCTTCCTCATCTCCTTGTTCAATTTGCCTTTCTTTACTAGCGGCAGTATGATTTTTCTGACTTTGTCCGTGCAAAGATGACGGCATGGCAAGAGTGATACGCAGAGAAGAAGAAGCTCGATTCAAGCACAACTTCACAGCTCCAACACATTCTCCGCCTGCTCGTAAGACAACAGTAGCTGCTTGTAATAGCTTTTGCTTTTCATCATCCTCGCCATCGCCCAAAGAGGGAGATTTTTCTGCTTTACTTGATGATGTAATTACCCTTGCTGCTGTGACAAGAGATGCAGTTGCCTCATACACGCTTTCGCGCGTTTCCCATAAGATCTGCATCTGCTTTGGAAGTTTAGACGAAAGTTCTTGACAGCCATGAACAGCTTCAACAATGACGAGCAAGTTACGTACTCCATCGACAGTTGCGCGCGTCATATCGATCAAGAAAGCATAACTGGAAGCATGACTTTCACGTGTATGACCATGAATATGACCGATGAAAGCAGCAATAATTGACAATAGATGATCGTTCGCATGTTGAATTCGCTCCATCACTTCAGCGGGTGCACATTCTTTCGGAACAGATGGGATTGGTCCTTCGTCTGATCCTTCGGACGATTCAGCCCGACGTTCATCAGAATGCGTCTCTGAATCGCCAGACCCTTCGGGCGATTCAGAGCCCCTCTCCTCTTGCACATACGCTTCAGCATTTAAGTGAACTTTTGCATCTGCATTTGAAGTGTTTGTGCTGAAGAGGTTGGGAGTGCTTCCATTTTGGTTTAGAGCTTGTGCTTTGATGCGAGCAGCTACTGTTAATGCATTTCCGTCACCTCTAAAGGTTGACAAAGGCGGATTTGAGCCGCGAAGGTCAACATAACTACGCGAACTTCTTGGTGAGATATGGTCAGAGGTAAATGCCGTTCGGTACGTTGAACTGCGCGGCGAATCGGGCGTTGGGGTTTTATCTTGATCGAATCGATTTGGAAAGTTGCCGCCTTGACGAGAAGTTGTCGCCGACAATCTTCCATCATCATACAAATCCTCATATACGCTAGAATGTTTGTCCGGAATATGAACGCCACATTCCACCGCTACGTCCAAAAATCGCTTCACATTGAAAATCACTTGATCTGCCATACGTAGCATAATTTCCATTTCTTGTGCAAGAGAGGCATTATCAAATGTTGGGTCAGATGCCCTTCTGGCCTGCGTTACTAATCTGCTCAATTCGGCCAATATCTGCTTGCGTTCTTTAGCCAAAACAGGATGTGCTTTCAAAACTGATGATTCGCGCGTTAGACAATCTGTAGAAGACAGAACGGATCGAACAGATGAAATCACACATGCTGTTGAAGGCTGAAAATGGGCTATCCGATTAGCTCGAACAGCGTTGTGCAATAAGGAGATTGCGTGTTGGATTGGTTCCACAATACTTGGCATCGGCGCACGAGAGTCCGCCGCTCCAGTTGGCTTACGAAGATGTCTATTGTTGGCCAAGAGACCGTTTCCACTTTGATTGCTCAAACTTGCTTGCATTAGTGTATTTGCTGTTGGCGTGGGCGAACGGGAGGACAGGGATCCTGCCGAAGGAACGCCATTGTACACGTTTGCATATGTGGCCGTATGATGACTGCTACCGGAAGAATCCAAAGTCTCACTATTTGTCAAACTTCCTCTTGCACTAATGCTTATTTGATCAAATCCATCCACGGTCCGATCAGGATTGGAACCTTCTGGTATGTCGTCTCTATCTGAAAATCCGAATGCGTTGCTGTCCGTGGTAAGTCCACTTTCATCAACGTAATTGCTCGGGAACCATCCTCTTTGACCGTCCAACTCTCCGTCCCACCAACCGGATTCGTCTCTGTTGAATACGCGAATAACTTGTCCTGAAACGAATGATAGGCATGTTTCGTTATTTGATGAGAAGTCATGCAAAGCCACTACATATTCTTCAATACCATCTTCACTTGACTCCTCGTCTCCTTCTTCATCAGAATCATTTTCCGATACACTCCCTGCTCTTAATGAATTTGTTTCCTGATCTGTATAAACGATACTTGATCGACTTGCGTTCTCGTCTTGCGAAGATCGCGGTGTGATGGGCAATCCTTCTAGCTTTTGTGTGAACAAACCGGCGTCTGGCTCCCGCTCGTCAAACAAGCTTTCTTCTTCGTTGATATAATCCACCTTCATCGTGCGAGCACCATTGTTTTGGGAGTTATGCAGATGACTTACTTCTTTCGAGCCCTCTTGTCGATTTCGTACCGGCTTCAAACGTGATTGTGAGTACAGAATACTTGGTCTGTTGGAAGATTCCCCGCTTCCATTTGATCTGGGCTCCTTGAAGGAAGATGACATTGTGCGAGCTCCGATACTTCTTTGTTGCGGTATTGTCGACAAAACGAGATTGATAGACGATAAGATGTTAGGATGATGATGATGAAAAGAGGAGAGAAATGAAGCAAACCTGAGAAAAATCTGCACAAGATTCAGCCTCTCTTGTATCGAAATCGATGGGGACTCTTATGTGATCGGATATGGGTCCCTACTTCATGAAAATCTCCTATTTCTTTTACCGGCTTTAAGCTCCGATAGATTTCGGAATGGTTCCAGAACACAACAAGAAGTGTATTGCTACGCCAAGCCGAGCGGGTCCGTATTGAAAAAATTGAATAGAAGAATGTTCGATCGTACAATTTTCTTAGACGGAACGCAAAACCAACCAATCGGAAAGCGGCGCCGTAAAGCTATATGAAGATGCTTTATGTACTTGACAAAGACGGTAAGATGAGCACGCGGAGGGTAAAAGAGGGATAACTGTATGCGGTATACCTATTTTACCTGTTCGTCCTTCTCACGACGTTTGATGAATTCTTAGTATGATGATTGACGGATGAAGATTGATGGGCGTCGAATGAATGAAACTTTTGATGCAACCTTTTTCGATGAAGTCACCAGCTTATTTTAGTGAGATGAGGTGAAGGTTGAAAATAATGACGCATGGACCTTTATTTATAATTACTCTTGACACTCGTGCCCCCTTTTCCTGCAATGATACGAACCAGGCGTCAAATGAGATGATGGGCGCAATAAAGATCGTCAGTAGGCATAAATGATTCGGGTCCAGAAAGATGAGGAAACGTTTGTTACAATTGTAGTTTGAAATGATTTGTTTGTTTGATTTCGTAATGGCTTTTTTTTGACTCCGCCAATGTCCAGCAATGTCGCAAGGAGTTGAGAGTGTTGGTTGTGAACAAAACGTAATCTTACCAGCGCGTTAAAAGGGATGACAATCGTGAGGTTGAATTGATTCAAGCCTTTGACGTTGATCAAATCGAGGTTGAGAAAAGGGAAGATGATGAAATGTTCGATCATGTATGTGCATGAATCGAAATCAAACACACACACACACACAATCTCACAAGGATCTGTACAACAAGGTCAACAGAGCGCGTACAAATAGCGCGTTTGGGTTAATACTAACTCCCCTTTTTTTAAGCTAGGTGCATAGTTTAAATTATTCGTTTATTTTGACAGGCGAGATGCCTACTCGAAGCATCGCACCCCATTTTTTACCTCTCCAACTATTTTGAGTTATGTATGTAGCTCCCGCGTTTAAAAAAAAAGAAGCAAACAAAAATAGTCGACATTTTGTGGCTGCCTTTTGCCCATCGAGATTGCGAAAAATTTATTCTACATAATTCAGACTGGTAAAGTGACTAAAGCTGAAAAATGACCCCTCTCTGTTCTAACCAAAAATGATGAAAGATCAATAGAATCATCTGGATTTCCCATGAGTAAGTAATTTTGTCAAGATTTAGGATAAACAAAACTGATGAGTTGCATTGACTTCAACGTCAATTTAGCAAGGATGTTTTTTTTAGCGCAAGCTGTTTTAAGGTGCCGTAAAATTAGACGAAAAAAAGAAGTTTTCGCATAAATTACGGAGATGCGCATTTGACGCTTAGCTTACCCTTGGCGAGGTGTAACAGAGATACTGCCACTGATTGAAATCTGCATGGTACCGTGCTCTGCATACTGTCGGTAAGGGTCGCAATTGCGAAAGAACAGCTGAACTGCCTTTAACAAGAAGAAATTAAAATGCTCGTACATATGTATGTACATACATACTTTCAAATCAAATGACCCAAACAACCGTGCTCAATTCTTACAATGCAAAGTGTGCCGTAGAAACCTTGACTTCATGCATAAGAAGTGAATAAGTAGTATATGTACCCGCAGAGCTTTGATGCAAATTGCACGAAATGCAACAATTGTACACAAAAATTAACTCGAACCCACTTTGTTCGGGAGTGTCACGGAAGTAAGTCTATTTGTGTCTTTTACAAACAGATCGATCGAAACTAGTGCATGTTCCTTTAATTGGCCGAAGATGCTTGCCTATGTATGTACAGATCAGGTTCAAAAAGCATAACGTAATCTTTTCCATCGATTCTATTCTGTATTCCTTTTGTGGGACCATTGTGAAAGCTTTAGAGAATTCGGTCGCTCTCGGAGAATATCAAGAGTGCAGATGCACCAAGACTTTCTATACATGGACATGTGGAACACACTAAAATTCTCCGTAGGATTAATTCTATCTATTGTTCCGATTAAAGCTTCTTTTCGAAATACATTTTCCTAAGGAACATGAAACCAGTCAACATCTACACATATCATTTTGTTTATCCGTGAAGGAAGAAGTGCTTTATGAACACATCCAATGCATACTTTTCCTCTTTAGACATAAAACGTGCAGAACAACTCCGACGAGATCCAGCTTTATGGGAAAATTCGTTCCAGTTCTGTCGCGGTCCCGTCCGGCCGGCCAAAAAAATTGAATTGGTCGTGGTACAGCAAACTTAAGCGGTTGCTGGCATTGAATTTAGAGTGCCATGGGAATATGCGTGTTCTTACCCTCGGAAAAAATTACGTAATGGAAGTCTGTTTTGTTGCCAGGTCTTATCGATCAAAAAAAGTCGACAGAAAAGAGAATTTGATATTCATGTCTATCTGAGTTCAATTTTCGTGCATTTGAGACAGTCAAATAGTTTGCACTATACCAGCATCAAACAATTCTTTCTGAACAAAAGCAGCAAAAGAATCAAAAATCTTAACGGGATTATCAGCACTTCGTTTTTCATCACCTTGACGATATTTGCCCGTTCGAACTATATGAAAAAAGGGGTCAGCTCCAACAGAAATTTATCGGTATAGCTTGCTTGATTCACTTTTACTTACCAAGAATACGATCCAGTCCCAATTCGATCGATCCACCTCCTAAATCTGCTTCGATATCATCTCCAATGATAATCGTGTGTTCAGAATCCTCTCCAAGTCCATTTGTTTGACGCTCTTCTCGTATATCATCTATGCACATTTGCAAGAACGTCTTGCTAGGCTTTCCACAAACGATCGTTTGATCAGGAGAACGTCTTGTAGCCGCTTCGAGAGCTGTTATATATGCACCTGGACCCATCGATAAAGGTTCATCAGTTCCTGGACGAAAGTATAATGCTCTATGCGTGGCTACCAAATGCTTTTGACCTTCTTGATATTCATTAGAAAGGATTCGAAATGCTTCATCTAACCATTCTGAGTTGAATAGATTTGGTGCTAGACCTACGATAACACTATCACACTTTTGCAAATCTTCTTTTTCCTTTGACGATAGTTTTGAGGGTGGAGAATTAGGATCTGGAAAGAAGGCATGCTGTATGCTATTCTTTGTATCAGATTTGCTACCATTTGCCAACAAATCCCTAAAGCTGTTTTGTGCCGAAGGCGTGAGTACCAAAAGAGGGCTCCATTGTTGTTTTACACATAGTTGTGTACAAGCTTGTAAACTTGTCATAATTCTATTCGCTGTTACAATCTCTTCATCAAATCCTATACGAACAAGTCGTTTTTGTAAATCTTGTTTAGATTCTTTTGTCGTATTACTGCAAAATCGTACCTTTATATCGGAGCATTTTTCCTTTACAGGTTTAGAAGACAAGAGCTTTTTTAATGCCGCAATTGCACCTGGACATGCTTGATCACCTATGTGCAACGTTCCCGACAAATCGATCAATAAGTTCAAACGCATCCTTCTGGTTACATATGACGTGAGGGTGGGGAAATTTTAGTGAGCTTTTTCAGTCCAACACACAACACTTTTTTTTGGCACACACGCGTGCGTTAAAACAAGCTTCTAAACTTAGGACAATATGATATTAAATGATCAAAACATGATATTAAATGATCAAAACATGATAAATATTATACAAATGATAAATAATGGTACATAAATGAGGGTATATTTTCTTTGTAGACATTCTACATTTCTATGGCCACAAATGTAAGATCTTAAGCCAAGGCCTCTACTCGCTTTGGCTTTCTACGTACAGGTAATTCTGCCCAAGCTTCATGTCGACAAGTAGGACAAGTTACCCACTTTCCTACAGTCTGTTGTTTAGAAATGAGAGGGGATTGAATTGCTTCTTTATGCTGATCGACGGAAGTTTTGGATTTATCTGATTGATCTTCAACTTTTGTTGATTCTGCAACTTCTTCTGTTTCTTCTTCCTCCTCTTCCAGGTCTGAATCATCTTCGCTTCCAAGATCTGCTTGTTCCAACTTCATGCTTGTACAAAGACAGTCAAGATGCAATTTATGACGACAAGGCAATAAGCTGATTAATGAGGTGACATCCGAAGGCCAATCCGTCGAATCTTCGCTTTGATGTGCAGCACATTCTTTCTCTTCTTTTGGCGAATCAGGATATCTTGGTAAGCATGCATGTGAATCGCATCTCCATCCTCTTGCTCGTTCACGTAAACGAATTTCTTCACGTAATGAGCGAGCCCTTGCTTCTAATTCTGCTTTCTTTTTGAGGTTGTCCTCATTTTCACTCGTTTCTTGACGTTGCTGTCGTGTTTGTTGTTGTCTTTGTTGTTCTTGCTCACTTGCACTTTTATCCACCTTTTCTTTATCCAAAGGCGCACGACAGAAAGGACATGTCCATTGACTTGGTGGCGTATTGGCCAACCATTCATACAAGCATCTGTGATGTAATGTATGATGACCAGCACAAGGAACAGCGACAACTTCTTCATCAATACTGCTTTGACCACCAATCCATTCTGGTCTATCTTCGCTTGCATATTCGTCCAAACAAATTCCACATCCAAGCGCTCCCCCGTTCCCGCCTCCATAATCTCCAATATCACCCATCCCCAATCTGGCCATTCGACCACGTAATTCAGCATCTGCACGCTCCAAAGATCCGACAAATCGAGAAGCACGTTCAGGATCCGGTCGTGGAGCTTCAGGTGGTGGGCCGTACGAAACATTCAAGGCGATTCGAAATGGTGGCCCAGTGACAAATTGTGGCATATTGGGTGGAAGTGGGTGTTCGATAGGCATCGCTCCTGGTGGTCCATTTGTTATATTGGCAATCGGCCATGCTGTATTCGTTTGAGCATCAAATAAAAAGCTGAAAGGCAAGGGAGAAGCACCCAAAGGAACAAAGATAGGTGAATGGGGCAGATGAAAACCTGATGCCAACCCATTACCACGATCACCAGATAAATCTGCGGTAGTTTGCGTTCCCGTTTCTGATGTTGGAAGTGTTGGAATTGGACCTGGAGTGAATGCAAGCAAAGCATCTCTTCCGTCCGGACCTAAAGGCATGCGGAAGAAGAGAGTGCGAGGGCGATTTGTGGAATTGTCTGTTGTTTGATTTGCATCATTATTTGTGCCAGATGGAGTTTCATTCGATGTATTATTAGCAGAATTATTGTTGTTCTCAGTTGATGATAATCCATCAGTAGCTTCTGTTATATTTTCATTCTGAACAGATGTTGCAGGTACCGTTGTAGTATTCGTTTCAGTCGCCGCCTCAGAAGATGTGACGGTAGTGGACTGAGGCTGTGAAGAAGGCGTTCGTTCGTTTCGAGCATCTACAGCAGCTTGACGAAATCCTGCCAAGAAAGCATCTACTAAAGCAGAAAATCCACCCCCACCTCTTCTCAATTCAGCACCTGGATCAACTGGAAAGGGTGCTGCTGTTGCATTTAAAGTAGCTGCTGAATCAGTCGATGATGTCGTTTGCTGTTGTACAGATGAACCTGATTCGTTTGCTTCCACTCCAGAATGCGAAGGAGATTGCGTTAATGATGGTTGATTGTTGTTCGAAGAGGGTGATGTTTGATCAGGTAAATTGTTTTCTTGACCTGATGATGATGATGATGGTGAAGTAGGTGTTGTTAAAGGTATTTGATGTATTTCTTCAGAGCGGGAAGAAGATGAATTTGATTGATCTGCCATCTTTCTTCCGAATAACGAAAAATAATCAATGATGGTGTTTCAAAATGAAAGTTTTACATTCCCCCTCTCTCGTGACCTTGTAATTCCGTGGGGCAATAACGTATTATGCAGTGGAGGCTTATTTCCGGTAACATACATAAATACATAATACGTGTAAGTCTTCAAACGCCTTAACGCGTAGAAGCGCAGAGAAAGCTATGTTCGCTCCTAAGCTTGCCGTGTTACCATATTACCTGTTCCAGAAGCGTCCATGGAGCAGGCTTACATAGGCTACTTGTCTAATCTTAATTTCGAAATGGAGAGGCTTTCGTACACGTGATGGTACATATCCTCTGAATAAGATGAGATATACCTAAATAGATGGAGATGAAATGAAAAGCACATTGGCATTGATATTTGGCTTAAATCTGTATGTGTATCTTTTGTCAAAACGGTAACAGCATTATATTCAGCTTATATAATTTACCAATTTAGCTTTATCAACGATTATCAATTTTATGATCTAGATCGCGCCTTTTTCTATTAAATTCCGTTATTGTATCAAATTAACGTTGGACGCGTACGCGAATGGAGATTTTTTTTTATTTACCAGAAATGCCAGAATTAGAAAGCCACAAATTTTTAAGTGCTTATGTACATACATATATATCGTGCATAATATATTTTTTCCAGATCGTAGAAAATCTAGAGTAAACAAAGTGCGTTGCCGTGCATTAAACAAAACAAAATAAAAAGAAAAAGGGTCATTGCGAATCTAGATCTGCATATGTATGTATGTACCAGTATTGCACAAAACTTGTTATCAAATCCCATCTCTCCCTGAAATTTTGCTGCATGAATAGAAAAAACAAAATAAGAAAGTTGAATTAGATAGGCCAAAAAAAGACGGATATGCGCTATTTCAATCACGGTGATCTTGTTCATATATAACGGCGATAAACAATTACTGATCAAACTTTGATATCATTCCTTACGACAACCTCTTATGTACATCAATTAATCGGAGAACCCCTTTTAGGACGACTTATAATCAGCAAGTCAACAGTGTCTTTAACACGCAATTTGGTTTATCTTTCTCCACCTTTTGTTATAACAACGGATCGTATAAAAGGCAACAAAGATCGACAACATCAACCTTTTCTCCAACACAAACAGACCTTGCTGCAAAGATGGGTTGCCCTTTCGCCATGTTTGCCAGCATAAGCGGCATAAATCCAGCACAACATAGTTCTTATCATCATGCTAAAGAAGTACATGCATCTTCATCTTCAATGACAATCGAAGAAAAAGGTACATTAACCGAAAAGATGAAAGAAGCAACTTGGTCTGTTCATCGTCAATTAGAAAGATCTGTTGGAGTTTCAGCTTTGATGGGAAAAAGTTCAAACGGAACATCAAACGTTGATAGAAAAGATTATTTAAAATTTTTAATCATGTTAAGTTGCATTTACGCTCAAATGGAATCAATCATCATTCATTCAAATTCAAATATTAAACAAGCTTGTTTACCAATCTTACGTACCAATTCCCTCCTTTCCGACATTCAAGCTCATTTGGACGAATTATTGTGTACAACAAATGCAGATATAATAGATCTCCTTGATCTTCAAGATGATGAACAACAAACTGTTGAAAATGATGCTAAAACTTTCCTTACCCTTGCTGTACAAGATGCTCAAGCTAATTTGACTCAAAATGGAATCCTCAATGACAATATACCTCGTCTAAATATAAATCACATCAATCTCTTATCTTCTCGTCAAGTAGATGCTGTAGTAACTTACATTCGTAGGCTAAAATCACTTTCAAAAACAAATTATAACGATGAAGGAATTTCGTTCACGCCTACGGAAGAATATCATCCAACAAATCAATCAGCTTCCATTACCACTTCAAAACCTCATCCTATCCTAGCTCATGCTTACGTACGATATATGGGCGACCTTTCCGGTGGTCAACATATGCTCAAAAGACTTTCGAAACAATTTGCAATTCAGCACACTTTACCAACACTTGATCATGCTGATGTACAACATGGATTCGCATTTTACATCTTTGATAAACCGGCTCAATTAAAAGAATCCCTACGTAATTTTATCAATAGCATTGAAATCGATCAATCATCCACTCAAACGATGATAGAAGAAGCAATAAGCGCTTTCGATCTTCATCATGCTTTATTCGAATCATTACTAGACCTACCAGCCGAAGAAACAACAATTTTGCTCAACGAAGATCAGGATGATTCTTTACTTGCTTTATCTATACCAGGTGCATTTCCTATAATTTCTTTTGGACCTTTTTCTGCAATGGCTTCCGCTTGAATTTGCTCCAACACTTCTTTGTAAAATAGCTCCAATCTTTCCACATCTAAACAGAATTCGATAAACTCTTTTCGCACACGATCTGCAGAGGGAAGAGAAAGAGAATTGTTCTGTCTTCCGTCTGTCTGAGCACCACTTGTACGATTTGTGTGTGAAGGACCAGCGCCAAGATTAGGCGAGGCTGAAATGCCACTTTTATGGTGCTGTGAATGTTGTGATTTATCTGCAGGCAAATGAGAATTGAATAATCGATTATCCAACCATAAAAATCCTTCATTATTAGGCAATACTTGCACAAACGCTACTCCCGATCGATGAACAAATTGACTGAAATCGAAATGGTTTGGTCGTGATCTATATTCGATCGTGACATCTTTGTTCACGTTGCGATATCGATCTGAAGCTTCTTGATCTAAAATAAAGCCAAATTTACGCAAAAGTGCATATTCGAACAAATAAGTGGCAGAAATATGTTGCGGAAGCCAAAGATCATAAACATTCGCAGGAGGAGGATGCAGAGCAAGACTGATCGGTAATGGAGCTTGAAAAGGATTATGCATAGGTACATCCTTGATTTGATTGATTGGCGCTTCGATCAAACGAAGACCATATCTTTCCACTGCACGTGTCCATCCTTGCACCAAATCCTCAATGAATCGAGCAGTAGAGCCAAGCCAATGGATTTGAAAATTGAATCCATTTGCAGGATTATGGGTTAGATCAAAATGTAAAAATGCAACCTCTGCCCGATCACTTCTTCGGCTCGGGTCAACATCAATGATAATACTGCGACTCATCAATACACGTTTAGGACGATCGCGCTTTTCTTTACCCTCATCACCGCTTTCATTTTCGCTATCTTTGCTTGAATTTAGCCAGTGTTGATTTTCTTTTGCTTTCTTATTCTCTTCTGACTTTGCCATAGCTGCATACTCTGGAGCGATTCGGTAGAAATAATGACCATCTAAGAAACCGTGATAATCATGAACGTGCTGTAAAAAGCCTTCTTTCAATAATCGTTGACCACATTCTACCGCTGCATCTCTTGAGGAAATATCAATATATTCTTGGCATAACCATGTTACGAAATCATGACCTGAAAATGCATTGCGATAAAGAATTTTGTTCCACAAACGATCATTGATCTTGAGACCAACTTCACTGTCAGAATACATATCACGCACCAATGTAGCCTTATCCGTCTCAGCTAGAGGTCGTCTTATACGACCTTTCGTTCCTTGACCTTGCTTTCGCGATTCATATTCCTTCTTTTCGGCATCATGAGCTGCTTTGATTTGGTGCATGAAGTCAACATCTTTCAAACTGATGGCTGGATCCAAGGAAGTAGGTATAAATCGCAACGGTGTGGAATTGCTCTGAGGGCGTGCTTGTTCTCTCTGTCCATTACGCTTTCCGTTCACGTTGTTGTTCTTTGGTCGCCAACGGGCTCGATTAAACAAATCAGCTAGCCTATCCATTCCTGCCAGACGCACTTCCTCATCGCTCAATTCTTCTCCACTAGGACCACGCAAAGTTTGAGGACTACCTTCGCTAGGCACGACCACAAATCTGGTACGCCAATATCGCGTCGATTCAGTGAATGATTCTTCGTCACTATGACCTGCAATAACTGCATCTAAATGGGTCCAATTGTATGCACCAAAGTCGGGATAGCGGAAAACTGAATTCACCGTTTGATATCCGGCCAAATTTCTTGCCCATACGCAACAAGAATACGTCAAAGAATCAGTCTTATACTCGACCCTTCGCACATATCGTTTCACGTGAATACAATTCGAAGATCGATCGTAGTGGATCCTATGAATTTGATTGGTCATGCTCAAGAAGATCGGATTGCCTGATGCCAAACTGCCTGGTTGAAATAGCTCCCACGGTTCGCGAAGCCGTAAATTGTCAGGCATTGCTGAAGCAGAAGTGTGTGTGTTACCGGTGTGTTTAATTGGCACAATGAACTGATATCCTTGAGCCAATCGCTGAGAAGCCATTTCTCGCATCACTGCTAGGGCAGGAGGCGTGCTCGTGGATCTCTTGACGAGAAAGCTAGTCATATCAGACGAAATACTCATTTGATAAGGGTACTCTTGCCATTGCTCCTTAAAGTCCACTTCGCTCGGAAGATAAAATGTTGTCAATGGTAAACATGCAGGGGTCGTCATACTTCGCCATTTCACCACATGTTGGTTCAACCTTCTGGGGAAAGCGTGTTGCCAACGCATGATCTGATTGTTCGAGGTTGCTTGCAAGCTTTTCCGTGGGTTACAAGGATTTACTAGAGTCTGCTTTTCGACCCGCGCTTGATTTACGTATCGCAGTCTGGCCTCCTCTTCTTCTAAAGCTTGCTCTAGTGCTGCCTCTTGATCTTCAACAAGAGGCTGACCATCAGCATCTATAATCCTCGTTGTAGTAACGATATCAGATAGGCTCGTCTTACTCTTAAGGCCCTCGACGGTGCCATGGTGTGAAGGAATAGAAATCGGTGCTGGTCCGGCATCTTCATCGTTTGTATTGATCTCATACTGATGAGGTTCATCAACAACCTCTGCAATAATTGAAGGTGGCTTTGATGCGGATGCCGCGCGAGCTGAGGATTGCTCTTTAAGTAATGCTTGAATCTTCTTTGAGGCATTTTTGGACGATTGCTGTTCTTCAACTTTATCGTCGTACACTTTCTCGTTATCCTCTTCCCCTTCTTGACCTAATTGTACACCTAGCTTGCCTTTAAAGGCTGACCATAGCCATGAATATCCTCCTTTTGCTTTTGATGGCGAAGTTGGACTTGTGGGAGAGTTCGGTGTGCGACTTCCGCCTTGCTCTGCGCTCACTACTCGATGAGCACTTTCAGCTGCTTTGCCTGCTTTTACGTTACTCTGACCCGGTTCGGCCTTGAATGTTACCTCCGTCGATCCTACCAGCGCTTTAGCTTTGCCCATATCGGACAATGGACGTAAGCCACGACTGATAGTATTGACACTGTATACCGATCCAGCGCTGGACTTTCTTCTTTCCATCTTTTCGGCCAGTACATTTTCACGTCCAAATGATTCATTCATGAGCGTGGAATTAGAAGTGGAAGAATTTATTGTTCCACTACGAGATAAAGTTGGCAAAATACTAATACGCTTTTGTCGAGGCGAGGCAGGCTCGTTTTGTCGATTCCAAACATCAATCGTTTGAGCGGTTGAAGAACCTTCCTCCTCTTCATGCGTGTCCAGCCTTTCATCGCGAGAGTCTAGTGAACGCAAAGTCAATCTAGAGTCACGAAGTGAGCGAGAAGACCGCTGATGTTTTGATGGAGTTTGTTGTTGCATTACTGGAGAGGAACCTGAAAGGCTTTCTTTCCTGCCACTACTCTGCTGAGACGATCCGTGTCGAATGCTTGAAGAGTTGGCAGGTTGAATTGCTTGTCTCACATGTGGCGGAGAAGAAGATAATATCTGCCCTGCAAGATTCTTCTCTGATACACCTTGCACCATGAGAGATCGGAATGTCGATGGTACATGTTCCAAATCTCGAAAAGTTTCTTTGTCAAATTGTTCTCGCAACAACCTATGCTGCTCACGGGGATTCATCCCAGTCGTGTCTCCGAATGTTTCGGGCAAGAAGGCGTAGAGCCGACTATGTCTTGCATTTGCACTTGACGAGAATGGCGTAAGCGCTGCTTGGCTACTTGAATGACTTCCAGATTTTCCCAGACTCGTACTCATCGCAACTACTCCTGGTAATCGACCGAAATCTATATACGGCAATGCAATATCGCTAATTTCATTTTCCATCAATCCAAGCATTTGAACTTCATGCATCTTGCATCGTGGCACAAAGCGATCTCCCCTAAATGGTTTATCTTGTTGCAAGTTATAAAAGGAACAATCAACCCAATGTGGAATACTGTAAAAATCTGTAAGAGGTGAAGGTCTTACGACTCCTGTAGCTGAAGTGTAACTGGCGGTAACTTGTTGATGCTGGTTTTGTTTATTCGGAGAATTATGCTTAGGATCGAAATATAGAGGGTCTGGATAGCTTGCTTGGGCGCTAGAGGTAGCATTGTGACTTCTTCCGCCGGATGTATTTGCTGTTGAGCTCCGCATAGATCTTTTTCTAGCAGAAGTGGAAGCTGAAGCTGAAGAAAAGGTATTTTGTGCGTTGGCTAAATCTGGCATGGGCACTTGACTCTGGAAGTGGAAAAGGGGCACAGAGTGTAAAGGCATTTTTGTCAAACACACCAGATCAAACCCGATGCCATTATCGATCAACCTCTCTGTCGTCAAGCGTAAGAGGTTTTTATTCACGTCAAAATGTCCTGTTCCTGCTGTTAATACTACCAGATCCAATCCAGTTCTGTTCAAATCTCGATCGACGTAGTGCTCATCGAAGGGATTGAGCGCCAAATTGATAGCCTCTAATATATTCCCCTCATGAGAAGCAGACAAAACGCCTGCTAAGAGAGCGTGATCTGTACGTAACAGATCTGCATGTCTTTCTTCCAGCCAGGGCGCTACTGCTGGACCAGAAACAGGCTGACGTAAGAGAAGAATATCGTGTCTGAACCGAAAGAATTCTTCTTTCAACATCGTCAAAGCAGTTTGCCAATCACAATCTGATTCAAGATCGACCATGACCTTATAATAATCTATGTACCAACGTCCTTTTCCTCCTTCTTCTTTGCGCAATGGCAATTCGACCTCTTGAAGCATGTGTAATTCTGATTCATCGTAATGAACTCTTGCGAAAAGAATGATACTGATCACATGAGTAGTATTTCCCGTCTGCCAACGCCTTATCAAGTCTGGCAGAAATCCTGATAATGCTTTCTCGTAGTACAATTCTCCATCTTCATCGAAATCCCACATTTCGGAAGCCATCTGAATGAAAAGGTTGTACTTTGCTGACTCTGATCGGAAGATTGCTCGTGTCTGTGGACCAACATATCCTGACATTACTTTTCTCTCATTGATAAATATTCTCCCAATCGTTGCACGAACACAGCCGGCAAGAGTCACCCTTTGACCCACATAAACGCATGTATCCTCCAAAAGCGTCAATAAGCGCCACATATCTGCCCGTCCGACATATTGATCACGGAAGTATAGCTCTATATGAGAGATAGTATGCTCAAAACGAGGAACCTTTGAAAGAATAACCTCGCATCGATTATGCAGGTGAAATATGTTGGCAATGTTTTTTGCAATACTGAGCTGTAATTGAGATCCGCTACGCTCTATACAATCCAAGTCTCCTACGGCTTGGCTAGCTTTGAAGAGAAACGATCTTTTGGACAGGCCCGCCATCCTTCTTTTGTTTGACTGACGATGATTAGTACCATGCCGATTACTGCTGCGTAGAGTACTGCCTTGATTCAGATGTCCAGTACCAGAAGTATTTTGTTCATCAATCACAGGATTGCCCATACTAGAAGTTTCGGGCAGCCTCACTTCCAGTAACTCTGATCCATCGCTCACCCCTCCAAATGCAGCAATCAAGTCAGGATTTAGTACCAATTCATGCGTACTAAAATTTGGCGGCTCATGTGTCCAAAGCAAGACTGGTCTTGAGGTGAGAACAGGTCGATTTAGTGAGGAGCTTGAAGTGCCTGTTCTACGTGATGAAGACCTCCTTCTTTCAGCTATACTATTCCTGTATGGCGACCTGGAATGAGAACTTGGTAAATTGAGGGAAAAGTTATCCAATCGTGGATTATGATGAGGCAGCGAAGAGCCACTGGGTATATGCGAATTCATTTTGGAAGTGGATCGAACAATGTCGTGGAGGAGTGCTGGTTTATATTGAAACGTCCATACTTTCCAAGAACCAAAATAATCTTGTCAAACTCTTCTAGTATGCTTTCTTTGAATTAAGCAAAGCCTCTCGATGGCCATCAATGATAAGAAGAGGAAGAGTCAATGGAGAAATTAAAAATCTTGCTTGTGGCCCGTGCCTGTCGGCCGATTCCTTTAAAGTCCTACAAAAGAGGCTTGGAATCTTTCATGGTTACAGTTTTTAGTGGGAAGAGGTTTGCTTGCTTGCGTGCGTGCGCACGCGCCTTGATTTAGGGGGCACTTTTACAGTCGTTTGTGAATGGAGGTTACATCCACACAGTTCTCCTATCCAGAACGCTTGGGAAGCAAAATCCAAATCTACGCATCCTTCACCATCATAGCCATTAACGTTTAGACTTAAAGTATCCGCTCTCTTATATTGGCAAGAAAGCGTATAAGCAGGCATTGATCAGACGGGCAGGCTTTCACCTACATTCTATCACTCTATCGCCTTTTACACTCTTTGTGGAAATTCTATCAAAATGGCTGAAGCACGTTTGTCTGATCGGGAGCTTTTTGAGCTCAACTCAAAAGCAGCTGTGCAAAATTACGACGTCGAACCTAGATTAGATTATCGTACTGTTTCAGCTATCAATGGTCCTTTGGTCATCTTGGATAACGTCAAATTTCCTTCATACAATGAAATCGTTTCTCTAACCTTACCAGACGGTTCACAACGTGGAGGTCAAGTATTGGAAGTTTCGGGGAACAAAGCGGTCGTTCAAGTGTTTGAAGGTACTTCGGGTATCGATGTTAGAGATACACACATCGAATTTACAGGTTCGAGTATGAAGTTGCCAGTTAGTGAAGATATGTTGGGACGTATCTTTAACGGATCTGGTAAACCAATCGATAAAGGACCTAAAGTGTTTGCTGAAGATTATCTTGACATCAACGGATCTCCTATCAACCCATACGCTCGTGTTTATCCCGAAGAAATGATCCAAACCGGTATCAGTACGATCGATACGATGAATAGTATCGCTCGTGGTCAAAAGATTCCTATCTTCAGTGCTGCTGGTTTACCTCACAATGAAATCGCTGCTCAAATTTGTCGTCAAGCAGGTTTGGTCAAAAAGGGCGATCAAGATGGTGCACATGGAGCTAAACCAAGCAAAGGTATTCATGATGATCATGAAGATAATTTCAGTATCGTGTTTGCTGCTATGGGTGTGAATATTGCAACAGCAAGATTCTTCCGACAAGATTTCGAAGAGAACGGAAGTTTGGACAGAGTCACTCTTTTCCTCAATTTGGCAAACGATCCTACTATCGAACGTATTATCACACCTCGTCTTGCACTCACTACGGCAGAATACTTTGCTTATCAATTGGAAAAGCACGTCTTGGTCGTTTTAACAGATATGACATCTTACGCTGATGCTCTTCGTGAAGTGTCTGCTGCTCGTGAAGAAGTTCCAGGTAGACGTGGCTATCCTGGTTACATGTACACAGATTTGTCAACCATTTACGAACGTGCAGGACGTGTGCAAGGCCGTAACGGATCGATTACTCAAATTCCTATCTTGACCATGCCTAACGATGATATGACCCACCCGATTCCCGATTTGACAGGATACATTACCGAAGGACAAATTTATATCGATCGTCAATTACACAACCGTCAAATTTATCCACCAATTCAAGTATTGGGATCTTTGAGTCGATTGATGAAGAGTGCCATCGGAGAAGGAATGACACGTAAAGATCACGGTGATGCATCTAATTCTTTATATGCATTATATGCTACAGGACGTGATTGTGCAAGTATGAAAGCAGTCGTTGGTGAAGATGCATTAAGTGCAGAAGATAAATTGAGTTTAGAATTCTTGGATGCATTTGAAAAGAGATTTATCGCCCAAGGACGGTACGAGAACCGAACGATTGTCGAATCACTCGATATCGCATGGAGTTTGATGAGAATGTTACCCAAAGAAATGTTGACACGTGTTAATCCCAAGATTTTGAAGGAATTCTATGGTCGTCGTGCACAAGGAAGTTTGAAAAAGGCTGCAGAAGAAGCTGATCAGAGTGCAAAAGTGGATGCAAACAAGAAGAAGGATAAAGGAACCCGTGATGGTGAATCCAAATTGATCGATGATGAGTAGATTATATACAACTCTCTTGTTCTTGGTTTCCTATATCCTCATTTATCGGCGTCGGCCTGCATTTTACTATTTCACATATCTCATGAGCAATCAATATACGATCTTAGAAATTCGCATGGAGTCTGAATAAAAGTTTAATTGATATTGATTAATTGACCATTCGACTCGGCTCACGTGGTTCATCTGAGAATTAATCTAGAATAAGAATGATTGTGATTTGGAGATATTTCGGATTTTAAAGATTGCATGGGAAACATTCTTATCAATTAAAAGCCGAATTAAGAGTGGGGTTTAATTTATGAATAACCCTTGAAGTTGGTTTAGCGTATACGAGAAAACGCTATTGAATTGGCTCAATTCACTAGTGCATGTATGAATGTATGATCATGTAATAAATATTCCGATCGTACGTATATTGCAGCAAAGCGCTGCGCAGCGCGCAATTGTCCATCCCTGATTTTTTTTATAAAATTCCCAAGAAGCCGATTTCATGAAAAAGATAATTTAACCGATTATTTATTGTGCTTTTTTAAATGCAATTTAAGATTTCATTATAAACTTCCCGTGTTTGGAAAATAGGCTATCCGCAATTAATAAATGTATACTACATATGTAAGAGGCTTGATCATTTGCTGAGATTGGATTTCGAGATGTATTTGGTAAAACTCAGAGCGGAGATGGTATGAATGAGCCAAGCACGAAAAAAAGGAGGCGTTCAATTACCAATTTAATGAAAATTTTTGTATAAAAAATATTTAATCGGAGACCAAAGCTATGATTGAATGGCATTGTATATATTCAATTAAATAGCTTTGATTGGATTCTTCAACTCCTTTGTTAACATGGATCTTGAACGAAAGAACTCCGTCTGTGTGGCCTTTTTAAAATAACAAAGGGTATTTATTTTTGACCCACTTTCTCTCGTATACGTACCTTTTTCAGATCTTGTTGCTTTGTTTTGCATGTCTCAAAACAGACAGGCCCGGGGGAGGATCTATGTATGTATTGTGCAATTTCTAAGGGGCTAGAACACGCACGGTTTAGGAGCCGCTTTATTGTATTAGACGCGAGCGCCCACGCCTATATATGCGCTGCGCAGCGCCGGCGCACCTCCCTATGAACAAGGCTACGTATGTATGGCATGATTTCATATTTAAAACGCCGATTGTATTTTTATCCGGCAAAGTGTAAGTGCACCAACGCTTGGAACAGAAGAAAAAAAAAACTTTTTTCCCACTCCTGTTTTCGGCCATCTTGGCACTGAAGAAATTAGATACAATTTGGGCGTTTGCCTGCATAAACAAATCCATGGAGAAGGGAAGCGTAAAACAAAATTTTGTCTGACAGACAAAGTCCTACCACACAATGGGGGTTCAGAAAGGTCATTTCACACATTCTTATGCATCTCTGTCGGTCATTCGGGAAAGAATTAGAAAAAGAGTGAAACCTTTTGTTTGAAGTATGTATGAATGTACATATGTACATAGAGTGAGTTTCTTTTTTGTTTGGGCAGCATAGGTGTGATAAAGTGCTTCCGGAAGTAAATGAAGTGAATTGTTATCAAGAGCATACTGTAATTTGTCTTGCGGGCCTACTATCTTATTCGATCTGTTTCAATCGTCACCATCATAGTCGCGGTCACCGGGAATCGCTCTCATCATCTTCATCTCTTCTTAGTATCGAATCAAAGGCGGTACTGGCAGCCGCTTTCGAAAATCTCGCGATAGAACATCACCTAAAGCTAAATTCTCTCCTCTCAAAAAGGAGGTCAAGGGTGAAAAGCTCATAGCATTCATTCATCTCCTTGCTCGATAAACAACTCTCCCCCACGTTCAGAAGCCGAATAATAGTTTTCAAACTTCACCGCCTTCTTGACGCTTTTTGTACGGCCAAACAAATTCAATAAACGCAAGTGGAATCATAAGAAGATTATTGCGTACGATTTCTTTTCATCGTCTAAATCACCGAATTTCGAGAATACCGCCAGTGTTTGTTGCATTCCGTCTTTTATCATTTCAGGAACACGAAATTGATTCGACACTGCCTTCGTTTGTTCATTGCATACAGCCTCTTCTGATCAACAACTGTCATTCTAGGCAATTTTTCAAACGCATTTATCCACTTCCAAGTCACTTCACATATTTACGCAGAAGGTCAAAAGAATCACATAGAAATTTTGATCGATCGCAAAAGACTTTTTACGGCTATCCGCAATCTCTCAAAGCAGGATCAACTATCCCGATAGAAGCTGATCGACGATCGAACATCCTACTCGGACCGTACGAATTTGGTTATATCATCAAATAAAAGCACGAATCTTCGGATAAACGATTGTTCGGAATAGCAACTTACGTCACTGTCTTGTACCGTTATACAGTGTCTTTTTTCACATTTGCATCTCTGACCCCACTGTTACAGCCGTCTTGAAGCTGTACCTTCGGCGCCGGTGTTGAATAACGTACGTTGCAAACTGTCCTTGTCGCGTCACAGCCACTGCAACAAAGCCCAATTGTGGCTCTTCAATAAAAGCACAAACTCGGCTTTCTACCACTCTCCTTCACGGGCGATAAGGTTAAAAAGCTTTATTCATTAACGGCTATTCGTGATCCGAAATAATAAACAATTTCACTTCATTCGTACTAGACTGCAATCCTGTGATTGGCAGCGTGAAAAAAAAATTATTAACGGAAAAGAGCAAATTTCGAAGAGCGCTGTGCAAGGTTTTGGTAATCTGTACAAACAAACACAATAAACGGTTCCATCGCTCACATTTGGTTTGTCAGATTTTCGTTGCCAATTTTCTTCGAAATTTGGATCCGCTATTCTTGGATTTCTGAAGAGGAAAAAGATATAAAGAGTGTCGTCATTGCAACCCCTCTCTCAACTTCTGTAGAGGGGCATTCATTTTACGCGCCACCTAGCCGGTAAAGCGGACGAAAAAGGAGCATCAAAGTGGGCGTGGTCGTATCACATTCGAAGACGAACGCCCCCCGCATTAGAATTCCTTTTCGCTCCTGACCGTTTCATGCAAGCCTTATAACGTCATTGTGTGCTTGCCACCCTTTCGACTTGGGGACTTGTTGGATGACTGTGTAAAAATTTACCATCATCTCGATTTCATCCTTTGCGCCATCGTCTTTCTTATTCGCTTTTTACCCTACACCTCATATTTTCATCACAATGAGTGGTGAAGGATTATCACAACGTGGAGCAGAATTTCAACTGCAACCTGTTCCTGCTTCAAAACGGAAGCGAAGTACAGCCAACAATGAAAAGCCAAGGATATGGTCAACAGCTGTTCAACAGCCAACAAGACATATCGTACCTTCCAACAAGCCTGTACGTATGCGAAGGTCACAAAGTCTGCCAAATATGAAGGCAAAGTATTCCTTGGACCTATCCTCCAATGCGCAACATAGCATCGCAATTCCATCAAGAATGGCTCAAGCTTGGAATCCAGCAAGAGGGTGGAAGATTGCTTCAACTCAACAATCTCAACCTAATCATGCATTGATGGCAGGCGGTTTATCTTCGTCTGGCTCTTCCAATATTGCAGGTCCCTCAGGATCACCAGAGCAAGTACACTATGCCAGCGCAACTCCAGTCACACTCGCAAGTCCAGCTGTACCTCATCAGAGTCCAACCGTTTTCACTCCTTCAGTCTTTCCGCCTATCAATTCACAAACACTAAAGGAACTTGATCTTCACGAGATTTTGAAAAACCCACAATTACGTCACGATTTGGTATTTGATGCAGATCTGCAATTTCGACCAAACTTTGACGGGGAAAGAGGGAAACGGAAGAGGGACGTTTGCAATAAGTATTGGCGTGCTGTTCAAAGGGAAATACAAAGCAGATGTGCTTGCACTTCTTTCTACGGAGGTTTGGAGTTGCCATGTGTATGCGCATCTAGTCGTCGTCGTGGAAGCGGTCTAGGAATGCAACCTATTGCTGATCCGCGCTTCTTTGCGCGTATACCAAACTTGATTGCAGAGTTGCGCTGTATCTGCTTATCTATCCTTCCAACGTCTTCAGGTCGATCGTTCACAAATGATCCAATCGCATCTGCACCTGCAATGAGTAATGGCAATTCTTTTGCTAATCGTCAACGAGATGCATTATTACTGCATCGCAAAGGTCTTCGAAATGAACCTCAAACAGCACAGCCACAGAAGCCAAGTAATAAATCTACTGCAACTCCATCGACACCATCTTCAGCATTCATAAATTCCTCGCTTTTTGCATCTCCAATCACCCATGCTAGCGATGAACAAGCAATTATCGTACAATGTCTCGATCCAGGCCTGATTATGCAACAACTGTACTATGGCGGTTTGGATATAACCGGTCTAGTCACCACAGTTGGTTCCATCTTAAAACAACATTGTGCTCCTATGCGAGATTCTTTGATCGACAACATGATCGAGACCGTAACCAATCAAGGCGATGTGACTAGAAGTCTACGACAATGCTTTGAAATCTTGGAGTTGATGAAATTGGACGTGGCAAATCACCAATTGAGCACCAGTCGTATCTATTTGGTGGAAACAGCCGCCGAATTCGAATCCAGATGGTTCCGTGATCAAGTTTGTCGTGGTAAACTTTCCGTTCAAAGGACGGTGAAATGGTTCACCGATGCAATGTCAAAATATGCTGAAGAACTCGATGCTTCGATCAGCAAGACAGAACGTATCTCAAAAGCATTTGATGGAGGAGTGTTGGATTTAATTTTTGATCCGCCAAGCGCTTCCGCACCAAAGGCTACTTTTGGTAATTTCTCTGCGCCTTCACGGCTTTCTTCCTTACATCCAATGGGTGCCCAAGCTGTTGCTTCGATGACTTACCCCGAATCGTTTCAATTCGATGCCTTTCGCTTATTGACATTCCATGGAGAGGTTACAGATATTACAGTCGTTAGTATGTTATTGCTACTCTATCGTCAATTGGCATGCTCGCCTCAAAATCTTGCTTCGACCAAATTACCATTTGATGACGAATCTTGTAAGCCAAGCGCTTCAGCTCTAAGTGCATTGGCATATGCTCAACAAGGTAGTATCAAGGGTGAGATTTGGACATTATTACGAGAAGCCGAGGTAGAAAGATCAGCACAAGATCGTACCACAGCAAGCACAAATACGACTATCGTTCCTCCCACACCTGGTGGCGTCGCAAGTAGAGTGTTAGATAGCAGGTTAACCTCATGGAGAAAGGTAGTTGGTGATATTGTTTTGCAAATTGCAGCACGAGCAATACAAGTGCAAGTAGATGCACGCAAACAGCAGATGCAAAAGCAAGGCAAAATCTTGGATGCGGATGCAGAGGTCTCTATTGAGGAATTGGCACCTTCGCAAGCAACGATTGATCTTTTGACAAGGTGGTTAGAAACGAATATCCATTCATCAAGTCCAATGTTCAAATTGTGTCGCACTCGTGTTCGCAATTTGTTAGCAAAATTGACCGTCACACCTCCTGCTGGTACTGCTATTCCTTCGCCTCTTGAATCACCTCATACACCTTCACGTTTGAGTCGCAAACGATCTGCGATTGAACATGGTTTGCCTTCCGCAAAGCGTGTGCGACTTTGTCCTCCTCCCATTTCGCCACGCGAGCCAATTGCAAGTGTGATTCCTGATGCTGGAGATTTGGAACCATTTGTGGCAGAGATGGAATTATTAGCAGAAAGGATCAAGAAAGTCAAATCGTTCCACTTACAAGTTTATCGATCTCACTATGAACATATGGCCGCTTCACATCACCAACGAAAAGCACAAACTCAAAGACAACATTCTCAACTTGCATCCACAACAAAGCAACATCCCGTTGTATTTGTAGATTCATCTGTCATGTCTTCAGAACAAGAACAAGCAGTTCAACAAGCTCCGCAAGAGCAAGAACAACAAAAAGCATAATTGCATTTAAACTTACTATATCTTCTTCGCTTTTATGATTATTTCAGTGTCATTCTCCTACCGAGTTACCTAAATTATCCTTTATTTTGTCTCAATCTTATACTGATACCTATGCGCATCTATCTGTTTCCTTTCCGCTGCATTTTGTAATACTTACGTACATATCTTGGCAATCAATCGAATTTCTTAAGATATAATTGATCAAAAGATTGATTGGGTATATAAAATGGGTATAATAAAAGTACAAAAATTTCCCATGATCAAGCTCTTCCTTTCTTGGCTGCAACTGTGTGTAACATCGTCGTTCGACGGGCTGCTCGAATTTCGGCAGCTGAAGTTGCATCTGATTGTTCTTCCTTTTTACCTCTCCTTTCTCTTCGTTTAACAGAACGAAGGACTTTTTCGAAATGCCATTCGCATAACCTTCTTCCGTCATAAACGAAATAATCATGTAAAAGATCTTTACAGAATTCTTTTCCATTATCAAACTGACAAGTGAAACAATGTTGATGAAATCTTTCACCTGTCTCGGTCAATTGACGACATTGACCTTCAATGCCTGAATTGCAACCTTGACAAATTGTACCGTTTAACATATGATAATGTTGCGAACAATATGCTGCATTTTCGAAAACATAAAATGTACCATCATCAAAAGTGGCATCGCACTGTAAACATGAAAAACATTCACGGTGAAAAAGTCCTGTCAAAGCTCCATCTTTACTGCGAACGCCAACTGTGCGAATAGCTTGCTTGCATTTCCTGCATTTCTCCAGATATAATTCTGCATAATCATCTACGCAGAACATCTTTCCATCACGTTCGACGATCGGTTGACCTTTCTTAAAGGTGGATAAACAAACACTACAAAGTTTATGCTCTCTTGTATCTGTTGTTCTCGTTCGCGAAACCATCGGTCGAGCATTCTTTGAAGAAGGAATTACATCTTGTCCTTTAAGAATAATCTCAGCTGCTTTTGTAACCGTTCGATTTCTTTGCTTCAATGAAGTTTCAGAAGGTCTTCTTACGTGATGTGGAACACGTTCGGAATGGTGGTGATCATCATGTTGACAAGTACCTTTCTCTTTGACACCTCTCTTCTTTGATTTTGATACGGGAGAAGATTCATTGTTAATATCGTTCATCAATCCTTCGATATCGTCCAAATTGATCTTCTTCTTTGTGGGTGAATTAAATTTACGATGGGCCATATTAGCCGTACTGCTCACCATCTCATTGCTGGAGCTTGGCGTCAAGGTTTCAGGTATTTGTTTTACGAATAAAGAAGAAGCTGAAGATTTTGTGCTTCTTGTCGAGACTGTGGATGATTCTGAATCTGCACCACGTCGATGTGATCGATTCTGCGCAAATTGTTCAATCGGTGAAACATTTTTCGTTCTTGCTTCTCTTTTCGCTGCTTGATCCAACAACGCTTGCTTCTTTGCCGCCCTTTGCGCTTCAATTTGCTTTTTGCGTTCTGATCTTTGTCGAATTTCCTCTTCATCTTCTGCACTCAAAGTACCATCAGAGCCAACCAAGGGAGACAAATTCGATCTTGGTGAATAATTTGCATTTGAAGGTAACTTTTTTGTGTTCAAAAGTGGAGAAGAAGACACGCTAACACTTGTAGCCGTCAAGGCTGGCGATAAAAAGTTACGATTTCCACCTTCTTCACTTGCTCTTTCGTATCGATCAAAGAATGGAGATCTGGTTGAAAGATTTGAGGTGGTAAGAGGTGTACTTTGATCCGGCATTGGTGAACATGTTCGGCTAGAAATTGAATCTGCTCCTCTTTGTAAGAGTGGTGACCGACAAGCATTCCTGACGCATTCATGTTGCACTAATTCTTCAAACGGTAATTGATCACCACAATCGGCACAAGTAGCTTGAGGAAGTGGTTCTAAAATTGTTTGACGGACCACCATCCCATTTGCATCACCACTCAAAGGTACCGATAAACTTGCAGGTGAATCGACTACATTTGATTGACGTCTGAAAGCGGTATCATCTGTTGAACGAATATGTTCTGGTTCCTCGTAATCATCATCGTAAACAGTCGCTCTTGCATTAGTGGCAGTTGATGCTCGTTGTTGCATAACCCCTTTTGTCTCAGGAACCTGTAACATCAACCCACCAAATCCGTCAGATACCATTTGATTAGGTTCTTCTTGTTTTCTGTAATCTTGCTGTCTTGCCGTACTTTGTGAATCTGTGTTTTGTCTCCTGGACGTCTTGTGCTCCTTCGGTTGAGTCGCATATCCATCGGAAGTGTAACTCCGGGAAGGAATGTTTGCATTTCTCGATCCTCCACTCCTTTGCATTTCATTTTGTTCATTTTGCAACCGTCTATCTGAAGGACCTTGTTGCATGTGCGTTTGATTATCAAACTGTTGATTATGATCTTGCCATTGAGATCTACTTTCAGGAGACTCGTCATGATATTGATGACCATAATCAGTTGGGACATGTTCATGCTGATTTTGTTGTTGATATTCGGATGCTCTTATTGATTCTTCGTATTCTCTTTGCATACGTTGTTGTTCGGCAAGTAAATTATCCTGTTCTGCTTGCCATCTTCTTTGCTGCTGTGCTTTTTGTGCGGCCATACGTTGTGCTAATCTTCTTGCTCCAACTCCTGCCATACCTGGCCCTTCGTCCTCTTCCCCTACATCTACTGCTTGATGAGCTGCATAGCCGTAATCGTACGGGCTATGTACGTGTTGATATGACGGTTCAAACATGGTCGATCCGTGATTATGATGATTATTATAATTATTTTCTGTATAAGATTGATGATGGTCTTGATAAGCCATTGTCAAACACTTGAATGAATGCTTTTCTATCTTGCATCAATGGAATGTGAATGACCTATAAAATTATTCCTTGTCCGAATTGCCATTGAAAATCAGGGTAAAAATGGTGCATAAACGCCGATAGGGGCACTGTTTAAAGGCGTATTTAATTCAAGTCGTAAGGATGTTTGAATGGGGCGGGAAACGAGGAAAGGATGATGCAGTTTTTATAGAAAGCGCCCCTTTGTACCTCGATGATGTATTCGAAAAAGAGGGTATGACGCATAAAAGAAACGAAAGAAAAGGAGAACCGAAGAATGGATATTGGATTAATGATGAAACCCCTTTTGAACGAATATTTTAGGTAAGGCGTGGTGGATTAAAGGATGATGGTATAAAAAAGTCGCCGCTTTTGTTCTTCGAAAGAACGGTACCGAATAAAAATGAATAAATGAAATATCGAACGCGAAAAAATGAGTTGACGTGCCAACTAAAAATTGCCGAATGAATGCCAAGGCTTGCCTTTTACTCCGCTTTTGTTTGGATTAGTACACGGAGCGGTGACGATTAACTGTATATGAATGTTATTGAAACAAAGTGAGAAATGATTCTCATTTCGTTGACGAGAAAATGTGTGAATGATTACTTACGAGTTGTTAAAAAAGGATCACGTATTATGATCTTAGAATAGTACACCCTGATCACTGAGAATGCAGGTGACCCGGAAAATAAAGGATAACCGATTTTTTGATGCAATAGGAAAGTCTCACTGAACCAGATTATCTCCCTCTTTGCATGCGCCGTTCTTGCCAAGCAGTCCCTTAAGAATGGCAGATCTGCATTCCCCAATTTGCCGGCGGCAAAAAGAATGAAATACCAAGAATAAATTACGTCCCGATCTAAAACAATAATGCATTAAGAAGGGTCAGTTATCGATTTCCCACAAAGACAAACATCTTTACTACATGCAATGAAGATCAAAAGATGACCGACCATTATTTTTTTTTTTTGGCAAAACGAGCTTTAATTTTGAGCTTTGAGTGAACCAACACGAAAATTGCGCGCGTTCTTTTTACACGCGTCGCACAGCCGTCTCATGCCCTCTTAACACAGGTGAAACAATCAGCCTGCCTTATGCTAGGGGTTGGCACGCCGCCCGCGTTGGCGCCAAACGTGGCTGGAACGATAGAACTGTGGCTATGGTACTGTACTGTAATATAGGCTTACACGGCAATACTCACTGGAATATTTGGCTTGGCCTTGCGAAAGGGTTTCGAGCAAGTCGTGTGATCAGTGATCAAAATGAGATTAAGTTGTGATGATGGTGATAATGAGGAGGAGGAAAATATTTGGTAAAGATACACACATACATAGATGCAAATGTGAATCAGGGGCAAAATCTTATTTGATTCTATGTCCATATCAATAATCATGTTTGTTATGCAACTTCGACAGGAAACTCTACGTTTTTTGACGAAAAGAAAATAAGCTCATATTCATACAGATGCATGATATCAGACTAGACTATCCAACGTTTCTTATATTAGAACATACATATACATACATACATATGTAGATAGATGGATTTGGTATGTATTTTGACCGCTTTGCCGTTGATGTGATTGACACCTGCATACATACATATTAAGTGGGGAGCCTAAGGATAATCATGCTGCATCGGAGATCTTTTGATGGTATGCGGAAGAAGTTATTTTCTTGTTCCTTTTGATTTATTTTAGCCTGCATATGAATTCTTATCTTCTTCATCAATCATTGCATGCATTGCATAACTTAGAATTAGAGAAAAACGCTCTAAAAGAGATGCTCGATTAATTAAATTGGTTGTAATATGCACTACGCTGCGCTAAGTTTAAATTTGTCCGTCCGGCATTCCGCCTTGTTTGCGCGCTGCACTGCACTTTTTGGGTTAAGCTTTTTATAGTTAGGCACATATATAGACTAAATCGACCCAAAGAATGGAACTAAGAATCTGCAAGCGTTTCAATTTGGAAGTGTAATCTAACCTTTCTTTTTTTATTCCGCTTGCCTGCCGGCTCATTTTTGGATTGCTCGTTAGGCTCGCGCGTGTGTGTGCCATCGTGCTTGGACTCCAAGGTCTAACCGTAGGAAATAGTCTACATATGTACATAAATGTGTATGCATGCATTCACGCAGACCCGCAGACCCGAATAATAAATGAATAGATTGAATGAATAATCTGGATCCATTTTATCAAGACTATGTATGTGCTCGCATAGTGTGATGGCAGAAATTAATTTATCCTCTTTCGGCAAGTAGCTTAAACATTATTCTTGATTTCACCTGAAAGATGGAATATTATTTCTAGATCTCCGACAATTTATACACATCTTTTACACTAGAAAAGCGTAAATCTCGTCAATTAAAGATTCAAGGTAGAAAGTATGATACAGTAAGACGGATGAATAATAAAAATACAGTAAAAGTGACGCATACATTCATCTTTGCTGTTGTTGTTGTACGCTACATTGCATTTCAACACCAAAGTATGGTCCATCATGATCGTCAAGATCAAATTGACCAAAATGAATTGTATTTGAACAATCGGAATTTTCCTGTCCTGGACAAGATAATGTGTTTGTTGATTGTTGTGTGCTGCTGGATGATTGAATCCAAATTTCTCCTGAAGCTTGTCGAAAGCCAAAAGATTGAAATGGAAGATGTGGAACAGGATCACGTTGATTAATTATATGTTTTTGATTTGGTAAAATTTCATCTACAAGGTTTGCGAATTGTTGATTTCCAACTCTTGGTGAACCGAATAAAATTGTTTCAACTTTTGTTGTTGAATTTTTAAATTTATTTTGAATTGCTAATGCATCAAAGAGTGAAATTGCTGCTCCTAAACTATGACCTGTAATTGTGATCGTTTGATTTGGATTTTGTTTTAAAATGTTTTCAATTTGTGAAAGTACAGCATCTGATGTTTGTAGCCATGCATTTTGAAATCCATCAGCAACAGAAATCGGTTCAGCATTTTGCTCTTGTTGACCACCCGTTACCTTTTTTTCAATTTTAGTCAAGGATGTATGCATTGAAACTTGATTCATTCTAATATCATTTTCAACACTTGCAGCAGAAGATTTGTTTGTTCCTTGATGTGCAATCACAATTCCTAAACTTGGACTTTGTGCAATGAAAACCATTTGTGAATTTATTCCATCTCCAGCTTTCCAAATCACTTTTCCATCTTTTCCAACTTTTGATCCTTCCTGTAATCCTGTACAGTAACTGGAGAAAGAAAGAGTAACAAGTTAGTATTTATAAGTAAATGTGCATTTCCTCTTAAACGAAATACTCACGCATCCGCTGCAAATGTTGCTATAGAAGCATATTGATCCGATTCACTTTTAGCCAATAGAGAAGGGGCTTTATTGTTTGTTGAAATAGGAGCTGCATATACTTGTACTTGACAAAGACTTAACCAAATCAAGCAAACCGAAAAAGTTGTCCTGATAAACAATGATAACATTTGTTATGATGATCAATGGCCTGCCTTGATTGAATGATTGATGGAGTGATAACTTAAGGTTGAAGGAGGAGGTGGTAGAAAGGATGAAACAACCAAAAATCCAATCAACACTTTACATCCATCCATTATCATCTTCTGTTTCAATTTTAATTTATCTTATCAGGAACATAATCCGGTTAAACGGATTCGATTTTCAGGAACAACACACTGTACACCTGCATCATTCTGAAACCAACATCTGTCGATCAAAAGAAAGAAAAAGCCGGATCGAGTTTAATAGCTTACTTTTACTCTCAATGTAGTTAGCCTATTTTTTTTTTATTTGACCAGATTCGGTTTACATAAGCGCTACTCTTTACGCGTTTGCGTGTTGCTGGTAAAGGTCACGTGTTGTTTCTGTTTGCTTAATGGACCGCCCAAAGCCTTAATTAAGCATATCCCCTTATTGTGCCGCGCTTTAACTTTTTTAAGGAAACGTGTGCTTATTTAATCTTATTGCTCAGCATATATACCGAATTAAAGCACCGCATGAAAACTGCTGAGATGGAGGAGGGGTGGCGGCAAATCAAAGCTACCTTTCAATACCCATCCTACTACCTATCCGATTTAAAATTTTATCATGGCCGTTGTTAATTCGACGACAAAGTCAAGCGTGACTTCATCAAGTGAATCTAGTGCAAGTCATGATGGTACTGTTGAACAAGTTCCATCATACGAAGAGGCAACAAGTTCAAGACCTCCACAACCAAGTAACTCAGGCTTACAATACAATAGTATAGCAAAAGGCGCTCCTCCAGCAATACCTTCAAATCAAGCAAATACATCTTCTGTTAATGATTCACAAAGACTATATCCATTCCCAAGTTTAGGAACAGAACGTGAAGGATACGGTCAATCACCTTATCAACCTGATGGAACGTTAAGAATTCCAATTGGCTCAACATCCTTAAATCAATCGGGCGAACCAAATTTACCTTCTCCCGCTTCACAATCAAGACGTGGTCCTCGTGCCGGAAGAAGATTTTGCACTGCTTTCTTTTGGGCTGTGATTTTGTATATGTGCATCGTTAGCATTTACGTTGGTTTGGATGGAAATCATATCGATCGTCCAACACATCCTCATCCTCCTTCTAAAGGAGGACCGCCAGGTTGGCATCATCATCATGGCGATAAAGATGAAGGAAAAAAGCATCGTCATGGGGACAAAAGTTGGTTTGCTAAGAGATCTTTAGCTCTTTCATCTTGGCAATCTCAGTAGATAACTCATTCCGACATAAAGATTCCTTTTTGCTTTTTGTTCATTCTTTGGATATTATTGTACATTTTATATTTGTAAGATATATTGCTAATTCTACATGCATTCCAGCTATGCTCTTGCCTAATTCAAAGGATCGAAATCTGTCCAGGCAGAATTATTTGCTCCTCTCATATTGTTCTGAGCTGCAGAACCACTTTTAGATGTTGGCTGTAAAACACTTCCTCCCCATCCTGGAGGTCCACCAGGCGTATTTGCTTGCTTTACTGGCTGGCTCGGGGTTACAGCCGGGGCAGCAGGAGGCATGCTAAATTGCGATCCTAATGAAGATGTTTGTGGCACTAGAGGAGGTAGACCTGCAAACGAATTTGTCGTTAATGCTAAAGGCGAAGAGGAATTAGTGTTGCTACTGGCTGGAGTCAAGGAGATGTTATAATTAGGTCCTGAAGCACTGCTACCTCCAAATCCGCTCATATTTGTCGAAGAAGAAGAGGGTGATAAGGTATTGCCTGACCAGCCAGGAGGAGGAGCAACATTTGGCTTGCTTGGATTGGAAGATGATGACAAATTTGAAGTGAACGATGGTCTACTGACTGGATTGTTAATCGGCGGAGGAGCAATGGTACGATTACCACTGAGCGAAGAAGGTGTTAAAGTATTTGTGCTAGATGATGTGTTAAATCCGTTATTTGCTGGCTTTGTTGATCCAGTATGCGAAGGTGTGATAGTAGGTGTCATATTTTGTGCCGGCGTTGAAACAGAAGTAGAATCTAAATCATCCCATGACATAACATCCAACACATTTCCACCTACAGGCATATCCCTTGCAACTTGTTGACCACCTGCTTTGGCAGAGCCTACAAGAGTGGCGAAATCAACATCACCGGAAGGCGTCAATCCTGATATATTGTCACTACCTCCAGCCGAAGATCCAGCAACATAACTCTCTGTATGATCTTGCATTCGCTTTTGCTCTTGTAAATGTTGCAAATGCTCTTTCTTAACCCTTTCACCCATTTCATCAATCGCTCTCATGAAACGTTGAAATTGCTCTGCAGTTAATTGAGGTCCCATTGACATCGCCCAAAGCTGAGGAATGATGGAAGTTGCAAGCGTTTCCCGATCAACTTTCTTAGCCATAGCATCATGAACAGCAAGAGTGGCTACCATCACTGATGGTTCACGAGTTTTGATTCGTGCAAGGATAGGAACCAATTTCTCCGTTAGGGTATACTTGTCCAAAACACTGATCATCGAATGAAAACAGATCAAGGTATTGCACTTGACGGAAAGTACTCTGGTTTTAGTAAAAAGTGTTGCAATCTTGGGGAACAAGACCTCTTTGACATGCGAATATTCTAGCACTTCACATAATCGAGGCACTGTCTGCAAGGCTTTCTCTTGTGATGGAACACTTTCTGCTTCTAAAGCAGAATACAAAAGTGGAGTTACCTGTTCTCTGAACACCGGTGGAGATGTCTTGGATACGAATAGCTCAATCTGCTCTAGTAAGATTAGTTGATTTTGCGGCGGATCTTGTACATTAAAAAGAGGTTTGAGCTTTGGCAAGACGTTTGTTGTAAACTCGATCGAAGAAAGATTCTTTGAGATGACAAAGACGTTTGGTAAGATGAACGGTAGTAAAGTACGATCGTTCATCAACTCCAGCAAAGCCGGTAAAACCTTTCTACGTAAAAGACGATCGGAGAATTGATCTAAAATCCTTAATAGTCCTTTCAAGAAAGAAACACGTTCTTCTTTTGTTTTCCCAGCAAAATTATCCCGTTCCATAAATTTGAGTGTTTGTGTAAGCATGTTGTTGAAATATTCTGAACGTTGAAAGGCGGAAGCATCTGGCCTTGCTCCTGGGTATCGTGTGAGAAGTGTGGAGAGCACATTAATCAAATCCCTTCCCATCCTTTGCCATGTGCTGGAAGATGCAACCGTTCCAAGATTATCGGCATTTTGTCGGATGTTCTGTAAACTGTTTCGATTTCGGAAGGGTGGTTCGCCTTTATTGTGAGCAGCAAACATAACGCATCCTAGAGAATAGATATCATTCGCAGGTTCACGCTTTTCGTCTAGTGCATATTCTGGTGCCAAATAATCGAAATTTCTACTCAAAGCTGCTGGTAGACTTGGATCGTAATCCGGGTATTCAAATGGTGTTGGTGATCCATCAGGTTGTTTCAAAGGTGTCAAAAAACCAAAGCCTGACAATTTCCAATCGCCTTTGACATTGACTAGAATTGCATCAGGTGTTAGATTTCCATGTACTAGTCCGGCACCATGTAAGAATTCTAATCCTCTCGCAACTTGTAAAAGTCCCTTTTGTATTTCGATCTCGTCCAATTGGAGACTATCACTTGCCCTTCCCGAGGATTCACTTGCCAGTAAAGCTTGAGATAGAGAAGCCATGACTGGCTCTGTTGCAAAAGTGAGTTCTGAACGTACTTCTTCCAATGGTTCAGCTACTTCAAGGATGCATGGATGCCTTAGACGTGTCAAAGAAGATGCTTCCTTCTTCAATACTTCTACCACTAAATCTTTACTTCTCCCTCTTGTTGTTACTACATGAGACCAAACGCTAACAGAAGCTTTTTCATTATTAGACGAAGTACTCGCTTGTCCTGTGCCATCACTACTTCCTTCTCCATTCGCAGCCACATTCGGCGTTGATGGTCTTGCTAACGAAGCCAATCCTCCAGCTGAGCGTATAGCTCTTTGAATTTTCCATAATCCTGCATGTGTTGTTGGTGTGGAAGATGAATCTGTGATGGAATAATTGGCAGATATATTTGTCCTACCGAAATAAGAGCTTGCCTGGCTAAAGAATGATGCCATGGCTATCGCGGCTCTCTATCTTTGGATTATATGAAGATTTGGATGAGAAGATTAATGCTAGACCAACACCTACAAGAATTCTTGGGTCTGATTAAGGCTTGGCCTTATTAAGCCTACACGCACAAACGTATGCGTGAATAAATAAATAAATACATGCATTCATAGAATCGGCGCCGTATGAGAGCAGTGCAGGAAATCAGGCTAATAATGCATGTGCGTTATTGACTGCATTTCCACCCTTTCCGCCTACACGTGAGACACTGCCTCATATTAAAATAAAAAAAAGATGTTTCCACCGGAACCACATGGGTCATTTGATTTTGATTAATTACTTCCGTTCTTTGACCATCAACCACATCCATCAATTCCTCAACATGTTTAGAAAAGCACAACAATCAGTTGCTCATCAGAGTACATTGCCATCTGGCTTCAATCCGTTAGGTAATCGTGATTTAAAGTGAGTTTAAAGTTTTACCTCCACACTGAATTTGTGCAAGCAAAGAGTAAAAGTATTGACTAGAGAATCGTTTGTCCAAATTCAGAAATTTACAAGAGATTATCAACTCTGAAAAAGATTTCATCAAATCAAACGCTAGATCTGCACAAGACTTTCATAAAACTGCAGAAGCTATAAAGAATTGGTCTACAAGTGAAGGTGAAGATTTAAACGATGTTTTGGGAAAATTATCTTTATTATTTGATTCCTACGCTACTTCGCAAACTAGACTCAATGCTCACCTTTCTACGATCAGACAACATTTCAAATCAGTCAGAACACGAGAGGAAGCTTTGGCCGATATGAGAGCACGAAAGAGATCATTGGGCTCAAAGATCGAAAGTGTAGAGAAAAAATTGGCAAAGATGGGACCAGAGAACAAAGAATTAATGAAAACGACTGCACAGTTGAAAGAATTACGCGGAGAAATGGAATCTTTGCGAGTAGAAGTACAAGCAGAAGAGGCAGCTATTGGAGATTACAAAAGAAGAACAGTCAAAGAAGCAATGGGCATTAAGTGCGGTGGATTATTGGAACTTGCTGAAAAGTTAACAATCATTGCCGAGGTTGGAAAGATGATCATTGAAGAAATTCCAATGGAACAGACGCATCCAGGCATGCCTCGTACAGATTACGTTGGAGCAATGCGAACCGATCAATTGTTACAAGAAGCAACGCGAGGTTTAGCAGATGTTGGCTTCACTCCTTCTGGATCTTCTGCTGGTGTACAAAGACATGATTACGGTCATCAAATGAGGCCAAGCGAGATTGACGATTCAAATGGCGATTTTTACAACAGTGTAACCGGTAACGGTGTAGATGACTCAGGAGAGATCAGTCGTGCAGGATGGCAAGAGCAAGAACATGAGCATGAGCATGAGCAAAATCCAGGGCAAGAATCATACGAGAATCGCTATTCTGAAGATCGTCAAACGACGCCAATCTATGCGCAACATTCATCATCGCTGAATCATCCACCCAATGATCCGACACTTTCGCAAGATTCTGCAACGGATCAATGGCGACAAACAAACACGGAATATCAATCTTTCTCTGCACCTCAACCTATCAGTACTGCTTCTAGAGCATCAGGAACGCCAATTGCCGATCAATTTGCTTCGAGGTCACCGGACAATGTACAAGTAGGCGCATCCAATTTGAGAATTGTTGGAGGAAATGATTCTAACGAATCTCTCGATCAGGCGGGATCTGCAAACGCCATTCCGCCTTCAGTATCATCTGCAGCCATGTATACTTCGCAGAACGGAGGACACCATAACTCATATGGGCCAAATATTTCCACTCCTCCTGCTTCACAACAATTTGCAACACCTGCCGAAGATCCGACGAATGATGATAATTATTTCCAATCTGTCGGATCTACCCGGGCTGCTCAACAATCTGTTCGTCGGCCAATGTCTCCTGGCGGTGGAGTAGGAGGAATGGGAACACCTTCTATCGGCTCACATATTCCTTCAAGTCCGTATGAGCCACCTACGGAAGGACGTAAGATGACTGCTGCTGCTTTCCGTAAAGGATTCGGACGTGGACCTTCTTCGCAGTATGCAGGTGGAAGTACAACCAGTCTTGGTTTAGCACAACCAATAGGAGACACGAGCGAAAATACAGCACCTTTAGCAATTCGTAAAAGATTCTCTGCCGTTCCAGGACAAAGTGGTGAAGGATATCAAGGAGAAGATCACCCTCCTGCACCGCCTTATGATGCTCATCAATCTGTTTATGGAGGTTTAGATCCTAGTGATTTGGAATATGCAGTGCCCTTGCAACCTCCTCATCAACCTTGGAGTGGCTCTAGACCTAACAGCCGTCCAGGATCAGCAGCGGGATATCGTGTTCCTCCTCCACAGCAGTGATTATAAAAATGCTTAATCTTTTTCTTCTTTTTTGCTCCTCTTTTCTCATTCTTTTTGCCTTGAACGATATCCCTTTCAGTATAATCTGTACGAAAATGAACTTTGTATTGAAATTCTGCAAGCATACTAATGTCATTACTTTCGGATATATATGCACAGCGCAGCGCTGCATGTAAAGATTCTTATTTCCGATAGAATATTCCCTTCCCCGCGATTTATCATGCATTACAGCGCGATAGGCCTCCACCCTTCCGAAATGACCATTTGCCGAAGTTATTTCCTTGCTTCATCTCCTTCTTCCTTCCCATCATCATACACTAATTTCGTGTTCAGTATGTCCGCACGTCTAGTAGTAGTTCATGACGTTTTAGGAACATGTTTTGATTTAACGAAGCCGATAGAAGAATTAAAATCAATTTTTTCCAATCAAATAAAAGATGATCGATTTGCCGAATTAATTATAATGGATTGGTATCATGCAGGTCAAAGAGATTTTACGAATTTAAGTATAAATGGTAATTATAAACCTATTTCAGCTTGTTTTAAAGCAGGTTTACCAAGAGTATTACTTCAAGCTGGTTTAACGAAACCTAAATCTGATAAAGGAGGCGCAACAGAAGACTCACAAACGCAAATGACAAAACGTGGAGGTGGAGCTGGATCACCTTCCGATCAACACTTTTCACAAACAAAAAGTGACGGTAGCGGAAGTCCATTTGGTGAAGAAATTATAGAAAGAATTATGTCTACTCTTTCTAGCCTAAGACCACGTCCTGGAATGGTAAACGCATTTACTAAAACATATCGTGATCAAACAAAACTTTCAAATACAAATATTAAAAGAGTAGACCTTTTTGGTGCAACAAACGGCGGAATTGCTTTGGCGCAAAAATTATTCGTTGGTGCTTTAGGAGAAAGTATGCCTTTGTATACAGGTCTAAATACTGTTAAGGAACAAGAAAATTCAGTTTCTACTTCAGAACATAAATTTGGAAATGGTGTAGGTATATTCAGTTGTGATGAAAATCAAATCGCAAAACCAGATCCACGAGTTTATGAAGAAATAAAAAACCGTATTCAAATCAAACCTGACGAAGATGTTCGTTTATGGTTCGTTGCAAGTCATACGTGGGATTTATTCGCTGCAAAAAAGCAAGGATTTAAAACTGCTTGGGTTACTTATGAAGAATTCGAAATGTGTTCAGATATTTATGGAACGCCAGACGTGGTTGCTAAAGATTTAGACGATATAGCAAACAAGATTCTTCAATATGAATCAAACAAAGCATCACAGTAATCTCACTAAAAAAGAATAGGGTGGATGGATTTGATTAAGGGAACATTGTACATAGTAGCTTTTCAAAATCATAGTGATGATGAAACTCAGATCGTCCGGCGATCATTTGACCTAACTTTTGTTGAGTCAGTTCTCATACTCAATTTGATGATTTTGTGGTATTGTTCTTTTTACCTGCATCATTGCTTGCATCATCCAAAGAAGGTGTACTGTACGAATCTGAAGGATCTTCATTATCCGCTTCATTTGCAGGTGCAGTGTTGTTGTTTGATTGTGTAATACGTGGTTTTTTGCAATCTTTGTTAGAAGGATCTTTGCTGGCAGGGTCTTTGCCGTAATCACTAACGACATCGGTAGAAGGGTCGCTTGAAGGATCACTGGAATCATCGCTAGAAGGATCACTTGTATAATCACTTGAATCACCACTTGAATCATCACTTGAATCATCACTTGAAGGATCACTAGTGTCATCACTAGAATCATCACTAGAATCATCACTAGAATCATCACTAGAATCATCACCAGAATCATCACCTGAATCATCACTAGTGTCATCACTACCATAATCACTCGTGTCATCACCTGAATCATCACCAGAGTCATCCGTGCTTGCATCATTTGGATCTTGACTAGGATCTTTACCTGTATCACCTGTATCAGTCGTTGTTCCATTCTTGCCTGAATTGCCGGAATCAAGATCACTCTTTGGTACATAGCTTGATTCTTGGCTATCATCACCATTATCACTAGAATCTTGGCTTGCATCGGGATCTTTACTTTTATCATCGGTAGAATCTTGGTTGGAACCATTGGTGCCGTAATCATTGGCTGCATCACCGCTATTATCATCACTTGCGTCTTGGCTAGCAGTGGAATTATTGCTAGTATTATTGCTTGCATCACTATAATCACTGCTAGAAGTATCTGTATTATTATTACCACTTCCACCTTCAGAAATGGTAAATGTTGCAGAACCTGAAGAGCCAGCATAAGCTTCAACGGCAAAGATTTGTGGAGAACTTAAAGTACCTAAAATCATTCCTGCTTTTTGCCATGCATTAACGTGATTTGCAAATGTGATTGTTCCATTTGTACTTTTCGTTTGACGACGTGACCAAAATTGAATATGTTTTTGACTTGAATTATCGATACATGGACCACCTTCAACAGTGCAAAAAGTATATGTTTCACCATCACTTTCGAATGTGCCTTTGTTATCAGTACCACCGCAAGGTGGATATTGACCCCAATTTTCAACTACGTAATATTCAACGCAATGTTCCTTCACACTCCAACCATAAAGAGCAGCATAGGCACCGTTTCCACTAACTTCAAAGTTACCATTGTATGAGATCACACGATCTGTTGTACCACTTCTAAAACCTTTTCCTACAATTGCATCATCAACTCCATTCCATTTGAATTCAAACGTTCCTGCATCATCACCTTTTGCTGTATAGGTTCCTTTTGCTTTATTATCCCAAACGGATGCAAAGTATTTTCCACTTGTATCCCAACCATGAGGTAAAGTTTTTAAATTACCACTAGAAGGATCACTACTACTGTCACCGTTATCACTTCCGCTGTTACTTGGATCATCTGTTGAAGTTGTATTCTTTGTACGCTTGAACATCATCACTCCATTGGCAACTGTTCGAAGTTTTGGATGACAATGAACAGCTTGAAGGAGGAAGCATGCATAGATCAAAACGAATGGAAGGCAAAATTTGCGTGACATCTTGAATGAGAAATGAATGTTTTGTGAGGGAGAGGGGAGGGAAGAGAATGTTGGGTTACATGTCGAATACGGTCGCAAAAATCCTTCGCTTTAAATAGTTTTGAGGTTGCTGGATTGATCGATCAAGTACGCGCAACACAAACAAACAAACCGGTCCTTAATTATGCAAATTCGGTCCTTGATTATTTATAGTCTTTCCTTTTTTGGCGTAAAATAAGTACACCCTCTTCTTACTCGGAAAAATAAGTGATGACTACAATACTATTACGTGAGGCGTACAGTATCAAAATCTTGCGGGCAAAGTCTGACGGAACAATCGGACCTTCAATTAAACACCGGGCTCAGGATTAAAAGAAACTTCAGACGAAATTTTTACCGGGTATCAAATGGATAAATTGACTTTTGCACAGCACAAAAATAATGTTTTTTCTTCATTCCCACAGACTGCCATCATCAACACCTGTTTTGGAACCTCCTTTTCCACGTTTGCCTTTCAACTTTCCACCTTTTGTACCTCCTTGTTCTTTATACCAATCACGCATTTCAGCTTTTGTAAACCCTTGCTGTTCTTGTTCACGCCATTCTTCTTGTCTTTGTTCGGATGCAGTTTTAATACCTTCATCACGTAACCTTTGCGTTCTGCTCGGAGTTACTGCTCCGCTACCCGGTAAAGATTCTAAACGCTGTTGTTCTTTCGCTTCCATCCTTCTTTGTTTTGCATATTGTGTTTTCCAATCCATTTTACTTGCCCTTCTTGTCCATTTTGCTCCACCGCCAGAACCAAATTCATCATCTTGTACTTCTTCAGCCATCGCTCCTTTATTGCATTGTCTGTACCAACAATAATTCAAAGTTGCACTTCTTCTATACCGCTTATTAACTTGCGATAGTGAAATCAAACTTGAAACTGGCAGGGAAAGGAAGATACGCTGAGAAATCTCTTTTGGTAAAGATCTAAGTGGATCAGTCTTGCTTTTTCGTAAAATACCAGAACCTATCGATTTACCAAGAGTGGATCGCTTCGAAGGCGTAGTCCGATTCATTCCACCGGGCGAAGGAGGTCTACTAATATGTGGCGTTCCAGGTACAGTACCGGGTAAAGAGACCACATTTACCATTTCATCATCACTTGTAATTTCTTCACTTTCCACTTTTTCCCAATCATCTATAGATTGTGATTGTGATTCTTTTACAACAATCTCTGGTGGCGGCATTGAAGAATTTGTTGTTGAAGAGGAGGAGGATGGTACATTTCCATTCTCATCTGTTCCCAAAGTAGCTTGTGCTAGGCGTGAAGCCAATACATTTTGAAGTAAGGATGACATTTGTTCAAATAACCACTAGGATAGAATCGATATTGTTATGTTTCGGGTTATGATGGTGAAAGAGTAAGATTAAACTCAGCCTCCTCAAACACATTAACATGAGACCCTAATATGGCGTGTGTGTGTGTGTTTGTGTGGAGTTTTTGACGCGTGAACGGCCAAGCAAAAGATATGACTGGCATGCGTTGGATTTATGCAGATAAGCTATTCATGTTCGCCCTTTTCCCTAAATTCGCTCAGCAGGATGTAGACTATGTATGCAGGCACGCCTACACAAAGGTATCAATCAGAAGAAAGAATTGGAATGAATGACTCGATGTTGCTGCTGAGTAGTTAGTTAGTTGTTCTTTAGCAAATTGATTTGAATTGATTAATATAACAATATGATACATTTCTTGACAAGTCTAGTATGTCTTTATACAAGTACAATTTGAATATCAACATCCAAAGTTCGATCAACCTTTGAAAAGAACTTGAACGGAAAATGTTTTTGTATCTGAATCCCAATGACTCCATGTTCCTGGCTCATCCTTTAATTTTGATCCAGGAACAGCACTATATAATACACCTTCAGAGCGATCCACTTCCTTCGACTGTAATTTGAAAGCAATCGTTTCATATGGCTCAGCAGCAACGACTAAATATTGCCATTCTTTATCTTGTGTTTCGATGTGTTGTTCAAAGCTACTCATAAATCTATGCATCGGTTTGACATCCTGTTTGATTTGAGGTAGATGAATTTGGAATAGCAATCCTAATCGTCCTCCGATCTCTGTTCCAACTGCATAAGATCCATCCTCCTGTCCGTTTCTCACACCACTAATCATAGGTTCCCTAACTTTGATGATCTTGTATCCTGGTCTACCAATCTTGAAGAATTTCTTCTTTTCTACTCCTCCTTCTGGTCCACTTGTTAGTAACTTTTGTGCATCTGCAAAATTAGAAACTTGTTTTGCTTCACGTGCTGCTCTTCTTGCTAAATTTGTTTGATGTTTCTTGCCTTGAGTGTGGGCTAAGTAGGATCCTTCATTTGTATGAAGCGTTAAACAAAGTCTACATTCTAATCCACCCAAATGATTTCGTAAAATGTAAGGATCTTTATTCACATCGATCGTCTCTAATGCTAATTTACGTAATCGTTCCCTTCTATCTACATTTGATTCACTTGTTCCAGCTACTCCACCACCTTTGCTTCCGGCTCTATTTTGAAAATCCATCTTTCCTATACAACAACGTGTGTTTGACTGAAAGATAGATTGGAAAGAAAGGTTATCGATTCGGAAAATGATTCCAAGCACACGTCGGAGTACACTTTTTTTTGCACGTGGTATCATGCCTACTTCTCTACGCGTTTTGAACAATTTCAAATCTGCAAAAATAGACTATTCTACGTAGTCTAGTCTATATTCGGACCGAAGAAAACAAATTGTGCACAGTAAACCTGCTTTTCCGCATTGATGGGCTGAATGAATCGATTTCAAGTTCAGGAAAAAAAAGATATGAGGACTTGTTGTTGAAAGATAAAGTGTGTGAATAGATAACGCTTCCTACTAGATCACGTTTGCGGACACACTTTCTACTTATTTCAATTCAAGACTATGCGGATAACATGATTGTGTGATTCGTTGAACGCACGAAGTTGTTATCCGCACTTTTTTCAAAATCTTGCACGCCACCTTTTCAATCGCTCCGCCTCACAAGAAAAGAGGAAGAAGATAGGACCTGATCTGAGCAGAGACTTCCGATAATAGATACGGAGCGTTTTCCAACAAACAATCTTGCTCGTACATACATACATACATATTTCGGATTTAGTAATTTGAATCTCTTTGGCCGATGCATGCACTGTGTGAACTGTGTGGTAAATATATTTACAGATTATAGAATAAGCTAAACATTTTTTTTAATTGATCAACTTCAAATTATTAAAAAAAGTGCGCACGCTTGGTACACTTGTCCGATAATCCGATCAGACGCGGAGGCGGTTAAAAAAACAATTTCGAAATTAGAGTGGATTCTGCAAGGTAGTGACTGTTTACGTTAATGCTTTGCCTTCCGTACGAGTAGAATAAGTGTTTTAAGCATTATAAAGGGTGTATGCACTTTTGTGCACTTACACACTTTTGACTCTATTTCCGGTTAAAGTCATACCGTAAGATGAATCATACATACATACACAAGACCCCTGCCCCCCCTCAACTTGCATCATTGAGAAAAAAGCTATCCGATATGAAATCCCGTCAGATTTATATCTGCTGAGTGAGAGTATATAAGTTGTTTCTCATTCATCATCATCATCATCATCATCATCATCATCAAAATATGGTTCATTCCATATCAGAAGCACAAGGAAGTGCTGCTACTTCTGATTCCACCAACAATCTTGAATCCAGAAGATCTTCGGCTAATACGATGCACGAAAATACACCAGATATAGAAAAAGGAGATGAAATTGGATTCGATTCTTTAAATGCAAACAAATCATCAAGTAAAGACGTTCAAAAAAGTGAAGGTGACGCGCCCGTAACGACAAAGAGACCTTCTTATGATGATGAAGAATATCCCGAAGGTGGCTTACGAGCATGGACAGTTGTGTTTGGATGTTCATTAGTGATGGCATTCTCTTTTGGATATTTGAACGCATTTGGTGTATTTCAATCTTATTACGCTGAAACGTATTTGCGTGGATATACGCAAAGTGATATAGCATGGATTGGTGCTTTGCAATACTTTTTCATCTTTGGAATGGGTTTATTTGCTGGTAGAGCATTTGATTTGGGATTTTTCAAACCTTTGATGGCTTTTGCAATCTTGTTGGCCACTTTTAGTCAAATGATGCTATCACTTTGTACATCTTATTATCAAATCATTCTAGCCCAAGGTGTTGGAGTTGGAATAGCGATGGGTCTGTCATTCAATCTTGCAGTTACTGTTCCCACTCACTGGTTCAAGAAAAAGCGAGCGACTGCATTAGGTATCAGTGCTGCTGGATCATCAATTGGTGGTGTAATCTTTCCAGTCATGCTAACAAAGTTGTTTAGACAGATTGGCTTTCCATGGACAATGCGAATGATCGGTTTCGGATACCTTTTACTCGTTGGGGCTGCTTGGTTTATGATGGATACCAGATTGCCACCTTTGGCAAATGTGAAAGAAGGAGGATGGCGTAAAGTGAAATGGTTCGATCCATCTGCATTTCGTAATCCAGCATATACGATGTTTGTTGCAGGCAATTTGATCGTCTTCTTTGGCCTTTACACTCCATTCGTTTATATGGACTTATTCACTGAAACGTACAATATTCCTGCAAGTGGTTATTGGATCAGTATCTTGAACGCATCTTCTACGTTTGGAAGAGTGATACCCGGTATCTTGGGTGATAAATTTGGTCGATTCAATACACTGTTACCGCATATGATCTTGGCAACCATCTTTTTATTCCTCTTTCCTTTATTCACAAATTTGTCTCTTATCGTTTTTGCACTTGCATTTGGTTATGCTTCAGGATGCTTTGTAAGCATTATCGCACCTTGTGCCGTTCAACTTGGATCGATTGAAACAGTTGGAACGAGAACAGGAATGATGTTGAGCATCATGAGTATCGGTGGATTATTGGGAACACCAATTTCTGGTTTCATTTTAGGAGAAGCACAACCTTATAGATGGTGGCCAACAGCAGGATATTCGGGTGGAATGTGTTGTGTAGGTACTGCTCTTTGCATCGCTGCAAGACAATACGCTGTCAAGGGAAAAATTAAAGCGCACTTTTGAACATATTGTGTGAACACAATGTATTTCTCAACTTTTCATTCACTCAAGTGAATGTGTAATTATATTTTCTATTTTCATCGTCAATTGGACAACATCTGCATTCAATGTTTGATCATGAGCTTAAGCATGTGTATGGTTAGCAATATCTATAAAACTTTAACCTTCCCGCGCCTCTATGCACAATTTAGCACACGTGGATACCGAGCGTGTATCTGCTTACCAGCCAATAATAAAGCACGGAAACAGTCGGTAAATTGCACCCTGTGCTTGAAAGTTTATTAAAGGCGATTTAACCGTGTTTTTTTCTCCATTTGGGCGTAAAGCGTGCGTGCGTGCGCTACTACACGCCTTGCGAGTTAGGATAGAAAGCCCTTGGCCTATTAAAACTGCCACGAAAAGTTGACAGAGCGAGCGAGTGCCGATTTCGAGAAGGAATGTGTGAACAGATTATTCTAACTTAACGTTTTTGATAACCATCATCTTTTTCTTTTCTTCACAAGTTTTTCGTTGAAAAAGGTTGCCAAAGATGTCTCGTATGCGTGCTTTGATGAAGAACTGGTGAGTATGGGAAAGATCTTTATATAATGGCCTTGGTTTCGATTCAATAACAGGACAATGACGGAAGCGTGACAGTAATCTTTTGGGCTTGTGGAAGGACAATGAATTGATTGTTGTTGTGGCATTGTCCTACCAGTTCAACAAACAAGTGCGCACAAAGAATGGAACTTGAGTAGGCAAGGATTCCGGAAAAGGATTGCCCGTATCAATTCACATATCGGCTCTTTGTTTTGACAGCGTTAAAGGATGTACATATGACCTTGTCAGTCGAAGGTGCTATTGTGTCCATCCATACATAACTGGAACAGAGTGGGCAGCACTTTTCAGGAGTCTTTCCTATGTCAAACTGTTGCCGGCGTCTACATTTGTTTGGTCACCTAGCAGATTGACATCAGCAGCTTTGGCTATACACAGAGAAAACGTTCATACTGTCTAATACTTCGACTTTCTCTCCATCTTTCTAGGTACTCCGTTGAGGTGTTACCAATTTACGCAATCACAGCTGCAGCTTGCGGTGGTGCCGGTTGGTACCTTTACCGTCTCAGTACCAGACCTGATGTTGTATGGAACCACAAGGGTAACCCATACCCATGGCAAAGCGTTGAACAAGGTACAAACACAAAGCTCATGAACGTTAATCAAAAGTTCGATAAACAGTACAAGCGGGATAGATTCTAAAGAATTCTTGTTTGCAGTGCCATCCCTTCAACCCAAGCTATTCATTACCAACTCATCACATGAATGTTTTCAAGTTTCATCTCGATTTTTTCAAGGATGTGAAAAGCCGGCTATATGCGGGATCTGAAGGATGACAATCCTCTCTAGTCGATGTAGCAGGCTTTTGTTGTCGGAAGTGATTGCTGTTCTGTACAAATTTAATACAATTTTCTTTTCTGCCATTCTGAACAATGATGCCTTCCAATTCTTAGCACAGCTTCATCATTTGAGATTGCAGATTATATCGTTCGCTTACTAGTAAACCCGCTTTTAAGAAAGTTTGAATCTTGTAGAGAATTGCATTGAGTGGTGTTGTACATCTGAATAAATCTATCTAGTCGGAAAGGAAAGGCAACAGATTTCTAGTGATTTCGCCTTTATATACATCTATCGATCATATCCTTTCTGAGTTTGCTTTTGCATCTCGTTTATCCTGTAAGAATTGCTTTCTTCTCTGAATCATTGCTTCTTCTCCTTGAATGCTTCGCATACAATTTTGCACTTCTTTATATTGTTTTCTGCAAGCCCATGCAACTGAAACAGTTCTTCCGGTAGCACAATCAGCGAATTCTGCAAAAGAATAAGAGAGAGGAGTAAGTTATCGATAACAATCTTCACAACACCATTAACCCACACCCACCTTTGACAATCGGATCGCATGCCTTTAATGCTTCTGCTCGAACGGTTTTGCGTAGTTCATCTTCTTCTCTATTGCTTAAAGCGATAGGTGCTGTAGTTACACTGAACTTTTGAGCTTCTGAAGTGCTAGAGGATGGAGCTGAAGACATTGTTGAGTAGATCTTTTATTATTGGCGATGCTGGTAGCTGTAAGCGAGAGACGATGGTCTTGAAAGGCATCTGTGATCTTCTCTTCTGAAAATGACATTAGGCTAATTAACAATTTTTTAAGTAAGCAAATCGGGCATTTATGGATTATACGCGCCGACGCTAATGCGGAAAGATTGATGATTGATAAATGCTGATATTGATACAGATGCATATATGATAGTGTACAAGTTATGATAAAATTAGTTATTGTTTGGTATTATTCATCGGCTTCTGTGGCAAATGAGGAGGTCTAGCTGGAAGAGTGGAAGAAGAAGAGGTAGACTTCTTTTCATCTTGACGATCTCTCATCGCTCGTAATTTGGCTTCCATAGCTGCAATGCGTGAATCGGTGGTATCGTTGCGTGTTAAATTCTTATTGAGACTGAGTGAAGTTGATTTACTGGTCTCCTCAGTATGCCTTATGCCGCCCTTCTTTTGCATTCCTCCACGATAAAGACCATTATGATCAGTTTGAGGATTATTAATTGAAGCAAATCCGATATGCATCTCTTTTCCACGTAATGGTTTTCCGTCCAAATTTGTCTTTGCTTTAGAAGCTTGACTTGATTCTGCATATTCAACGAATGCATAACCACGAGGTTGTCCTTTTTGAGGTCCGCTTTTGTGGAACACCAAGTCTAAACATTTCAAAGTACCATAAGGCCGAAACGTTGTAAGCAAATCATGTTCAGAGACAGATGAAGAAAGATTGGCGATGAACAAGCGGACTTCCGAATAAAGTTGTTTATATGTTTGTTTGGATTCTTTTCCTACGATATTCGATGAGGAGGATGCCATCAAGTATCCGGTGAAAAAGCATGAGGAGGTTCATAGGACAGATAGTGTGGAGTTAAAGAGCGCGTTTTGCTACAAAGGTAAATCGGACAATTTGTTAAAATAAAAAAAAAAAAAGTTTAAAGTTGAGCTAGCGGATTTTTGTCAAGAAGAATTGAAATATTGCATGCATTGCAACCATTTTACCATCATCATATTGGAGAAATTTTTGGGAGGATGAGTTCAGACGACGACCACGATGGAGGCCTGGATATGTTTGCAGAGCCAGAAGGCTTTAGACCGGCAACACCTCCACCTACAGAGGCAAGGTATGACTTTCCAAAGTGTGAAGGAAGATCAACTTCTCCTCTTATCAGTTCGGAACCTATAATTATGTCTTTAGTAGGATCACATCCTCTTTGGGGACATCATCTATGGAATGCGGCACCTACTTTGAGCGATTATTTGGTACGAGACATGCCGCATTTATGCAACTCTAAAACTGTTCTTGAATTAGGAGCAGCAGCTGGTTTACCGAGTATTGTTGCACAAAGATTAAAAGCTTCATTGGTAATTTCAACCGACTATCCGGATAATGACTTGATTGAAAACCTACGCAATAATTGTCATAAAAATGCAAAAAATTCAGAAACAACATCATCTATGCTTACAGTGGAAGGGTATATCTGGGGATCAGATACGAGCAAACTTAAAGCACTTTTGCCGAAAGGACAAACGTATTTCGATTTATTGTTACTATCGGACTTGATATTTAATCATCAAGCTCATCCTGCTATGCTTTCAACACTAGACAGCTGTTTGCCTCCTTCTAATCCAAATGCAGTTGAACATGAAACTGATGAGAGAATATACGCTGGACCACAAGCACTCGTCTTTTTCACTCATCATCGACCACATTTGGCTCATAAAGATATGGAATTCTTTGAACAGGCGAGACAGAAAGGTTGGATATGTAAAGAGGTTGGAAAATGGAAAATGGCAGTGAGTATATCTATGGTTAAATACATGATCATTTATGAGATGATACTAAGTACCTTTTTTTACCCCACTCATCCTTTTAGCCCATGTTTCCAGAAGATCCAGGAAGCGAAGAAGTTCGAGCTACCGTTCATGGATGGCAAATTTATCGATGATTTGATTTAATTAACACAAAGTTGCCAAGCCACAACACAGAATAAGATATGAAGCAAGAATAAAAGTGTAATTTTGCCTTGCATGTTGGTTGAAGCACTGTTGGTGACATGAGCCGAAGTTGCATTTGAGGCAGAGGTTACGTTTAAAGCACTTGTGACAGATGTTGCTGAAGCATTGGAAGTAGGATCATGCATACCTGCCATACTTCCTCCCATACTGTCTCCCATATCGCTACTACCACCCATACTACCTGCTGTCATTGGAGTAGAACCGTTTGGATAAGCGGGTGGAGAACCATCGTAATTTTTGGTAAGATCTAAACTGATTCCTGTATCATGTCGAATATGTTTGACTAAAGTTGCATCAACGGAAGGAGAAGAAGGAGAAGTTATTGAATATGCGAAAACATGTTTGACTGCATTCATTGAATCTTTTGTCATTGGCATATTCCAAGACCAAATTGTCATTCCAGGCATTGTCATTGAAATGTCCAAATTTAATGAAAATTCTTTTACAGTTACTTCGCTCGTTTTTGGTTCGATCATTGTTTTTGCACTTCTATGTGAAGTTGTTAATGTTTTATCGTTATTTACCCAATTGATTGCCATATTTGCATTTTCCATTTCTGTTCCTTGTGCAACTCCATACCAACCTAAAGGAGAATCACCTTGTGGAACGATTAAAGTATAATTAATCATTTTATTTGAAGGTGAATATAATGCAGTAAAACAATAACCAATACCACAATGTGAATCTGAAGTCATTCCTGTTTGAACTGCAACTTGTGCTTTCGCAAAGCCAGCAAGAACAAATAAGAAACACCATAAAGCGTTGAATAACATGATTGAATGTTTTAGACGATGGTGAGAAGAAAAAAGAGAAATAAAGATAGTTGTATACTTGATATGCTTGGTTCTATTTTTGTTCCTGCCTTTACGCCAATAAAGATAATTTCGGAGTGTGGAATACTTCTGTATTCTTTTGATTGATTTGTCATTAGGGCTCTTTCATTCCAATGAGAAAGATACAAAAATTCATTTCGTATCAGGAGTAAAACAGTTTTTCCTTTATTTCCTCCCTTTTTTTCGGCCCGCTTTCTCTTACCCCAAGCGGATCCGACAAAACAAACGAGAGAATAAAAAGGAGTTTTATCAATTATTCAGGTCATAAGGCAGCGCCATTCCGTCAAATGACCAATCATATTCGGTTTCCAATTCGGAACGGATTCGGCTAAATAAACTCATGATGATAAAGAAATGCTTACTCTAATAATAATTATGAATGACAAATACAAGTACAAACAAATACAAATACAAATACTGTAATTTAATCCAGAATGATGATTGGGTCACCTTTTTTATTCGAAAGATTCTTCTTTACACGAACAAATTCAACACTGTCATCACTACCTTGAATTGCATTTCCAACAGCAAGTACTGTTCTTTCGGCTTCATCTTCGCTTCCACCTGATAATGAATAAGAGGTAGATGATGATGCATGTGGCGTTTTCATTGCTTTTCGTTTTGAAGGTGATGCGGTAGGAGAAGGGTGTTGTGAGAATGCATTATCAATTGCATCAATCAGACAATCCGATTTTGACGTTCTAGCTTTTGACACGGTATTCTCTTTTGATCTTGGCTTATAACCAGTTTTCTCTGAACGGAAAAAGTTTGACAACCTTTGCTGTGATTCATCAAAAGATTTCTTCTTTTCTTGTCGAATCTTTCTCTCATTCTCCACCTTATCTCGAGCTGTTTTGCGCTTTTTATATTCTTCATATTGCAGTACACCCTCTTTCTTCAACAATAAAACCTCCAAAGGAAACCAAAGTCGAATTGGATCTAATTGATCAAATGGTTTTGCAGTCTTTCTAGGTGTACTTTGGGTATCATTTGTTTCTGAAGGAGCGCTACTTTCCAATTCATCTTCTTCCGAGATACTTGTAGTTTTGACACCATCATCAACTCTAGCTTCAATACCTTCATCGATACCAATCTCAACAGATTCAGCCAGTTTGACAATGTTAAATTCCACATAAACTTCTGATTCTCGTTCTTTAAGGATTTCGAATAGAACACCTTCCGTTGAAGTCTTTGCTGTATTCGGACTAGACACATTTTCACTTATTGTTGTTGAAAGCATCGAACGTAAATCCCTTCCATGCACTGCTTTCTTCTTACCTTTACTGGGTGATTGACTTGATTTACTAGGGGATTTCGATGTCCTTGCAACAGGTGTTGAAGAAGGGGTATGAAGGTCCAATTGTGAAGTAGGAGTTGCGCTTATTCGATTATTGTGAATGGCATTAAACCATTGCAAAAGGTGACCAATAAAGAGATTCTTTCTAAAAGTCTTTTGAGCGTATTCTTTATTCCAATCTAATAGAGTGCAAGCAACTTTGGCTACTTGTTGTATATTGAATGCTTTTTGTTCAGGAATCCTTTCAAGATTGGAAATCGTTGGCCATACATATGCTGCCAGAACAGTCATTGATTCTGGTGTAGTCAATAAATTTGAAATTGCATCTGAATTAGCAAGCTTTAATTGTCTTCTTATCAAATTCCCACTTGCATTCGTTCTAAGCTCTTCTTTCACATCTTCTTTCCATTCATGTAAAAATTCTTGCCATTTGACTTCTGATTTGATACGAGGAGGTAGGGTGTGAGAAGTTGGACGTTCCATATACTTCTTTACACCTTTCAATAATCTTTCATCATAACCTCCTTTTGCAAGTCCGATAGCAGTTCTTATTCCACAATTTCGTACACCATTCACATCATAATCTCCTCCACCAAGTAAGCCAATCAATAAGACACATGAAGCGGCATTAACTCCTTTTGCAAAATCTTCTACCCTGTAAACATAAACCTGGTCGCCTTGTTTTGATTTGTCTGCAAGTATATTCTGCTTAGAAGAGGACCCAACCTTTACTTCACTGCCATCATCAGAAGATGAAAGTACATCATATTGTGAACTTTGAGAAGAAGACGGTGAAGATACACGTTTGTTTGCTTGTACTTTTGCTCTCCTTGATTGAATAGCAGTCGTTCCTGCTAACTTTTCACCCCAATTTCTGACCACTGTTTTTGCACCAAACAAAAAGCAATCGCTATCATCACTCAAAATTGCATCAATCAAACCTCTTTTATTTAAATCGGATAATTCTGCTTCTGCTTCACCAGGAGCTTGTAAAATAACAAATCCAAAAGCTTCAACGAGTTGTCTTACTTGCATTTCCAAATTTCCAAACAAATTTCTTCCTGAAGGTGTACGTGCAAAAGGTGTCTTTTTGCCTCGTTTAATTGAAGGTCTAGATAATCCATCAAAAACAAAGACTGGATTAAGATATGGTAAACTGGCCAATTTGCATAATCTATAAAATATCGTTCGTAATAAAAGAAATTCCTTTCCAGCTAAAGCATGTTTCATCCAAGCAGAAATGTCGATCCCCAGTTTAATTTTGCTTGGGTTGTTACTACCTTTTGTAAGAAAGACATGAAGATTTTTCAAATTGACTTCATGAGCATGTTCGTATAATTCGATCCAAAGTAACGGGATCCCCATCCTGTCGTCCGTTTGTTGTTTGAGGGTAATCCAAGCATCACCTCTTTAGCACGTTTCAATAAATAAAAAAGTTTAAAATTTCAGACAAATAAATTATCGTTTTGTTGTAGTCATTGTGATGATGTTGTTGTTCATGATGGTTTTTAGTGTTGGTCGAAGTTCCAGCTTAAATGTTTAGAGCCTCGCTCAAGCTACATATCTTTCAATCTATTTCGTCTGTGCGGCGTACGCGTTCAAAAAGCAACCTTTCTTCCTCCGCGGTGTTGTTTGGTGTGTGTGTTTTTTTTAGATCCCTTACTGACCTGCATGAATGAATGAATGAATGTTCACGTAATAATAAACCTTTGCATGCAATCTTCAATCAGGCACGAAATGCGTCAACATTTTTTGGTACATTTGATACAAGCCTGATATCTTTGGTACGCATATATGCAGCTTACCTTCAATAAAAATAAAAGGTGGAGAGAAATGAGCTGAGATAATGAAGATGTACAGTATCCGACTCTCAAGTAGAGAAAAGAAGAAAGATGATCCGATTTAATCATGGTATAGCTAACAAATTCCAATTGTAATCACCAACACCCAACCATATCGTTCATCATGTCAAAAACAAAAGATGACCAACAATCGACAACAAAAACAATTACAGCTTCGTTGTTATCGATTTTAGCAACAATTGTTGCAATTATAACATGCATTCAATTAACAAAAGGTGGTGTTTCTTCACTTTTGACATTGTTTCATTTACGTTCAAATGAAGTTCCACCAACACTTTCTCAAAGGATAACAGGTACTTTTCATTCTTCTGATATTTCAATAAAAACTATTTTGATCGGATTAGGATTAATTTATACAATTTTAGCCATCATTCCACGAATTCAAAAGAGTTTACAACCCGATCCATTAGGTAACATTCCTGCGATGAAAAGAGAATCTTTCTTATTGGGAAGTTTTAGTTCGGAAAAGTTATCAGAATACGATGGACAAAAGATCGTCGAAGGAGCAAAAGAACTTAAATCAAACGTTTTCCTTTTACCTATGCCAATGGGAGCACGTCAATTACTCATAGGTGATAGTATCGCTCTTAATCATGTATTGCATGATATTGCTAAATTTCCATCTACTGCATTCAGACATGAATTCATTCGATTCGTCGTTGGCGCAGGATTAATCGTTGCAGATTCAAAAGCTCATCCAAGACAAAGACGTGCACTTGCACCCGCATTCACTCAATCTCACGTACGTACACTTGCACCTGTTTTTACACAAAAAGCAGAAGAATTAGGTGAAAAACTTTTATCTTTAGCACGTAAAGGAGGTCAAGAAGAATGGCGATCTGATCCAAAAGAAGGTTCGATCGTAAATATTTCCGAAATGTTGGATTGTGCAAGTTTCGATATTATTGGAAAAGCTGGATTTGGTGTAGAATTTGATTGTATCCAACATGGTTTAAAAGGAGTAAAGCTTGCGAATGGATACCAAAGAATGCTTCAGGTGAGTGTGTAACATACTCAGCACACACGGTCTTGTACTGACTCTTTTTTCTTCTTTACATGCAGGCTTCTGTCAAATTTGATGTTCCTCGTATATTGTTGATCGTCTTTAGCAGCTTAACCCGTGCATCATGGCTATCTCTTCCTATCAATCATGCTAATCGCACAATTCGTGATCAAAATGCTGAAATTGAACAATGGACAGAAGTATTAATCGAAGAAAAAGTAAAGAGAACACAAGCAATGTTAGCCGATGGTGGTGATACATCAAAAGAAGAAGATGGAGGAGAACCTTTAGATTTGATGGAAAAGATTGTACGTTCAAATGAAGCATTACGAAACAAAAATGACGCAATTACCGTTTCGGAAAAAGAATTGCGGGATACGATTCGATTGATCTTATTTGCCGGATATGAAACAAGTTCAGTTGCAACAAGTCTTACTCTCAATTATCTTGCTCACGATCAACGTATTTTGGGAAAAGTACAAACACAATTAATATCTTTCCTAGAAAGAAGAAAAGTACAAAATGGAGGAGTGGATACAAATTTGACTGCAGATGAATTGCAAAGTGAAGAATTAACATTGCTAACAAATTGCATCAAAGAAACACTTCGACTATCACCAGCCGTTGTTAAATCTGATCGTCAAGCAGCAGAAGATTGCGTGATTCCGTTAGGAAGACCGATCCCTTCTCGAGATGGAAAAGAGATGTTAAATCAGATTTTCGTTCCAAAAGGTGAGTATATGCTATAATATTTTACCTCACTTATCTTACTGAAATGCTCTTTCCGTCCAGGTACTGTAATTGGAGCATGTTTTAAATTGCCTAACTCTGACGAACAGATTTGGGGACCGGATCCCGAACAATGGAATCCAGAACGATGGTCCAATTTACCAAACACCTATAAGAATGCAAATTTCCCTGGTCCCGCAGGTGTTGCAACTTTTTCAAACGGTCCTGCAAGTTGTTTAGGTTCAAGATTTGCCATGTTAGAAATCATTGCTCTTTTGGTAGGCGTTTTAAGTCGTGTTCATTTACAACCTTCAAAGTATCAAGTTAAAACTTCTCCTGTTTTAGTTTCACGTCCGATCATTAAAGGTTTGGATATCGTTGGTCTACCTTTACGACTCGCTCCTCTTCCACATCTTGCTTAGTGTCGCAAATTCATCCCATTCTTGTACATATCTAGAGCTTCTCATGATCAATCGATTATCTATTCAATGGTACTGACTTCATTTTGGTCGTTCTTATCATGATTATGTGATCCGCTCTTAACTCCGTACAAAAGTAGAAACACGTGACTCAACATTTTTGCGATGGCGTGATTTGGTTTCAAAATGACGTTTGCCACTTTGTTATTCGCAGAGCGCACTTTGCGACTCTAGCGCGCGCTTAATGGAGGGTTTACGTACAATGACTATTTTCGCATGCATACACATCCTTCGGTCGTAAACAAGGAAGAAAAGCCACTGACCGTACAGACGAGTTGCCGCTTACAGTACCAATAGCAAACTTCTAGAAATTTTAGGCGCACGACAGGACGAAACTCCTCCTCACTTTCGTCTTCAAATTTTTCCTGCCCTCGGTGGAGAGAAAAAATGAAATGTTCGGATGTAAGAATCCAATTGCCTTTGTATGCAAATGAGATCAAATCCCGTACCGCACACATTATAGTCTACACAGGAGTGTTGCATTTTCCTCCTTTTACGTGCGTAGTGGAAACAGTAATCCCTTCTTCTTGATTTGATTACCCTTCTTCGATCACAGGTTTCCCTCTATTCCACCTACCCCGCTTAGAAATTTTTGTCCGATCCGTATAAAAGGTCAACTCAAATTCACATAGAATACTTTGAGATAAAACAATTTCATCTTTGCCTATCACGGTCATCAGCATAGAGGTATACCATAACAAAAATGACATTCTCCACCGTGCCATCCGCTTCGGCATCATCTTCACAACAAAAGCTACAAGATGATCAACAAATCAAGAATGTAATTGATAATCTGCCATCCATTAATAGACATTTGGCAGAGGCAACACCAGAAGAGATTTTAGAATGGTCAGTTGAAAATCTACCAGGTCTATATCAAACAACCGCTTTTGGTGTTACGGGATGCGTTACTCTTGATCAAGTCTCTCGCATTTCTTCAGAACGATCACAAAAACTTGCTGCCTCCACTGGTCAGCCTGTTCAACATAAACACTTGGTTCCTCTCATCTTCCTTGATACACTATACCACTTCCCACAAACAATCGCTCTGGCTGAACGTGCAGCTCGCCATTACGATGCACCTATGCACATTTACCGACCAAAAGGATCCAACACTACACCTGAATTTGAACAACAATGGGGATCAAAGCTATGGGAACGTGATGAAGATACATATGATTACGTTGTCAAAGTTGAACCAGCAAGAAGAGCATACGAAGAATTAGGTGTTAGAGCGGTTTTCACAGGAAGAAGACGTAGTCAAGGTGATGATCGTGCAGAATTGGCAGCTATTGAAGTTGATGAGACAGGATTGATTAAAGTTAATCCATTCTTGAATTGGTCTTTCGGTCAAGTAGATGCATACGTTAAAGCAAATGCAGTTCCATACAATGAATTACTCGATATGGGTTACAAGAGTATTGGTGACTGGCATTCAACCGCTTTGCCTGGCGCAAACGGTGGTGAAAGATCAGGAAGATGGAAAGATAAAGGTGGAAAGACGGAATGTGGATTACACAAAGATTATTTCAAGATGAAACTTGTTGCCGAAAAGAAGATGCGTGAGGCTGAATTGGCACGCAAAGATGAAGAAAAAGATAAAGCAGAACAAGTTGCAATTGGTGCCGAAACTGTTGCAATTTCTGCAACTCAATAATATAATAATCTCTACTACACACTTGTAACAAAATATTAATGAAAATTTAGTAAAATTCCAATTTGCAGGGTATGAATGCGCGCAATATTAAGCAAGACTGGTGACAAACAAAGAACGTGAATTACATGATAGTACACTGTTGAGATAAAGGATAGTATTAGCATCAAATTCAGACTGAGACAAACAGATCGTTTCTCTACTCACCTCATCATCTTTACCGCTGGTTTGTTGTGCCAATTTGTTGGCAAAGCCAGCATCACGATATGCTCCTTGAGGTGCATTTCCAGCGCCTCCCAAATGAACAAGCAAGACACCTGCATTCTTTGGGTCCAGTTCGGCAGCGATACCGTAGTCTTTCATGAGTTTTTCAATGGCAGGTTTGATATGTGCAACATGATCTTTAGAGTGAATACCTTTTCCGACAATGACACGCAATTCTGGCATTCCTTTACCTTGAGCTGATCGAATTGCTTCTTCAGTCTTTGTGATTGCTTCTTGGGTGTACAAACCATGCAAATCCACTTCATTTGGTCCACTATCTTCATTATTTGCATGATAGATCCAATCAGCTGCTTCTCCGTTCAATTGTTCCATTTTACGTTTATGTTCATGACCTTCATTACTCAATTGTTTTGCTCTACCACCATCACCGTTAGAATAAGCTTTATGAGAATCGTCGAAACATTTTGCCATTTTATCACCTTCTGAACGTGCTTGGTTACGTAATTGCATGTATCTTTCATTTTTGGAATTGATTTCGTTATCATTATATCGTCCATGGTGGGGTTTAACGCCTGCAGGAATGTTTGCAGGTGCGTTTGGATGACCGTATTGTCCTTGTGGTGGTGGATGGTCCCACAAATTTTGACCTTGACCTCCGCCGCCATATTGAGGTTGTTGTTGCTGATATCCTGGTCCTTGTTGTTGATATGGTTGTTGGTATGGTTGCTGTTGTTGATGTTGTTGTTGACCTCCATAATAGCCTGCAGCTCCTCCAGCAGCTCCTCCTGCACCTGCTGCTGCTGTATTCTTTTTATTTTTTAGGAAAGCAAAGATCTTTTTTCCAATCGCCATAATTTGGCGACGATGGGTTTTGAGGAAGTAAACGATATCGTTCGCCATGATGAATGATGTTGAACGGGGAGAATGAGGGATGTGATTAAAGAGAGTTTTGATGAAATATTTATGCTGATAGAACGTGTCGCCTATTCACGATCACAATTGGGAGAGAATGACGGATGTATAGCAAATAAGCAAGAAGAACTTTTCTTAAACTATCTTACAATGAAGCGTCGGGGCAGGCCTGTCAAAATAGAGCTTTGTCAATTTAGCGTGTTTTGTGCGGGCGCGAATCGCAAAGCCTGAAGGGGCAACATCTTAACGGTAAAGATCGGATTAGACACTGCCTTGCAAAAAAAAAGCTCTGCAATTCTCCACTTTTCCTCCCCCGCTCATACATAGAAGGCTGCGCGTAAACGTTAAAGAGTTCTCTCTCTTTCTTTCCAAACCACATTATACCATTTCATAAAAGCAAAGATGTCATCGTCTAGCAAACTAAATGTCCTTGAGGGAGAGAAATCATACTTTGCACAAAGGTATGGATTGACAGGATTGGAATTAGCAACTCTTGCTGCTACTCCACTATATGCTTTGAGTGCGATCAGGAAAGGACAATTCAGCATTCGAAGTCTAGTCCGGTATAAGTGAGTATATTCTGGGTAGGATTCAAGCAATGTGCTAATTACTGACGATTCATTCATTCTTTTTTCAGTTGGACTGTACCACTTATTGGAGGTGCAGCAGGAACGGCAACAGCATATGGAATAACTTCTCAAGAAAACTCCGCTGCAACTGCTTCACGTACATTCAAACTCCGACGTGATGCCAAACAAGTTCGTCAAGATGATTTATTCTTAGTTGGTGCTTTGGTTGGATCACTTCTCACGCCTGCTTTATTCCTCAGGAGGGCAGGTTTGATTAATGGATTACTTGGTGGTGCAGGTTTAGGAGGAGCGGGTGGTTTGATTACATTCTTTGCTCAAGGTGATGGATTACAAGGATTAGTGGATGAAGGTAAAGAATTAGCAGGAAAAGGAGAAAATAAAGCGGAAAAGTTGGAAGCTAAAGGTAAATCATTATTAGGCCGAGCAAGTGAAAAAGGAAAAGATTTGGCAGAGCAAGCTGGAAGTGCAGGTAAACAATATGCTCTTGACACACAAGCAAAAGGACAAGAGGTTGTTGAACAGCAGCAGAGAAAGTGATGGAAGAATAGCTGAGGATTTTGTTTTCTTACTCTCGGACATCTTTCGATACCATATTCATCAACATACTTTTCTCGCCACCTTAAAAAAAGCGTCTTCGTGTAAATTATGATTACCATTTTGATGCGAAATGAATACAGAAAATGCCTTTTTTTACGATTGTTTACTCTTTTCCTGCTTTAATATCTTCAATTTCCTTACGCCATTGTAAGAATTTGTTGATTCTGTCAGATGAGAAAGACATTAGTATATATTCGCCGATAAATTCTTCCTTCTTTACTCACCCTGCTTTTCCTTGTGCAAAATCACCATCTTTGGATAAAGTTGTTCCTTCACCTTTGAATAATTCAATCACTTCATCTAAAGCTGATTCTAGCTTATTCAATGATTCTTTAAGTGCATATGGATTTTCGATCGCATGAAAGATTGAAGGACCTTGTTGACCTTCTTTACGTTCAGGCATATAACTTCCACTCTTTGCATCTGTTGTTGGATGAACACCTCCTGGATTTTCTGCTGTTGCTCCAGGTCCTTTATTTACTACTCCTGTTGCAATTGATCCATCTCCTGGGAAATGTGGATCTTCGTTTACGTTGTTTGGTTTTGACATGATTATTATTGTGATTGTTAGAAGTAAACATTTTTATTCTCATTTATGTCAGGTACATTGAATGTTTTAGCGTTATTACTTAGAGAGGGTGAATCATGACGTAGGGCGAAGAGGACAAGAAATTTTGGTTGTTAGATTGTATGCATCTGTTTGGGTAAGGATGCATCAAAGCAGAAGAAATGCGCACACAAGTTACACCGAAGTGGAGGGGAATAGAAGAGGCGCGGGGAGATAGCATTTATTCAAGAGCATAATGAAAAGGAGTGCATACATTCATAAATCAAACATGATAATTAGGTGCTTCCGACTTGATCGTCTTCCACATCTCTTCATAAGCTTGTACGAGGGTATTGGTTAATGGACCTTTTTGAATCGCTTCAAGATTTTCTTCAATCTGTTTAGATGAAGAAGCTCCTAATAAGATACCATCTTTTTCACTTAAAGCTGAATGATATTTTTCCCATCGTAAACTTGCTTCCAAGATGGAAACATTTCCTTCTTTACATATTTCGTGCAACTTTTCAACGGCAGAAAAGATTGATTCTTTACCGTAATGATTTGGAAGCAAAGGTAAAACATCCCATCTGCCACCTTCTTTAGGATTCTTTAAATCTTCGATTGGTTTTGCTAATAAACCACCTGCAGTTGCACCAAAACCATAAAATGCGATTCCATATTTGCGTAAGACTGGAAATAATTCTATTTCAGGAATACGAGCGATCGCGTTATAGTTTCCTTGATATACTGTTGGTAAAACATAACCTTTCTTTTGACAGATTTCAATCATATTTTCCAATTCATCTACACGATAATTGGAAATACCAAATCGTTTAAATTTACCTTGAGTGTATAATTCATTGATCGCTTCAAGAGTTTCTTCGATTGGCGTTGTACGATCAGGTCTGTGAAGATAATAAATATCTACTTGATCAGTTTGCAAATTCTTCAAGCTTTCATTAGCACTTTCTAGTACCATTTCATGTTTAAGAAATGATCCGTTCATATTAATATTTGCTTTTGTACTGATTTGAAAACGTTTACATGCATTTACTTGACCTAACATTCTTTCTGACTCTCCATCCAAATATACACGTGCGGTATCGATTTCATTCACACCTTTTTGTGAGCAAATTTGAAGGAAAGCATCAATTTGTTGAGAATTAGACATTGAGGATGAAACTTTGAAAGGGGAAGCGCCCATAACGCCCACGATTGTTTTTACCATTTTATAGATATGTTTGGGTAAAGTGTTTAGAAGTTATTTTAAGATGAAGTGTTGGATATTTTATTTTGTGACGAAGGGCAACTTTTTGGCCTCTTTATATACCTTTTCTTCCGTTCATCTTACCTTCTTTGCGTTTCTCATATACATCAACGCAATTGCTTACTTATATCCGATAATTTGCGGAGAAAAAGAAAAATTTGTAATTTCAACTGGCAAGCCCCACACGCGCAACAATCTTAACTCCTGTTTAACTCCTGGAGCTTTTAGACACAGTTGACGCGCCAAAACTGTAAAAATTACGTGTCAAAATTTATACGCGGACATTATTTTCAATTCCGCATCTTTCATCCCTTTCTCCACCATGACATCCATCTAACTCAGCATTAGGATGGTTCGGCAAAAAGATAAATCTGCTTCAGTGAAACAAGTCAGAAAGCGATCACAATTATCATGCGATCGATGTAGGATTCATAAACGAAAGTGTGATCGCGAAGAGCCATGTGGAAGATGCGTTAAGGACAATGCTGAATGCTCCTTCAAGAAAGCAAATGTTACGAAAGAACGTCAATGCGCGAATACAAGAGAAACTTCTGAGCACTACAACAACAAAGCTCTTTCTGTAGCTGATATTGACGTAGATGCATTCATCGCAACAGCGTTGACTAAACAAATTCCAAAAAGATGGCAAAAGGGTGGGAGTTCACATTTTAATCAGTTGATCGAAGCACCTTTCTTCCTCTTGCGAATATTTTCGCTTTATATTAATCTTGTAGATTGGATAGGAGATCTTCTAAAAGATACACGTATGGATCGAACGATTGCAACGCATCCATGTCAACCAAGCAGGGAAGTGTCGCCAATTCTATGGGACGCATTAGAACCATTAGCATACATCGTCATCGCAATTACTGCACAAATGGTTCCTACCGAAGTGGAAGTGATCTTAATGGAGTATTCGAAGGACAACAGCTTATACACTGCCGATATTTTGGCCCAAGAAGCATTCAGACTCACAGTAGAGATCTTTTCATATCCTGAATGGTTTCAAAGTACAAACGAATGGCCTCCAGAACATTTTGCTGCTTTTATGATGATACACGTATTTCAAAAGAATTCGGGGACAATAGGTTTCTTGGATAGCAGTGTCATAATTGCAATCGAAGGATTAGAGAAAGCAGGTATGCATCGTGAACCTTTCGTTCAAAGACGAGGCGTTCGTAATGATACGATTATGGAACAAGAGAGAGATCTTCTCATTTATCGAATATTTTGGAGTTTTTTCGAAAAAGAACGTGTCAGATCATGGTACAGTGGAAGTCCAGCGAGATTCAAAGCAGAAGATTATCGTATCTGTCTACGTGGGGAGGATCAAAGTCATATTTCTTTGAATAGTCTATTATCAGACTCAAATACTGCAAACACATGTATGTGTACCACAAAAACACAGGTACACCTTCCTGTCTTGAGCAAGTTTGCTTTTATGCAGGCTAAGATTGGGATTTTGATTGGTCGCTATTACGATTTGCTGGCCAGTATGTCTCAAAAGATCACATATGAAAGTACTGACGTTGCTCGTTATCTCGTTTCCGATTTTGATAAAGAACATTTTGAACTTGGAGAAGAGATTGCCGATCTCAACGTGAGAAAGTACTTTCGCGGTGGACAAAGTGCAATGTTGCAAATCACACTTCAGCATATTCGAACAGGATTCAGGACAAAAGTATGTGAACTCTATGCAAATAAGGTTTTCAAAGATCAATATTCTATTTCACAACAAACAATCAATTGGATGTTGGAAAAGAGAAGAAATATAGCCAAAATAGATCTATTGGAAGAAGGAAGAAAGAATTGTGCTTCTTGGGTGGCTACTTGCCGTTGTAGTTGGATTTTCACGCCAAAGTTTATGCATGATCAATTGATAGATCTGATTAAAGCAATCGAGCCTTGGTTCGTACCTATGCAAGATGTTGGAATGCCTATGCAATGGCTAAAAGTGGATGATTATAATCATTTGGTCAATTGTTTTCATGCCATTTGTCAAGGTCGAAACACGCTAGTATTGATGACGAGAAGGAGTGAGCTACAACGTGTAAGTCGGGGTGTGAAAGAAGTATGCCAATTACTTCATTCCTTTTTGATGAAGTCGAAAGTGGTGCAACAGGGCGAAGAAATAGCATCAGAAATTCTCAATTCGAAAGAGTTGGTGGATCTTTCGCAATTGCAATTTTCCATCATTGGTCCGAAATGTCTCAATTCTACAACAATCGATAATGAATCTGATACCACTCACATGACGACTACTTTTTCTTCTTCGATTTCAACTCCAATCACACCGCTTGATGTACAAATGGAAAAAGACCCTAGTATCCTATCAACCTTACGTGAAATCAACTCTAACGAATTACAAAAAGCGTTGGACGCATGGGATGATGATCTCGATGAAATTTTTGGCAATTCGGAAACCATTCCTACCATTTTACCGATTTAGACTACGTAAGCAACTTTGAATTGATTATGTTTTGATTTGACATGACATGACATTCTTGAAATTGGCGCGCAAATACGACTGTAAAAGCTGCACACAACAATTAAGGTTTATATGTGCTAAAGCATTCCTTTCAAGGTGCTCGGGAAGGCAACTTACCAAAGTGGCTAATGGGTTGGTCTCGAATTATTTCGACCTCGTCTTGCGAGGGTAATCGTGCTAAACCAATGGGCTCTGCCTGCACAGGTTCGAATCCTGTAGTTGTCGTCAGTTAGCTCCTGACGGATCGATACGATCTCTCTTTTTTTTGCTGTTTTTCCTGGTCATATAAAGTCAAGTCATACAAAAGGAGAGAACCTCTACTGATTTTAATGATTGCATTTTTGGTAAAAGTACATCTCTGGAATGCAAAATGTATGAGCAATGTGAAACAACATAAACAGCAACTGAGGTCCGAAAATGCATTTTAATCACATCGCTCTTTCATTTGTATTTTCATGAATCTTTCTGGCAACCATGATAGAGGTACAAGTCGTAGAAAAAAGTCTTTATTCTTGTACCTACAATAAAGGTTGCGGAAATGAGTGAAGGAAAGGAAGGTTTGATGATGATAAAAATGCATTATTTTAACGCGTCTGATTGTTGCATTGAACACAAAATTGCTCTCACGTGTTGAATCAAGGTTCAATAATTGTGCTTCTGCACACGAGTTTCAGTCTGTGAGTCAATCTTGTGTTATTTTATACGATTTCATTTTATCAACATCTTTTGACAGAATCTGTGATTTTGTTAACATAGTCCTTTTTCACTCTGAAGAAGAAAGAGGTTGATCAAACATGCATGTTTTTCTTTTTGATTTCATTGATTATGTGATCAACATTAGCATTTTTTACGCGTCGGCATTTTTTTAAGGTTTTTCCATTGAGCTGCTCGAGGGAAGCGGTACATGAGGACGCGAAATGATTTGGTATGTGCAGATCTGAAACTACTGTAGAGGGCGGGGGAGAGTGATAAAGTGCATTTTGTTTTTGATAAAAATTCGTGTAATGCATCTGACCTGTACATGCATGTAACACAAAAAGCCCAAGCCTCCATTCAAGAATTCAACTTTGCGGTGATCAACAAAAGGAGGAGCTAGGTAAAGCTTCTTTTCACCATCTACGATCAACTCAAATTAGCAAAGAATTCCATCAATATGAAGACAGCACGTCGTAAATCGATTCCGTATCGCTCACCAAGCGCTTCTCTTTATCCGATCAACAACAACACAAATGACAGCTCAAGCAGTAGTCAAATCAAAGTGGAAGATAAACAGTCATCCTCTTCTTCTGAATTGCATGATCGTGCACCGGCTACTTTTGGTACACCTGCTTTACAATCATTGATTTATGCTACTTCTAATGATCGCTATCCAGGTGCACCAGGTACTCTATTACATAAAGCAAAATTGGAAGCAGCCCGAGCATTAGCATCAAAGCAACGTGAAGCACAACGTGAAGCAGAAAGACGTGAAGAGATGAAAAGATTAGGAATACTTGGAATGTGTAAAAAGAGATCAACGGCAAATGGTAATGGAAGTACGAATGGAAATAGTCGATTTGGTACACCTCCAACAAGTGATCGTACACGCAGATCTAATCCAACAACCGTCAATTCAACAAACGGAAATGGCAATACTACAACAGTAACAAACGGGACATCTTCTAGACCTGGAAGAGGGAATGGAAGGAATGTGAACAATGCAATCGATCATAATGCACTTCCAACGCCTGATACCAAACCACAAAATGGTGTCAGTAGTCCACTTTTATCATCTTCTGGAAGGCTAAGGAGGCCAGCAAACGGAAGTAGAGGTACAAGTCCAATGCCCTTAACCGGATCGTCTACAAATAGTTCTGGAATGGTCACTCGAACAAGATCGCCAATCGTTCCTCCATTGGAATTGGATGATGATGCTAAAGTTGGCTCAAGTGCTTTAGGCCTGAGTTCATCATCAGCTAATGGTGTGTTAGCTTAATCTGCTTAATGCAGTGTATCTCAGAGTATATGCGGGGCGTCATTTTTTTTTTACCTCACTGTATGCTCTTAATGGAATGGATACTTTACGCTTCTACTAATTCATGTGCTAATCGACAAACATTATCAGCTGACCACTTCACATGGTTCGTTGTATCTTTCGTAGCGGCCCGATCCTTGAAGCGTTGCTCTGGCCATCCGATATCATCAGAATTGTTTCAGTTCCTTGTTAATCAGGCCCTCTGCGCCAAAATTTGCAGCGGAGAGCAAAGGTTGAATTTCTCTTGCTTGCGGAACCGCGCTGTAATTTCAAAACAAATATATGATTCGTCACAAGAAGTGATGGATATATAAATAACGTTGGATTTCGCATTTTACAACAGCACCAACTATCTCCTGCCAAACAAAAGCGCATCATGCATTGTTTCGTTAACGTATTCGCCTTTGCTATTGCATTGGTTGCTTTGGTGGTGTTACCCAGTCATGGCAACGATCACAAAAATCCTTCTACTTCTAAGCTTGAATATCCTAAAGTCCGTAGGGTAAACAAGACATGGTCTTATAAATCAGCTAAAGCAAAAGGCAACGTTACGTACGCCGATCCATATTATTGGCTTGAAGGATCAGTAAAGGAAAAAGAGATTCAATAATTTATAAGTGATCAAACAAAGACAACTGAAAGTTATTTTCAAGGTTGTAAAGGAAAGAATGCTACAATTCAAGCACTTACTGAAGCAAACAATTACGATAAATATTTATACGTAAAGTATATTTCTTCAAACACAGGAGGAAAGCCTTTCTATCTTTATAGTCTCGTTCGTGCTGGAACAGGAAGTACAGTTTGGTATACTGCTTCGATCGAAGAATTTCAAGCAGCAAAAAAGGTAAATTTCAAAACACCTCCAGGAAAGGTGTTACTTAATGAAACACTTTTAAGCTCAGATGGAAGTGCAAATATTTTATACGTCAACAGTTCACCAGATGGAAAGATTTTTTGTTATTTAGTAGTCGGAGCAAGTGAATTAGGAACATGGTACTTTCGTTATTTTAATACACCATTAGTACATGCTAAAACGTTTCCAGAGGGAGGTGAAGGCAGATTAAAAGATATGCTCCCTTCAACTGCAGATCAAATTTCTTGGACGGCTGATAGCAAAGGAATATTTTCGCCTAAAAGTGTAGAATCACAAGAAGGCACAAATCCTATCCAAGGCTATAAAATTCGATATCATGTTTTAGGAACCGATCAATCAAAAGACATAATCATTTTTGATTCAAAACGAGCAGGTGATCTTGGAGAATATTCGTATTTTTTTACGTATATAAGCCCGTAAGTGAAATTAAGTTATAAAACAATGACTTCATTATCATTGACAATTTCTATATCCTAATCAGAGATGGTCGCTGGCTCATCATCTCTCTCTTTGTAGACGCTGATTATGATGTGATGACGTATGCAACTTTGCTTCAAGGACAAAAGATTTCAAATAATATGAAATGGATCACTTTGGCACCTTCATATAACTTTTCAATGTTACCTGGCGGAATTATAAAAGATGAATATTACTTCTTAACCAACAAAGATTCAAAAAATAAAAAGATTGCAAAAATTAAACTTGATTGGAGTAAAGCTCGTACAGTTCAAAATTTTACACAATTACAAGATCGACCTGAAGTTATAGACGTGATTGCTGAACGTAAAGATGCTCTAATCAATTATGACGGATTTCGAATCACAGATGGAGATAAAGGTGTTGTGACTTATGTGGAAAATGGTCAAAATACGGTATACTTGTATGACCTTAAAACTGGCAAAGTTATTCAACGATTACTTCCGAACGGTGAGTGAAAAGTGAATAAAGACAATTTAGAGATATTATATAACACAATGCTTATTCTTTTATAACAGAACAACTCGCATTTTTTGATATTCGAAATGATCAGAACAGCAACATTCTCATCATGTCATTCTTTAGTTGGAATTCACCAAGTAAAATATTTGAGTTTGAATGGGAAAATGGTCAAATTGAAACTTCAAGCGTTTTTATAGGAGAAATAAATGGTATAAATGCAAATGATTTCGCAATTGAAGAATTTTATGCAACATCAAAAGATGGTACAAAAGTTCCTTACTTTTTAACTTATCGGAAAAACATCAAAAAGACTGGGAAAAATCCAACTCTGGTCAACATTTATGGCAGTTACGGAGATATTTATAATCTCTATTATAGACCTGACTATTTTGATTTTATTCGGAGTTATGATGGATATATGGTTTGGGGCGGAGTAAGATGAGTTGAAGTGGTTGATGATCAATAGATATCTAGAACTGATATCATATTCATTATACAGGGGAGGCGGTGATGAAGGTGGTGATTGGCATGAAGCAGCACAAGGATTGAAAAAACAGAAAACATTTGATGATACACTTGCGATTTTAGAAGATTTAGTCAAGAAGAAAATCACTTCACCAGGAAATCTTATTTTAGAAGGTATTTCAGTAGGTGGAATGGCAGTTGGAGCAGTAATCAATCAAGCTCCAGAAGGATTAATCGGTGCTGCATTTATGGTAGAAGCGATTTGTGATGTTTTTCAATTAGAACTTCGAACTTCGATAGGACAAGGAAATGTTGCTGAATTTGGTGATGTGACAACACCTGAAGGATTTGATGCTGTTAGAGCATGGTCACCATTACAAAATGTTAATCCCAAGAAGCAATATCCTGCTATCTTATTAACGTCAAGATCTTTGGATGAACAAGTACCTCCTTCCAGCAGTTTCAAGTTTATATCTGAATTACAGTACACTCATCCGAATAACAAATTTCCTTTATTGTTGTATCTCGTTCCTACCGATTCTCACTTGGATGCAACAATTTTGGAATTGACTTATCAATTCTGTATATTGGAGGAAGCTTTGGGAATCAAAAGAAGAAGTGCTTAGCCGGGGTCATACGACTAAATTAGTTCCTCTTTTAATGTTTATATTTCTGTCAATCCGCCATAATTTTTTTATTTGATGGTGTTTTTTGTGGCTTTTTTTAATAAAGTTGCATGATGTGATGATGTATGTTCCTCAATTTGATCGTGTTTACCTAATGAGTCATCATTTTTATTTGTTCCATTAATTCCACTTTCTCGCCATTCGGAATCTTACTATTTCGCTTAACACGGAAATTGAGGAAAGAATGGCGTACTTAATGTGCATGGAAGGATCCGTTTGTGATCTTATAGCTTTTAAGTTATTAAAGTGGAGCCGTGGAACGGAAGAGAAGTTTCCGATAAGGTACTCATGCTTGATTGAAAAGATTTAAAAGCAGACTTCTTTAATTTCATTCCTCACCATCCATCAGAATACATCAATCATGCTTTTATCCTTTTTGTCAACAATTGTGGCTGTGCTTGGCTTATACACTGTTCAAGCTGTGCCATTTCAAGATGGTAGAACAATTCATCCTCGTGATTCAGGCTGGGATTCAAAATCAGCTCCTTTCCCTCCTGCACGTCGTGATAGTACAACATTCTCTTATCGGGCTGCTGCAGCAAATGGAAATGTGATAATTGCTGATCCGTATAATTATCTTCAATCTTCATCATCAAAAGATGTACAAACTTTTATCGATCAACAAACTGCCTTTTTTAAAACGTATACCAAAAACAATTTCAAAGATTTAGATTCAATCCGCGCATCAATCAAAGAAGCAGATCATTATGACGAACTTTAATTTCCAGAAGCATTTGGTAACGCAGAAAATCCGTTATATACATTTTATCATAGAGAATTAGGAAGTGATAGTCGTGATTTTTATGTTGCTACTCAAGCTGAACTTGATCAAGCATTCAAGATAAAATTTAATCCGATTCCAGGCAAGAAAGTACTCCAAGAATCATCTTTAGGAGCAGGTGAAAGAATCTATTTTCAAAAAATATCTCCTGATGGAAAGAAACTTTTATATCGTATTACGAAAAAAGATTCTCCTGATCTTGGCACGATTTATATTCGTGATATCGCTAGCGGTTCAGATTTACCGGATGTTATCACTGGAAATTCAGATTTAAACGACGGTTGGACAAAAGATAGTAATGGTTTCTTTTATATGCAAGATTTATCCGATGGCACAAATATTCAAAGTAGTATCTTATATCACAAACTTGGAACTAAACCTCAAGATGATATTTTAATCGTTAAAGCTGATAGTGATCCATCTGCAACGATTGCATTCGATGTTACAAACGATAAAAATTTTATAATTGTGTATCAATTTTTTGGATCTGACAAATCTCGAGTTTATCTTGCACCGTTAAATCAAACAATCTCGACAAAAATGAAGTGGCTCTCAATCGCTCCTAAAGATGATTTAGAGTTAGACTACATACAAAACTTGGAAAATATATTTTATTTTGTTGCAAGATATGATGATCATAGTAATCAAGTAGTCAAATTCAATATCGATCCTACAAAAGCACGTCAAGTTAATGATTTAAGCGAATTAAAAGAGAAAATCAACGTAGAGCCAACAGTGATACCTGAAGATAAATCTGCTTTGATCGATCGATTTACTACTTTTGATACAGATAAGATATTTCTTTGTTATACAGAAGATGCAGAAAGACACTTTTACGTTTATAATTTACGATCAGGAGAACGTATTGAACATGTTTTACCGGATTATAAAGGCGCTTCAAGTTCAATCATTTCCTTACCGACAGGAACGGATATATTTTTATGGTCTTGGAATTTCAACGCTCCAGAACAATTATATCACATTAAATGGGACAAAGAACAAGGTAAATCTACTGCAAATTTAGTGTTTGAAGCAAAATTACAATCAATCGAACCTTCACAATTTATAGTTGAAAAGCGATATGCTACCTCTAAAGATTCAACAAAAGTACCTTTTCATTTATTTTATAAAAAAGGTATGGTTTTTGATGGTACAAGACCTGCAATGATAAACTTCTTTGGTGCATTCAGAACAATTTGGCTTCCTGCTTATTCTGCACAATATATGAGCTGGGTGAATGATTATGATGCAGTCTTTGTACTTACTTATCCACGTGGAGGAGGTGAAGTAAGAGCAGAACAATGGCATCAAGCAGGTATGCTTGCTAATAAACAAAACACTTTTGATGACGTCAACGCTGTCATTCAAAATCTTATCGATAACAAAATTGCTGCAAAAGGTAAAGTTGTAGTTTATGGTCAATTTGCCAGCTCAACATCTGCAATGGCAGTAGCAAATCAAGCTCCAGAGGGTAACATTGGTGCAGTAATTTTACAAGATGGATTATATAGTGTTTATGGTGAATATGACTTATTACGATTTTCAACTTTACCTGGATCTTCTTATGATGTTGCAGAATATGGTGATCCACAAGACCCAAAAGCATTTGATTGGTTACGTAAAATTTCACCATTACACAACGTTGATAAAACTAAAACATATCCTGCAATTTTATTTTTACCAGGAAATGATAGTACATTCAATTGGCATGGTAGAAAAATGGTTGCAGAACTTCAATATAATTTACTAAATAATCCGAATCCTTTTTTATTTAATCCTCCAGGTCAGGCAACAGCAAAGGTTGAAGATATTCATAGTGTAACAACACTTACCATCGCTTTTGCTTCTCATGTACTTGACTTGAAACGTGTTACTTAGTAAAATCAGATAAAGATTTCTTCATAAACATGTTCATTATTGTTTTCTTCAGTCAGTATCGGAACCGCTATAATTTGCAAAGGCAAATGTGATACGTAAGGAACCGGGAAGAAAAAGAAGTGTTTTAAGTTGATTTTCAATATTTACCCTTCCGGCCAAGATTCGGCGCCGTTCAAGGAGTGTATACTCTGCCGTCTTTTCTTTTGTGATCTTATAGAGTAAGAATTACGAAAGTAACGGATAATCTGTTGCCGTAATGGTTGATATATAAAATGATTCGAATTCATAACTCTTTTGTTCTCTTCTGCCACCATCCTCACACAACAACATGCTTCAATCATTGATTTTGTTCTTATCAGCTTTAGTGACTGTTTTAATTTCGCACCTTGCTTTCATCCAAGCAGTGCCTAACCATAACACTCCAACGCTATTCCTGCGAGATTCTTCAACTTGGGATCCAAAATCAACACCTTATCCTTCTGCTCGTCGTGGTGATACAACCTTTTCTTATCGTTCTGTAGCCGCGAATGGTAATGTGATAGTGGCTGATCCCTATAATTACCTCGAACAATCGGCTTTATCATCAAAAGAAGTTGAAATATTTGATGATCAATAAAATACATTCTTTAAAACTTATGCGAAAAAGAACTTTAAAGACTTGAATGTAATTCAAACATCCTTAAACGATGCAAATCATTATGAAGAACTTCAATTTCCGAATGCATTTGGAAGTAAAGAGAATCCTATGTACACTTATTATCACAGATAACTTGGAAGTGATAATCGTGTCTTTTATGTTGCAACTTAAGCTGATCTTGAACAAGCATACAAGAATAACTTCTCACTATTACCCGGTAAAAAAGTATTTGATGATGCTATTTTAGATAAAGGTGAATATTCAAATTTTCAAAACCTCTCTCCTGATGGCAAAACATTCTTATATCGTGTAAGGAAAAAGGGTAGCGATGACCTTTTCAAGCTTTATCTTCGTGATATTTCAAGTTTAAAGGATAATCCTGAAGTGATTTCAGGCAATGCGGATGCATATGATGGTTGGACTTCGGATAGTGTTGGATTCTTTTATATGCATAACGATGCTAACTTCTATGATGGTACAGATACTCTTAAATATCATAAGTTAGGTACATCGGTACAAGATGATATTATTGCGGTTAAATCAGATAATGATCCAAATCAATCAAAGTACTTTGAAGTCTCAAATGATAGGAAGTTCGTTATTGTTTATATATATGGCGATACTACTAAACCAAGAATTTATACCGCATCATTAGATCAACCAATTTCATCAAATATGAAATGGTTATCAATCGTACCCGATGAAGAGCTAAGTTTGAATTATGTAACAAATTTTGGAAATGAATTCTATTTCCTTGCAAGTTATGATAATGAAAGCAATCAAGTCGTAAAGTATACGGTGGATCCTACAAAAGCCCGTCAAGTAAATAATTTAAAAGATTTATCAGATAAAGCGGTAATGGAACCAACAGTAATCCCAGAGGATAAGACTGCATTGATTGATCAATTCACAGTCTTTGATACAGGCAAAGTACTTCTTTCTTATGCACAAGATGCAAAGATGAACTTTTATATTTATGATCTTATTACGGGTAAACGTATTCAACATGTTTTACCTGACTTTGTTGGAAGTGCAAGTTCTTCAACTTCTTTATCAACTGGAACGGATATATTCATTTGGTCATGGACATTTAATTGTCCAGGTGAAATATTTCATATAAAATGGAATTCTGATCAAGGTTTAGCAACGGGCGACCTTGTTTATCAAGCAAAACTTAAAACCATTGATCCTTCTCAATTTAACATCGAACTAAAATACGCCGTTTCAAAAGATTCAACAAAGGTTCCCTTTCATTTATTCTATAAGAAGGGTACTGTATTTGATGGTACAAAACCTGCAATGATTAACTTCTTTGGTGCTTTTCGTGTTGTTTGGTTACCATCTTATAAACCAACTTTTATGACTTGGGTGAATGATTATGATGCTGTCTTTGTTCTTACTTATCCACGGGGAGGAGGCGAAGTAAAAGCGGAAGAATGGCATCAAGCTGGTATGCTAGATAAAAAGCAAAACGCAATTGATGATATTAACGCTGTCATTCAATATCTTATCGATAACAAAATTGCTGCAAAAGGAAAAGTAGTTATTTATGTACAAAATGCAGCTTCTACAACCGCAATGGCAGTTACAAATCAAGCTGCAGAAGGAAATCTTGGTTTAGTGATCTTAAAAGATGGAATGTATGATTTGTTACGATTTTCCACTTCACCAGGATCACAAGAATACGTTACAGAATATGGTGATCCACAAAAACCAAAAGATTTTGATTGGTTACGTAAAATTTCATCTTTACACAACGTAAATGCTTCAAAAAAATATCCTGCAATTTTATTTTTACCTGACAGTGATCCTGACGAACAATGGCAAGCAAGAAAAATGATTGCTGAACTTCAACACGATTTACCGAACAACCCTTCACCATTATTCTTTAGTTTACCTGATCCTACATTATCAGACGATGAGAACGCAAAAGAGCAATCAGCTTATATTATCGCTCTTGCCGCTTACGTCCTAAATGTATCACGTAAATGATGAAGACATACTTCATCCCCTTTTGTAAATTCATTTCAATTCATATTCATTCCGTTCCTATATAATTAAATAATTAATTTCAATTCAGCGCTTCCGGAAAAAGCGGAATACAAACGCATTATACATCATACACATGCACACTTCCGTTTTTGGAAGACTGTAAGCAACTCAAATTCCATATTACGGTCCGAAAATGATTATGAAGCCGAGCAAATTAATCTTTTTTCGTGCCTTGGCCGTGGATGATTCTATCGATCCGAAAAGGGGAAAAGCCGCGGAAAATCAGTTTCCGAACACGTCTTTGGAATTAACATATAAAATGAAGACTTTAAGAATTTCTTCCTCTCAATCCTTTCTTCCATAACTTCATCCACCTTTAAAGCAGCATACATCATGCTTCTCCCCTTCACTTCACTTCTTTCAACTTTTCTGCTTTTCACTTCCATTCAAGCGTTGTCATACCGTAACAGACCATCACTCTTTCCTCGAGCTTCGGCACCAGATTGGAATCCAAAGTCAACGCCGTATCCTTCTGCACGTCGTGATGATGTGAGCTTTTCTTATCAATCAGCAGCTGCGAATGGAAATGTGACAATTGCCGATCCATACAACTATCTTGAACAATCATCCGATTCATCAAAAGAAGTTCAAACATTTGACGACCAACAAAACGCATTCTTCAAGAATTACTTGCAAAAGTGTAAAGATGCAGATGCAATTCGTGCGTCAATGAAAGATGCTGGACATTATGATGAACTTGGTTATCCTGTTGCATATGGCAGTAAAAATGCATCTTTCTATCTTTACGTACGTCGAGAAATAAACAGCGACTTTCGTGCACTCTATGTTGCAACACAAGCAGAGATCGATCAAGCAGTCAAGAACAAATTTTCACCTTTACCCGGCAGAAAAGTATTTGATGAAGCATCATTAGATAATGACTATAACATTTACGATCAAAGCATTTCCCCTGATGGAAAAACTCTACTGTATCGTGTTCAAAAGAAAAGTACAAATAATCTAACAACAATTCACCTTTTAGATATCTCTGGCGTATATGAAGGTAAAGATGCAAAGCCATATCCAGAACAAATCACTGGAGCTCAAGATGACTCGGAAGGATGGACTGCTGATAGCAAAGGGTTCTTCTACGTGCATGAGCTTTTAAACGATGATGGCTCTTTCAATCAATCTAGCCTCATGTATCATTACGTAGGAAGTAAAGTTAAAGATGACATCGTTTTTGTCAAATCAAGTGTTGGAACGGATGAAGACATATTGTACGGCTACCACCTCTCAACTGATAGGAAGAACTTAATCGTTTTTCAATATACCGATTCTGCAAAGCCGAGAGTATTTGCAACAACTTTAGATGAACCACTCTCTGCACCAAAGAAATGGATCTCTATTTCACCAGGTTTCGATCTCGAACTTGAATTTTTGGCAAACGTTGGAAATGAATATTACTTCCTTGCTCGGTATGACAATGAAAGCAATCAAGTTATCAAATACAAATTAGACTTCTCAAAAGCACGTCAAGTGAATCAATTGACCGATTTGAAAGATAAAGCTCAACTAGAGCCAACAGTAATTCCGGAAGATAAGAATGCACTGATTGATATCTATACGATATTTGATTATGACAAAATGCTTCTATGCTATACTCAAGACGCAGATCGTAAATGCTTTGTTTATGAATTGCAAACCGGAAAACGTGTTCAACAAATCTTGCCGGAGTTGATCGGAAGTTCAAGCTCACTCGCATCTCTTCAAACAGGAACAGATATCTTTCTCTGGTCTTGGTCTTATAATACACCAGGTCAACTATATTACATTAAATGGAATAAAGATAAAAGTTCTGCAACGACTGAGCTTGCATATCAAGCAAAATTAGAATCTATTGATGCAACTAAGTTCACTGTTGAAAAACGATGGGCTACATCTAAAGATTCAACAAAAGTTCCCTTTCATTTATTCTATCGAACGGGTTTGGTGTTTGATGGCTCACGACCATTGATGTTGAACTATTATGGCGCTTATCGGGTGATTCGATTACCATACTATAATCCAACCTACATGTCTTTCGTTCATGATTATGATGCAGTATTTGTTGCAATTTATCCTCGTGGTGGAGGTGAAGTACGAGCAGAACAATGGCATAAAGCCGGTATGCTCGATAAAAAACAAAATACAATCGATGATGTTCAAGCAGTTATCCAATATTTGATCGACAATAAAATCACATCAAAGGGAAAAGTGATTATTTATGGACAATATGCAGCTTCTACAACCGCAATGTCAGTTACAAATCAAGCACCAGAAGGAAACCTTGGCGTTGTGATCTTACAAGATGGAATGTTTGATTTATTACGATTTCCAGATTCATCTGCTGATACAACTGCTGAAACTGAAGAATATGGTGATCCTCAAAAGCCAAAAGATTTTGATTGGTTACGTAAAATCTCACCTTTACATAACGTCAATGCTTCAAAACAATATCCAGCAATTTTATTTTTACCTGGAGGTGATATCAATCAACAATGGCAAGCTAGAAAAATGGTTGCTGAACTTCAACATGATTTACCAAACAATCCTTCTCCTTTGCTCTATAGTACTTCTGATCTAAAATTAACAGAAGAAGACAATTACGTCAATGAAGAAGTATATTCAATCGCTTTTGCTACTCATGTTTTGGGCTTACAACGCGTTAATCATTAGGACTTCCACTGTTGTTGCCTAGTACTAAGTTCTGATACTTCCTCGATTATGAATCAATTATTTCGGTCAAGCTGTCTGAAAGTTAAATGATTGAGTGATTCTCCCTGTAAGAGTATTTTGTGATAGCTTTAAATATTAGGTCTAAAGTCTTGGCAGAATGATAATTTATGCTTTTTTTTTACTTCCGTAGGTCATACGTCCAACGATCTAAAACAAAAATCACTTCCAACGAAGAAAATCCTTCTATTCATTTTATGATTTTAACAAGAATGAAATGAATCTATATTTATATTTTCTTCTCCGCTATTTACTGTTAAGAACCCGCGTTAAAAATTCATTTGACTCGAGACAAGATATACTAAAACACTTGTGTGGCGTATGTAAGAAGCCGAAATTAAGTTTTAAATCAAATTAGTAAACTCTGGCACTGGGCTAGGCTTTCGTGATTATTGATTTACGTTAAATACGGCGCCGTGAAGGAAAACGGTGAAGATCATTCTGTAAGAAGAAGGATATGAACTGGATTTTAATTCGAAGGCGTAATATTATAGGCTCAGTATGTAAAAAATCTTGAGGGCTAAAATCTTCAAGAATTTTGTTATTATTTGTTGTTGATAGCGTAAGAGCTCAGCAAATGCCATTTTTACTTGATATTAACTTCTTTGGGTTTAGAACGTAGAAAATGATCGTTATTCTTCGTTATTCCTATATTATTCCTTTTTATTTCATACCGATTTTTCAATTTGATTTAACTTTCCCTTTTCTTCGTGTTCGATTAATTGTTTAAGATGATCAACGTGACATGAACTGAGCTGAGCGTTGTTTGATAATACTGCGTCCGCTCTTTGTATACGTTATTTGTGTACCTGAAGAAGCGGTCAACCGCAAGCGGTGAAGCGGTTATTCAATATTTGCGGAAAAATGTTTCTGTTTCGAACACGACGTTATGATCTTGGCAGGCGCAATATTAAGCACGGATAGAGAATATTTCATAAGAAACGTAAAATGGCAGAAGATTGTAATGGCAAGTGTTTGATGAACTCAAAATAATAAAATGTTGAATGGAACTAATTTTAAATAATCTACTTCTCTCTATTACTCTAACACAAATCATCCTTTCTATTTGACATCCTTCTTTTAGCATGCAATCACAATTCTTGCAAGCTTTTACAGCTATTGCTATTACCTTTGCAATCTTGACAAACGGTGTCAAGAATGCATCTGTTCCTGGCGCTCCATTTTGGAATCCAAAGCAAAATCCTTATCCGAATGTTAAAAGAGTACCATTCACACGTACTTATCGTTCTGCAAACGCAAAAGGCAATGTTACATTTAATGATCCATATACATACTTAGAAAGTCCAATTGGAACAAGTGTTGATGTTAAAAAGTTCGTTGATGATCAATCAAAACTTACAGAAAGTTATATGGCAAAATGCAAAAATCGTAAAATTATCGAACAATCAATCAAAGATGGTTTCAATTATGATGAATACAGTACGTTTGATTTGATTGCAAATGCTCCTGTTCCATTTTATACTTATACTCTTAAAAGAGTAAACGAAGATCGTCCGATTTGGTATATTGCTTCAATTGAAGAAATGGAATTTGCAAAAAAGAATAACTTTCTCACTCCACCCGGTAAACCATTCTTAAATGAAATTTATTTAAGTCCAAATAATACTGCAAGTATAAATATGTGGCAAACTTCTTTAGACGGCAAGTACTTTGCTTATATGGTTACGGATTCGAGTTCTCAGTTTTCTACTTGGTTCGTTCGTACATTCGATAAGCCATTATTGAAAGCTGGTCCAAATTCACCTTTAGGTGGTGAGGGTACTTTACCAGATGTGATCCCAAACGTGGACGGGTACTTTTATTGGACGCAAGATAGTAAAGGATTCTTTTATACGAGTACTTTATCTAGTGATTCCGGTGATAATACAGATATCGGATCTTCCGTTCGTTATCATCAATTAGGAACAACGTATGAAAAAGATATCACAATCGCTAAAGCTGAAAAACAAATGGCTGATGGTACGAATAATTTGTGGTCTTTTTTGATTAGTGATGATGGTAAATGGTTCATTTTGAATGGCTCAAATGATTTAACAAATAAAGCAAGATTATATGCAACTCGTTTAGACGTCCAAACATTATCCAAAAATATGAAATGGATTTCAATTGCACCTTCTTATGATCACGTTATCGATCCTTTAAACGTTATAGATGATATTTTATACGTTCAAACGGATCTCAATGCATTGGATGGAAAGATTGCAAAGACAAAACTCGATTGGAGCATAGCAAAGACAATAAAAGATTTTAACGAATTAAAAGATAAATTAACACTAACAACCATCATTCCAGAAGTTAAAAATGCTCAACTTATATTATCTTCTGCATTTAATTCGGACAAGTTGATCGTCATTTATACGGTTGATGGATATTATCACACTAAATTATTCGAATTAAAGACTGGCAAGTTTATTCGTCAAGTTGAGGAAAACGAACACCCAGGTTCAATCTTTATCATGATTCCACCAAGCAAAGGTAAATCTTTCAAATTGATTTTTAATACATTAAATTGTCCAAATAAAGTGTATGATGTCACTTTAGACGGAGTTAAGTATACTGAAACGAATTGGATAACTACAAATGTAAAAGGAACAAATGCAAACGATTTCATTACAGAAACAGCATTTGCTATAAGTAAAGACGGAACAAGAGTACCTTATCTTGTAATTTCTCGCAAAGGAACGCTAAAGAATGGACAAGCACCTGTTTGGATGCATGCTTTTGCAGCATATGGTATTACGCAAAACAATTATTTCGATCCGATCTTATTTTCATGGTTAAACAGTTACGGTGGCTTTTTCGTTTTTGCATCAGCACGTGGCGGTGATGATCGTGGTGAAGAATGGCATATTTCAGGTCAAAAGCATAATAAACAACAAACATTTGAAGATATAATTGCAGTTGCACAAGATTTAGTTAAACAAAAATACACTTCACCCGGAAAGATTATTGCAGAAGGTGAAACAGCAGGTGCAATTGCTGTTACGGCTGCAGCAAATCAATCTCCTTCTTCTTTCGGTTTAATTTTAGGCGAAAGACCTGTTTTGGATTATTTTTTACGTAAACGCACTCCTGGTGGACCTGAACAAGTTTATGAATTTGGTGATGTGGATAACCCAGTGGATTTTAATTATATTCGTGTATGGTCACCATTGCAAAATGTTCCAATGAAGGGTAATTATCCTGCCATTTTAATGACGCCATACGAAGGTGATGATCAAGTAGTTCCTGCTCACACTTATAAATTCTTAGCAGAAGTTCAACATGATCATTCGAATAACCCTATGCCATTGCTCATGTATGTTATTCCAGATGACGGTCTTGCTAGTTACGGCTCAAGTACTCAAAGCACTGTACTTAAAGGTAGTCATCAGATCTGTGTTGCTGAACTTGCATTAGGATTACAAAGAAAGAAGTAGTTGCTTAATCACAAGACATTTTTTTAATACTCTTTTTATTATCACCATTTCACCCTTTTCATTTTATAGTGTGAAAAGAACGAAGACTATGATTACATAAGCACCCTCTTCCTCCTCCTCCACAAAGGGTTCATCATGACACCAATATTTATTGTATAACCCTTTGACCCTTGCTACTTGTATGAACCCTTCACTTTTATAATGTACATACATTGATGTCGTGTGCAATAAATCGTGCGACATCCATTTATAATTAATCTATCCATTAAACATCCATCACCATTACCCAAAAATGACTTCCGTACAAAGTTTAGATGATATTCCTGCTACAATGAAAGCAGGAGTTATCGAAGAATGGAAAAAGAGTATGAAATTAGAAACTCAACATCCTATTCCAAAAAACCTAGAGGGTTACGATATCTTAGTTGAAATAAAAGCAGCAGGAATGTGCCACACAGACGTTCAAACATTAGAAGGAGTTTATGAATCACAAGGAACGTTTAAAGGAATGATTGGAAGTCATGAACCTGCAGGAGTGGTAATTGCACTTGGACCTGAAGCAAAAAAACAAGGTTTAATAAACGTAGGAGATCGAGTTGGAAGTATAAACACTTATGGTTATTGCGGAAAATGTAAATCATGCAAAAAGAATGGTGAACAATTATGTGAAAATATAAAAGGTCTTTTAGGTTTAACTATTGACGGTGGATTTGCAGAATATTGTAAAATGGATTCTCGTGTAGTTGGAAAGATTCCAAAAGAAATTCCATTTACAGAAGCAGCTCCTTTATTTTGCGCAGGTGCAACTGTTTATGGTGCTCTCAAAGCAGCAGGAGTTGAAGCAAATCAATGGATTGCAATCGTTGGTGCAGGTGGTGGTTTAGGTCATTTAGGCGTTCAATATGCAAAAGCACTTGGATTTAAAGTTGTTGCTTTGGATAATCGTCAAGAAGGTTTAGATGTTTTAAATTCAATTCCTGATCATCTTAAACCTGATCAAAAGTATCTTTTAACTGATGAAAATATCGAAAAGCTCAGTTCAAGCTTTTATGATTCAGATCCAGGAGTGGATAAAGCAATCATTTGTACTGAAGATCGTTCTCTTCCTAGAATCACTCAACAATTCTTACGTAAAGGTGGAATTATTTGTGAGGTTGGATTACCGGCTGATGGTCCTTTAGAAGTTGATTCTTTCGCTTTAAGTTTTAAAGAACAAACTATTCGTGGTCGTTTGATTTGTACTCCTCATGAATGTCAAGAGATGGTAAATATGCATGCAAGAAGCGGTTGCAAAACTTACGTTGAACAAACATTCCCAATCGAAAAGATTCAAGATGTTTATGATAGATATAATCAAAAGGATCTCAAAGGTCGCATTGTCGTCTCTTTTGAGTAAAATGTAAATGATTATGCTTTATTTCACAATGATACAGAATTTTAAGATGTTACAAATTTCACAGTTTTCTTTTCTTTTAATCGGCAATCTTGATGGTCATCTTACCAGTATTCATACCAGTAAATAAACCTTCCAAAGCTTCAACACAATGTTCGATACCTTCTCTAGGGAAAGAATAAATTTGTGTCTTAAGTTTACCTTGAGAAATGTAACCGATCAATTCTTTCGTTGTACGTTGTTGTTCTTCAGGTGTGCAATCTGGAAGAACAAATGCTTCAACACGAAGGCGCATCAAAAGAATGTAACGCCAATTAACGATACCATGTTGACCACCTTCTTTACCTCCAATCTTTTGATAATCAGCAATTGCACCGCAAACGGCTACACGACCATGAGGTGCCATGCATGATAAAGCAGCATCAGTGATTGGACCTGCTGTATTATCAAAATAAACGGTAACTTGTTCTTTTGTAACTTTTTTAAGTTGTTCAGCGAAATCAGGAGCACTATAATCCAAACAAACATCTGCACCTTGATCTAAGACGAATTGTTGTTTTGATTTACTTGCAATTCCGATAATTTGTTTTGCACCTTTTGCTTTGGCTAATTGAATTACGACTGAGCCTGTTGCTCCTGCTGCTGCACTAACCAAGACTACATCACCTTCTTTCACACGAGCAACTTCGATTAAACCCCAATAAGCTGCACGACCAGGTGCACCAAGACCTGATAAATATTCCAATCCAACACGAGGATCAACAGGGAATACTTTGATAGCGGGATTAGTAACATCGATCAAAGCATATTCTTGAAAGTTTACCATAGATGCAACTTGTTGACCAACTTTGAATTGTTCAGCAGATGAACCGACAACTTCACCAATTCCGAATGCCCACATTGGTTCGTTCAATGGATGTGGTTCACGATATGATTTACCTAAAGAGATTGAAGGTCTCATGGAAGGTTCCATAGCAATACGTTGAACACGAATGAGAATGTGATTTGCTGGTAATGCGTTCACATCTGGCATTGGAACATCTTTGAGTTTAAATGTATTTTCATTGATTGGTCCTTTTGCGTGTTCGTTCAAAACCCATGATTTGTACGATTTTGGAAGAGTAGTAGTGGCAGACATGATGATTATTGTAAGATGTGGAAAGAGAAAGAAGAAAGAAAGGTTGGAAAGTGAGATTTATATACGCATTAGTTGTCTTTACGGCCGAGAAGATGTTCACATCCTCTCATGCAACTTTTTCTTCCCTTTCGGAGTCTTTCCTTCCAGCTTTGACGGTGCTTTTGCCACGGATCCGGTTACGGAACATAATTGCAAAAATTAACCGTCAATGTTTGAGGAACGCGTACATGTGTCTATTTTTCGTGGCGTGCGCCGGCGCAGCGCTGCATACATATGTCTGTGTGTTGCTGCTGCTTATGGTACACTAAGGTACTTTTGTGTGTGTGTGTCAGTCAGTGTACGCATATTTTTTTTCTCCAATTTTTTAATTTTTTTTTTGACACCGCACAAACCATTTCATTCGGCTACACGTAAAATCGAATATCCGAGAAACAAAAACACACACACAGAGAAGTTTTAAAAAAAAGCCTTCTTCTTTCTTCCGCTAAACTGTCAAGATTGATTGTACATACCGAATTCCGATAAGCAGAAGGAAGACAGATGTCATCAATTGATGATAACCGCGGACTTGGCTTAAGACCGAATCTGTCAGATGATGGACTTTTAGAACCTTCTCCTTTGGTAGACTTTATTGCTGGAACATCAGCTGGTATCGCAAGCTTATTAGCCGGTCATCCATTCGATACGATTAAAACAAGATTACAAGCACAATCACATTCTACTTCCAACACCATTTCAATACCGCAAAATGTAGTCGCTGTTCAAACATCTTCTAATACGCCTTTATTGCAACAACAAAATCTTCCTAGATATTCTTCTGCTTTTGATGCATTACGAAGGATAATTGCAGAAGAGCGATTCATTGGATTATACAAAGGAATAACGTCGCCTATGCTAGGTGTTGCAGCAATGAATGCGTCAGTTTTCGGTGTTTATGGTTTAGCACTTCGATTTTTAGGTGGTGAAGATCAACAAAACAGATTAACAGATATCTTTTTGGCAGGTTGTGCAAGTGGTGTTGTTTCCGCTTTGATCACTTCTCCGATCGAATTGATAAAAATTCGACAACAACTTAGCTTTGATACAACAAAACGAACACCTTCAACTTTACAAGTCATTCAAAACATTTGGCAAAAGAGAGGCATTCGTGGATTATATAGAGGTTTAGGTACAACTTCAATTCGTGATTTAGGTTATGGACCTTACTTTTTATCATATGAAGTTTTCAATCGAACTTTACTCTCTTTTCATGATCAACCCAACTCTTCAACTGAATTAAGCAATATAGAAATGGCAATCTCGGGCGGTTTGGCAGGCGTAGTAGGTTGGCTGTCAACTTTTGCAATAGACGTAATAAAAACTAGAGTTCAAGCTACTGATAGCTCTTCCGTAAGATCAGGAAATGCATTCATCTTTGCAGCTCGTCAAACGTATGCAGAAGGAGGATTTACTGCATTTTTCGCAGGCCTTGGTCCAACAATTTTGAGAGCAATTCCTGCAAATGCTGTTCTCTTTCTCGCATTCGAATATACCAAATCTTCTATGATACGGTTAGGATTATAATCCGATAAGCACAATGTATTTTATCATCATCATCATCATCATCATCATCATCATCATCATCATCATCATCATCATCATCATGGGGGTAGTGGTCATGGGTGAGTACACTTTCAAAAACTAAGAAAAAAACTTTGTTCATCTTCACTAACACATATTATTTCTTCAGAACATGCCATCCAAGAGGTTATGTATGTCCCGTTATAGTTACGGTGTGCATGTGCCTTCCTGACAAAGGCGATTGCCATGTGTGCTGCTGTTCTTCATAAGCAAGTGAATCTATTGCATCCTAATCATTGTATCTATCCCATTACCAATTTTATCCCATTCATTCTGAATCATTGGTATGCAATAACCTTTGTCCATCACGAAGGCTTAAAAATCTCTTTCGTAAACGTTCCATAGGACTCAACATTCCATCATCATCCGTTTGTGCAGGCTTAATTCGCATATGTTCTTTATCAGCCGTTCCTCCACGAACAAGTCCTTTCCACCATATCCGTACATCTTTTGCTTGTTGTCGTAATCTGGCAATCGGTCCAACGAAGTCACCATCCAAAAATGGTGGTCGCAAAGCAGCCAGTAACTTGGCTCTTTTTGAAGAAGAAGTAGAAGAAAGATTTGTGATTTCTATGCCACTTTGACCTTGAAGTGCATTGACAACCAAAGCATTCATCCTTCCTTCTTGCAAACGTTGTTGTAAAAATCTTGAATATGTCATCCATAATCCTTTTCTAGATGCATCAACATGCGTTCGTACACGTTGATAACCAAACTTTTCTATTCGAGATTGTAACAAGGTAAAACCCACACTAGATTCGACATCATGTATTGAATCTAATCTACTTGTGGAAATTTTGCCTGTTTCTATTGATGCTGGTAGCTGTTCTGTAAATGTCAAATTTTCCGTTACTGCCATCACTTTTGTATGATCCAAATTTCTCGTCCAACATTTCATTTTTCGTCCTTCACCAACAGGCCGTTCTTCCGTCGATGATGAAAAGGGAGAATCTAATTCTACTTCACTTTCTTCCAATACCCAACTTTCTGCATTTCGCAATATTCCCGAAGGTGCCCATTTTGGAAGAGTCCCTCTTTTTAGGATCAACCTTGTTGTCTTTAGAATATGTTGAACATCTTCTTCACTTTCTGTAGATGCAGAAGAAGCAATTGGTGAACCCCAAAAGCTTCTCGAAGGTCCTGCAGCCTCTGTCCGTTGCTGTAAAGCCACCTGCCTAGAAGAGCTGGGATCGGAAAATGAAGGTGTATGCGTTTTATCGTCTTGTGATTCAAGCTTTAGTCTAGGTCTTGTTATAATTTGCCTTGCCAAAACATCGACCGAAATCACATGAGATGCTAATTCGTTCGGATATCGTAAAAAGTATACCGGACATAAGATTGCATAAGGAATGTCCAATTGAGCATGATCGATAAATGTGCGTACCATTTCTCAATCTCTCGTAAAAGATCTTTTACCTATTTGATGGTCGTGTGAGTATCGCAAAAGATTTGTATGTAGTCTATATGCACTCCATACCTCCATTTCGATCGGGAGCCCGGACGATAAAAATAAAACATAAACAAAAATACAAAAAGGTTCTTTTGCTGAGCCACAAAAAAAAAGGGTGTTATTCATTTCCGCTAAAAAACTAATGTAGCGGAGCAATTTAGGCTTCATCCGACGGCAACCATTCGCACGCGACTTTCCACATGTAAGCCAGATTACAGTCAGTCTAATTGGCTTTAAATATGATAATAAAACATATACAATCACTCCGATCAACTCAAAAACGAGAATCCTCACAGTGAACAAGACGAATTGAAACGAGTGAATGCTAGCTGTGACAAAATATTGAATACAAATGATGATGAAAGTGAGAAAAATACAACCCTGCAACCTTGCTAACCACTTGCGCCAGTAGCTGCTCTTCGATACCAACCTGCTACCGCCATACAGCCTGCTACTGCAACACTGAGAAGAGCAGCCCTACTAACGACCAAAAATACAATTCCTTGATCAGGAGAATGATGATGTCCTCCAAGTTTATCACGTTGTGAACCGCCTTTACGACGTTTTGTCTTTCGACTTTTTCCAACGCTCGGTTGACTGCTTGTATCATCGGATCTAGCGGAAGGAGATGCTGCTCCACTCCAATTATGATGCGTATTACGTTCTTCTTCTAGCTTCCTTGCCTCTTGCCAATCATCCTCTGATATAAGTAAGGCTGGATCTAGACGTCTTGCTTCTAATAAATAGTGCACTGGACCAATTCCTTCACTGTCCGCTTGTATACCTTCATGCATAACAGAATGCGTACCAAACGGATTATTTGACATTCCTGTTAGTGGAAGTGCTAAAAGTGGCCGATCAAATTCGTATGATTGCATATAAAGGTGAGCATAAGAAACGTAAAGACGTGCCAAGGCTGTTGAACCTCCTAAAGCTGCCGTTAATCGTTGCCTGTAAGATGCTAAAATTGTTGACTTTTTGGCCGGATTGAGAGGGAGATAGTAGTGTACGAGATGTTCAATAGCAGTTGGAATTTCAGCATCACGCCAAGCTCGACGATAGCATTCAAATGCTTGAGATTCATCTCGAGTGCTTGCTCCTCCGAATGGCACTGTAGAACTTCTTCTGGCATGTTGCATAGCCATCAAGGTGAGCGTTATTGGATCCATGTTATACAATTCTTCTTCATTTTGTGCCGTTTGTCCACTACCTAATACAGTTGTGCTATCATCACTAGAGATAGTATCTACGGTCGTCGTGCTTTGATTAACCATAGCTTCAGAATCTTCTACTTCATTTCCGTCAGAAGAGTCGAAAGAGTCCTTTCTAGAATGGCTTTGTTGTTGCTGTTGTTGTCGAATAGCTTCACTGATTGCAGCATTTAACGAGCCTTGCGATTGTACAGTTATTAGACGAGCAAGTGGTTGAAATGAAGGTTCTGATATTGTTTCTCGTGTAGGATTGGGACCTGAAACGATACAAGGCCAAATACCACCATCAATTTTATCTAAATGCAAAGTGACAAGTTTAGCATCCCTTGTAGGATCTTCAAAGTTGTTTGTTTTGCTACTACTGGAAGTTGCTTGACTATGTTCGATACTGATGCTCGATTCCATACTGCCTGTGTTTGGATTACGTACATTGCAGTCGTCGGATAACGTCATACTTTGTGACAAAGAATGGGGTGAGGCTGTACCTCTAGAAGCAAGCGTGTCTGTACTTCGGGCTAATAATTCAAAGCTTGATGTGTCACTTTGCACGGGTGAAATTGGTCGACTGGAAGTACTTGCTAAAGGTCTTTCACCTTGTTGAAGAGATTGACCTCCAGCCTTGACCCAACCTTTTCCACTTGAAGCGCTACTACTATTCTGATCGCTAGATCGTGTTCGCATTCGCGTTCTGCTTCTACTACGACTACGCTTTCCGTTTGATTTTCGTTCTAATTGCCATGCAGAAGTGGTTGGATTAATTCTTCCCGCTAAACGTGCATTTACTATAGGTTTTTGACCTCGTAAACCTGCAAAAATATTGTCATTTCCTATAATCACTTCCAATGATTCTTCTTGTATCCAACGTGGAACATAAAACAATACAGTTGCCTGACCATGACTCTGATGTGCGGTCCATCCACGTAGAGCGTTTGGATATTCAAACTCTTTTATAGATCGAGCTTCAGATGATTGATCAGGATCAGATGTTTGTTGTTGTTGATGTTTTTCTGCTCGCTCGTCATCTGCGCTGACAGATGAAGTAGGCGATGCATTCGATGAAGGGTGAGAGGGTGAATGTTGAGGAGTGAAGCGCTGTCTGGACGTCATATTTCAAATAGGTGATAACAGGTTGTGAAAGAATGTTCCAAGACAAACAAAAATTGAAACAACACTTCTTCGACAATCAAACACCCATCATGATGGTAAGCGGCCAAAGCATAAATCCGATTGTGTTGTTCATGCAAGATAATTAACCCTGCATCTCCAAAATAAAAATAAAAAGTCAAAAAATCAGTACTGCTCTTATGCTGATGTGATTACTCTCTCTCCACCCAAGGTTCACTATAGAGCCGCGGTGTTTTGATTCACGCGTTTAGCACAGAATCTCAAATCTTATTTGTGTTCACCCACATACACACACACACACGATCATTCATTATTCAATCTTTTTCAACTAAAAATGGTGGTCAACATATCGTAAACGTGCTGGGGTTGTACAATGGCAAAAGATGAAGAATTTGATGCGGAGGCCAGTAGTGCTCCTTTGAATTTCTACTGCCGTTTACCGACCGAAAAAGGACGCTTACCAAATCGAAAAGCAAGTCCGCCTCCAATGATTTGGCTAAAGCATATTCTTGACAATTTTGATCAATCTACAGAAGCGTATCAACAATCAGAACAGAATGGCAACATCGTAACACATACCGCTTTGTCCAGATCTAGAACTGAGAGCGGCTTACCGTCATCCTCACTTGATACAGTAACAGAAAAGACTAATGCTTTACAACTCGAAGACAAATCTGAAGAAGAGGAAGCACCTTGGTTTTCACAATTGGTCAACCTTCCTCAAGTACGCAGTGCAGGTGTTCCAATGTTATCACCAACGACTTTACCGCCAACCAGAAAGTCAAAAGATGTCAATGCTGTCAAAAGAAGTGATACAATGACAAGACAAATCACTGAACCAATTTCGAGTAGTGCAAGTATGCATACAAGCTCATCATCTTCATCCATTTTAGACTCACCAGATAATCCTTCAAAGGCCACATTTGGACAGCAGCGAAGCACATTTGGAAGTTCAGCAAGTCTTGCTTCCCATTTCACTTCAACCTCTGCTAATGGCGCGGCTTCAACTACAACTTCTGCATTATCAGCTTCTTCACCTCTAATACCTCCAGATAATTTCGCAATGGTTAATACATGGGTTTATCGGAGTAGCTTTCCTAAAAAGCGGCATTTTCCCTTCTTACGTACACTCGGTCTAAAGAGCGTACTAACGCTAATTCTGGAAGAATACCCAGAACAAAATATGCAATTCTTGGATCAAAATGGAGTCACATTTTTCCAATTCGGTATCCCAGGAAACAAAGAACCTTTTGTTCAAATTCCACAAGATAAAATTACCGCTGCTTTGGTAACAATTATGGATAGAAGAAATCATCCAATGTTAATTCATTGTAATAAAGGTAAACATAGGACAGGTTGTTTGATCGGTTGTTTACGTAAATTACAACAATGGAGTTTAACAACTATCTTTGATGAATATAGAAGGTTTTCCGCTCCGAAAAGTCGTTCTATGGATCAAGAATTCATCGAATTATATCGTGAAAGTGTCGTTTGGTCACAAGTTGAACGTGATTGGTTGCCAAGGTGGGCAGTTTTAGGAAAGAAAATAAGGATCTTGATTGATGAAGAAGAGGATCACGCGGCTATGAACTCACGTATTACCACTCTACCCTTAAACGCCGGAAGATCGTTAAAGGATACAAGTTCTTCTTCTGAGATACGATCTAGGTTGAGAATAGTAGGAATGTGAACAATTTCATGTGTAATAAAATCATTTCTCTAAATGTCATTGAATGTGTAAAATGGTACAAGTGCGTGCTAATATATGTACGTGAAGGTATAAGAACGAAGTCGTGATGATAAACAAAAATGCAAGGGTGGTGGTATACAAAGTCATTAAGAGAAAGCTGAAACGCCTTCTTGCCAAGAATAAGGTGATTTACGACCTGATGGATTCATTTCAGAAATTGAATTTGAACTGCGATGGCGAGCATGAGAAGAAGGTTGTACAGGCATGCTCATCCTATTGGAAGTAGTTGAAGAACTACTTTCAAATCGATGATGACCATGTCGTCTTGAAGCAGCAATGCTGGCTTGCGAACCAGAAGTAGCACTTCTACCTGATGCAGAAGAAACAGTAGGGTGAGATGCTTCTCCAGCAGGTGCAGGTGCTGCAGCACGATTAGCAAAAAAGCTTGCCAATCCAGCTCCGAATGCAATCACAATCGTGAATGCAATCGAAGGAAGAAGTGATGAAAGTGGTGGTCTTGGAGGAAGAGTATGATAAGCATTACCGTCATTCCTGCTTGCACGACGAGAGCTGTAAGATCGTTTAGCGCCAGAAGGAGCGCTGCTTGTTGCGTGTGTTGCATGGGTATCCTTTTTCCCAGACTTTGTTGTCGTAATCGATGGAATAAAGCTTTGCACTACAGCTATCGGTAGAGCAAATGCATAACGAATCGGCATAGTAAGAGTACTGGGTGCGTTTTGCCCTGCTTCGTTGGCAGGATTTGCTTCATTCGCACTGGATTGTTTTGGATCCTTTTTCTCATCAGATGCCCCAACGCCCAACATCTTACGTGTCCATTGCACCCTTGATTCGAGAGTCTTTCTTGCTGAAGTGACATTATTCTGCAAGCTCTTCCCGCGGCTATTAACATCATCCCAAACTGTGCACATATATCCAGCAAACAAGAAGCTGGCTAAAGCAACAAAAGCTACACTTGAAATGCTAACAAGCAATGTCAAATGAAAGAATGGCCTTAATGGAGCACTTAATTGACGAGTTAAAGCCATTGCCAAACTTCTTGCACTTGATAATTGGGTATGTGCAACACCCAAAGAGTTCGATAATACTGCCAATCGTGCAACATCTGCATCTTCTTCTTCATTAAAAGAATTTTTGCGACTTCTTGTCTTTGGCGTTGATCGACCGCTAGAAGTAGGCGTTGTTTCACGGCTCAATTTACTGTAAGATCTTTCTTTAGCCTCACCAGCAAGGTGCAAAGCAGCCATGCGTGGACTAGTTGGTGCAGAATAACATGTCGATCGTTTGCCACGAGAATTCATAGCTTCTTGTGCTCGTAGATTTGAAGCATGAGTACGAGTTTGTGGCGTTGCAATCGGTTTCTGGCCCATTCCGTGTTTATCGCTTAACGTTGACATACTTCGACCATGTGCACGTCCAATCGTTTGCACCTTTTTCACATCATTCGATTGAACGACTTCAACCTCTTGACTGAAACTCACCCGTCGTGAAGAACTAAAAGATTGAGGTGCATGACCAGCAGTGATGGAAGATCGCCTTGAGGAAGGTGCAGAAGCCAAAGATGCTGCTTTTGATCGAACACTTTCACGGACAGTATCGCTGGTGCGTGTACTGGACGTACGTGGGAATCTGTGATTATCGTAATATGGTCCATGATGATCTTCCTCTGCAGAACTATGCTCTGGCGTATCGTAAAGTGTTGAACCAGTTCTCGATTGCCTAGATGAAGGAAATGGTCTTAAATTGGTTGATGGAGATGAACTTACACGTTCTGCGTTGAATGGAACGCCATTGTTCCATTGCCGTAAGCGCTCATCTAAATCAACGACACTTCCTTTTGCTCCTCTGATATTAACGCCAAGTCCGGTTCCATCATCGCTTCCAATAAATCGACGTCTTCGATTGGTTTTGGATCGTGTAATTGAAGTGGGAGAAGTTGCACCGCTACTACGATCTCCGAAACCATGCAACATCGATGACCAATCTTCACCCAAGATTGGACTTCTGCGTTCTGAAGGAGTTTCGTCATTGCTACTACTTGAACTACTCAATTCTCCTACACTGATACTACTTCTTGTTGACGGCGTAGGATGCGATCCATAGGAAGACGATTGTGAAGACCAAGTGCCTGCACGCATACGTCCGCTACTTAAAGATTGCGAAGGTGGCGAAAGGTACATCGGTGATGATGCATGCTCCTCGATTAATGTACTAGAAGCAGATCGTGGCAAAGAATTTGAGGAATATTGTTTACCCTTTTTATCTTCTGTGGAACTACGAATGATACTTTTGCGTGAATGACGAGGTCCGTTATCTGCTTCTTCAACAATGGATGTTGAAGAACTAGGTTGAGCTCTTTTTAGTCGTTCTACAAGTTGTCCTGGAGGTAATACATTTTCCCACCAATCATTTCGCTCTTCATTATTATTTCCTTCCAATTGCGTCAATGCTGCCAATCGTTTGGCAGCCCGCGAGATTGGCATTTCTGAATATTGGTCTTCGTAAATGCAGTCTTCAACGTTATCGTTGATGCTCGTTAAATAAGTTGAATTGTCATTTGTTTTCGTTTTCGTGAATCTAGATGATGAAGGATGATGTTTGTTTTTTGCTTCAAACGAAGGTGTCCATCTTGGGTATGATGATGAAGAGGAAGATGATGCTGAACCTCTTCTTGGAAATTCTTGATAGGATTTCGCTGACATTTTTTTTTGTGATAAGAACAAGTTGAAACTTCTTCTCCTAAATTGCCTGAAAAGGATATACACGGGCGCTGCACACTCGTTTATTCTCCTTTCTTTTTTTGTGTTGAAACTACAAATGAGATGCACAGAATGTATGCAAATGCATGCACGCGCCTGAGGAACGGGCAGTAGGGCTCCTGTGAAAGCGTGCGCTGGGCAGAGCTTCGTTTATTGAAAAATTCCTACGCCGCCGCTTTATGCCGTATCTCCAAAAAAACCAAAATCAAGAAAACGCGCTACGCTACGATTATGCCAACGCCCTCTTGTAATGCACAAACACAAAACGGCAAGGCGCTCTTTTAAACTGTTAAATTTCTATTTCGCTTTAAACGCTCGCTTTGATTAAAACCCAGATTGAATAAATTCGCTTGCTGCCCCTGTGTAGGTAACAATAAAAGGGTACGATCGATTTGGAAAAGAGCTTAAATTGGTAATTATTCCCAGGCGATGACGGAATCGAAATTTGATTGTATCGTACTATTGTTGCGTGATTTGATCACCATCAATAATCTGTTAAGAAGGAAAAGAAAAGCGAAAGTGTTAGAACAATGTTATGACTTGATTGGAGCTTCATTTGGATTAGAACAATTTTTTTTTCGATCAATCTTTCTGCAGCACCCTAATAAATTGGAAAAAAAAGAACCCTGCTCAAGCGGGGGAACGTGTGCCAATATTTTCTGACGATCAAAAAGACTAGAAAGATCCACAGCGAGCGTATTGATGAAGAGCACGGATCGTTGTTGCCCCACTTGATCACCACAATCAAAAAAGAGCGCATATATTGACCTATTTTAGTGTCAAGATCACTTACCTAAACTTTTAAGTTAGCTGGTATTATCGATAAATTGAATTGTGAGGTTAATGGCATAATTTGCGTATGCGTCGAAGTAGAATGAAAAGTGGTAAGGTGATCAACAATGATCTCGATTCTATAGGTAAAGTGATGATGGTGGCAATTGAAGATGATGGGAAATTGATCGTTAATGATCGACAAGGCTTCTTTCATCTTTATCGTAAGCTTATCATTTTTTTATCACACGAAACTTTTCTTACCGCGACAACATTCTACCATTTAAGGGTCTCGGGCATATGAAAACAATGCAATTGCATGATTGTTTGTATGTACTTACATACGCGCATACAATGCGATTTTCAGGGCATTCATTCCTCCGAGCTTTCCGAAGTAACTTTACGTACTTATTTATGTATCTATGTATACGTATCAGATCACGTCTTCACCCAAAGACTGATTGATCAATCTATCTCTTTCAGGAACAAATATGCATACCAGTAAACGTCATTCAAATCTTTAAATCAAAAGTTTGAAAACCATCTGATTTCAACTCTAACCGGTTTAGGCACTAAAAAAACTCTCCGAAGCGGATCTGACGCGTGAACAAGGCTTTCAAAAAATACCATCTTTTAACGCGAGCGAAAGACGCGGGAAAAATATACAAGCACTCCGCACTCCCGTACCTTCCCACTGTGAACGTGGACACTGCTAATAACCCGAATTCAAGCCGGTGATTTCCGGGTTGGTTATGACTTGTCGCAAAAGATTTGAATTTGGCATAATAGCCCATATTATTTCTGCTTAGTATATATATATTGTGATGGATAAGAACATGGAGTGCTTTTGATGGAGATCTTTTATACATAATCCTACTTCCTCTACAGAAGGAGAGAGACTGAAAAATGTGCTTAGAAAACGGGTAATAGGAGGTGCTGCTTCTTGTTATGTGGGTGTTTGTGTGTGTGGATGAATGATTTGAATATTGGCAAGGTAAAGCAAAAGATAAACGGCAGAGTGTCTCCCAAACAGAAAACGAGCGATGCATAGGTATGCGAATGAAAGGTATTGACATGCCCGTCTTTTGTTCTTMATTTGAAACACCCTGCCAGGCGAAAGAAGCAATCGCAGAAGAAAAGGTAATAAAGACCCAATCSGCTATCAATTGGATGGAGGYTGGAARTGTAATTGTTCAAGCKAGCGTAAAACTTCATCTGCTGTCTCTGGACCAGGAGCACGTTGCAGAGAAGATGGTGCTAAACGTGAAATACTTGGAGATGGCAAGTGATGATGTTGTTGCTGCTGTTGTTGGAATACTTGTTTAGGATTTCCTTGATGCATGTTAACATTCATCGTTGGACTATAAAATTGACCATATCCTGGACCTTTTGCGGGAGCGTTGCCGTAAGTTGGCGGCAAGGAATGATGAGCTGAATGCTGATGAGATGGAATTCCGCCAACGTTCTGCATTCCACCACCGCCGCCAAGCATGGACGCATTGAACGGGACACCATGTGTACCACTAAAGCTATTACTGCCACTCACATGATGGTGATGAGATTGATTGATCTCGCTAGGTCCTGACAGTTTACTTCCTATGGCGCCAAAAGGACGTTGAGCATTGTTGATGGAATTTGCATGTGCTTGATTGACCATTGAAACTTGTGGATGAATACCCATCTCAGCCGCACTTCCGAAACTACCACTACTGCTGCTACCAGTCATTACTCTAGGATGACCTGCCGACATTGCTTGTTGAATCACTTGTTGTGCGGCTAGAGCTCCAATGTCAAGACTTTGTGCACGATGAGAATACGCTCTAGATTTACGTAATGTATTCACTCTATCTTCAAAGCCCATCGCATCTCCATACATTGCTTGATTTGGTTGTTGCATACCACCAACATCATCAGAAAAGCGGGTGACATGTTGTGGAAAAGCGATTCCGGCAGAGGATGGTGTCGATGGTTGGGTATGAGAAGTAGCATTCGAAGACAAGGAAGATGGTCCTGGCGGTTGATTTGTTCGAATCGATGCTGGTTTTCCTGTCAAATTCGTAGGCGCTCCCCATACCTCGCTACCACCGAAAGCAGCGCTAGTACGTAATGCATCTTGGTATGGGCTCGAGTACATTGTTGACTTGGGCATCACGCCAGAAGTGGATAATGGCACACTGGGCGGAATAAAAGGACCAGATGCCATACTGGGTGAATCAAACAATGCTTTGATATCAGGCGTAGAAGCAGCGGCACGTAATCGATTGCTTTCTTGTTGTTGTAATTGTTGTTGTTGTTGCATTTGCATTTGTTGACGATTGTAGCGTGCAGAAGGGTCGGTCTGAAACGAGTCTGTTGATTCGGCAGCTTGTGGTACGGAGATGAGCTTATTGGCGAAATGATGAAAACTTGATGCGAATGAGTCGGCTCGGTTCCTTTCAGCAGCGCGGTAAATTTGAATATTACGGCTGATCAAAAAGTCCTCCAAAGCATCCTTTGCTGCGGGTAAGAAATCTGCACTACTCCTATTCAATCGAAGCTTGAAGACAACGTCACTCGCTGGAGGTGTAGTCCTACCCTGAACAGGCGCAGTTGGTGATGCATTTGTTTGATTGGACATCGGAACAATGTTGACATTCAAATCACGTTTGACACGTTCGACAAGGGCGACAAATTCATGCGACTCCAACACTCTTGTCATTTCCACCGATTCTGCCTCAAATGGAACATGATCCAAGAGCATCTGAGCAGCAATATGAATYTGTGATTCAGGTCCAAAGATTGACACCAAATCGTTTGCAGATTCCGGTGGAGGGAATCGAATCAAGCAGCCAAGCTTGTTTTCAATGTCATGAATGAAGATGCCCTTCTCGCCTAGTAACGTTCGATGGTACCTACGTGCAATCGGAACGGTTTCAYAAACAAAGTCYTTATCCTTTGGACTGACCAATTCTGTTACTGCCATCTTAAGGTTTTCGAGGTTGACTGCATTTTTAGCTGGTGTACGTGCGATCACGTTGTCCTCAGCATCAAGGAAAGGGTACGTTTCAATGTCCAAATCTTGTTTCGAGTAGAAYTTCACATAGACTCCRAACTTCTTCATAGTCTTTTGAATATTCTTTCCRCCYACGCCRATAATACGCTTATGATAATTTTCTGGAATGTGAAAAGACATTTCTGCTGGCAATTCTTCCAACAACAACGACAAGCCCGAGACCGTGCCAGCACGATCAWTACTGGAAACGTCAATAAGAAAGTTGAAATCATTGAATGTTTCAAATTTGATCCTCACTCCTTGCTTCATAATCTTGTTGATTTTACCGTTCTTTTTGCCGCTGATAAAATCTCTGTGCTCGTTAGCCAATTCAATTTGGAATCGAATCTCCAAATTGAACGTTTTCAAAAGATCTGACTCAAGCAAAAGTGAAACAGACGCTCGAACTTGGGATTCTGTTCCATGCATTTCAAAACAATTATTCTTAAATGCAACTTCTGCGCCAGAATTAGTGCTAACGTACTTGAGGATAGGTGTCAATTGTGCTGTTGTGACTGTATTGGGCGCCATGACTCCATCGAACGAGATCGGAAGCAGCCAGACAGACGCAATGAAAAACTGACAAGCAAGTTGCATGACTGAGCGAATTGTTCTCTCGATACTGACCCTATTGTCACCATAAATTGTCAGTAAACTGGCTTGTGATCCCAACATGGGAAAGCCGATAAATGTCGCATTGTCTTGCATGATCGAACGCAAATCCTCTAATCGATCTGTCAACAACCAATCAATCTTTCGAGGTAGAACGGCTGTGTTTCGCGAAAGCACATTCTTGCTTTTGTGCATTGACACTTGGAAGAACATATCACGAGCTCTTTGAACGCCAAAATATTCACCTGTAATAAAGATTGTGTTTTGTCGAGAGACAATTGAAGGACTTCTATTCGCTGATAAAACACTAGGAAACGGAGTTGCCAAATAAATATTTGTTCCTGTCTCTTCTTGAATCTTTTGGATTACGCAACGTTTTCTGCCTCCAACGATATTATGGAATTTGTAGTCAACTTCAACAACTTCTGTAGATAAACCACTCAATTCATCCAACATCACCATCACCAGAATCTTTGCTTGTTCAACCCCTTCGAAAGGACCAGCAATGATGATCTCAGCATTCTTTTCCGTTTCCAATCCATTTCCTAAATCAGACCCTTGTTGTTCGTTCGCTGAGATTGAAATCATGCAACTACATGACGAAGCAATCTCATCGAATCGCTTTCGAATGTCAGGCTTGAGATTTTCAGAAGGAATGGATCCATTGATGCTGCCGCTGCTGGAGTTTGTGGTCAACAAATCATTTCGTGCAACCTTAATCGTAGCACGAGACCTAAAAGGATGTTCTCGTAACACCTGGCCTCTTGCAGCCATCACTTGCTGAAATCCGCCCGAGAGATGGAAATTGAAATGCGAAGATGACTTCCCACCCTTGCTACTCTGTGACTCCTTGATGTTAACAGGAGATCTTGCTGGCATTGATCCTGTTTTTGAAGCCCCAAAAGCGGATCCGGATTCTAGACCAGACATATAAGGGAAAGCCAGATGCGGTGATGCAAAGGAAGAAGCGGATGGTGGCATGGAAGGAAAGGTGTTACGATGAAATGGATCGCTACTCAAAGAAGTAGAACTACCGTTGGACTGCAACGTGCGTAAAGTTTCCGTTTCAACTGGTGTGAAGTTGATGAGGCATTGATGTGAATTCATCGTCTCTGAGCTGAGTTTCTGCATTGCTTCCTGCAAATCTTGTGCCCCATAAGGATTTTGTTGATAACCAAAGGTGGATAAGGAGCCAGAAGCACTGTGAGTTGCACTTCTTGATTCCGATGGTGTCAATCCCGTCTTTCCACTTCCAAAAGCAGCTGCAGTGCTGGGTGCTGTACTGTCAACTGATGCATTGGAGGATAGATCGACAGAAGACTTTGTACCTATTGTGGAGCGACTATCACGATTCTTTGTCGGAGATGATTTGATGAAATCGTTCTTGACTGTTTCGGCGTCCTTTGCGCCTTCATCAATCAGAGCTTCATCTTTTTCTTGCTTTTCACCATCAGCAGGTCCAGCCGAAGAGGTGTCATTGGATGTTTCATTAGATCGATCCTTGAATAGACTAACAAGGTTCTTTCCAGTTATCGTGCTGCTTCCAGTCTCTTTCAATTTGTTATCTTCCTTGATTGTGCCTGAAGCAACATTTTCTTCCCCTTCAGCTTCTGTTTCACTTTCTTTTTCAGATCCTGTACCGACTGCTTCTGCTATTCGATCGCTGGTCCTTTTACTTCCTCCGAATGCTGCTGGCATAAACGCTTTCACGCTTGGTGGTAACCTGGATCGCATTGAGCCAAATCTGGCAAAAGTGGAGCCATCTTGCCGTCTGGATTGAATTGCGTTTGTTGATTGAACAGCATTCGCTTCTGATAATGTTGAAACGGAACTGGGAGATGTAGAAGTCGCTGCGGCTGCTGCTGCTGCTGCTGCTGCTGCGTGAAGAGAAGCAGGTGAAGAGAGTGCTGGACGTTCTTCTGCAAATGAAATCGCGTCTGAAGACGATCTTGGTACAGTGAAAGATGTTGAGTATACTTCCATCTTGAGGGTATTATAGAGTAGGATATCAAGTTGAGAAAGTTTCCATTCGTGGTACAAAGGAAGGTCAATAGATGCGTCACAGATTGTTGAAAAAAAATCTTCCGTTTCTACCTCTCCACCTTTTGCAATCTGTGCAAACGCCCTTTTTGCACCCCTCAAATATCTTCAAGATCAAAGATAAATGATTTGTCTGCTCAGATTTTGACGAAATTTCTTGGGTTTTAGTTGAACATAGAGGTAAAGAAGAGACGTTTCTCGTAAGTGAAGAATGATGAAAAAAGAAAAGAAAGGAAATGGACTCCCGGCTACGGGATATGTATTTTAGCACAGCAAATAAGCCTTTTATAGTAGCGTATGTAGTCTACAATCCCGAACGCACACTTTCTTCTCCCTCTTTTTTTTTCTCCTCACGTTTTACTGCCTACCCTGTACGCGTGCGCCGAAGACGGCACTCCTATCAAGCCTGGCGTCGGACGTAGACTACGTGTGTTGTATGAACAATGCTAGAGCGTGGCAGCAAAAGGCCCAATCAAGCCTCACAATAATATTATAGTTTAATAAAATGAAAAAGTAACCCAACGCGATCGATCAGTATTGGCATAAGAGCGGGCCATCTATCCGACATAATGATGCAGATTTGGAAAATAGAATACGCGCCTCACAAAGTCACAAATACTCATGCACACGTGATATTTTCATTCACGGTTCCGCTCTTTGTGATAAATTTGATTCATGAGAAAGATAAATGCATTATATAGTACATACCTATTGGCTGACCAATCAGTTGGCGCCTTTGAGAAGGGAAACTATTGCAAAGCCATTAAAATTCAAAGATCGCAATCAGAACGTCTAGATTTTGTAATCAGCATGATTGGCGGTTTCAACATGATTGGTACAGTAGTATGGCATACAACATGCAATTAGCACACGCATATATCTACTTGGTAAGCTCATTTTGTCCACTCTTTTGTGTCAAGATTAAGAAAAGAGTGATGAATAATGCTTCAACACGTTGTTTGACGACCATCGTTGTTCCATGAGAAACAAGTCCTTTGAGTAATTGACTTTCCAGTCCTTGATAAAGACCTTTGACACCATTCCTTCTGATAGTCTTTCGTAAAACATCAGCTAAACTTCTATAAACTCGTTTTCCACTTGGACTTTTCCATTGCAATCGTGTTTTGCATAAAATTAATGGGAATAATGCAGCCGTACTCAACGCATTTCCGCCTGCATTTACCAAAAACGTTTGAAGACTTGATGGTTTTGCTTGTGCGGCTTTAGGTAAAGTTGCACGAGAGATGATGTGTGATAATGAAAACGTTAATGCAGGCGTGATGCTTAACAAGACTGCAGTTTCATAACCTGACCATAATCCTGCGATACCCTTCTCTTTCCTGATTTCTTGCATCGTCTCCAAAATCCCGGGTCCAGATCCATATTCATCTTCATCATCACTTTCAGAATCATTTGGTTCTACTTGCTTTCCCTTGCCCTTCTCATCTTCTTTTCTCTCTTTTGCAGTTGCGCTCGTTTGTAAGCGTACGGTAACATTACTCAAAGGTGTCGTGAAAAATCTACTCAAAGCACCTGCCAACATACCCACAATCAAATCTTCAGCAGTGGTCAAAGCAAACTTTGCAGAAGCAGCTTTGCTCGATCCACTACCCGAAGAAGAAGATATTCTTCGTTCCCGTACCCTTTCCACTAAGAATCCGCGAAAGTAAAAGAACAAAAAGTTACTCAATGCATTCGAAATCGAATCGGCCCCCCATCCTTGATATAATCCTGAAATGCCATTCTTCTTTACGATATCCTGTAAAGCGCCATAAATGGATTGATAACCTGCTTTGCCATCTTTGCCTTTGGATTGCGTTTGTAGACGGGTTGATAGTAGATCCAAGGGATAAACGACCGTATTACTCACTAGCGATCCACATGCACCAGCGGTAGCTTGAGCTAATGGTGGCTATTGGTGCGGGAGAGGGGTAATTGTTAGTCTCATATAAGTACAACGGCGTTGGGAAACTTTGGACCAGTTAGAGTTCGGGCCAAACACCATTACTCACCAATTGACTTTCCCCCATTTTATACGGTTGAAAATAGTTCTGGTGGTTCACAAGCAAGATGGTGAACACGCAGGACAAACCCGGATGTGGAGAGTAGCCGATAAAAACAAGCCAAAGTATCAGTGTAGTCTATGTATGTTCTCCTTATTCATAGGTTGTTCCCTAACGCGCCTGAAAAGAACCAACATAAGCGCGTCTTCAACTGCATGCACAATTGGCCTCATTCGTAAACGTGCGAGAAAATCATATCAATTAATGTCATGAGAAACAATTGTATCGATGTGTATGAAAGTGTTGCTGAAAGAAGACATTGTACCCTTTACAGCAATTTTTTGGGATAATGAAAGGACCGTGCGATAAAAGATGCAATATACATGTGTTTTTCCGACTGTTTATCTTGTTGCACCGGCCATACCCTTTTGAACGGCCCGCTTGAGACGCAAAGAAGAGCGACGGTAATCATCAGCAGATGCATCTTCAGTTTCAAGCAATTCCAAAGCTTTTGCTAATTCTTGTTCAACTTGAACCTTCAAGTTACGCTTCATGTTAACGTTTGGTCCGCTGATGGTGCTTTCAACGTTTTCAGCGTATTGGCTCAATTCTTGACGAGCATCGTGACGAGCTTGGAATTCTTTGTCGGATGCCTTGAATTGTTCGGAATCTTTGATCATTTGTTCAATTTCAGTGGATGACAAACGACCGACAGAGTTGGTGATTGTGATGTTTGCCTTACGTCCAGATGTACGTTCTTGAGCGGAAACACGCAAAAGACCGTCAGAAGTGACATCGAATGTGCAGATCAATTCAGCTTGACCCTTTGGCATTGGTGGGATACCAGTCAATTCAAATTCTCCCAACAACTTGTTTTCTTTGCATTGAGTACGTTCACCTTCGTAAACGGGGAAAGTGACTTGTTGTTGGTTGTCTTCAACGGTTGTGAAAGTACGGGTCTTGGAGCATGGAATAGGGGTGTTACGGGGAACAACAACACCGAAAACGTCTCCTTGCATGGCAACACCGAGAGAGAGAGGAGCAACGTCCAACAACAAAAGATCAGCAGTCTTGTCGCTGGTTTGGTTGGTTAAAACAGCAGCTTGAACAGCAGCACCGTATGCGACAGCTTCGTCAGGGTTGATGGATTTGTTCAATTGACGTCCACCGAACAATTCGGAAACGAGAGATTGAATTTTAGGGATACGAGTAGATCCACCGACCAAGACGATATCGTCAACCTTATCAGCAGCCATCTTAGCATCCTTCAAAACCTTTTGGACAGGGTCCAAAGTGCTCTTGAATGCAGCAGCGTTGATCTCTTCGAAACGAGCACGGGTGATGTTTGCTTGGAAGTCAACACCGTTGAACAAAGAGTCAACTTCGACGGTGGTTTGAGTAACACTTGACAAAGTGCGCTTAGCACGTTCACAAGCGGAACGAAGACGACGGGTTGCACGTGGGTCACCAGAGATGTCTGCCTTGTGCTTGCGTTCGAATTCCTTCTTAAAGTGGTCCAACAAAGAGTTGTCAAAGTCTTCACCACCCAAGTGAGTGTCACCAGCAGTTGCCTTGACGGCGAAAACACCACCGGTGATGTTCAACAAAGAAACATCGAAAGTACCACCTCCCAAATCGAAAATCAAAACGTTCTTCTCGGTTGCGGATTTGCTGTCCAAACCGTATGCAATGGCGGCAGCGGTAGGTTCGTTGATGATACGCAAAACTTCGAGTCCAGCAATGGTACCTGATAGAGAAAAAAAATCAAAAGTCAGTACTTCACGCTCAAAAAATCATCAAGGGCGAAATTGTGGCCATGCGCTCATCTAAACAAGATGAATATCTTGTCTTCTGCATACATCGTCTAAAACGATGATCTCAGTCTTAGCATGGAATATTTGTGTAATCCCAGCGCACACAGTCCCCAAGAGAAAAACTCACCTGCATCCTTGGTTGCCAAACGTTGAGAGTCGTTGAAGTATGCGGGAACTGTGACAACTGCCTTCTTAACTTCTTTACCGATCTTTGCTTCGGCAATTTCCTTCATCTTGGTCAAAACCATAGCAGAGATTTCTTGAGGAGAGAATTGCTTCTTTTCACCCAAGTATTCAACTTCAATGAATGGACTTCCTTCTTTGTCAACGACGGTGAAAGGCCAGTTGGTCATATCTTTCTTGACTTCTGGGTCATCAAAACGACGTCCGATCAAACGTTTAGCATCGAAAACGGTTTGACGAGGGTTCATGGCAGCTTGGTTCTTTGCGGCATCACCAATCAAACGTTCAGATTCGGTGAAAGCGACGTAAGAAGGTGTGGTACGGTTACCTTGGTCATTGGCAATGATTTCCACACGTTCGTTGGTCCACCAACCAACACAAGAGTAAGTGGTACCCAAATCGATACCGATGGCACCTTGGTAAACGTCATCAGACGCAGCGGGAATTTCGGCGGACATCTTGTTTGTTTATATGTATGGTAATCAATACACAAAGAAATGTGTTTTGAAAAGTCCTTTTTTTTTGGTTGTTAGAGGTAAAGATCGCTCCAAGGCGAGAAGATGGTAAAGACTGAGAAGATTTTAGCAGCAACAAAAAAAAAATTCTAAAAAGGCAAGCGCGCGCGCCTGAGCCCCGTCTTGAAAAATTCTAGACAAGGGTACCAAAGCAGGAAAGTAGGAAAACGAAAGGAATATCTCGCCACGCTTCGCATAAGAAGATGCACCATAAGCTCAGAATTGGTGCATCATTTGGTTGAGCAACCGCACTAGCTCTCGCATTTCTGTGTTTGGGAAGAAATACTTTTTTTGCCTTACACTTTTCTTCCCTTGGCTTTGACATACGCGTGACGCCTGTAAATGTGTTGCATTACAAGATTGGGAAGAATTTGTATTGCTCCGTCCGCAGCCGTTAGTGGAAATTTGTATTGGTTAAAAAAAGTAACACTGCGTTTCAATTTTCATACGTAAGCAGAGCCAGGACAGGGTCGGAAGACTGGTGTATAATTTTAAGGAAGCGTGTAATTTTTTATGACAATCCAAGTGGAAAGATCTCACCATCATTTGCTAGGAGTGGGAATTGTGATAGTCATGGCTAGTCCTTTAGCCAGTACGTCAAGGTATATGCTTGGCAGCAATGGCCATGCGGTAATGTCAGGCTCGGTCAGTCGCTCCTTATGCTCGAATGTAAGAGCATTCAGTGTCAGCTCTTCTGCACATCTACAAGAGGCACAAGTTTCTCTTACTGCTTCGGAAGGCAGTGTTAGGGATGCGGACCCACAAATTTCTTCAAAAGAATATTATGATAATCTTAAAGCTAACGAAAGACAAGCTGCAATAGATCAAGAAAGAGAAAGACTTCATGTCCGTCAAGCACGTTTACGCAATTTGGCCGACTTGGGATCTACGCAAACTCGCGAGAATTCATACAGGCCGCATCATGGACGTTTGAATCCCATCACAGCACGTCAATTAACCGTTTCTCACTTGATGGCAGCAACAGCGCATGTTGGACATGCAAAGTCATCTCTTTCGCGAGCGTCTGCTGGGTTTGTATATGGTACACGGAATGGTCAAACGATCATTGATGTCGAGCGCTTCACCTTACCTGCTTTGCGATTGGCATGCAAAGTGGTTAAGGAAACTGTGTATAGAGATGGTGTAGTGGTCTTTTTGGGAACGGCGGAAGGAACAGAACATGCAATCGTTACCGCTGCAAAAAGGTTGGGCAAGAATGGATTCCATGTCACTGGCGGACGTTGGTTGCCAGGTACATTGAGTAATGCTCCCAAGGTGCTAGGTCGTGCAATTTTATCAAATGTTGATGAATATGAAGAATATCTTCGAGAGGAGCAGAGCGAAAAGGATAGTAAAAGAAATGCACGCGGTCGCTCAAGAGGCAATGGAGAAATCGAAGCAGATCCGCTCAATTTAGCCACACAACGATTGAAACCAGATTTGATTGTTGTCTTGAATCCAAAAAGCAATCTTTATGCCATCAATGAGGCTACTCAAGCTGGTGTACCTACGATTGGTGTGATTGATACGGATGTTGATCCACGGTTGGTCACGTATGCCATCCCTGCAAACGATGAAAGCGTACGTACGTGTGAATTAGTGGTTGGTTTGTTGAGTAAAGCAGGGCAAGAGGGACTGGAAAATCGTCAACATTGGGAAGATGAACAGAATAAAAAGCAGAGCAAAGCTTTGCGCGATTCCCGTCGAGCTCCCCCTCAAAAAGTGACGGAGGAGAAAGCGAACACAAACATTTAACATATAGACAAACAATAATCAATTCAATATTTGAGATAATAATGTACACATCTGAGAGAATATACAGAAAGGCTGCTTGTTATGCACCCCATTCACCTGCATTGGCTAATTTAGAAAATGGACCGCCTTTCTGTCGTATAAGTTGTTCGTAATGACCATCTTGTACTACCTTTCCGTTTTGCAAAACCAAAATACGGTCACAAGCTTTCATTAATTCCAACTTGTGCGTAACAATGAGTGTTGTCAGATGATCTTGATTAGTCAACAAATTTTTCAAAACTTTTTGTTGATTTTCAGGATCCAAAGCAGAAGTGCATTCGTCTAAAATTCGAATTGAAGCTCTTCCACCTAGGAACGAAGGTTGACGTACTAAACAACGTGCTATCGCAATTCTTTGTTTTTGACCACCAGAGATTGTACTTGCTTTCTCTCCAACGATCGTATCTAAACCTTTTTCCAAAGATCGAACGAATTCGGCAGCACATGCGATTTCTAACGCATACCAAATCGTTGCTTCTGTCAAATTTGGATTTGCAAGTAACAAATTGTTACGTATTGAATCATCAAATAAGTCAGTCTGCTGAGAAACAGATGTTAAATGGTCGCGTAAATGTTGAACAGCAATTTTAGATAGTGGAAATTGATCATCCATCACAATCACACCATCTGTAGGCTCGTATAATCGTTGAAGAAGTGATATAATCGTACTTTTTCCGCATCCACTTTGACCAACCAATGCAACCTTTTCTCCTTGACGTATAGTAAAAGAGCAATTGTCCAAAATAAGTCGATCGGGTCGTTGTGGGTAAGCGAATGTGACATTGTGGAATGCGAATGAACCTAATAAAGGCGGCATCGATTGACCTGCATGTTCGGTTGAATTGTGTGTATTCATATGTAACAATGATTCGACATCATGAATAGCTTTTATGGATTTGGTCATGTTGGGTAAATAAGCCAAAATATTTGCTGCAAAAGTGATACCAAAGATGATCAAGTTAAATACAATAATCATGCTTGCAAGTGTTAATAATCCTTTTATAAGCAGAATTGCGCCTATATAATATAAAAATGCTTGGGCAATGTATGTGCATGCATCTTTTAAACCGTATGCGAATCCACTATAAGGAGCAGAACGAATTGCGTTCATCGTTGTCCATCCAACGGCATCCGTAAAATTCTCTTTAAAGACTTGATGAAGTGACATTGCACGAATTTCACGAACATGTCTGATCATCATATAAAATTGCTTCGCCACACGTTCTCGTTGAAGTTTATTTTGCTTTTCGTAATGTAGCATAATCTTGGACTGAATCGAAATTACGAAATAAAATATAGGTCCTAAAGCCAAACCTGCCAAAGTTAATTGCCATGAAACGATGATTGCCCAAACAAAGATGACACACATCATCGTTAGAACGACCAAGATTTCACCTATAATTCTACTAATAAATCCTTTCGCATCTTCTGGATCTTTTATCAAACGAGTAATAAGAGTTGCATTTGAATTCTCTTCTCTATCATACCAAGATTTATCTTGAAGAAAAGTTCGTTTAACAGCTTCACGTCGGATAGATTCTACCCAATAATTGGCAGAAAGTTGTAAGAGTGCAAATCGTAAACATTGCATAGCACCATCAGCAAATGCCAATCCGATTACGATTGATGAAAGTTGTGTGACAGTTCCTTGTGCATTAGAAGTTGCCATCGTTGCGAGAAGTTTGCCCATGATAAACGAAAATGTTGGTTGAACACATCCGCCAAGAATTGTGCACAACAGACCAACTAGAAATAGAATCTTCTTTGGTTGGGTTGTCCAGATGATTCGTAGAGCTCCAAAAAATAGACGACTGAAAGATGTACTGCTTTCTTGTTTCACATCATCGCCCTTTTCGTCCACATCGTATATCCAACCTTCTTTTGCCTTTCGTTTATCGTGAGGTATTTTTTGTTGAACTTCATCATATTCTTGCACATGAACGGTGTATTGATCCAATTCATTTTCACTCCACATCTTTCGTAGAGGTTGATCGGGTCTACGAGCGCTAACGGCAACGCTACTGTTCTTTAGACTTTGTTGCATTCCATCTTGTACCACATTGCGAATTTGCTGTTCTTGCGGTAATCTAAGCGGTCTCAATTTCGCATGATGTCCAACACTACCTGCTCCAGTCAAAGTGGATGTTGAGGATGTCAAACTTGAAATGGAAGACGAAGATTGTTTGTGCGTGATTCGAGTAACAGAAGGTGATGGATAATTTGGTAAATTTTCTGAAGCCATCATCACTTCTCTGCTAATCGGTCTATTAGGAATATGTGTTTTTCGGACCGGAACAACATCTGTCATGTATTCCTCCCATCCGCCTCCAGGAAAGATGCTAGCAGCCCATCGTGAAGCACGATGATGCTGTCTTTGCGCGAGAAACTGCTGTTGAGAAGCTGCGAATGAAGTTTGATTTAATAATGCTTTAGACGCACGCCATTCCATGCCAGTCGGACTTGGAACATCTTTTCCTATATCTTCTTGCCCTTCTTCTTCGATTTGACGTGCAAATCTGCCTCCTTGAATATGTGCAAGTTGAGTTCTATAACCATGTTCAACAATTTTACCCGATTCCATCATATACACATAATCTTCTTGATCGATTTGCTTCCAATCATGAGTGATAATGATTGTTGTCTTATTCTTACGCCATTGTCGAATTAAAGCCATAACTAAAGACCGATTAATTATATCCAATGCACTTGTTGCTTCATCTAAGATCAATACTGTAGGATCACTTATAATTGCTCTTGCAAGTGCTAATCTTTGTTTTTGACCGCCACTCAAGTCTACTCCACCCACACCTAGCCTTGTGTCATATCCGTTCGGCATCTTTCGAATATCTGCATCCAATAAAGTCATCTTGCATGCTTCAATAACCCGTTTACGTGAAAGTTTTGGAACGTGATTTTCCTGAAATTGAATATCTTCATTCACCCTTCCACACAAACCCAAAGCGATATTGTCATGAACGGTCATATCAAAGATGATTGGATTTTGATCGATTGCAGAAATGTGCGATCTTCGCCAAATTGGATCCAAAAATTGCAAATCTTGTTCGTCCAATAAAATTGATCCATTATAATTGTCGTAGAGTCCCAACAATAAATGAGAGACCGTAGATTTACCCGATCCACTTTGTCCCAAGATAAATGTTGTCTCTTTTGCGGGTATGAACATACTAATATCGCATAAAACCACATCTTCCGTACGGGAAGGATAAGCAAAAGTTATGTGCTGTAGATCCAACTCTCCTTCGCATGACCTTGTTGGCCAAATACGCTTCATCGGTCGTGCATATGTTGGCGAGATTGGCAGGTGGGACAATTTTGATCTTTTTGTTAAAAGTCTTCTGGTAGACTTGTCGTCTGAATAAAAAGAAGCTTTTGACGTAGGCGTATTGGGTAAAGCCAACTCAATAGAAGGAACACGTTTTTTGATCCGAGTCATCATATCGTCTGCATCACCTGAAAATCTGGTAAAGTGTTCTTTGCCTGGTGCTGCTGATTCGAAACCGTCATTGAATGAGAGTGTTTCATCAATTTGAGGTTTTTGAGTTCGATCTCTTTCTTCTGCAGGCTGAACAATCTTTGTTAAGCTTGCGGCTGCAACTTTACCTAATTCAAGAAAAGTTAGACGTTGAATCATTGGACCTACTGTATTTCCCACGATTACACAACTCCAAAACGTGGTAAAGACTTGACCAGGTGTTGCTTTGTTGGATTGAACCAAATAACCACCATACCAAAATCCTGTAGCAAACATCATCAATCCCATCCAAGCCATCACTCCCAGTCTTCCACCATAAATCCAAGCAAGTTTGTTCCAAGCAATGATGGTTTTATGAATCGATTGCATAAGCTCGTACAATTGCCTAGACTGCAAATTGAATGCTTTAACTGTTGTGATCGCTTGAACAGATTGCTCTAACACTTTTCCTGCTTTTGCCATATTCTCCATATCCATTAAATGCCAAATTGTTGCACGTTTTTGAACAAAATGTACCATAACCATCATTGCAGGAATTGTGGAAAGGACAACAAATGTAAGTGACCAAGAAGATATGAAAGCCAAGATTAAAGCTGACAAAAGTGTTGCTAATGATTCAATCATTTGTCCGGAAGTTTGACTGGCAGCGGCTCGAATTTCATCTGTTTCTCTTGAGAATTTTGCCATCAATCCACCCGCACCAACACTTTCTCCGATTGAACTCACTCCAGCATTTTTTGAAAGTGTAACTTCATACCAACTCATATCATTTTCGTCCATTTTTGTGTATGTTTGTAAACGCCATTCTTTTGCTACACGTTCACCAATAACAATCCAAAGGCTTATCATTGATGTACTTAAAATCATCGTTCCAACACCTAAAGCGCAAAACTTCCAAATTACTCCAACGATTGAATGCATAAATGCATCTTTCTGTGATTGTGGCACCAATTCTGGACTTAATTGATCTCGATTATATTGTGTGAATGAATCGAAAGCAGAACCGATCACTTTTGCCATTAGTGTTGGCAGAACTCCTACTCCTATAGAACATGCGATCGCAGGAAAGAAGAGAAGATGATCACGTTTGGACAATTTGGAAAAGATTAACTTGATCGATCCACGAGGGTTGATTGAAGCCACTGCAGCTGATGGCGAACTACCTTTTTTTGCTCCTTTGGGTCGCTTCATCTTTACATGTGTTGATGGCGACTTCCCATAGATATGTTGGTGGAATGAGTTCAAGTTGATGAATAGTATTGCCTACATCGTTCCTGAATATCCATCCCTCCTCATGACTGCACCAAGGTTGGTGCGACATTGGCAATATGCCGCACAGACGGTCAATGTGTGTCAACTCAGCATTATTCAAAAAGCACAATCGAATTCATCCTCAAAGGAAAAGATGAGCTGTTTCTTTGGTCAAAATACCACGGTCTTCAATGAGAAGAACAAAGGGATCCTGGAAATCATTTCATGCATATACAAGAGAAAAGCAAAGCGGAGAAGCAAAGTACACTGGTTAAGTGCGGTTAATTTTAAACCAAGAACAAAGGGAAATTGAGAATGGCGCTAAGACAAAAAAAATAAAATAGCGACAGCGATTAAATAATCACATTCCGCCTACTGATTATATAACACAGAGTTGTTCACAAATTACGCTAATTTTGATAATTCACGCACGTTCAGCAGGCAAATGAACGAACCGGGCGTAAAAGTAGAGAACAAGTACTCCACAAGAAGAAGTACGGTTAAAGTGCATGCTACCAAACCAATCACCGAGGTGATGTGGGAATAGGTTCTACAAATGAAAATATGTATGTAGACTAGGTATTTGCAATTCATGCCAACCAAACATATCTTCTTCCTTCACTACCATAACACATTCTTTCAAAATGTCTAGCCGTACTTTTTACGATCAAATTTTAGCTTTAACCGGTAAAGGAACACCAAATTATTCATTATATGCAGTTCCACTTGCATTTGGTTTATGTTTAGCACCTCATATTTTTGCAATTATTGCTTTAAGTGGTGGTAAATTCACAAATGTAAGTCCACGTAAATTCGTTGCAAGTGTTAATAGAAAGGAAAAAAAGACTGCAACCGATGAAGCATTCTTACGTGCCGAAGCTGCTCAACAAAATGGATTAGAGCAAATCGGTTGGTTCGCTGCTGCTGTTGTGGTCGGTAATGTGGTGAGTATGACTGAAAGATGAATCGTTTAAGAATATAAAACTTACATTAATCTTATATTTCTACTCATAGGCCAAATTGCCAGCTGAAGAATTGAACGCTTTATCTTTCGGTTACGTTGCAAGCCGTATTGCATTCAACGTTGCTTATATCGTAACCTCAAACGAAGTTTTGTCTTATTTACGTTCTGCCCTCTTCTTCGTTGGTGTTGGCTTCGTTGTTCGTTTGTACTTCCGTGCCGCTCAAGTTTTGGCATAAAAGAGGAGAGTAGTAGGAAAGAAGGGAAAAGTGTAGATAAAGAAAAAATTGCTTATTGTTATATTGAATAATATATATTGCTACATCATTTAGGTGAAGAAATTGTGGGAGTTGTTCTATTTCTCTGAATGGAATCCCATAGTCGTACATACTCTTCCAACATTGTACCATAAAATAACCATAAATCTTCATCTGAGCTATTGATTGAAGAAAATTGAGTTTTGATCAGGTTTGCATCTTCCTCTCCCTCATTGGTAAGCTCTGAGTGTAAACTGGTCGGAGGACTCAAAACTTGTCCAAAAGTAGAAGAAGGCGGAGAAGAATAAACAGTAGAAGCTGAAAGTGAAACGCTTCTTTGTCTTTGTCGAAGTTTTGGTGTTGCGTCTAAATCTTGTATACTTTCTTCTTCCTTTAACAATAATGCAGAAACAGAAGAGATTGCACGATTTGTTCGATTTCGTAAAGTTGGTGTTGAATCTCCACTACTTCCTCTATCGAGCGAGAAATGGACATGAGGCGAAGGAATTAAGCTTGGTCTACGTCTTGTTGCTCGAGGCGTTCGTTGTTGTTCTTCCACCGGCTGTGGTCGTGGAGATGGTGATGATGTGGGTGTAGTATTTCCCGTAGGTGCATTAGGTCTTTGTTGATGCTGATGCTGAAACGAAAGTATGAATTCATCATAAGTGACTTCTGTCTGACCGCGTTCCAAGTATTGTTGAAAGAGACAGAGGTAAATTGCACCAATGCAAGACTGAGATATAGTTGTTTCTTCATTGTCGCCGAGTACAACGCATGGTGCACCAATCACTTGTCCCATCACTTCAGCAATGCATTCAGTCTCAATCGTTGAGCTTTCATTACTGATGATCCAACATTTATTTGGAACGCTCATTCTATCAAACGGTTTGAATGGTAAGCAATTCGCAGGTCCCCAATATCCCCTGGATTTGTCTGCTGTTGTTTGTGACTCCTTCTGTTTTAATTCGGATAATATCTTGCGCGCATACAATGCTTGTCCTTCCAAACTTGAACGAGGATTTGCTCTCAAATCATTGAATTCGCTTACGCAAGTTCCATATTCGTATCTTCTAATAGATTGCAATTCATCTTGATCATCAAACAAGAAGAACAGGAATATTTTATCATCTAAACCTGCTGTTCCACCTGGACTTACAACTTGAACGAGCTGCTTAAATGCTTTCCACGTTTTTGTATATTCTTCTCGAATAGTATCTCGTGCTTTTCCAAATCCTTGACATCGTATTTGAGCAAGGAAGGGATAATGTTCGTTGTTCTTGGATGTGTGACCGTTCAATGCGTAGAATGGATTGGAAACGATTTGTGTATTTCCATCATTCCATTGATCGGATCGAATAGGGATCAAAATCTCATCGGAAAAGGACAAATGAAAAACGATATCATCCGGACCAGCAGAAAAAGAAAGATAAGAAGCTATCAAATCGGGTATCGGATCGCTTACTCGACAATCATTCCGAAAATTGAATTGACTCGTCATCCAGTCACTTATTGTTGGAAAATTGATGGATTTTTTCAAAGATATTGAAGGCAAAACAAGATCGAATACCGAATGGTCGCTTCCAGTCAAGAAAGGGTATAAATTGTACTTTGCCTTTGGATCAATTGTGCAGATAATCATATCAATTTCTTGTATTTGGTCTTGGATGCTCGTCTTGATTTGTTGTAATAAGCTCTGAAATGCAGTCAACAATGAATCTTTGCTCAAATGTGGTGATCCTTCTGCACTGTTAATCGATTGAAATGTTTGATAAACGGAAAACAATCTTTGACCATATCTTGTTTCAATCACTGTTGCTTTTATTTCATCTTTCTTTGCTGTGAGTACCAACACTTTTGTTTGTGTAAAAACACTTTCTTCTAAAAATGATGAACACATCACGTTTTATGATCGATTGTGATAGAATGAAAACGTCGGAGATGATGATCAAGAACATCCTGTCGAAAAAGGCTTTCTACCATCAATGTACATGCATAAAATCAATTCCATCCAATCTGAAGCCGCTTTCGCCGTCTTTTTCCTTTTCAGAATGCGTGCGCAACGCCGAACAGTAACAAAAACGGTGGAATTACTCAATTCATGATCGCAAGACCGCTTACCTTTATCTTTTTTTGACTGAGTATGAAATTGTCAAAATACAAAAAAAAAAAAAGATTAGAAAGAAAGGATGTCCGTTTATGATTGGTTAATTGACAGTGAATACAGTGAATGGACGACGGAGAAGTGAAACAAAAACCAATTTTCATGGGAACACTAGTCTACACTAAAAAGTTGGGGCAAAATTGTCTGCGCACATTTCATGCATTTCATCAATTTTACAGATCGATCGTTTTTCTCTTTACATACACCAATCCGTTCGGAGTTGGGGGCGTAATAAGCCGTAATTGATCATAACCGTTTACATCCTCCCTTCATACATACATAGGCATCTTTCATGCCGAAGTAACCTTTATCCGCTTAAAGCTTACGATTGTGATCACAAAGGGTGAAAGGAAAAGCGGCGCCGTTTACGCGGATTGCGACTACGTTTTTCGGCGGCTTTCTCTGCATTTCTCTTCACAATTCCCATCTGCCGAACATTTTATCAACCAAAGCTTGAATCGTCCATCTTCGATTCTCACCTTCTGGAAAAACGATTGATCGATCACCATAAAATACTTGATCGTCAACTTCATTTTGTTTTCTTGGTAAGCAATGCATAAATTTCCAATCAGGTTTTGCATTTTTGCATAAAGCTTCGGTAACTTGATATCCTGCGAAATCACGTAAACGTTGTTCTTTGCTTGCTTCATCTCCCATTGAAATCCATGTATCAGTTACAACTATATCAGCATCACGTACCGCTTGAGCAGGATCATTTGTCCATTCAACTTCACCTTTACGCCAACTTGTAGGAACACGTAAACCATCTTGCATTTCTCCCCAAACGATTTCATCACGATCGTATCCTTTAGGTACGGCGACACTTAGGTCAATACCTAATCTAGGATAAGCCACCAACATATCAGCCAAAATGTTATTGCTATCACCAACCCAAGCAACTTTTAATCCTTTCAGAGGTGAAAGGATTCCCAAATCTGCATCTTCTTCGCTACTTGAAGCTGATTTGGAAGCATTCATTTTGACCGAAAGTAGTGGATCTTCCACCATTGTTTGTAGATCTGCTAAGATTTGTGTAGGGTGATAACGAGCGGATAAAGCGTTCAAAACAGGAACGTCTGATTCTTTTGCGAGTAGCTGTCGGGTTAAGAACAGAACATAATTAGCACACATCCAATCATCTTGTTGTGACAAATACATACCTCAATTTCATCATGTCCTCCTACACGTGCGATAATACCATCTGCCATACTTGAAACAATCTTTGCCGTATCGTACAAACTCTCATTGACGCCCAATTGAATATCACTTGGACCTAAGAACATCGGATGTCCTCCAAGTGAATAGACTGCAGTTTCACTTGCAACTCTTGTTCGTGTACTTCTTTTTGAAAACATAATTGCAATAATTCTATCCCGTAAAGATTGATCAAAGATATGTCCTGCTTGTGCTTTTCCTTGTGCAGGTGAATTTGATGGATCTAAACCATGTTTTGGAGAATTTTGACGATGTGCTAATTTCATCGAACTAGATAATGCAATCACATCAGAAATTTGTTTTGGACTCAAATCTGCTAAAGATAACAATGAAGGAGGTTTACGATCATTCGTCTTTGCAGGTGCTAATTGAATCTGTCTACTAATGTACTTTTGACTTGTTTGGGCCAATTTTTGACCCAACGGTCTACCTGCCGTATGTCCTAATCGATGCATAGTCATCTTTGTGATGGAGAGAAAGAGAATAACAAGTTTTAAGCTTTCTTCTTATCGTAGCGTATTTAAACACTATCTTCCCTAGGCATGACTCTATGCATTTCTCCAAAAAATTAGACTTTCTTCTTTCACTTAGTAAGCAGACGCGTTTGGCTTGCATTCTCCATTCTAACACGAGCAGCCAACCCGCATAAATGCTGATCTGAGCGATCCCTTCATTCTTTCTTACCATACCCTCTCTCAAATCAGTCAAACAAGATGTTGGTTCTCGTTATAGGTGATTTGCATTTACCTCATAGAGCATCTGATTTACCCAGTAAATTTCGCAAGTTATTAGTACCTGGCAAAATTCAACAAATCATTTGTACAGGAAATGTTTGTGATCGTGAAACATTAGATTACCTACGAACGATCGCAGGAGACGTTCATGTTGTTCGTGGAGATTGGGATGAAAATCCTTATTTTCAAAATTCTGTTTTACTTCAACATGGTTCATTACGGATAGGTGTCTTGCACGGTCATCAAATCGTTCCGGCAGGTGATGTGGACAGTCAATGCGCACTTGCAAGATCGATGGATGTGGATATTTTGATCACTGGACATACGCATAAATTTGACGCTTTTGAAAAAGAACAAAGATTTTTCGTTAATCCTGGAAGTGCAACTGGTGCTTGGTCTAGCGTTTGGCCGATTGAAGATGAACAAAGTCAAGAGGAGGAAGTCAAAGATACAGAAAAATCCGTCAAAAAAGATGAAAAAGAATCAGATGAGAACAAAACCACAAAATCAGACGAGGAAAAGTCAAAAAAGGAAGTAGATGAGAGCAAATCCTCAGAAGTTGAAGAGAAGGAGTCAGTAGAGAAAGAGGCTCAGAAAGACACTAAAGCAGATGATAAAGAAACAGCAACACAAACAGAACAGCCTAAACCAATCAAAGAACCCAAACCAGCCAAAGAACCTATTCCAAGTTTTGCTTTGCTGGACATTCAAGGTCCCAATGTGGTAACGTACGTTTATCAACTTATCGAAGGAGAGGTAAAAGTAGAAAAGATGGAATTCAAACAATCCATCGTTCGACCTGCTTCAGAACAAAATTTAAGCGGCCTACAAGGTACAACTGCAGGCGTAGGTATTCCCGTTGGAAATGCTGCACCTCGTAGATCGGCAGGGATGAGGTATGGATGAATACTTATCCATCGGAAGAGAGACAATGTACAGTATGCAATGACAATCATGACCTAATCTTTCTTTTGAGATACAATGCGAATTGCGATTAGATTGTGTGTTTACAAATACAGAGATGTGTCACTGTCCAAAGCAACATCTCTAGATATAACAGAAAAAAATATTAGCGGAATCAATCAGTAAAGTATAAAAAAGTATAAATAAATATTTGTCTTGTCTGTTCATTATCATGCAAGTGCTTCTTCCAATTCTTGAACGTGTTTTGACAACACTTCATTCCTTCCATTTAACCAATGCAATAGATCAACGGTTTGGAATAAAACTGCACTCTTGCTTCCTGCTCCTCCACCTGCACTTCCTCCTCTTCCACGTCCTTTTCCTCTACCTGTACCGTTGAGGAAAGCAGCTGCAGCAGCATGACCGGTTGCGCCTGCTTTACGAGCTGCTTCTACGGCTGCTCTCCTTCTAGCTTTGAGTTTACGTCTTTTTGTTGCTGCACTTGGTTCTTCGTCTTCTAACGTACTTTCATAATCACTTCTATCATCTAATCCTTCATCTTCGATTCCAGTTCCCGCTCCTGAACTTAATCCTAGACCTCGTGCTCCAAACTCTCTTCCAGCTTCTAAAAGATCAACAAGCTCTTTGAAAGCTTCACGAATATGATTTCTTCTCCTTTGCTCGCTTAGAATGTGATTACTCCTCTTTTCTGATTCAGAAAGCAATTCACGAGAGTCATATTGAGGTTGTGCTTGTTGCTGATGTTGTGCTGGTTGAGCTTGTTGGTGGTAATATGGGTTGAAATTGTTCATTTGCTGTTGCTTGACCCCTCTACCATCGAAGCTACCATGTTCTGTTTTCATCTTTTTACCCATTCCGACATTGCTTCTTCTATTAGTACTTTGTTCTTCATCTTCATCTTCATTCCATCCTTCCATAGGATGTCCAAATGCAGCACCGACACTGCTTTCCATCTTTCCTGCTGGACTTGCATGATTATTTCCACCAAATGTTGTATGTGGTGAGCCTTTGTTTGTGCCAGATCTACCAATGCTACCGAAAGCACTTCTCTGTCTAGAATTGCGCCTGTTTTCGTTATTATTAGGTGAAGAACCCATCTGATAAGCTTGCTTCTCTGCTTCGGCAAAGCTTGGTAAATCCATTGGTAAATTTGGATTGAAATCCCATCCTTCGAAGCCGGACAAGAAATTTGTTAGGAAATTGGTCTCGTTTGCGTCAAACAATGCAGCTCCACCGCCTTGCTGTTGATTGGGAGGAAATGATTGAAATGACATACCAGTGTTACCCCAAAGTGAACCTCCAGCAGGAGGAGGAAAGGGCGCAATTGGAGGCTGAGAAGGATGTCCGAAAGATTGACTAGAAGGCATACTGGTTGTTTGAGGTTGAGGTTGCGATTCTAGGCCTAACATGCTACCGGGAAAGATCTCTTGTGGTTGTCCTCCTGTCTGCTGAATGGAAGAAGGCTTCAAAGGCTGTGAAGTATAGGTAGACGTCATCATCGTATCATCCAAATCATTATTACGCGGTGTTCTTGGAGAATTTTTCCAATTGAAACCTGTTGGAACTAAATTTGGCGTTTGCGTACCACTTGAGGTACCAGGTTGAGCGACAGGTGTTGAAGCGGAAAAGTTGGACATTGCACCACTTGTACCACCTCCGCCGCCGCTGCTACTTCCGAAAATATTTCCAGCATTATTCAGCCCAAACAGATCTCCAAAGCCAGGCGAAGCGACTAAACTGAGATCGGAAGCTGTGATGTTCTCCGGTAAATTGAGTGAAAATTCAAAATCTTCATAAGGTCCTGGCATAGATGGCAGCTCAAAAGCTGCAGCTGCCGAAGAAGACATGTGCATTGGACTTGTTGTCGAAGTCATATTTGGAGGTTGCTCGTTCTCTGTCTCAATTCCCTCCTCAAGAGAGAATGAATGAGATCTTAAAAGAGAGTGGAGCGGGAATTAGAATGATTGTACTATTATTGGATAATCATTCGACGACGTTTACCGTACTCAGTAGAAGAAGCGGAGACGAGGATGACTGAATTGCTTGTCGAGGTGGATGGTGATAAGGTATGAAGAAGCCAATCAGACATTAATCGAAAAGGCACTCTATTAATAAATAAAAAAACCAACTCGGATGTCGGGAGGGAACTATATAAGTTAGATTAAAGGCTGCAGGCGAAAGTGGATCTTGAAATCTGCCCAAGATACAGTTCATGTGTATTTAGTGACTTTTTTTGTTTTAATTTTGCTTCTTAAAATTGCAATTGGAAATGCGGGTGGCTTGCTTCGCCTTGGGACGTATGTATGTAGTCTACGTAACCAGCTTTGGGCGTGCGTTTGGTTATGTTCATTCGTCTGTGCCAAACCAAAACGCCTGGCCTGACGCCCTTTTTGACAGAAACGGAAAAAGTGAGAGCGCGGCGCACTGTGAGCGTCTTAGCAGGCGCTGCGCAGGCGCAAAAGCGGTACACTACATTCATACACTAAAAAAGGTTTAATTTAACTTCTCCGAATCATGATGTTGCGGGGCTAAAATAACAAAAATAAAATGCAAGCGATCGAATGCGTGATTGAGTATGTAGCAGGTCAATTGAGACAATCTGACTGGGTAGATACTTTGCCCTGCGCGTGTGGGTATTGTCTGGGTTGATTGTAGACTTTTGTACAAAATTCACAGAACACTATTCGAAAAGCGGGGAGCAGTAGACGAACAGTAAAAGCGCCAAGCATGCGTTCACATACACAAAAGTTCTCGCTTGAGTCTACTTCTTCGTGCATTATAATGAAAATCTCCGAAGAAAAGCTACTAAAAGTGCGTTGAAAGATGCCCGTTCCTAATCGAATAAAGAAAACCTCCGACAAGCATAAAGTTGCATTTTTCATTCTTTTATCAAGCCCCACACGTCATCACTGGTCCCGTGTTATAATCACCGGCAATTACTTTTTTGTTTACACATGCATCTATTTTAAGCTAGAATATTGACTTTTGTTCTTTCATGAGCACGAGAATAAAATGAAAAAGAAAAAGAAATCGGATTGAGAGATGATGACGAATGTAGTTGAACACAAACATATATGACATTTGGATAAATAGTGAAAGTACCCATCGTTCGTCATCAGAATGAAAAAAGGGGAAAACGAGAAAAAGGTTGACATGATTGCTCTTCTTGTGCGTTATTGTTGTTGATCATTCAGCAGTAATCAAAGCAAGGCGGGCTGTCACGCTTTACGTATGGAGGACGATAATCGCTTTGTTCACGTTTGACAACGATATTTTGACTTGTGATCATTTCACGTTCCACTTTATTCACTTCTTCAATTTCCTGTTTGACACAAAAAAGAGAGAAGAGTGAATAAGAATGTTTAATTTTTTATTATATAATCCTTTAGACTTACCTTAGCAAAAGATGTTGAAGCGATCACAAAGAATACCAAGACGGTCATAAGTTGAAAGATAATAGTCTTCATCGTAATAATTTGGTTTGAAAAAAGAAAAGTGAGAAGGTTTTCTTGATTTTATATTGAAAGTTGTATTGATGACAAGAGAATAAGAAGTGAATTCTTGATGTCTTAAATGGGAAGATTATGCCAAAAAATGTGTCGTCTTTACACCTTTTCATCGAGCTGTGTTCTGAAAAAAATATCTTAAGACTGCCAAGCGAAAATACAACTTCGCCAAGAAGTTCTCATCACTTTTCTCGATCAGCGGGGAAGTGATGGAAAGGCTAGAACTTGTTTTGCACTAGACCCATCGATCGTGAGTAAGACTTGATTTATGTGCAATTTAGCCTATTAGTCGCATAAATTCAATTTCACCAACTAAAATTCTTTTGCATTGTGATAACTTTCAAAAAACGGTTCCGTGCGAAAAGGCTGAAGACCGTCCGGAATGACGACTTTACACTTTTATTAGCTAAATTCTTAATTTCAAAATCGTGTGACTAAAACACTTGATTGAGATAAGCATCCGTGTGGTGTAGTGACGCTTAATGATTTAACATAATCAATTTGTAGAAACGAAAATTAAAAATGCCAACAATGTGTCATGTGATGATCATGAGAATAGCACTACATATATGTCAAAAGACATTAGTAATTATTATATTTCTCGCCTTTATTTCAAATTACGTTATTATATTTTGCTCTTAATCCATTAATTGTGAGAGAAAATTAATTATCCATGCAACGGCCTCCGCCTTATTCTGATGATGATGATAATAGTGGCCGCTAGGATAGATCACCCGCGGGATATTTTGAAGATAAGCCGAGGATTGATTAGAAGAATTGCACGAACATAACGATTGAAAAAGTGTTAAAAGCTGCCAAAGTTTGCTTCTGTGTTATTTTATTCTCATCAATCAACCCACAAAATAATTTGTTTTCTTCAAAGTTGCCAACATGAAATCATTCTCAATCACTGCATTACCACTTATTTTCATCATGGTCATTATAATTGACGCTTCTTTGGTTTTATCAAAGGTTAGTAAAAAAGTGTTGATCATAGGCCAAGGTTAATAATCTACTCACTATCTTTTTTGTGATTTGACCCAAATAGATCCCTAATATGGTTAACATCAGACGTGATCCGGCTAATAGCCCAATTTATTGGAAGCGTGATCCAGCTTTAATTCCATTACATCTTCGAAGTCCAGAGCCAAGTAACAATGGGGATTGTTAAGAAAAGACGTTATTTCAAATGAAGGCGAGAAATATAAAAATTATTAATGTACCTTAATATACACGTAATGCTATTCGCCAACAACATCACGACACATTCCTTGACATTTTTATTTCTTGTTTTTCACTAAAATTATTAGACATCAATACACCACACGGGTGGTTATCTGAATAATCTTTTTGAGTCACACGATGTTCATTTATCTATATATTGAAATGATGAAATGTATGAATAGAAACTTTTATTGTACAAATGAAAATAATGGTATATGTTTGCAATCGCTCAATCCTCCCCAATAGCTTGTGCAAGTCTACGTACGACTTCGGAATCCGTTCGATCATGTGCGATAGGCGGAGAAGCGACATTGATATCACTATCGATCATGGGAGACCTTCTCTCTGAATCAGCTACAAATGTTGTATTTACCAGACTCTCTTCCATATGGGGTTGATGATCTTCTGCTGTTTGAGAATGAATTTTATTCTTGAAAACTGAACTTCTGGTTTGAACAAGAACGTCATGTTGTTTATGTGCTGGTAATTGTAAAAATTGAATCATTTCCTTACTATTAGTGCTTGAACTTGTTGTTACTGATCCAGATCCAACCAATCCACGAGCACAATCGATCAAATCAGACCAAAATTCTAATCTTGGAACACGTGCGATCCTCCATTCATCTCCTGCTACACTCGTTCCACCAGTAGGTGATAAGACAGCCGGCGCATCAGGTTCAACCGCAGGTTCACTTCCCGGTACAATACTTCCTCCAACCTTAAATTGACCAGGTTTAAATCGATGATTTGGATGAGAAGAAGCATGAATAGTGAGTAACATTCGTAAGAATTGCGCTCGTCCATGTTGATATTCAAAAGTAAGCAAAAGTCTATCTAATCTACGTTCAATCACATCCCAAACATCAACAGCATCTGCTTGTGTGAAGGCAGATCTCCATCGTGTTTTGGCTAGTTTTGCTAATTCTTCTTTTGCACGAATTAAACTTTCACTTGCTGCTGCTGAACTTGCTGCTAATCCTAATTCGATCAAATCTTCATTTCTGCTAGGTTCAATTTGCGTATTTAAAGGATCAACGTTCAACCAAACTTTCCAAAGTTGAATCTTTTGTCTATCCAGTTTGCATGCTTTCAGAACACGACAGACTCTACGGAAATTTATCTCGATCAGTGCATCCCTTGTCAATTCAAATTGCTCCCAAATCGGTCCAGACGCAATACTAATCGTAGAAGATTTCCTTCGTTCATTACGAGCTCGCTTTTCAATCTGTTTTTGAGCATATCTTCTTTCACGTGCACGTAAGGATGTAGATGCAAACGCTAAATCATCATCTTCTAATCTTCTCTTCACAAATGACCAACTGATAAAAGGATTACGTGCATCAATTTCCATTAACCATAATGCCTTTTGACGATCATTTGCCGTTTTGCTGGAAGTGTTCAAAGATCGATGTGACCTGCCTCCTCTTCGATCCAAGATTGATGGTAATAAACTTTTTAATTCTCTAATTGTGCCAGTGAATTCTTTTGCATGTCGCTTACGTCGTAAATGTTCCTTTGTTGCACGTACTTCAGTTGGATCTGAACCACTTTTCAAGTCTCCAGTCGTTCGTCTAGCATAGAACGCTGATTCTCCTTGCAAATTAGCATCTTCCATTTCCGATGAACTTGATAAAGAAGAAGAAGAAGCACTTGATCCTTCTTCAAAGTTGGATAGAGAATCATCTTCAACAACTTCTTTAATCACAGGTGAAGCGCCACCATTCTCAACTTTTGCTATTTTGTCCAATCCTTGACTGCTTGTAGTTTCTGATTTGACCAACTGAGACCAATCATTTGATGCTTTAGACATGCCCATCGGTGTTCCGACTTTTGGTGTTTGAGAAGCATTTTGTACGACATCAATCGGTCTACGCCTTCTTAAGCGTATCCAACGTCTTCTACGAACATACGTATTTTGCGTAGGAATTCCACTCCATTTCGCTTGACGTGTGATAGCAGATCGTTTCAAGGCTTCGAATCCATGATCTTCTCGATTATTTCCTCCTTTTTCCATCTCTTGGATTGTTCTCTCGAAACGTTCATTTGTTGCTGCATTACCTTCAGCATTGGCTCTAGGAACGATTTGTGCAGGTCGATTGAAAATATTGACATTGAATCTACCAAAGTTATAACTGTATTGCCAACCTGATTCATCCACATCTCCGCTCATATCGATCATCCATTCCGGATGAACCCATTCCCACGAAGGGTTTGGCAATTGTGCATTGACGACGTTATAAGCCGAATTCTTATTACGTGAATTTGTCCATGGTGCAGGATCCCATTGAAAGAGTGTCTTTGAACTGAATTTTGGAATACCAAAGAATAACATCCCACGCTGATTTTCGTACAAGACATCATATTCAAATTGTTCTCCTAATTCTTCTGGAGCTTCTTCTGCTACCAACTTTCCCAAAGCTTTATCCAATTCTTTCTCTGCATCTTGTTCTTGTTGTGGTGTATTGTCTGGATCTTCTTCCATCACATCAGAAGGTTGATGACGTGCACCACGTCGAAGAGACAAAAATCTACTTTTAAAAGAAGGCCCTTTGATCGACCCGGATGGCATCAAAGTGGGTGTTGTGGAATTATTTGTTCCCCATCGTTTCAAGAGATTGCGTGAATAGTCAAATGATTTTTGAACATCATCTTCTGTACTTTCGTCGGGCGAGTGTATTCCATTGCGAACGCTAGTAGGTCTGCTATCCAAACCTGATGCATCTTTGTTCACATCTTCATTGCTCATTGAGCTTCTCTCGCTTCCAAGAGCATTGGCAGGCGTAGATGATCTTGAAATATTGCCGTTCATTTGGGTAGGTCCAAAAGGAGGTGTACCCATTTGACTCATCGTCAAACTTGGATTGTTAGAAAATGGTTTTGCAGATGGAGGTCTAGATGGATGAGGTGAATACTTTTCCATCGCTCTTCGATTCCTACTTTGACTGGAAGCATAGTGCAATCCGGTAGAGATGTGGTTTGTAAGTGATGCGGTTCGCTTGTGTCTCTTTGAGATAATAGCTGCCGGACGCAATTCACCATCTCCTGCATTGTTGTCTTCAATCACGCCTCCTCCTCCTCTTGCGATTTGTTTGCGTCTCTCTCTTCTAAGATTGCGTAAAATCTTCTTCTTTTGCTTTCTCGTCAATTCTTCTCCGTGTTCCAAGCTTAAGGATCGAATTTGATCTTCCGTTTCTCCTTCAGATAATAAGTCAGATTTACCACTTTCTGACCCTGACCCAATACTGGAAGGTGATCCTACACTAGTTGCTAAATCATCCAAAATTGCTTCATCGAACATTGATGGTCTAGAAAGGTCCTTGCGTGCTTGATCTGCAGCTTTTACTGCATCTGCATCACATGGTCCAGGAGATGGAGTATGATTAGCATTTGAAGGAGATCTGTTTGCAATTCCTCTGAGAGGAGAGCGTGAATGCTGATCGCGATCCCTTTGTAGGAATTCAGTCAATGCATTTTGTTGAGGTACAATATTTTCAGGTGATTGCATCACATCTGTGCCCGTCACAGTAGGAGATTGAATCATCAATCTTGGTCGTTCGGGTTTCGGTTTAATGAGTTGTGGACTAGGTTTGATCGTTGGAATCGTATCTGCTGTAAGAACGTCAGTTGCTTCTTCAATCTTTCGTTCTTCTTTCAAAGGCATTAAATCCAAATTTGTACCAGCAGCTGATTTCGATGATGGCATGCTCTTTACAGGTTCAATAGAACTTAATGGCAAATTGGGAACTGCGTCCGTCTGAGCATTGATGAGATTTTGATCGGCAGTACTTTGTAGTGATTCCGGCGCAGGAGAAGGTACTGTTGATTTTCTTCGTTGCGTTCCAAATCGAAACTGCAAGCTACCACGATTGGAAAAAGAATCATCGCCTATCGTATTTCCTGGATGAGCTGAATCAGGTCGATCGGAAGAATCAAACGCTTGACGTGCTTTTGTGAAACCAGTGAAACCAGGCATACTACTGATTGCCATGCGCACTTCTCCGTACAAATTTAGAGAAGATGTTATTGAATCATCATCCTCTTCTTCCTTTTTCGATTGTGTTGTTTGTTTGCTTGTTAGCATAGGCCATTTACGTTTTTGTGCTTTAATCTTCTCTAATCTGTCCAATTTATCCAAAGCAGCTTGTGCATCTTGACTTTGTCCAGGTTTTGGCAGAACATCTGAATAATCTTGAAAATTCAGTTGTTTTGATGTTGAAGATGGTCTCATAACAAGTTCTGGTTGTTGTTGTTGTTGTTGTTGTTGTTGTTGTTGTTGTTGTTGTTGTTGTTGTTGTTGTTGTTGTAGCTCTTCTAACCTTTGTTCAATGCCTCCCGATTGTGTTGATCGATTGGTTGTATGCAACGTTAACGGTCTTGGTGAAGGTGATCCAGATGGAGTTGAATATTGTGGAAAGGGTGCAGCTAAAGTAGTCAAAGGATCTCTTTCTTCTTCTTGTAATGGAGTCCAAGGTTGCCCTAGCGGACTGGTAGCCCTGGGTATATAATTTGAAGATGTAAAACCAGACATCTTGGGCTACAGATATCACCGCCTCCTAATTTTTGTTTACCTGATCATATCGTTTGTATGCGGTATGAAAGTTGCGAATAGAAAACGCCTATTGTTGGCGAGAACGCCAATGGGTGAAGATGAATCTTGTGCGGCGACAAAGGTGACAAATTTAGCAAAAGGCGGAGCTTGTGGTGCACCATTCACTGATGAGGAGATTGAAAGAACAATCTTCGTCCCCATATTTTTTTCTGTAATGAACTCCACTACATGGACCCCTGTCGAATGGATGTTATTTTTACCTCATGCATGCACGCACGCTTTCGGCACTGCACACACACTTCTCTACATGTGTGTTTAAACTTACGCCGCCCGTTACGGTTTTAGTAAATGTACTAAGGCTGGATATCCGAACGTTCACTTAGTCTACGAATCGCAATAAGGCACGCAAAAATTCGGTTGTATTCGAGTATATTTAAACGATAAGTTTATTTTTTTTAAGAAGTTGTACTATCCTCCATATAATAAAAACTATATATTCATACTCTATCTTATAAGGTGACTTCCGCTAGCTTGCAAGGTAAATTTAGGTTATCATCATATGATAACGTAGCTTCTACTTTAAGTTTCTGACCATCTAAAGTGTTATAATGTTTTATAACAATTATTTTTCCTGGTTGAATATCAGCTTGACCTATACTAGCTGCATGACAAATTCTTTTGATACTTTCATTTGCAGTGAGGCTCAAATCAATAGGCCTGATAATATAAGATTTATTATGCTTACCGCCGAAACTTGTGTTGATTTTATAGGCTACCAAACCTGATGTGATACCTAGAATAGTACCGATAATTATTGCGTTTATATTGAAAGGAATGATCATATTGTCTTTATTCGAAGGGGGATTAGATGAAAGTATAAAATAGGTATATAGATAAGCGAATTCATTAAGCCTACTATTATAACTGAGAACAATACGAAGTACCCCTCCTTAAGTTCTCTTTTGCCAAGACTTTCACTAGCTGCTTAAGCGTTTAGTAAACATACATTTTTTTAACATTTTTTATTCCGAATTTCTGCAAGATGTATTTATCTCCGCCAAAGCACTCCCTTGTCATAATGCATAGAATGACCATATGATTACTAGAATATTATCCGTAACGTATAAATATCTAAGAACAATGTATGCACTCTTCTCATTTTTATATGCGAGTGTTATTGCTTATTTAAGCGCTAAATTTAGACGCTTACACGTGAGTGCGCGTACATGTGTGTCCAGCCAATGGGCGTTGTGCGATTGCTAGAGTGAATTTTATGAGATCGTCACTCTTGATCATTATCACCATCGCTTAATAGATCACACAACAAGATGTCAATGTTCGCTCGTACATCTCTTAGAAGCCTGGTGAGGTCATCAATAAATGGAAGTTCATCCAGAACAATCTCCACTTCCGCCATCTTACGTGATCAACAAGCACCAGCACAAGTGGGAACAGGCGAACGTAACCTTATCAAAGAACAAGAAGAACGTGACGTACAAGCAGTTGAAGCAGAAATCGTGAATGACGCACCTGCCGAATTACAACAACGTACCGTTCGAATCTATAAACCGGCAAAAACGGCAAATTCATCTGGAAAAGCTGGAACGAGTTTCTGGAGAGTAGATTTTGATATTTTAGCCGGAAGTGCACGATGGGAAAATCCATTGATGGGTTGGGCATCTTCAGCAGATTATATGCAAGGTACATTTTTGAAATTTAGAACACAAGAAGATGCCGTTCATTTTTGTGAAAAACAAAATTGGCCTTACTATATTCAAACACCTCACAAAGCAAGAATTGGACCAAAATCTTATGCAGCTAACTACAATTATTCCCCAGGCAAATTACGCATTCATCATACCAAATAAGGTTTCAGAATCTTGTATGTTTTTAGAATGAGATAATTGACAGTCATTTATGGGAATCAAAATTTGCGAAAAAAGTCGAAATATTTTTGTTTCCATTCTAACAGAAGGAGGTCCAACTCTATCATTTAGTACATCTTCCGCCGCTAATGCTACACAAGCATTCAATACTCGCGTTCAGGATAAACGTATCACTTTTAGAATATTTAGATAGAGCAAGACCGATACCACCTAGGTTCTGTTTTGAATTAAAAAGAGTGAGAGACGTATTATACCCTCCGCAAATGCGTTAAGGACAATCGAGATTAAAAGTAAGTTTAATCAATCAGATAAACTTTTTAGTAGAAGATAAAGAAAGAGGGTAGGATAAGATGAAGTTGATAAGAATATAATATATAAATCTTCGTTGCAAGTACATCATTTATGGCTAAGATACATTTAAAGACTATTAGGACTTATTGACCAGAACGATTAAACTAATCACAATATCATCAAAACATCTTTAAACTCTTCAAATTCTTTGATTAACCCTATCAATTAATCATCAATTTCGCTATCGATTTAAGATTTTCCACCGTTTATCATCAATTCACCCTATTCAAAGCAGGTACGTAGACTATACCTCTTTCTCTTAATACCTACGTTCTGCATATTATTCAAGCAACAAAAACCCCTTTTTTTAATTCGCGTTTCCTTCTCACCCACTTTTTGCCATTTTGGCCGAGCGTGTGTTGTTCTTTCGGATTAGCGTAATTTTTGACATGTGCCCGTGCGAATAAAAAGAAAGAGGCTTGAACATGATTAAGGAGGTGTTCGTTTGATAATAGCAACCATCATGTTATATTTGAAGATCATACAATAAAAACAAAGAAATGGCAAGTCATAGACGTGCTGCAGTGAACGGATCAAATAATAGTACTTCTAGAAGTTTAAGAAAGTCTTTATTCCTTCTTGGAAACAGCGGATCAAGAGAAAACGAGCAAAGTGAATCAGGATCGAGATCAATGACGAGGATGGATACGAGAGATTCAATCGATTATCAAGCTACAGAAAACGATCCATTACTCGTTGCAGAAGCAGGATTTGTAAGAACTAATTCTCGAAATGGCAAAGAAAGGGCGACAGATGAAGGACATCATTATAGGCATAGCACCTTCAATTCACCAGCTGCTGCTGATTTACCAAAAAAGTGTTCAGAAGAATCCATCTTTCCGCTATTACAAAAAGTCAGAGATGATATTCGAGCGACGATTGATACACATCTTGATTGGAATGAATTAACAGCAATCGATGTCAATTATGCTGTAGTACGACCTTTAGCATTAAAGTATAGCGAGATCAATAACGATAAACTATCCGGCCAAGATGAGACTGGCAACGTAAATCTTTCAATTTTATTCGTCTTTTTAGTGAACCGTGTTCAATTTCAGCGAGATGCAGAACGGGATTTAGCATTACAAAACGTAAATAACACAAGAGCAAATTTATGTGAATTACTGGCTATGAAATTACTTCGAACATTCGCTCGTGATGGACTACAATTAATCACCGCTCTCACTTTTCCATTTTCTACCTTTCAAGGTGCTGAAGAAGAAATTCTATCGTCAGAAGGGTTACTGAACAAGGATACTGGAGAACCTTTATTCGGTCCTGCACAATCAAGTAGCGCATTAGAATTGGCCATTCTAAGTAGGGCAAAAAAGTTTATCAAAACACCTTTATGTCAAAGATGTATCTCAGGCATATACGAAGGTAGAGTAGTTATCTCTTATCAATCAGCACATGCTATCATCGATGATAGCTATAAGAAAAGACCATTAGGTTTATACAATCCAGCTACCGCACCTTTCTTGGATCATCACAGACTTCGGGTTCCATTGATCAGAAGTCGTATTGAATTTTGCAATTTCGGAATATTATTGTTGCTTTATGTCTGGTGCTTATCCAAGAAATCATCAACGAATTGGACTTTAGCTGAGACGATGTTCACTATTTGGCTAGGAGGATTCGCTTTGGATGAAGTCACACAAATGCAAGAACATGGATTGACCATGTATCTCAGCTCATTGTATAATCTGTTAGACCTTATGTTCTGCCTGATCAGCTTCATATGGTTTGTTATTCGTCTCAATGCTTTATCTCAAGGTGATCTTGGTCTTAGCTCTTTAAGCTTTGAAACTCTTTCGCTCGGTGCGATTTTATTATGTCCAAGAGTGGCAAGCGTACTAATTCAAGATAACGTTATCTTACTCGCTCTAAAAGCTATGCTTTCGGATTTTGTATTTTTCATGTTATTAGCAGCCGTCTGCTTCAGTGGTTTTCTCTATACTTTTTGGGCAATCAGTGGACCGGAATGGACGCCAGGCAAGATTTTATGGATAATGATAAAAGTTTGGTTTGGTAACAGTTATGTGGGATTTGATACCGCTCAATCACTTTCACCAATCTTTGGTCCTGCATTGATGGTATTCTTTGCAGTGATGGCAAATACGCTCTTATTAACAATCTTAATCTCTTTACTCTCAAATACGTTTAGCATCGTTGCTCAAAATGCAGTAGAAGAAGCAATGTACCAATTCGCTTGCAAGACCGTATCAGGAATAAGTTCGGAAGCATTGATATCTTATGCTCCCCCATTGAACCTTTTAGCTTTGATTGTTATGGTACCTGCTTCTTTCTTTTTGACACCAAGATATTTACACAAAGCCAACGTTTATTTATTAAGAGCAACATCTTGGCCAATTTTACTTTTGATTAGACTTTCAACTCATTGGCCATCTGGGCTTAAAAAATATTCTGCAACTTCTTATGTGATAGGATCAGCAAATGCAGAAAGAGCAGGTCATTTAATCAGTTGGTTACCTTTGCCACGTTCAAGATCAAATCCTGATCGTGATATGATTCAAGCCGCTTTTATGCACTCAACTCGTTCTTCTGAAAGTCGAGATGAGACTAGAAAAGCAGGAAAGAATGCTACTAATACATCAAAATTCAAGACAACAGATCATGATGGAAGTCATGAAAGTAGTAGCAGAGATGTTCCCCACGATGAATGGAGTGCGAGCATGTTACGTATCAGACCTGGTGAAGAAGATGCACATAGTATATCAAATAGTGCAGATCAACCTGCTTCCACTTCAAAAATTTTAAAAAATCGAGAACAAGGACCAAATACGCCAATTAAATCACAAAAACAACGATCATATTCTAGAATAGGAGAATCTCCGCTTGCTCGTTTATTTGGTCGTGCATTGCGAAATAGTGCAATGCCTACACCTCCTGCTACAAATGACACTAAAGAAGAAGAGAATGTTAAATCATCTACGGATCAAAGTGTTGATTCTCAACAATTAATCGATTTTGATTGTGCAAATGCAGATCAAGTGAAAGCGAATGCAGAAATAAACGAGAGAAAAATTCAAGCTGATGATTTGATAGGCTATGAAGAAGAAGAAGGAGAAGAAAATGGAAAAAGTGATGATTTGATCCACGAACAAACTGCAGTCCGAGGTTTGGTGAACAGTCTTTCGAAAAGATTAGATGAACAGGAAGAAAGACAGAAACGCATTGAAGAATTGTTACAGCTTATCCTAAAGAACCAGGAGAGGCAAACTACCAACGAGACGTAAATATATCCCTTTTATTGTACTATTACATATCTTCTCTTTAATCTCACAAATAACAAGTTGAATAGAATAGAGTCATATTGTGATAGGTATCTAAGGTAAATATTTTGGGTAAATCGAGAAGCTCCAGATAGAAAAAAAGAGAGTATGCCACAAAGTCTGTTCATAAAATTGTAAGAGCTCTTATTGGCTCGATCGTAAAATTGTCGTTGAAGATTGAAAAGGTTTGCCAGGTATAGAAAATGATGAATAGGTATCGAGCAAAAACCTTGATCTTGCTTTTGAAAATCATGAAAAAAAAAAGATGAGCACGTCTTGATCCTGAAAGAAAAGAGAAGAAAAAAGATAAAAGAAAGGAGTGGTGTTCAAATATTTTCTTGCTATAAATTACCGTTTAAACACGGCGGGTAAAATGACTCGTTGCAGGAACAGGATTTCCAGCCACAGGTCGAGCATCAAGACGCTCACCATAAGGCTTGTTTCTTGAAGACTGTTTACCATTTCCATTGCTAGACGTGATGCGAGCATGTCCGTTACCGTGAGTGGTTCCAGTTTGAGTAGAGTTCGAATTAGCATTAGCCGTCATGGCATTTGCAAAATTTTGTGCATAATTTGGATCACGCATAGGATTATTGACTCTGCCGCCTGCATATGACATTGCACCTCTGATCACAGAACGTGGAATATTGATTGGTAAGAAAACCCAATAAGCTAATCCTTCTTCTGTCCAGCCAGGTTGAGTTGATGGCTTATTCGATATTGTACTTGTTCCATTTGTAGGTGGTACTGGTCCATAACGAGGAGGAGATGAAAATGTAGGTTCAGAAGAGGTTGATGATGTAGAAGAATTCAACGATGCAATCTTTCCAGGAGATGAAGGATCGGTAAATTGTCCGGCTGCAGTGATTCCTAAAGAAGAGCGACCATTTAAAGTGCGTTGACCTTCGTAAGCATAAGATTGTTCTTGACTTCTTTGTCCTAACGCATAACGCAAAGCTTGAAAGATAGAAGCCGGTAAAGAAGCAGCCCTTTGTCTTTCACGACGTTCTTCTTCAATCAATTCTGCATTGATCGCTACCTCTCTCAACAAATCTTCCAATCGACTTTCGACTAAGCTGAATTTATCTTCTGCGCTCATACGCAAGTGTTCTTCCTTCTTTTCATATCTTCGCATAGATCTGCTCAATTGTGTCAAGGGAAGATCGATTCCTTCACGTAGTAGGGAGACATCCGATTTGGTTGCGACAAGTTTGCGTAGGGTAGATAAATCAGATTCCATTCGTGTAAGCTTTCGGTTGAGTGTTTCGACGCGAGAGGATGGATAGTGAACGACTTCTTGCAAATGTAAGAGCCTTTGACGGAATAAGCTTAAAGCGTGTGACCAAGGCTTAATGCCGGATGCCAACATGAACAATCGAATGTTAAACTTGTTCAAATACCTGTTTCCGTCAGTGAAAACTTCCATCATCCAAGTCAAAAGATATGCTCCAGCAATCGGACTGAGCACTAAAGCGACTAAGCTGAACATTTCTGCTCTACGAAGTTCTGCAGCTGCAGCTGCACGCTCTCGTGAACGTCTAACAGTTTCTTCGTAAGGTACCTTGCTGCCATCTTCGCGTACTTCATCTTCGACGTCATCCGTATCTGCATGGAGGATACGACGAGTACGTGCAGCATGATAAATGTCGTGTGGTACTTTGAGGAATTGATAAAGCCAAAATGAGGCTAACAAGAGTAAGATTGCATCACTCCATGCGTCTGCTTGACCTCCAATCACGGCACCTAAAGGTGGCAAAATGGCGATTAACAAAGGAGCAAAATGCCAATTACTCAAAACGTTTTCTGATTTGAGAGAGTCATCCTCTTCGTAAAAGCTATCTTCTTCCAATGTTGGTGGTGCATGTGGGATTGAAGAAGAACGGTCTCTATTTGGTTTGCCATTTGGGGACGAAACTGAAGGACGACGACGGGGACCGTTATTATCAAATTCTTCTTCGTAGATCACATCTTCATTTGTTTGCCAAACTGGATCTCCTTTGTTATTTGGTTCATTTTCACTTATTGGAGATTGTGAAGTGCTCCGATTTGCTCCGTTGGCAGAGTTCCAGCCTTTACCATTTTGTGATTGACGTTTACGATAGGATGTGGAAGAGGATGAAGAAGCTTCGTCAACGCGTGAAGAAACGCGTGAGGACATCTCGTGTGATCGAATCGAGAGGTTGAAGTGAAACCTTTAAATAAGATTGGATGTATGAATTTGTTTCGTACTTTACTTTTAAGTAAAGATGAGATCGTGATGTAGGAGATTGTCGTAAAATATTTGATCAATATCGTAATTCGATTAAGGCACGTCTTTCAAAGTAGTATCTCGTGCTCTGATCGTGATGATGGTGGTGGTGGTGGTGGTGATGATAAGCGGCGTGAGGTTTAAGAGAAGAAAGATAGATTTGGCTGATGTTAGATGTACGCCTTATTCACACATATGTATGGCCATGTATAGGTATGTACATACATTTGTGTCTGTGTTCTTTCTATTCATCAACCCTTAAAAACCTCTCTCTCACAGCAACAACCAGCCATCCGCACCGTTGATGCATGCATGTTGCTCTAATGTATGCGAATTCATTTAAACAGTTTATGCATGCAGTATGTGCGTGATAGGCTGACCGGAAAATGTGTGGCGCTTCGCCTGAAAATGAAAGGAAAGGTTCCGCCTTTTTATTTTAGCGTTTTTGTATTATTATTTATTCTTTGGCTGCCTTTTGTTGTAGACGTGCGAAAGTTTTAATTTGTCTGCCAGGGTTAACACTAAAACACAGAAGAGAGAGAGGCTGCTTAGACAGTATAAGCTTTGTTCGTTTCAATGACGTTTAATTTGCCTTTATATTAAAAGCTGGTTCTCTTTCTTAGCGCATATCAGCACAAGTTTCATTTCATCTGTCAAATATTTGAGTTGAATGACGACGTGGTAAGCTGAGCGAGGATTTCTAGAATAATAAATTGAGATACACACATCACATTTTCCCAAGCATGTCAAAGCCTCCTTATTCTCTTATAGCTTATTTTTGCTTGCGTACCTTGCTTCATTACGCGTTTTCCAGTCCTTCACATTTCTAGATCAGCCCTAGTTTTGAATGGGCCAAGAGATAAGAAGGTCCTATTTACTCCAGCAACAAATAAGAGTATGTGTGTATACGAATGTACGTTATCGAACCCTAAAAGATCTTCTTTATTGTGGCTTGATCAGCTAAAGAATGTGTGCCTTCTCATATCTCGGGCGCGCTTTCACAAATATGCAGGCGACATGCCAGTCCTCATTAGTGCAGCGCTTTCCGCTGGAAGATTTGATCATTTCAAGATTACGAATCAAAGATGAAAGATGATCAATCAAAGTGTGTATGCTTCTTAGATTGTGTTGCTAGTTTTGACTCAAAAGTATCTTTTTCTCGAAATGCGATTGTAGAATATGACAGTTAGGTACGTACGTATGTACTGTTCTCTCCTCTACGTCTATTCTCTTAGAGCTTATGCCTTGTAAAAAAAAGTACATTGAGACCGTAAATGTTGCTGTACAAGATATTCAGTTAAACATACATACAATTTATCTCCCCCTTCCACCGCCTTGTGCTCCACCTCTTCCTCCACCATGTCCACCTCTTTGACCTCCTCTGAATTGTCCTTGCCCTCCTCTATTACCTCTACCGCCGCCACCTCCTTGATTATGTCCAGTTTGCGTTCTTTGTCTTTGCTTTCTTGCTTCTTCTTCTGCTTCACGTACTGTATCAACTAATGCGTCTGCCATTCTACAATATTTAACTGAACTTCCTCTGATATAACATTCCGGTAATTTCCAAAATTGTTCACCTGTACTACTGGTTTGATAAACTTCTGTTAACGTTAGATTCATAAATGCATCACAATTTTCCAAATGTCCATTGAATGTTTCTCCATTCTTTAATTCGACAAGGATAGGTTTTCCTTTTGCTGCATTGAGCAACGAAAGTGGTAACTGGAGGGGAAAAAGAGAGGTTATCAGTATCAAGTGTCGAAAGATTGCTCTCATCAAATAGCTGTAATTGCTCACCATTTCTTTATGTATTTCTCTTTTGTGTGACAAGTGGATGTAATGGAGACAAAGATGATGGATTCTTCCAAAATGTCACTTCAAGGAGGACAGTGCATACGCGTTTCCATTGAATCCCTGTCACACGTGCTTTGCACTCCGTACAAGCCAAGGTTAAATGCGCCCTAGTACGGGCTTTAGAGCGGAAAGACTTTTTGCGCCCTGGCGAAACGCGTGCTTCAAAGTGGACCTTTGATAGACTACAAGAACATCACCAACAGTAAAAGTGATTTTAAGACATTCATCGTTTTGATAAGCAATCTCAGGGATGACTCACATACAATAATAACACTTTGATCGTATACGATAAGTTCTAGAAAGAGAGTGCCCATTCAATCAATAAAATAATTCAGAAAAATATTTATGAATCATAATTCTCATATATTCAAGTGACTATGCTATATACAATAGTCTAGTAGCAAGGCTATATTTTTTATATCGAACGTCTTACCACATATTCAGCCCAAGCCAGGAACAGGTCCGGCGCCCTTCTTTTTGAAAATATAAGGAAAGACATTCGCACAACCCCCAGTAAAAATTAATTTAACTTTTGAGACAGGACAAATGGCTCAGGAAAAAAAACTCCACTTTTCCTTCCCGCTTTATGAATGCATGTTACAGGCGCAGCGCAGCGCAGTGCATATGTATTTCAAGCTTCCCTTTCTCTTTATTTCTGTGGATGTATTTCGGAGGCAGTGTCATCCGCTCAAAGGGAAAAATTAAAAGGGCGGAGATGTAAATTTCTCAACATCTAAAGGAACACATTCTCTGGATAGAATCTTGCAGAATTAACCACCATCTCTGGTCATACTACAGAGAATATATCAAGAATATTGCTGTTGCTGCTGCTATGCAACCTTCAACAAATGCTGCCCCTTCAAGGGTAGTGAAACGATATGAACCTAGTTCGAGCACATGGAGACAATTGCCAAAGATTGGAGGATCTCGATGGGGTTTTGTAGGATTGATTGCGGGTATAGCACTTGTAGTTTTAATCGCTTTGATTATAGCTATTTGTTGTTGCGTAAAGAGAAGTAGAAATAAAAAGAGGTTACGTAGGGCTGCAGTTGGAGGTGATTTAGGAACTTATCATCCGCCTCCAACGTTTGGAAGAAATGCAAGTGCTGCTCATAGGGCTCAATTTGCACCCGTTCGAGGAGATGATTATGATAATGATGCATTCGCTTCAAGTCCACGCAATAGTATATCTTATGGAGAATCAGCTACACATAAACGCGGACCTTCGGATTACGAAGATGGAATGGCAATGAATGAAATGAATAATCGATATTATCGCGGCTCTGAAGGTTTCCGACAAAATTATACTCATCCTAATGCCGGTCAATCAGAAGGTTACGGAAGCTCTTACGGAGGATACGATTACGGTTATGGTGGAGGCGGCGGCGGACAAGAAAGATTCGCAGAACCACAATATGATCCAAGCTACGGAGGATATGGACAAGATCAAAGTCAATATTCTGCTAATTATGGTGGTATGCCCTCTCATGCATCTCAATTGTCTTATGATCAATACGGAAACGCATATAATGCACCTCCTTCGCGCTCACATTCTGCCGCTCCTTCTCATATGCATGCTGCAAGTGGATCTTACCATCAAGGTGTTACTCCTCAAGGTGAACATTATCCTACTTCTTATGAGAGTAATGCAGGTGAATCAGTTCCTCCTGCGTATATTGATTATTCACATCATCCTCAACATACCATGTCACCTCCACCAAAAGGTCGCATTCCTGGAGCGGACATTTAGACGTTATTAGGCTTTCTGGGACAATCATATATCAATCCGTTTTAGTGCTTTTTTCTCTCAAGGTTGTATTGTTCTTATGTATCGTGTATCATACCCTGTTCTTTTGCTTTCACTTTTTCTTTTTATTTCGTACAACGGATTTCGATCTGGCAGTTGAAGGCCATGTGATCAAATCGAAATTACATGGATAGTTTAATAGATGCTTTAGAAAAGGTTTTATAACCGTGATTGTGAATTTGTCACTTTTAAGCATCTTCTGTTAATTTCTTATATGCTTCTTCATCCAATAATTCTTCAAATTCGGCGGGATTGTTCAATTTGATTTTGCACAACCATCCTTTTTCTTCGGGTGATTTGTTTAACAATCCAGGTTCAGCACCAAGTTTGTCATTCACACTTTCGATTTGACCTGTAACGGGAGAGTAAATGTCGGAAGCAGCTTTAACAGATTCTACGGCTCCAATTTGTTCTAAAAAGTTGAAAAGGTTACGATCAGATATTTAAATTCTCTCAAATTAAACACCTTCCATCTCTACTCACCTCCTTGTTTAACTTCTGAACCTTCACTTGGCAATTCAACATATACAACATCTCCTAGACTCTTTTGTGCATAATCTGTAATTCCGATTAAACCTGTCGCATTTGCATCATCAAATTTAACCCATTCATGTTCAGCTGTATAACGAATAGAAACTTTTTGTGTAATCGAAGAAGAAGCAAAAGAACGTTGAAGAGGAAGGGCAATCCTTGATGTTTGATTAACACGGCAAACGGAACGTGTAAGGATAGGTTGAGCAGAGCGTAAAGAGGCCAACATTTTGATGTGATTAGAAATGATCTGCTTTAGGACGTGATGACGGCCAAAACAATAGTCTAGTCTATGAATGCATTCAACCAAATGTTCTCATCTTCTCCTCCGTGCTCTCTTTCATTTTCTCAGAAAAGCGTGTACGCACGCGCCCTCGTCCGGATACTCCGTCAAATAAAAAAGACCTGTTAGGTATGCACCCACGCATAAAACCGGCGCCATGTTGTGCACGCGCGAAGAAAGCTTTTCTGCCAAAAAATCCTCCACCCTTTGCGTATGTGTGTGAACATATTGCTGGGCTTTTCCGCACTAAGAAAGCAGTTTTTTGAAGGAATTAAGAACCTGAATTGCGTTTTGAGAAGAATGCATGACGATTCAAACCATCATTGATTGCATGAATGCTTTGTAGACGATTACTTACAATACCTTACAAAAACAAAATTGCAAATTTCAGAGCAAGTCAACAAATTATAAGAACAATGTCTGATTATCGTCGAGAACAAGAAGTTGCAATCGAAGCCGTCAGAAGGGCTTCTTTAATTACACAAAAAGTTCTTCAAACTTCAATTTCATCTTTAACAAAATCCGATAAATCACCAGTAACCGTTGGAGATTTTTCAGCTCAAGCAATCATTAATCAAATTTTGACTAAACATTTTCCTAATGATAAAATTGTAGGAGAAGAAGATGCTGATGATTTACGTAGTAAGGATGCAGACAAAGTTGCTTTGAAGGAAAAAGTTATTGGTTTGGTAAATGAAGGTTTGACGGCCGAGGGAGTGGACAAATTAGAAAAGCCATTATCTGAAGATGAAATCTTAGAAGCAATCGATAAAGGAAATTGTCAAGGAGGTATCAAAGGTAGAATGTGGACTCTTGACCCAATCGACGGAACCAAAGGTTTCTTGCGTGGAGGACAATATGCTGTCTGTTTAGCTTTGATCGTTGACGGAGAAGTTCGTTTGGGTGTTATGGGATGTCCAAATCTGCCGATCGACAAAACTTCAAAGAAACCTCAAGAAGGTAATCTGGATGAGGTAAAACAGAGAGATGACCTAGGTGTCATCTTTGTGGCTTCGGAAGGAAAGGGAGCATTCCAACGACCATTACATGCTACCTCTTCCATTGAACTTACACCGATTGAAACTCGTGATATCACCCCAGATACTCTATCAAAAGCTTCTTTCTGTGAAAGTGTTGAAGCAGGACATTCTTCTCAAGGCACCAATGCTAAAATTGCCGAATTTCTTGGAATCTCTTCTCCAAGCGTACGCATGGACAGTCAAGCAAAATATGCAAGTGTTGCACGCGGTGATGGTGATATCTATCTTCGTCTTCCAGTCGGAGATGGTTCTTATCAAGAAAAGATTTGGGATCATGCAGCAGGATGTTTGATCGTTACCGAAGCAGGCGGGAAAGTGTCTGACGCAAAAGGTAGACCTCTAGACTTCTCCATCGGACGGACTTTAAAGAACAACAAGGGTGTGGTAGCAGCACATGCATCAGTACATGCAAAAGTCATCGAAGCAGTACGAAAAGCATTAGAAGAGGAAGGTCGAGGTCATTTGTAAGTATAGCAGACAATATTGAAAATCAAACGGTAAACAGAGCAATAGATCAGCCCGTATGTGGGAAAGATTATGTTTTCATGACTTATGCTAATTTGACAATATACAATCACATTCGATGATTTTACTAAGAACGTCACTTCTTTGACAATTGAAGTGCTATTTTTACACCGCCTAGTAGTGCAGATAATTGAATTTTTTCCGAGGCCCCAGTACTGAGACGGTGTTCAATCTGAGCCAAATGATCTAGAAGATAAATTCTGCTTTGTGGTGGTAGTTTGTACGTTGTCAAACAATCAAAGATTCCTGTCACCAAATCCGCCAATGCCATTCCTTTTGACGTCTTTAGCTCGCTAACATGTTTATAAGCGGTAGTAAATTCGGATTGCATCATTGTCTCAACAATCTTTTCGATATCTGCCGGATGTGGATTTCCTGTGCAATTGTATACTGCCGTCTCATCAATGCGATCGTAAGCTGCATGACATGCTTGTAAGATGTTCAACGCTCTTCTCATATCACCACGAGACAGTTTAATCAATGCAGTCTTTCCATCTTGGGTCAAATTGCACTTTTCCTGATCGATCACAACCTGTAATCGTCCTTCGACTTGATCCAATTCTAGAGGATTGAAGCGGAATTTCGTACAACGGGATTGAATGGCGGGAATGATTTTATTGACGTAATTGCAAATGATGCAAAAACGAACGTTGCGTGTATATTGTTCAATAACTCTCCTTAATGCACCTTGAGCGGCTGTCGTCATTGCATCAGCTTCATCAAGCACGATCAATTTGAAACCGCCTTGATTACTGAAAACGTTTCGTGTGCTGGCAAAGCTTTTGATTTGTTCACGCACTACTTCAATACCACGATCATCTGAAGCATTCAACTCCAAAACATTATTTCTAAAGCCCGTTCCGTAGATCTTGCGTGCCATTGCTAAAATCGTTGATGTTTTACCCGTTCCGGGTGGACCATAAAATAATAAATGTGGCAATCGATTCTTTTCGATGAACCTTTCAATAGTCGAAGTGATATCTTTGTGTGATACGAGATCTTCCAATGTTGCAGGTCTATACTTTTCCACCCAGGGTAGCAAATCTTCATCATTGGCTGCCCCTGCTTTACTCTCCGATACATCTTTCGCTTTGCCTTTTCCTTTGTTGCTCTTTGTGAAGCTTGCACTCACTTCTTCAAGCTCTTGCATATCTGTGTCTGCCATCTTGTCTATTTAATCTTGCCCTGATCAAGATGAAACGAATTGGTGATCACAGTGAAAGATGGGGGATACGCTGTCCTTTTCCAATAATCACACACCAAAGGAACACATGCATAAGAAGAATTGCTTACAAGCATTGACGCGTGCTTTTTTGTCATGTATGTATGGTAGCACGGCCTCAGTGCACACACACACGCGTCTAAAGGTTGATTTTGGCGGGCGCGTTAAGCACTTAAAGTGTTGTTGAACTGAATACTCCAGCTGAGATAATCAGACTTCTTTACCCTACACATCCTTCGGTACATGTACTGAAGCATGAAACAGTGGCATAGACGATGAGAAGTGGGAAAAGTACGATAATTTCTATGATATGTGCAGCAAATTTGGTGAATTGCTAAGTACAAAAGACGAATAAATTTGCAAACGAAATATATTGCACAGCTTTAGCAAAACGAACTGAATAAATCTCCGTTTATATTTCCACGGTAATTGTCTTCGGATTGTAATTATTTCAAAGTTGGCGTGAAGTGAATTAATTCGGGGCCGTGCATCAATTTTTATTGCTTTACAGAGTATTCTACTTTGAAGACATTGATTGGACTTTGACTGCGCTAGATTCTCCAACCGTTTTGGTCTAATACCATCATCCAATTTCAATGATGACCTCTGTAGAAAGATTATCATTTGGCTTATCCCCATCTCCTCCACCCTTTCAGCCATTCGACCCTTCTTCTATTGATGTATTAAAGTTTGATTCGCTGCACATAGAAGGTGATCTAATAAGGTCGCAAGAATCACGAACTGATCGGAATGCGTTAAAAACTAGCGCATACATTCAAGTTCAAACATCCTCTGACCCCCTTTCCGAGTCGACAAATGTAGCAAAATGGTCAGATAGCAGTACAGCTAAAGGAAGTGGCACAGAATTCATCATCAACACTTATAATGATGATAGTGGAATGCAGCAAAATAAAAAATCTGTTCACAGCTTGAACAAAGACGACAAAGTGAAATCCTCCCTGCCAATTGAAAAGGCAAAGAATGTTCAATTGGGGTTCAAAAGCCCTTCCCAGAACAACAAAGCAAGTGAAAAAGCAAATTCCCTAAACGTTGAAGTCGAAAAGAAAGAAGAGGCAAGAAAAAAGCGAAAAAATGTAGGATCACTGGACGAAGAAGGACAAAGGCCGCATAAGCGAGTGAATGTACCAAAATTGACCACTCAGGCAGAGGGGCAAAAGCCTCTACAAAGCCCAAAGCAAAACAAGTCGCCCACAATGGAAGGGAAAGATGGTGATCATGACAAACAAATCAGTCCAACTGAAGCTAAAGCTAGCTTGAATGGCAGTCAGACGGTGCAGCAGAGACCAAACGATCGTGTGAATCTGGCCTTAAACTCTAAGACGATTGCTCCACTCCCACCCTCGAGAATGTCAAATCAAGCTGCCAAACAAGTCGCTGAAACAGAAATATCAAAAGACATCGAGTCGGTGTCAACACAGGCAAAGGAGAGCATAAGAGAAAAAGCAACGTACGAGCACTCAGAAAAAGTGAATGGCAATGCGGCTGATGGTGCCATGCCAAAGATCACAGTCGTAGAAAACGCCACAGTAGCGCAAGACATGGCAGAGCAAGACACTACTATGGAGGAATTCGAGGATGATTATCCATTACAATACGTCGATGATCCTCCCGTGACATCATCTCCTTCGAAGGCTTTTGCCAGTCTGGATCTTAACAATGAGCAAGAGAAGATAACATCAAGAGCTGAGCTTTTGACCACAGAGAAGTTTAAAAGTAGCGCTGAACCGTTGCGTCGTCAGAAAAATGATACAGCTGAAGCAGCTCCTCGTCATCAGGCTAAGGAAAAATTAAAGCAATCCAAGCAACAGACAGGAGTTGCTAAGAGTAAGACTGTAAATGTTGCAAAGCCACCTGCAAATTCAAAGGTTGCTAAGAAATTGAGTGAAGAGGAGATACAGAAAAGGCTTGAAGACAGGCGATTCGGCGTCTTCCATAGCGACGATGAGAGTGCTGAGGATGAAATTGAATTTGTGTCAATGAGCAAGATTTCAAATAGTGCCTCAACAGAGGTTCAAAAACGTCCAGCAGCAGTGAAGAAAGAAGGATACTCACGGCCTAAACCGATTCCACGAGTGCGCTCAAACACTCAAAATTCAGAGGAAATCGTGAATGACATCACATCATCAGCAAAGTCAAAGGTGCAGCATAATAGTGCTACATCAGCTATTTCAAGTACAAAGAGGAAAGATGCACCTGTTGAGCTCGACAAATTGAGCTCAAAACGTTCGCGAAATCGCGCTCGTCACAGTGTTCTGGATAGTATTCAGGCACCGATTATAGATGAGAATAAATCTTTGGCAGAAGGGGCGATGGAGGCATACGGTTTCTTAAAAAGTTCACAAAAGCTTAAAAAGGGCGTTCCCGCCAAAAAGCCACAACAAGTTCAAAGAAAAGAATCAATACGAGATGCTAAACCCACGAACGGCTCAAATGTGCCGATGACCAATTCCACTCATCCAAAGAATGATTCGATTGATGAAAGTTATGATTTGGATGCTATTTTAGACAACAAAGATCCAAAGCCACCTCTCAAATCTACAAGTCTTCTGACACCGCTTGAAGATGTGCAAAGAGAGGATGGTGAGATCAGTAGCGCGATCGATTCCGATTTCGACGAGTCAAATGATATCTTAATTGGAAGTACGAAATCGAAGAAAATGAACGGGAGAGGTGTTTCGAACATGAAAGCTGGTTCCAAGAAGCTACTTAAGACTGATGACGCTCTGCAGCTACTGCCCGGTAATAAGGCAGCATCGAAAGGTAAATTCACAGATCTTACTGCTGCTGCGAAGAGAACATTGCAGATGGAATACAGTCAGGAGCAGTCTCAAGGGGCTTCGAAGAAAACAAAAGGGGGGCTCGTGAAAGGTGATGAGACCCTGACTCCGTTGAAATGTGCAAAGAATGCGGACGATGAAGAGGTTTCAGGAAAGTCTCTTAATGTCGCCATCAGTCAGAGACCACCACAAGCCGATGCCATGAGTCAAAACCCAAAGAAGGGCACTTTGGGAACAACATTATATGGGAGGCAAGGGCAAAGCAGCATGAAAGTAACTCCAAGTGCTGGTGCCAGTTCAGTGCCAAATGGCACCAAACCCTCACAAAGCCCCAAAAAGCCTGGTACAAAGACAGGCGAGACTACCGCCACAAATGGTAAGGCTTCAACGCCGAAGAAAAGAGGCAGGCCACCAAAGAAGATTTTGTCAGCAGACAATGCTCGAGATGATGATGATGATCTGTACATGGTGCCGCCGGGCAAGCCAATCAACAAGAAAACCAAAAAGACACTGCGCGGAAAAAAGGCGCAACAAAATCCAGCAATGTCTCCTGCTGTCCTTCACGAAAACAATGAGCTCAGGGAAAAGTTCATGGAAGTCGATGCGTTCAACATCCCCGAAGAGCAGATTTGAAATGATCTACAACAATTACACCATTTCATTCCATCCATTTGTATAATCCTATACCATGTGATACCCCACCTTTTCAAAAATGTCTCAGATGTATTGAATAATTGTATAATGTGTAAATCATTGATTTCAATGATCTATATGATGATGAAAGAGGTAGCCCGATGTGATCAATTTGTCAGATGAGCTGTTCCGCCAAAAAGACTCTTTTTGCTATGTCAGGGGGAGAGGAAGAAAAAGGAGAATGTCAGTATATTGTAGATGTATATATCCTTTTCGTACTCACACAAAAGCATCAGCAAGTAATAATTCAGTCTCTTTTGCCGACCAATTTTGGGTAGGCAAACTTTGCAAGAACATAATGATTCCCTGAAAGTCCATTTGACGTAAATCATCGCTCCAACGATCCAAAAATGCAGCACAAACGAAAAGGTGAAATTCGGAAAATGCATCAGGTCCTTCTGCTAAATAAGAATCCCACATTCGAACGATATTTCGAACGCTCATCTCTCTCATCAATAAACAGTTCATCCATCTAAAAGCGAATTGCATGTATTCCACATTTTGATCTTCCAAATGGCCATGCAAAGCAGGATTGATTCGCGATACCAATTCACCCATCCTTCGCACTTGTCTCTGAATCCCAGGCTGAGCAAAGATATAATTATCTTGAATGCCATCCAAGAGTTTTGATAGACACCAAAACGTATCCGCTTCCAAAGCTTCTAATGCAGCAGGCGGAAGAAGAGCAATGTCATACTCCTCTGGATCTGTGGAAATATAAGCGCCTAAAAAGACTTCAAAGAATGGTGTTGCTAAATCATTGATGCCTTGCACGTAACCGCTAGCCGGATGTCTGATAGCCCAAACATAAAGAATACGCTCTAATGCCCTTTGTGTCACTTCTCTTTGCCAAAGACGAATGCCAGGATTTGTTCTAGGAACATCTATATGAATTTGATGCCAAATAGCCTGATCCAACTCTTCCGTTCCCCGTTGGAATGCGTTTCGTACTCCGCTAACATACTCCGCTCGTTTGCGTGCCAAAGCTTGTTTCCTCATCGCCTTATTTGGAGGCAGATAGCCAAGCAATAACATCCATATGATCGGTCGCAGATCATCAGGTACTCCAGCCCAAGCAAGTGTGCGTAATTCATCCATCCGAACAACATCTTCGTTCAAGCATTTTATGAAACCAGCTTTGCGTCTTTCCGATCGTATACTTTGCCGTCTTTCTAAATTGACATCCGATAAAACAACCACCTCACTTCCCGCAGGAACGTCTAACGACCTAGCATCAAACTTATCAGACGATGCCGGTAAATTTGTGACGATTCCATCGACCGCAACGACAGCGTTCGCCGCGTCAAATGTTGTTTGCGTGTTATTATTACTCTCTGTTGATCCATTTGCTGGCACATCACTTCCCACTTTTGGAATGCGCTTTTGCGACGAAGATCTCGATCCATTGGCTGGATTAGGTCGGATAGACAATCTACTAAGCATTTCTGTTGGGTCTTGTAAAACGTCTTCCAAATCATCTTGTATCGCTGCTAACATGTCTTTATGTAAAGCTTCTCTTTTTGATTTTGGAGATTGTTCTGGTGGTATTGCTTCTTCATCATCTATAGCTGAGCCAGATATTATAGCATTACCTGTGTTTTGTAAAGGTGCAACAGCTTGAGCGCTTCCTGTACTTCCACTTCTTTCCACCATCATCCATTGTCCTCCCGTTTGATGGGTAGCGGTACTAGAAGTACTTATCCTTTTATTTGAATCATCTTGAATTTCATGACTATTCCCTCTTCCTTCTTGTTTAATTCCATTTGCGCTATTGATATGTTCTGATGAAAGAGTTGAATACGGATGAGGTCTAGCAGGTGGTGCATGTCTTTGTGGTGATTTTATTTGTATTCCATTTGATGATTCTGATTTATTAGGACGTCCATTTGCGTTGTTGGTTTGTGTTGAAGTATCTAATAACTTTGCCACAGCTACAGAAGAAGGTCCTGATCCTTGTACTCTACTAGCTTTTACGAAATCTTCGTCATCTGAATCAATCTTCCATGCATCATCTTCCCATGTAGGTTTTGTAGGAGATCGGATATGTTGCTGTTGTTGTTGCTGCTGATGATGTTGCTGCTGTTGTACATTATGACGACGTGTTGACATTTTTGTGAGGTTTTTGATCGTCTTTTCTTACCGTAATGAGTACGACATCGATCGTCAATATACTTTGTGTGATCCCTTTTGGTGATGGCAAAGGATGTACATAAGTAGTGTTGGCTTTGACATACACTAGACTATATGCAAAGGCGTGTGTATATAATATAGGAAACACGTACCCAAAAAAAAAACAGCACAACAACAGTCACTTTTCCATAAACGCCCTTAGTGTTGGAATGTGATGTGTTGGATTCGGGTGATCTGAGCGTGTGCGGCTAAAGTCAAGTGAATCTTAGCAATATTGATATACAAGTCTATAGCACTCCCTTTAACATATCAAACATGACCAAATTTCTAACATTAGGCTTATAAAATTACAAACAAGCACACAATCCTTGTTCATCTTCTTTATACGAACAAAATGAGAACGGTGTTTGCTTTTGTTGATGGCCCCTAAATGATTTAAAGACAGTTTGGCAAAAAAGACGTCTTTCTTTCTACTATTTATTTTATGGTACAAGAAAGATAACAAGATGATTGAGAAAATAATACAATGTGTGCTGCTGATGATGTTGCAATACTTATCACGGACGTAATAAAGCTTCAGGAATTGGTCCTTCAGCATTCAAACGAGCATCACCTCTGCCTGGGATCGCGTTTGCTTGTTCCATTCCATGACCGTTAATTTGATCTCCTGATGAAGTATTATCGTTCGAAAGGTTTGCTTGATAATTTTTCAATTCGGTCGAAATCAAAAAGTGTTCATCTTTTAAAATATCCGTCCAACTGTTCATAAGATTGGCAATATTTTGCAATAATAAGCTTACCAAACCGCAAGATAGACAAAGAGCAAAAATAATCGAAATATTTGCCGCCTTTATTTCTTCTGATGCATTCTTATTGATCTTTGCGATCAAATGACATGCAAAAATAGGTACTCCGATAGCTAAAGCATGAATACTTATTGCAGGTAAGAAAGCACTCTTGATCATCGTAATTAACTTTGGTTTTCGCCATCCACCATTTTGTAATTCGAGTAAAGCGTACATTGGACCTAAAGTATGATTGGAAAGTGATCGCATATTTGCATTTTCCCAATCAGGTCTAAACGTACGTCCTCTACGAATTCGAACGATTTCATAAGCTAAATGTTGTTCCATTAAACCCATTGACCAGACATGAAAGAGTGAAATGTCTGGCATCTTAGCAGATCCGACAAAGATTCTTGTTAAACCGTTGATATACATTTCCACAAGTAAACCCAAAGATGTGCTTGTAATAATTCCGAATAAAAAGATTAAAGTGCATCTTTGAAGGAATCGACGAACGTGCTTGCCGAATCTCCGGGTAGCATTACTACTTGTTCGCATTTTTAGGTACATCCTTTGCAATTTAGATCCTACCGTATGCGAAATGCCAAATACACAACAGCCAACGAACCATGCAAGACCATCATGAATTGGCACATTTTGCTGATGTGTTTGAGTTGTTGTTGTTCTCAAACCTTGCCATTTTATCACTTGAATCGTCGATCTTCCTATTAGCAAAGGCGGCAAGAAGATTGTAAGTAGGATAGTACATAATGTTAACCAAATAGCAACAAAAAGAGTAATGATCCTAGCTCTAAATTGATCAGGTAAATGAACGACGGTATATTGAGGCTTCTTTGTTGTCACTTTTTCAATAGCTTCAATTTGCGCTTTCATTGCTTCTTTTCCTCTAGCTTCGATTGGTTGTCCACTTGCATCAGTTCTGATAACTAATGGTGATGACATGATAGCATGATCATCGGCTGGAACACGTCCATATCCTCCCCAACTAACACTTTCCGATTTTGTTGTGATTTCACTATCATCTGTGGCCTGATCTAGTTCAGCAATCACACCAATCGATCGCAAATGATCTAATAACCAAAATTTAAGAGAATTCCAAGCATTAGTAGGCACTTCTTCATTTGGATAACGACCGCCTATCAAATACGATGATATGCTCAAAGCATGAGCCGTTGATCTCCACCATCTTTTTGCCGCTCTTTTAAGCCAATGTCCAGGGAACCATGCTTTAACTGCAACGGGCAAAAGAACTGCAATTCCAACTAATTCAAATCCAACGCTACTAAACGTTTGATGAACATTCCAATTCAAAGGTAAGATTCCATACGTTGTCCAAGCAACAATTCGAGTGCATAAGCCTAAAGTGACGGCTAAAATACTGCTGTAAATGATGCCGCTAATTCCAATCTTACGTAATTGTTCCAAAGATCGACGTTCAAGAATATCTTTGATAGGGTGAAAGTTTGGATCGCCTGCATCACGAACGAAGCATAATACACCAGGTCTAACAATACTTCGAGTATGAGCGACAAATTGAGCCAATGCAAACATATAAAGAGTTCCCAAAGACCAAAGTGTAAAACATACGCTGAAAGGTTTGTTTTGTATAAGAGCGATACGTGAAGAGATTGAAACGCTTTCCCATAAAGGATGCAAAGATAAATCTGTCAAAATACCGCAACATAATGGAAATACGACTAATTCGAGAACGATGAATCCCAAAACCTTGAGAACTACAATTTGCTGATCGACAAACGTCTTCAATGCTCTCAAATTCCATCGGATATACAAATCGGATAATTTGTTTTGAATTGCTAAGCCTACAAGCCAGTAAAAATGACCAAGACCTATGCAAAATGCTCGATCAGAACTTGTTCTTGCGTACGTCTTTGCATCTAATTCTACGTAAAGTTGCTTTGATGATTGAATGAATTCATGGAAAACTCCAATCATATTAGTTCCTAAAGCAAAGAAAGTAGTTTGAAGAGCTTGACTCGGCTTTGTAATTCCATTTGTTTCCGTCACACTATGGACTACGGCTGCAGAATTACCATTTCCACTCCACAATCTTCGAATGATTGAAGGAACGCCCTTGACCAAGATCGTTCCTGTAGATGATTGATTCTTTTGAGTGCCCCAAATGGAAATAAAGATTGACTTGCAGTAATCCACCATACGATCAACAAGTGGATCGGTTACTAGACGCAACAGACGAACAGGTAGAGTAACAAATTTGACCATATTGTGTCCAACGCCGATCATGCGACCAATACTATAAGGCAAAGCGACAAATACGGTCAAGATGAAGCTACATAGCACAAACATCATTGTCATATTCGTGATTAAATTGATAAGCGGACCTCTCATACCAATTGCTTCCATCATTCCTTCTAAATCGTCTTCTAATCTCTCACCATTCTCGCCTTCATCTTCCCAATCAGCCGCATCAATGTTCGGTGCAGGATTTGCCAATACTTCATTTCCCATCATTATTGGTGCAGGTCTAATTTGTTCTGGCGCACGAACTTCAATCTCTCCTCGATTCACGTTGTCATTTTCATCTTCCCGAGGCCCTAATAATTCTTGAATGCGTCTGTCAATTGCATCGACTTCATGATTATCACGATTGGCAGGATTGAGGAAATGATCAAGTTGAGCTTCGAAATTTGGTGCTCTTCGGACTTGTGCCTCAGGTCTCTCTTCTACATTTTCATCTATCGAATTATCGTCCGACCCTGCTATGATCACATTATTTTCCGATACGTCAGAGTCGTCCTCTTGCTCTCGATGTCCATTATCTTCCCTTACAGCCTCCTGAGGTACGATATCCTGCTGTAACGGATTTCTAATTACCGGTGCAGGGCGCTGATTCAATGCTGCGATGGGTCGGACATCGGCAGGTTGATTGACAGGAAGTGCGGGTCCTTCTTCAATAGCTGGTCTTGCCACGGGCGCTTGAGGAGGATTAGGATCGAATTGAAGACCTTCAACTTGTTGTGGCATATTTTGCAAACACCATTCTCTGAGAAGAAATAAAGCGACAAATAGAACCACAACGGCACATGTTAATATTTGTCCTTCAAAAGTGTCGTGTGCTAATGTATCAAAAATACGACGATAATCGGCATGATTAAGGATTCGCATGATGAGCTTTTCCAAGGGTAGAAGTGGAAACGGTATCCTTATAGTATCTGCAGGGCTTCCTTGGTTTTTTGCATTGCTACTGATGGCGGCGGCTAAGGTGGGTTTTGCTTTTGAGATGATTGAAGATGCAATATTTGTTGAAGTATTGGCGGACATTGATACATTAAGACCGATTCTAGATGTTGGTGAATCATTTCCAGTGATTCCCCATACTAAAGCATCAACTGTCCAAAAATGTAATCGCCAAATGTATAGATTACCTAACGGAAGTAAGGCTAACCATGCTGTTCCAACAAATACAGCTCGTAGTGCAAATCGAAAAGCTAGCAAAATTTTCAAAATCAATCGACGAATATACAGATAGATTGGTAATTTGACCGGCATGGAAGGTGAATATACCTTGTGAAATCGAAGTTCAGTATGACATAATTCGCATGATTTCTTTTTGCTATGCTGTAGCCACTCTATTAGACAATCTTGATGTACTTTTGCAATCGAACCACTACATTTGCAGGGATGATAGAGCGGTGTATCTTCTTCTGCTCCCGTTCTACAAATTCTACATGTATCCCCTTCATCCATCTTCCTCGACTTTGGGTTACCTCGTATGATAATTTGTTGAGGATTAATGATGGTCGAAAGAATCAAGTTTTACCTTCACATGACATCTCGTACTAGCGTAGGAGAAAATAAGGCACCGGGCGTATATTTTATTTGGCCTCGGATTTGCGGTAGAAGTGTGTACATGTTGCCCTCTCGCGTCTCCAATTCTGACATGTGCAATCAACGCGTGCGTGTAGAAATTGTTTCACGCCAAAAATAAAACAAAAAGAACAACACCTGAAAGTGTTACAATTTGTTTCCATCAACCAAAAGGATGGCGTCAGCGACGGAAGAAGGAAAATCTTCACTAAAGAGTTTCAATAGGGTCACGCTTCACATATTGAAGCGGATGTTAGATGATTCTCAAAATCGAAATTCAGCCTCTTTCCCGATCATACAGCGAGCCTATATTTCCTTAAAAGCATGCCCTGTCCCTTTCCAAAGAATAGATGATCTATCGCAATTGTCCGGATTCGAATCTGAAGCATTTCGAAAGGAGTTAGGTTCTCGACTTGAGAAATGGTGTGATGCAAACGGCAAAAAACTCAGTACATCGCTTCTTGGAAAAAGTGGATTTGGCGGAATCACAAACGGACAAGCTTCCTCATCCGGAAAATCAAAGCAAAAACAATCAACTCTGTCAGGTTGGAGTGCTGACAAAGATGATACATCACAGCCACAAAAAGCAACATCGAAGAGAAAGAAAGCCGGCAATTCAGAAAAAGATGCGCCTCCACCCACCAGACAGTATATACCTCAGCATCGGACAGGAACTCATGGTATCTTGGTTGCACTTTATGGCCTAACGCCGGGCAAGATCCACGCAGATGGCGATGAAAGCAACAAAGATGATGATAGTTATTTCAGTAAAGCGGTGATCATTTCCCATGCTCAAGCATTTAGTGATGCAAAATACATTCCCGCAAAAGCACCGCCTGGATTCGGTCACAGCGCCTTCTCCTTTCATTCGGCTTGGAGTGGAATGAAGACGCTCATCAATCGAGGTTGCGTTTTTAGAAAAGGAAATCCGGCACGATTTGGTTTGAGTGAACAAGGCTTAAACGTAGCTCGAACGTGTGCGGAAAAAGAGAAGGAAATCATGCAAGGTTGCTTTGCTGAAGAGGGAGAAAGTCGAACCCAAAAAACGCCATCCGAGGACAACGTTGTGATTCCGAATTCAAAGCAGGTAGATAATGAGGCAGTAAGCGAGAGGGAAGATGAGATCTCTGTAGATCGTATCCCTCACACAAGCGATTCGAGAGATGCACTGAGAACAAAGTCGAAGAGGCGTAGGAGAGATTTGCTCGATACCAGCAGTGCTGACGAAGGAGAGGCTTTAGACGATTGCACTGACATATTGGATATTCATGAAGATCTACACTGTAGAACTCTAAGGCCATCGAAAAGAATGGAAAGTAGGAACAAAAATACTTCCAAAGCATCAGATACTGTCAAAACTAGTAAGATTTTACCAGCTACACCAATCAATCTCATTTCTTCGGACGATATGGAAATTTCAAAAGAGAATAACTTTCAAGCGACGTCACTTGAATCGCCATCTCCTCTGTATGGACGTCAGCACCAAAAACGAATGTATTGATGTGATTAGAATTGTGAAACTCGTATTCCAAGATTGCTGTGCGAATTCTGTGAATAGAGCGTGATTTGGAAGAGGTATGAGTCGGTTTTTTGTCTACCATTGCTACGTACATAACCAATAGCTAAACTCAAAATAGAGACACTTTGCTGCAGCAAGCAATTATGCGCTCAAAGCAAACAAATTTAGGAGAAGGGTACATTATTTCAATTTTCATGAGCTGATCTTGTCCAATGGAAAACATTTGCATCAAATGAACAATTCGCTAAAAAGACAATCGTAAAAAAGACGCATACATTGACCTTGAAAGTCAAATCGTCAAAGTATGAGTTACGAAAAGTATCTAAAATACAGCCGTCTCTCGTCCTGGCAAGGAAATGATAGATGCTGTACAGAAAAGTTTCATCATGCGGCGGTGGCAGTGACGAAGCTAGTGAGTAAGACGAGAAATTCTCCAACAACACAGCTGGGACTCAAAGGCTTTCCATTTGTTGAACGACTTCGTCCAATTCCTTCTTTGAAGCATAATATTTCTCTTGTGCTTCTTCGAATTTCTTTTCCCATTGATCGCGTTCTTGTTCGACCCGGTGGACTTGCTTCTCGAAGTGTTCTGCTTTGACATCGACTTGACGGAGTCTGAAAGGAGAGATACGGGTGCATACATCCTGGTTAGTACATGGTCACTTTCTTTATCATCGTTTTGTTAAACTCACTTTTCTGTTGTCTCGCGTAAGTTCTTTTCTGTTGTTTCCAGTTCTTCTTCCAACATGGATAATTTGCGCTGCAAGATATCTGCGTTTGATTTGGAACTGTCTTCGGATTCCTTGGAGGCTTTGTGGTCTTGCAATTTTGCTTCGACCTTTTCCAAATCTCCTTCCATGACGCCTAGCTTGTGTTGTAAAGAAGTGATTTCTTGATCTTTTTGCAAAGCTTCTTGTTCTAAATGTTTGTTCTTTGCTTCGGCTTGTTCAGCTCTTTCCAAAGCAGCGTCTGCTTCTGCGCGTAACGAGTTCAATTTCTGTTTTTTTAAACGTTGTTGGTAAAGATGCGACGTAAATAGATGGAAGAGAATGAATGCAGTTTGAAGGTTTGGTATATCCAAGTTGTGTGCAGTCAAAATTCCGGCAAAGATCGAATCGAAAAGGCAGATTACCGCGCACGGACAAACACAGTGTGAATTTTCACCGATCAAGTAGGAAAGAATTATTGAAGTCCGAAAAAGTTTTGGGTCCATCAAATGAGACCGACGAGTACCAAGACCGATTGCAAAGATTGAGAATTAGTATCATCGCAAAAGAAGATCAAAAGATGAATGGAAAAGACGGGAAAAGGGGAGTAGATAGTGAGGAGAATTGTTAGAACTAGGTCTCTAAAGAATTACCTCATTGCATAGATCTTTACACGACACTTACCTCTTTAATGCGATCCTAAGAAATCAAACAAGAAGAAGGCGAAAGATATTCAGAGTCAGCATATTCATTCGTCAAGCAGGATAACATCGATCTCCAGAAAGCTTTTTCTCGATTGGGAGTTCCGATCGGTTGCCATGCTTTGTGTAAGCTGAAGGCAAGACATATTGGACAGGCTGCAGATGTTTCCTGATCCCGAAAAAGTAACCTACCATTGTGAATAGATAATATCGAAAAACGTGAATGAAAGACGATGGTGAAAAAGGGTGATAAAGGGATGATCTAAGTGAAACTTATGTGTATGGTTATTAAAATGCTGCTTATATGGCCGTGCGCGCTTTAATGGACTTCCGCTGGCCTTTTTTTTATTTAAAGACACGTCGTGTTGAATGTGTTGTTTGTTCTAAAGACTTAACGACTGTGTTAGATTTATCTAGACTTAGAGGTGTGAAATATTAACCCCTAGAAGAGCAACACGCTCATAAAATATAGGCACGGCATCTCTCGTCTTTGGCAGCACATGTGCTGGCGGGCGCGTCGCTAGATTGGTTTAAGCAGCTTAACATGCTTGAGGGGATTTTTTTGCCTAACGTAAAGCATGACGCTCCTTTTAGCCTCTTTTCTCATATGAGCAGAAAAGATTGGCGTACGTAGTCTACTAAACACATACGCTGCACGCCAGCCTTCTTCCTAGTCGTGCACGCTTTGTTTCTCAATCATCATTCTTCCTGTAGACATCACAGAATAGCTTGCAGCAGAGAAAGAAGTAGATCATGCAACCTTCACTTGACCGCAGGCGGTCTGAAAAAGCTGTCAGTGGGAATGCAAAAGGAATACAATTCACCAATAAAAGGGCAATCAATTTGCTCATTATCGCTCTAGCTGCTTGTGTTTTATTACCATCTATAGTATTGGCACAATCTGCACAAAGTAGACTATGGAAGAGTGAAGCAATCGTCAACCTTAGATCACATGGCCTTTATGCTCCATACGTAGAATCAGATTTGCAAAATAAATTTTGGGATTTCGGAGGAGATGCAATCGTTGACACGAACAAGCACATACGCTTAACACAAGATCGACCATCGCAAAATGGCTATTTGTGGTCTAGATTGCCATTGCAAGTGCCTAATTTTGAAATTCAAGTGGAATTTCAAATCGATGGCAGTGCAAGTTCTCATCATCCCTATGGAGATGGAATGGCACTTTGGCTAACCGAAGACAGAGCAGAAGTGGGTCCAGTCTTTGGCTCAAAAGACTACTTCACAGGAGTGGGAATCATTTTTGACACTTTTGCAAATGCAAGACATCCTTACACTTTTCCTCGAATCATTGTTACCAAATTGAATGGCGTTGAACGCTATCACGTCGAAAGGGATGGTGCAGGACAAGAATTGTACGGATGTTCGATCGATATTCGTCGAGCTCCTGTTGCAACTAGAGCAAGATTGACACATGTCAAAGATGTGTTCACCGAACTTGCGATTCACTACAAAGATTGGGATCAATGGGAGACGTGCTTCAAGACAGGTAATCTAACATTCCCTGAAAGACCTTTTATCGGCCTCACAGCTGCTACTGGAGATGTGTCTGATGCTCATGATATCATCAGTGTTCAAACAAGCAGTATCGTATATAAGCAACGCTCAAGGAAGGAAATGGAAGAGCTACGTGCACATCATCTCGGCGATTCGAAAAAGAGTAAAGGTCGAAAGAGCGTATCAGGTTGGTGGAGCAAATCAGGCAATACTGCTTCAACTGATTCAGGCGGTCATGCTTATAATGGCAATGCAGGCCCTGGTTTGTTTTCTAAAGCATTTTGGGGAATGTTTGGATTCTTTTGGACTTTGCTCAAAATTGGGGCTGTATTGGGTGTGGTGGGAGCTGGAGTTTATGCATTTTACACACGTAAGAAAAAGTACGATGCTAAACGATTTTGATATGACCAAAAAAGAAAGAGCAGATCGAAGAGCTCGCATGTATCCTAGCAAATATCAAAAGACAACATCAACAATGATCATCATTACTACACTTTATTTGTGATTCTGAGCTATACATATGTCCTTTGTTTCTCGATCTACGTCGGAGCGTATACCATTTGTCTTGCCTTAATTTCCTCTCCCTCATTTGTGGGCTAGCGAATGTGAGAATCTATTTTGCCTTTGCATTCATTTTCTTGAGAGCACGCTTTCGTGTGGAGAAAGAGTTGTCATAATTAATACGAAGGAGAGTTTTAGAACCAGCAATGGTGGATGTCAAGAGCCAATCCAAAAGACCATGGGAAGGCCAAACACTACTGTTAGACGGACGACCAGCTGCTCCTCCCTGACGACCAATTTTGGATAACGTACGAGCTACGAATGGTTTTGGCAAAGGGATAAAGGAAGAAGGTCGTTTAATCTTTGACAATTTGCTCACGATAAAGTAAGCATTAATATTTTGAACGATAATGTTGCTGCGACGTAATTCTTCGCCCAACGCTTGTGAGAATGAGATCAGGAAAGTCTTTGTGGCAGAATATGTGGCCAAAAGAGGAACAGGATATTGACCTGAGAATGAGCCAAGATTCAAGATCAAACCGCGCTTACGTTGAACCATTCCTGGAGAAACGATTCGAGTCATACGCAACGTTGCTTTAACGTTGATCTCTGCAATACGCAGCATCTCTTCCTCTTCTATTTCAGCAAAAGGAACTGGGTAAGCATGAGAAGCACCAACATTATTGACCAAAACGCCGATATCTAAATTCTGCAAAGCTGCTTTTATGACAGCATATTGCGCTTCATCACCGGCACTGAAATCGATAGAATGTGTGATGGTTTTGATACCGGGAGATGCTTTTTCGATTTGTTGTGCAACTTGTGTTAGCTTCTCAGCAGTACGACTTAGCAAAACAATATTGAAACCTTTGTTTGCGAGTTGTAAAGCGAATTCTTGACCAATTCCATCCGTTGCACCCGTTACGACTGCCCAACTGCCTTTACCGAATTGAGTTTTACTCTTTGCTGCTCCAAATCGAGACAATGGAACACCAGGTAATACATAAATATCCAATAAAACCCTCAAAAATCGAGCTAAACCAAACAAGAACCAAATCGTACCAATTGCAACAAATGCTAAACCAACAGGTGATTGAGCGAATCGGGTTACATGTTGAAATGCGGTTTGATGTTCAACTTGTACTTGATTTCCTTGTACTCCGAACACATGTTGAGCTGCTTTTTGTATATTACGACTAGCCATGATTGAATAGATGGTTGCAGTTCAAGAAAGAAGATATTTACAGTTTTTAATAACATTTATTCGCACTGTCCAACAAGACGCCGTTTTCCGCATTCCCCAATCGTACCCAACAAAGCTGATTTCTCACGCGTGTCACCTTTGCGTGGCGCGAAAATCTGACTTTTTAAAAATCCTGTAAGCTCATGTGACCATTTGGCTCACAAATCTTTTATTCTATCCGACCTGTTTTTAACGAATATGAAACTTGCAAAAACATCATCAGAAAGAGTCAACAAGGAATGAATGATTAATGGTATTAGTAGAAGTGAAAATTACAGAAAACAACACCAAGTAAAAAGAAACAGCGGCAGTCTTGGCATGGTCAGCTTAGGAAATTCATAGAAAGCGGAGATTTAAAAAAAGTCAGTCTGTAAGAGACGCACGCGATTAAAAGGCTAAATTGATTCTACAGCAAATGTATCCGCACACGCACAAATTTTGTGCAGTAAGGCAACTCGGAAACAAAGGGTAAATAAAAAGTGCGGTTAAAGCATACTTTTGAAACGTTGCGCTGCGTTCTAATTTGTCAAATTCTCTAAATTATACATAAATTGTGACTGCCATATGATGTTCTTTGGTCACTCTGAGAACGTGATCAACTCCAAAGATGAATGAATGCTCATGTTCAAATTAATCGTTACACTACTGGCCAACATTTGCCTCTTATGAAGCTGGCGCACAGATCGGTTTCATATGGCCGCTAGGCGTGATGTAAAACTGTTTGCTTCTCTAGCGTAGCTCTCGCTAAATTTATGCATGAGTTTTTTACGTATGCAAATGTATGCGTGTGGTGTACCGTATGCGTGTGAAGCTTTTCTGTTCAATCAAATTAACAATCATCATCATCACCTTTCAAGGCCTTGCGCTTTGGAGGAAAATTCTTCTATTCACACGCTTTGGCCTTCTCACAGTATTTTGGACCATTGCCGTTTTCGCACATTTGATTTGCTAATATAGTATTCTTAGAAAAGTCACATTTTTATCTATCTGCAGTTCAACCGTTTCTTTAATATCGACCTCACAACCTTTTTCATTTCTCCGCATTCTTACAATTTTCGACACTTTTCTTGGGTAACGTCACTAGCTCACAATTGAGCCTCTTTTTGACATCTAATCAAAGCATTCAATTGAACAAGCTCAATTTTTAGCTCTTTTCAGCCAATCTTTTCATCCAATCACCTGGTACAGGAAAGCGTTGGAGGCACGATTTGATAACGAAACGCTTTCACCTTTTAGCAAAGTTTGAAGGTCAAAGCTGAAAAACTTCGCCGGCTTTTGAAAGCAAGAAAAGATCATTTCGGGTTTTTCTATCATATCTTCGCAATAGAGCTCTGAAATCAGATACCGCATTGATTGGCTTTTGACTTCACCATCGTCATTAGCGCAAGGAAAGAGGTCTTCTTTTGGTGGCAAAAGTAACAACACTGCATCGTCACAAACGTCTCTAGCCTACTTATTTTGGGCATGGAGAAGTACTGAGCATTTCAGCCGTTCGATTGGGATGTGATCTAGAAGAGGCACAATTCTGCCATTCTTTTTGATCTTTTCAAGGAAATCATCTTTTTCGTCTGATTCATTTTCAGCGAATAGATCGCCATCATGAGTGGAATTAGCTCAAATCGTTTGGGATCATCAGAACGATTGTCACCTAGTATTCAACCTCTTACAAGCACAGGAAAGGATTCAAATTCAACAAATGTTGGATCACGACCTTCATCCTCGATGTCTTCCAATCAACCATTTTCGATGAACAAGGCTTCTTCACTATCAGAAATGACATTAGGACAAACAATTACGCCCATCATGGATAGAAGAGCAAGACAAATTCAAGCTGATGAAGGATTCGGAGCACAGCCAAGTGCAAATTTCCGAGCCTTTGGTTTACGTGACTCGGCTGTCAGACTTGATACGCGTGATGATCCGCCCGTGACAGGATCAAGGTCCTCATACGGCCGTGCTCGTGCCGGAACATTGCCATCTTCTTGGGGACAGGTGGAAGGCGAAGGACAGCCAACAGGATCAAGGTTGATGGGTATTGGACCAATCGGTGGAGACATTGGCTCTAGACCCCGTTCAAGTCAACCGGGTACTCCACCCGATTTCGCTGGATCAGGAGAATTTCCAAGACATGAAGTTCATTCTGGACTCAATTCTGGAATTAGTAGTAATGTGGGCGCAAATAGACCTGGCATGCTACCGCGCCAATTAAGCGCAGCTTCTGGGCTAGGTCGGTCTACACCGCCGCCTTCTTTGCAGATGAACGCCTTGAACCCATTCGAATCATCAAACTCGCATGGGAATGGACAATCAAACCTTAACGAGATCCGTAATCGATCGAGTAGCATGACAACTTCTTTTTCAGGTCTGAGTACAACACCGTTTGGGCCATCCATCTTTACTTCAGCTTGGAGTGAAACAGGTTTGGGAGGAAGTGGAACTCGCAGTGCCTCGCAATCGGAGAGCAATACTTCCCGAAGGAGCAGTACCCTGGCATCCATGTCGGCAGCTTCTCTAGCACAAGAAGGCAGAAGCTCCTATTCATATTCTAATCCAACCTCGTACGAAGGAGACGTTCATACCTTGGATTATCTTGGATTAGACCAAGATGAAGGAAAGACACGTTCAGGTATGAATGAAGCAAGTCTATTCAACGTATCCGGATTAGCGCCTTTACGAAACAGGGCCAGCACTTTAGCCGCTATGCCACCTGGATCTGTCAATAGAAATCGTAACGAATACTCAAACGATTTCTCCGAAGCTGATAGCCGCCTGCAAGATTTGTACAATGCTTACACTCAATCTGCAACTGCATCTTCCGGTGTCGGACTTGGTCAAGGACGCAACCGAGCCGGAACTGTGGCCGCACTTGGCGGTCCCGGTGGTCGTCAAAGGTTGGAACGTGAATTGGTAAGAATGGCAACTGCCGGTAATTTGTCAAATCTGAGCAGTACAGAAGTAGACAATTTGATCAGCAGTATCGAAGGTTTGGGTCTCGGCGCTGTTCCTGAAGGTGTTCATCTGTACAATAATGCACCTTTGGAGGGATTCCCGAATTTAAATATTTCAACGCCACCGCCATTGTCCGGCAGACCATCACCGTTCAATACCATGCCGTCTACTCCGACTATCAGTGCAAGTAGTGGGCAAAATAGTTCCATGCAACGTGAAAATACTTCATCGAATCCCAATACCAATCAAGTTCCCTCTCGCAGTCTTTGGATCGGAAATTTGAACAGCGCCACAACTGGTCAAGAATTGATGCATGCATTTGCACCTTATGGTGCGATTGAATCATTGCGTCTTCTTCCCGAAAAGGAGTGTGGGTTCGTTAATTTTGTCGAACTAGCAGATGCTGTTCAAGCTAGAGAAGACGTTTTGGGCGCTTTGAATGCCAAATTGGGAAAATTAGGTATCGGACCAGGCGGAACTGTGAGAATCGGATTTGGCAAGATTGATGCATTACCAAGCCATACTGGTGTAATTGGAAGTGGCGGAAGTGGTAACGGTCAGAACCGCGGATCCGATTTGACACCACAACAGCAACAGCAGATTTATGATGATTTGATGGGAAATCAAGGATCGTCGGGCGGTATGGGAGACATGAGCACCCCAACACGAGCGCTCTGGGTCGGAAGTATTGCCAATGCAGTTACGCCAGCAACTCTTTTAAGCGTATTCACACCTTTTGGACCTGTCGAAAGCGCAAGGATCTTGACACATAAAAATTGCGGTTTCGTCAATTTTGAACGGGTAGATGATGCCGTTCGCGCTCGAAAGATGCTCAATGGTCGAGAAGTATTGGGAAGTGAAATGGGCACAATGCGAATCGGGTTCGCAAAGGTCCCATCACGCAATATCGAACAATTTCCCGCTTATGATGGCTCGCCAGAATATGATGATGCTGTTCAAAGTCTTTCGCAATTAAAAGGTGCCAAGTATGCGGCAATTACCCCAGAAGAGCAAATTGCATCGGGTGGATTGGAGCATTATCGTAGCAATTTGATTGCAGATCTCTTGAATCAGCAACAGGCACAAAGACAACATGAAACTTCAACAAATGTGTCTTCGAAACAAGTCAATGTTCGTGCAGATTCCAATAATAATATTCCAAAACCAGCAGTCACAAGCTCTTCGAGCAGTATCGTCCCCGCAAGTGACAAAGGTGGGGTACCATTACCGGCTCACATGATGCCTCAGCCAAGCATTTCTGACTTGCAATTGTTGATGCGAGAATTAAGTAGAGGAGAATTGGAAAGCGAAGTTGAAGCTGACGTTGCAAGCGTTTCCGAATTACGTCCGATGATGACGTACTATATGACTATCCCATTGGTATCTGAAGTGTCTTCTGGAAGAAGATTTGAAACAGCAAAATTACGCGAAATCAGAAGAGGGATCGAAAGTGGACAGTTTACCATGGTACAATGCGATCGATTGGCTGCAGAATATAGCGATTCAATCGTTGATCTAGCAAGTGATTATATCGGCAACACTTTAGTACAAAAGTTCTTTGAAACGTGTAGCGACCGAATGAAGATGCAATTATTGCATAGGCTTGCCCCTCACCTGGCCATGGTCGGTTGTCATAAAAACGGAACTTGGGCAGCGCAAAAGATCTTGGATTGCACAAATTCTGTTGAACAAGTTCAATTGATCGGTCAAAATTTGCGACCTTATATTCCAGGCTTGCTGTTGGACTCTTTTGGAAACTATGTTGTTCAATGTTGTTTGCCTTGGTCAAGCTTTAATGACTTTGTTTTCGATGCAATGGTGGACCGTTGCTGGGAAATCGCGCAAGGCAGATTTGGCGCAAGAAGTATGCGAGCATGTTTGGAGAATCATAATGTGTCAAAACGGCAACGGAAGCGGGTTGCGATTGCAGTCATTTTGAACTCTGTACCATTGGCAACAAGTCCCAACGGGTCCATCTTATTGACATGGTTACTGGAAACACCAGAATTGTCAAAAAGTTTCAGACTTTTAGCACCACGCTTTACGCCACATCTCACTCATTTATGCACACACAAATTGGCTAGTGGTACTGTGCTCAGATTGGCAACGCAAAAGGCAGAACCTGAGGCAAGTCATATGATCTTGAAAGCGCTATTCGAAAGTGACGATCACGCAAGCGTTCTCGAGGAGATCATCGTCGATCAAGTACATGGAAGTCAATTCATCACAAAAGTTTTGGCCAGTCCAACTTTGTCGACAAGACAACGTGAAAGCTATAGTGAACAAGTTAAATTGTTACTTCACAAGCATCAATTGATCGGCGTTCCTGCTTATCGTAGATTATGTGAAGATTTAGGCTTTCGGTCCACAACATTGCCTTCCAACCTGCCTAATTTGGCTGGAATTGTGACTGGCTCTCACGAAGGAATGAGAACATCTACTCCCCAACAAGAAATGAAGGGATATTTTCCAGCATCTGTTCATCCCAATCAAGGTGGTGTGCCTACTTCCTCGCCTTTTACGACTGGCAATCAATTCTCTCCTCATCGCAACTCACCTGATTTGCATCAAACAAGAGGAGGAATGTCTTTTCATACTGGGCAAACAAATCAAACATTTCCAATGAATCAGCAACAGGTACATCATCAGGACGCTGCTTTCAATCCGTTTTGGAATCCAATTCAAGGTTCCTTTTCTCCTCCTAGACAAGATGATATGGCAAGAACGCAAGGTCAAATGTCTATTGGAAGGCACAATTTCTGAACAAAACAACTTGAACGTTCACAAAGGTTAATTAGTCTTTCAAGAAGAATGAATTGTAGCTATTATTTATACTCGAAGGTCAGGTTTCGTTTTCACCTTTCAGGTCTGGTTTTTCTAAACATTGTCATCATATAATATTTCGATATCAAAAAACAAAAATAAACTTTTTATGGTTTTTATGGTTTCAACGAGCTCGAAGGTGATTCGAGCATTTCCGCTTTTTATTCAAATAAATCCATTAGCATATACAAAATAAGCATTTTTGCATTTCATCAACTACATATCAAATGTTCTTTTATAATATTCACTTTTTTTTGTTATAAACAAGCTTCTATAGTACAAATTATACATATCTATATCTATCCATGTTTATCTATCAATTTTCCATTATTTAATCTCATAATCGTTTCAATATGGTAAAATGATGATAAATGTTGGGAGCGAAATGATTGGAACTTCCACTTGGAGCGATTATGATTTTTGTTTGTTCGACCTTCCAAAAAGGACGAGAAAGGGTAAAGTTTGATGTGTTTTGAAGGAACTCGAATCGATCTTCCGAATAGCTCATTGCGAGCCAAACACTATTTGATTTTGTTAAAGCTGCCAAATGAAATGCAACAAGATCAATCGCATCGAATGTGTCAATCTTGTCCGTTCCAATCTTTCCTTGTGCTTTTAGAGAAAGAGAAAGTAATTCTTTCAAAATAGGATATTCTTTTATCTTCTTTAAGGCCGAAGTGGAGTCGATTTGATTTGCCGTTGCTAGGCTATCACAAGTGCTTTTGTCAATAAGGATTGAGAATGGTGCTTTATTGACATTAAAACCTTTCTCGGTAAAAGAGGCTTTCAATGAATTCCAATCTCTAAGATCCGCACAACAGAATTGCATTTCTTCATCTTTTCTGATAAGGATTCCCTTTTTATTAAGCCATTCATTCATTCTCATTTGACCGATGTCCAAAGCAGAAGGAGCGAAATCGATATTAATCAAACGATTTAAAGGGATTTTATTATCAAAAAGAAGTTCTGCGATCGAAAGGCTTAGATCAGAAGCACCTGCGCCTAAATGCAAAATATGACCGAATTCTTGAGTTTGATTTGCATCATTCAAAATATCATTTATTGCATTCACAATTTCACCTCCATCACCTAACCATTCTATTCCATCTTGTTCGGAAGATTTTGACGTTTTGGCAAAACGAGTAAAGCGTTTCTCCCAATAATCAACTTCATCGTAAGAAGGAGCTCCGACAATTCCTCGTCGGACCATACGAGATGCTTTTTTTGGGAGAAGATCGGGAGCTCTATAATGAAGGTTTATTAGAAAAAAAAACGATCCGAGATAATTGAAAACATAAATTTGCGGGTGCTCGGCGTAAATTTAGCCAAAAAGCTCGTGTGTTAGAAATTCTCTCGGATTTAACGCGTTTGTCATTTGGTTCAACAATTTTTATCAATCAACCACGATCACACTCAAATATCGATGACAAATGTCGTACGGATTTGCAAATAAACAAGGAGCGGCAGGAGGAGGAGCAGAAATAGCAGAAACGCCAATTTTATGTGAAACATGTTTAGGACCAAATCCGTACGTTAGAATGACAAAAGAATCTTTTGGAAAAGAATGTAAAATTTGCGATCGTCCATTTACAGTTTTTCGTTGGAATCCAGGAGCAGGAATGAGAATGAAAAAGACTGAAATTTGTACAACTTGTTCAAAAATAAAAAATGTTTGTCAAACGTGCGTTTTGGATTTACAATTTGGCTTACCTGTTCAAGTAAGAGATACTGCTTTAGGTATAACAAAATCCGGTCCTTCTACCGATATTAATAAACAATATTATGTCAATCAAATGGAAAGTCAACTTGAAGGAAATAAATCTTTAATTGAATCATCCGTTGGACCTTCATCTAGAGCCGGACAAGACCTCTTAAAACAATTGGCTAGAGATAAAACGAATCCTATCTCCGATAAATATCGACGTAATCGACCTCATCTGTGCAGCTTTTACGCCAAAGGGGAATGCAACAGAGGTGAAATGTGTCCTTTCAGACATGAATTGCCTGTCAAGAATGACTTACAAAAGCAAAATATCAAAGAAAGATATCATGGAAGTAATGACCCAGTTGCCAGAAAGATTTTGACTACAGCAGCTTCTGCAGCTGGATTAGCGCCACCAGAAGATAAACAAATCACTTCACTCTTTCTATCCGCTTTAGATCCAGCAACTGATGAAGCACAAATAAGAACATTTTTTGTGCAAAACGTACCAGATTTACGACCTGACGAAATACGATCTATCACATTGGTTCCAACCAGCAAATGCGCTTTCGTTAATTTTAAATCACGACAGAAAGCCGAATCTGCCGCTCAAAGATGTGCACTACGAATGGAATTAGGTGGTCAGGAAATTCGTGTTTCATGGGGCCGTAGCAGACCGGCAAAGAAGTCACAATAAATATCTTTGAATGATGCTCAAATATAGATAGATACCCTAATTCAAACCACGCATATGTATTTTTATAGCAGCAAATAGCAAATCATAACATTCAAATTAAAACAACAAATGAAGTGCATCTTATTCTTTACCTACTCTTCGAGTCTGATGGCACAGCAGGAACACTACCGCCAAAGAAGCGATCACGTCCTAGTCCTACCCACCAAGCAGCACGGGCTACAAAGAGCAAAAAAGTGATGACGATATTACCGAACAAAAGAGAATTCCATGCTTGCATATCCGTTATTAATATCCATAATTTACTTGCAAAAGCTGAAAGTGCATTCGTCGAACCAGATGGATTAGGTAAAAAGTGAATCGTGAATAAGATATGCGTCCAATCTGCCAATCCTAAGACTGTGAATAAAGAGTATAAAACTCTTTCTTGCGCAACTGGTTGTTGAGAAAACCAACGTCTAATAGCATAAAACATTAATGCAGAATTTAACATTATCAAAAAATAACAACTTCCTAATTGTGCTAATGCCATTCTAGAAGCTGCATCTAATTGTCCTCCTGTAGAAGTTGAAATTACAGTCTTTGCTGCCGTTCCTGCTTTCCAAATTGACTTTTTCGCTCCTTCAACCGCAACACCTACAATCGCTCTTTGTGCATAACCTTTTGGAATTAATTCATTATGATAATTCGATTGATAAAAAGTCGCATATACACATCCAGCTAAAACGCTAATCGGTTCAACGATTCCAAAGAATACGTACCATCCTAAAGGTAATGACGTACGGCCATTGCTGCTGCCATTCAAAGCAGAACTTGAGCTGCTATTTCTCTTTGAAATGGTTGAAGACATGATTTCAGTCTCTTTCAGCGAATAATGAAGGAGTTGAAAGGGTATGATGTTATAACGAGGAAAAGAACGTGGGGGTGGAACAACAACTTTTAATGCACGGTGCTAATCAAACTGCACTAAAATCACGTGCTAAGTTACTCATTTGACCGTCATGTTCTGATATATGGACACTGTGAATCACACTCGGCTGTCGGGAAATAGATATGACGACGAAGAACTTGTATTTTTCGCAATACACCTTATTATGCAAGCCTCAGAATCTAACCTTACTCTATAACAATCAGCCAAAAGAGAACATCTCTTGAAGAAAACACACAAAGCACTTTGCCAAATTTGAGAAGAATGCATGTTTTGCATAGATTACAGCTACAGAACAAAAGTATTGACGATCGTTCATCGTGTCATATCGATTGACACGAATTCAGCGATTTATCCATACCATTTGTCCGTAATTATAGCTGTGTGCGTATATGTGAAATGCATCATAGTGCCATTTTACAAGGATGTCGAAATGAGAAGAAATGATTTTGTGAGTGCGAATGATGTCGAAAATAGGGTCGAAAGAATTGTACAACACGATGGTGAAACGCTTAGTCGAACAAACCGAAGCCCATGTCGTCTGAAGAGGAAAAATTGGAAAAGCAAGAGTAATGTTAGCAAGACGCATTCCTAATAATATTCTTCGTTTCACATCGTACGCACCATCAGATTCTTCCTTCTCTTCTTCCTTCTTCTCTTCGGCCTTCTCTTCGGCAGCGGCACCACCGGCAGCAGCACCACCAGATGGGGCGGCAACAGCGGCTGGTGCACCACCTCCGGATCCGACGTTGGTCAACAATTCCTTAACGTCCTTTCCTTCCAAAGCCTTGGCCAAAAGGGTAGCCCAGATGGGTTCAACTGGGACGTTGGCAGCAGCAGTTAGAGCGACAATCTTCTCACTCTGTAGAAGCGAATAAGGAAGAAGAATTATGTATGTCAGCATGTCTGTCGTCGAAAATAATATGATGGAATGTTTAGGTGTCGATTCGGTGAATTCCATGCTAGCATGATATGCTACTCGATAGCTTCTCCGTCGCACTGGATCCAATCGGTACATCAATGCCAGCAATTCTTTCACTAATCGATAATCCCTACATCTCCAGGATTCCACCAAATCTTCCTCCTCTTAATCTTTCTCTTTCGCATTCCTGGCCATGATACTAACCGAGATTTCTTGGCCTTCGTCGGCCAAGATGAGGGCGGCATAAGTCGAAGCGAGATCAGCTGACATTTTCAAATATGTTTTGATGTATGTGACGTGAGTGTGGTCGAAAGAAAGAATTGATTGATTAAGATGGTATTGAAATTGTCGATTTCTGATCCCTTCAGGCTTACAGAGCTTAAGAACGAAGCGTGAGCTTCCAGATACTGCGCGCAGCTGATCTTGAATGCCTAAGCTTTACACGCTCTCATCAGGCGGTATAGCAGAGGCACGCTTTCGCTTCTTGTGTTTAAGGCGTTTTGCCTGTAGTGCTTTTACGCAGCGCCGCAGGCTCTTGGTGTAAAAAGAGACTCACACATGCACGTGCGGTCACCTGGCTTTCTGATTACTTAAGCAAAATATCTAAAATTTAAATACAGCCTCTTTAGCACGGCTATTCTCGTTTCACTTACCTAGACTATATTTAAAATTGTATATAAGAAGATGCTCAAGCCTAATATCTATCTCGACATTTCTTCGATCTTTACCAAACGTTCTATACTTAGCTATCTGCTCATTTGAAGAGAGTATCCCATACCCACGTTTAGGTTGTCTGAACACTCAACCATACACTGAAGAAGATTCACTTCGAGCTTTACGCTGGTTGATGATATAATACGACGAGTTCACGACAATCTGTTCAGGGTGATTGAGCAGGGCATATGGCAAGCCTAAGCAGTTGGCGGAGCACCGTACCAAGACTGCGTGCAAGCAGAGACGCGAAGAACATTTTTCAAAATGGGTAGATCGAACGCGTCCATGCCTTAGTTCTACAGCCGATGACTGGGTGTAGGGCTTGGCTTCTCTTTCCTTTGAAGATTCAATAGAAGTCGTTCGTTCACTGTAATGAATAAACAGGGTATTTAAGTACATACATATGTAGCAATCATTCTAGCCTAGAACAATTTTCCTCAGCTTGCATGTGGAGTTTTAGAGTGCCGAAAAATGCCTGTCAATCATCGTGTTGTGGCTATGTAGGCTAGTATGTACAATGGTACAAAATAAACAATAAGGCAATTAACCATAAATTTACTCTCCTAAAGTGTGCCGTTCCATTTATACGCGCCCCTCTGATCAAATGCTTAAATTGGCGCTTGTTCATGTTTATCTTGACTGGATTTGTACCTGGTTTGGTACCGTCTAAAAATATAAACCTATTCGCAAACGGGAAATTTTTCGATTGACGGGCGTTTTTGTCATTGTGACGGTACCTTTTGTCTTTCTGCGTTAAAAGGCTTTTTTTTGCTTGATCACCAACATATCATTTCTTCATCTTTGCTTCATCTTTCATCAACAAAATGGGCAGAAAGGCTTTTTGCGTACCAGCTTTGATCACTTCGTTCCTTGCTTGGGTTTTATTGTTGCTTTGCACGATCAGTACACCAACAACATTCCATACTTCAAGCCCTTTCAACTTTGTTCAAGCTACACAATTGGGTAACATTACTGATGTTACAGGAACAGGTGCCAGTCCTGATCGTCAATTGATCGGTTTGAAATTGGGTAGTTGGGGTTACTGTACCGAAGGAGCAGTCGATCAAGGCTACAAATACTGTTCCGGTAATCAACATGGATACAATATCACCTTTAAAGGCGCAAACAATGACTCGCAAAATGCATATGAAACAACTGAGATAAAGTCTAGTTGGACACGTGGTTTGGTAGTTGTCGTTGTCGCATTCGTTGTTGCAGTGATTGGATTCATCTTATCCTTCATTCCTCATTTGGTCGTTATGTTAGTCGCTTCCGTTGTGCACTTTCTCGCATTCATTTTGACTTTGATCGCATTTGCAATTCAAATTGCATTATACATTTATACACGTAACAAGCTTAACCAAATCACAAGCGGAATCAGTGTTGTTCCAGGACCGGCATTCTATCTCACTTTGATCTCTTTGCCTTTGCTTTTCTTCAGCGCTCTTACCGTTTGTTGCGGTTGGCGCAAAGAGAAAAGAGGTGACAGTTACCCTGCTACATATGATTCTTCATACGCAAGTGGTGGTGGTGCTGGCAGCAAATTTAGCAGTTTCAAGAGTAGATTCAGTCGTAACAAAGATGTTAGTGGAGATGGAACGGAAAAGATTCCTATGCAAACTAGTAGACAACGTGTTTTGGATGCATACAAATCGGATGCTTAAAAGTAATTTCACTCACAAAAGCAAAAGGCCTCTTCCGAAGAATTTTGATAATTTAACTCTCTTATCCTCCTCACGCTCATTCAATAGGATCATTTCATACCCGCTCACCAGGACCTTGATTTCGGAAAAGAAAGGTTCTTATTTTGTACAAAATTAATGGTGCATGATTCTTACTCGCAAAAGAGCGCATCTTGTGACTATACTTTGATATAATGTGCGACTTGATGAGGGAACAAATCTTGACCACCTTCACCTTTAGGTTTGGTAAGTGAAATATTCTTCCAGCCAGCTTGATCAGAAAACATTTTAGAAGGATCACGAGTCAAATGACAATTTCCAGCTACATGTTTCCAAATTAGATTTGTGAAGCCTTTTTGTATGTGAATCGTGATTGGATCGAGTGAGATAACATGTTCGAATAAAAGCAATTGACCTCCAGATTTGAGTAATGAATGAAGCATAGAAATGTGCTTTTCGGGTTGATGTATTGAACATAAAACTTGTACCAAGCAAATTGTATCCAAGGTACCGGGAAGTATCTTTGCATTTTGTAGTTCTTTACTATCTTCAATTCCACATGATAATATTGTCGTTTTACCTTTTAAATCAGGTAAAGCGGCGATCGATTGACGTAATTCGTCATGTAATTCAATACATGGTTCCATTAGATAAATATGATTGACCTTCTCGGAATTATAGTATTTTAATGTAGCTCCCGTGCCTGCACCTACTTCTAACACATTACCATAAGCATTAGGAAATATCAACGTTCTCTTAAAAGGTCCATTACTCGTATCTGATCCTTTTAATAGAGCAGGTATACCATTTGCTGTAATTGCATCTCTCCATTTTAATGGATTCAAAGTGAATGTATCTTGCCATTCTCCTTTACTCCAAGCAATCAAAACTTTTTTAATCGAACCATATACTCCACCTAAAATCAGAATTCCTAATCCGATTAAAGCATATCCTATATTCGTCAACCTTTCCATTATTGTAGGATTGGGAGAAGGTACATATTTCTCCAATTCCCCAAACTCTTGTTGTCCATTTGTTGACATCTTTGCAACCCCCAATTCAGATCGTAGTTGTCGTGTGACAGAATTGATTGATTTATGTTCTAACATTCATGAGAAGGATCTTGGGAAATGCACCGCACCTATAGTCTAGATATGACTAGATTATGCCTGTTGGCCTTAATTTCTAGCGCTAAATTTCATCATTTCTCTTGAGAGTAGTGCAGAACACGCGCCTGTGTTTTTACACTGTATGCATGCATATGTACTAAGCACTGGTAATTTAATAGCGAGCTTCTAACAAAGTGCATATATTCATCTTTCACTCCATCTTTCCAATCGGCTCGAACTGAGTATTCTGATAGTGTTTTGGATCTCATAACATCGAACAAATTAATCGGAATTCAACTTCCATTTTCAAAATAGGTTCCTTACAAATTTGCCATGGAATTGCGAATCGAAATAAAGTGCGGCGCCGGGTATTTTGATTGAATGTGTAAGCCGCGGAATGATGCGTTCCTGAGGCGATGAAGATGAAAAAAGGGCGGTGATGCAAACGAGAAAAAAAAAGGGGATAAATAGGAAGTATAGGGACATTTCTCTCTCTTTTCCTTACATCCATCTTATACGTTTCGATCAAGATGTTTTTTCAAAAGAAGGTTTTGTCTTTTACATGTGCTGCTGTGCTTGCCGTGAGCTTTGTCAAAGCTGCAGCTCAATGGCCAGACAGTTCCATCAAAGCACCAATTGACTTCAAAGCGTTCTATTGTGAGTGAATCATCTTTGGATTTTCTGATGACTACCATCATTACTAACACTTCTCTATCACCAGTATCTGAGGGTAACACCTGTAATGTAGAAATCGTGTTCAAACGTGATATCAATGATGGCAAATATGATTATTACACTTTTGGAAAATTTTCATCAGGAGAGCAATATCTCTCACAAACAGTTATTCAAAATGATCGTAATCAACCTTTTGCAGTAGTGAATGCAACTGCTACAGGTCAACGTGGAGCTTATGATCTTTCAAACGGTTATACTTTATTACCATATAAAATCACGCCATGCTATACAGGCGCAAAAGGTACAGCAACGGGCTTTATCGTAAAAGCTTTCAAACAAGGTCAAGATCCGTTAAGTGCGACACCTTTTTGGACTTCTGATTCATTTTCGGTTATTGATAATCATATTGCCCCTATGGGTGGCGGTGTAAGCAGTTTAGCTGCAACACATAAAGGCAATACGATCACAGTCAAATGGGATACTCGAGCAACTGATATTGCTGGCTTTTACGTTCTTGTCGGACAAAGCGGTGCAAGTAAATTGTACAGCAAATTCGTCACTAATTCTTCAGCAAGAAGTGCAGATGTGGTAGTTGATGGCGATGCATCTTCTTATCAAGCTACAGTAGTCTTGCAAGATAAGGAAGGCGCAGTGGTCAATCCCACATCTTGCGCTCAAGTGGCAGTACAATAAATTTATCTATATTTCCTCCTTCTTTGCTTTCATAATTCTCATCATAAGATTAACGAAACCATTCACGATATTAACAAATTCCTCCAGATTAAAGAAGGGGGTGTGTGGTGTGTGAATAAATAATATAGCTACATAGAGGCAAATTGAAGTGCCTGTTGAATTTGAGAAATTTCTTGATCGATCCCAGACCAAGCGTAACCCATTTGTGCCATTGCTTCAAGACATAATTGAACTTCATGGTACTTTCGAGTTGCGTCAAAGGGTGGCAATTGTCCCGTAAAAACATATTCGGGAATATGACCTTTTGCTGAATCGGTGTTACTTTGATTGGAAAGAGTAGGTGTTGGAGAAGAATTGGCAGTATTACCTGTACCAAAGATTGAACGTGGATCGATACTTTGCTGTGTTGTACTTTGATCTTGTTCTGAAGCAGGTTCATGAAGACCTAAGATAGGATTAATTTGTTGACCTTCATCCGATAAAGTTGTAAGCGTAGCGGTTGGAGCTGCAGGTTGATGAACCAAAAAGCTGGCAATATGAACGATACTACGCATCAATAATCCACCAGTTTGAAAAACGTTCTTGCTCAATAAAAATTCAATCATTAATGCGATCCTTCTACAAGAAGTCCAACAACGCTTTTGTGAAGCAGATCTTAAAGCTTCCAATTGCGTCATTTGTTCCATCATCATTTCTTGCATACCCATCACTCCGCCAATATCACCTCCTACACCATTATTGGAAAGCGTTGCAGTAGCTTGCATATAAGTTCTTGCTAAGTGAATTCTTTCACCTATTATCCTATACGTGCTCAAATCTAACATGGCAGCCGTAATCTTTAAAGTAGCAATCCAACCCAACGGTTGAAAAGGATGCAAGCTTGCCATATTCTCACGTGCTTTCAACGCACATTCATCAAAGAATAACAATAGCGAATCAATGCTACGCCAAAGAGCGAAACATGCCCTTTGCAATTTACGCATCTCTAAAGGTGTTGGCATCATTGGAAATCTATCAGGTGGAGCTTGACGAGATGCAAGGCCGGTCCCAGGTCCCAAATAGATTGCCGGACGTGAATGAGAAATGTTATCGATGTGCTTGTTCATAAATCTTGCTAAAGCACCAACCTGTAAAAGAGCCAAAATCGAGAAAGATAGACCCATTTGACCATTTAATTCCAGTTTACCATTGGATGATGGGATTTGAGATGTTTTGCCATCATTTGCACCTGTCAAGATTGCACTATTGTTCAATTGTGTATTAATTCTTTCGCCTTGTGGATTTGCACTCCTTTGACTTTGATTACCTTTAATACCAATTGCTCTTTCGGCATCAAATGCAGGCACAGATCTGAACAAGCCAGAAACTAAAGCGTCACGACCCCAAACGCAACACCATAACCTTTTACGTTGCAATTGACTTAAGATTAATTCAACTGCGATTTTATCTTGTTCATCTACCTCGTCATTGCTTTCTAAACCAAGGATGTTCAAATGGCTATTAACCGCTTCAGCCAATTCAGTAGCAGCATCATCACGACGAACGAGTGAACAAACTTGTGATAAAATTAACAGCGCTTGAATGGCTTCAATGCTGGGCATTTTTAACAAATCATGACGATATGCCAAATTTAATCCACGTTCTAGCATTAAATGAACGAATGCTTGACGTGCTTTGCCGTATGCGATCATCTCTCTTCCACGTCCAAAAGTGTAATTCTTAGGTAGCCTAGGACCGTCATCTATCCATGCTCTTTGTTCGTGACTAGATCCGTCCCAAGAGTTCGGTCCTGAACCGCGTGGAAGATCTTGAGCGTGTAAATTACGTGCACTGCTGATCACGTCTGTCTCTTCTGAAGACGTCAGATTACCATCGCTCGAACGTTTATCGCCTTGAGTAGAAGATGTGTTGGACAAAGGAATCGTTTGACTTTCACTTGAGCTGGGTGTTGTATCACTTTGTTGCGATTTCTTTGCAGCGGCTGCTGCTGCTGCTGCCATAGATTTTGCTCTCTTTGTTTGAATGTATTCATCTGTACAAACGATTCTTTTATCTTCGCATCGACTACAGCCCATTCCTTCCGGCCTTTCCAGCTTATCACATCGAAGTCTTCTCAAACGACAAGTATCGCACGCAACCCCTTGCTTACGTTTTGGTCTGCGTAGCTTTCCATTCGCACCCATCACCATTGGGGGCTCTTCACCAAAGGCAGCGGCGTCGTCAACGACAGCATCATGAGAGGTATGCTTTGGTTGATTTTGAGGTAAAGACATTTTACCATTTGAGCTACCTGATTGATCTTCATCTCTTCGACTCAGCTCCAACAGTCCAGCATTGGTTCCAAAGGCGATCGGTAAATCCGTATAAACTGCTGCCCAAGCATGCATAGCAGCAATCAAAGTCTCAGTTGTTCCTGGCGTAGCCAACGTACTTGTTCCATTGGTAGGTGGCCAACAACTCATTCGTAAACCAGGTGCACTCTGTCTAGCAGATGGAATCCTTTGTGTTTCATCACCCCCATTTGCCATGACACTCATAATACGTGAATTACCTTGAGAGAAATTATATCTTGCGCTAAAGTTGTGAAAATCGACGATTGGCAATTGCATGTGCGCCGAAGCAAAGAAGCAGGTTAGTAAACGAAGCGATGTTGAGCCTGCAATGACATGTTGCTGTAAATGATTGTTGGATTGGTGTGGTATGGAAATAGGAAATGCGTGCATACCGACTGGAAAGCCTCCAGTCTGGCCGAGAATGTTCAAGTCGGATGTATTTGCGTCAATTCTAGCTGCTGCTGAGGCAGCTTGAGCTCCTTCGATGGATCCATGCATCAAACGAGCTTGCTCGATCCGTTTGCCCGTTCGACTGGGTCTAGGATATCTTCTAGAAGGGGGCGCATGATTACGAGTGCATTCCAAACCTTTTTCGATACAGCGAGTACATCGCTTCCTACCTCCGATGTTCGATTTACCACTCAAATCTGAATCTGCAGGTGATGAGGAAGTGGAAGGCGGAGCAATACATCGGATGTGCTTACTTCTACATTGATCACACGTTACACCTTGACGCCTCTGAACTTTTCCCTTTGAAGATCTTTGACCGTTGGCATTACTTTTGCGGGATGCTTTTCTTTTACTGGTTGATGCTTGTCCTTCTTCGCTCTCTCTTTTATTGCTAGAGCTACCGCCGCTACTGCTACCGTCATCTTCTGATTCGGATTCTGGAAGATCCTGAACATCGTTGGAAAGAATTTGTCCTAATGTTGGCGAATTGGCAGCATTAAAAGGAGATCCAATATCTTTTCCACTTGTAGCAGGTGAAGCCCAAGATGACAAATTGATTGTTGAAAGAGGTGCTGAATCGAATGGATTACTATTTGGCGTATTATCGGCATCCGAAGCTGAAGTCCAAGAATAATCTAAAGAGAATGAATTTTCCATACCCATACCTAATCCATGATTGTGATGATGATGATGGTGATGATGATGCAATGAAGATGTACTTGTAGGATGAGAATCTTGTTCTGGCCAACCTGTCAAACTATTGGACAGATGAGATGAAGAAAGTGGAGAAGAAGCGGTACTTGCAGACATTTTGACAGACGATTTGGTGACCCAAGTCTGCTTTCAATCGACGAGCATGGATAATGACAGTGAGTTGTTTTGACAATGAATGTGAGAAAGAGTAAAACAATATTACTGTTTGAAGACGACGACTATGACGATGTTGATGGATGTGAAGGTGTTCTTGGTGGTAAGCAAAATAGCACTTTCAACATATGGTGGCCAAAATCTAAAACCCCATTCTGATTAAAAAAAGTTGAATAGAGTAAGGTGCATACGCGTGCATATATTCGCGCGCCTGCTTTTCAACTGTATGGGGTTATGCATTACTCACCCTAGAAAAAGGCACAGCTTTAATGCAGAGAAGCACCTCACACACACATCATCACAACGTAATCAATCATCTATATATGTGTATGTATTCTAGAAAACAATGATGATTATACACTATCGAATCAGTCTTTCAGATTTGCTTCATTTAGAATATCCGCTTCTCCATTCACGAGGTCACCAGAAACAAAGAGGAGGGTATAAGCCACAATTAGCGTGAGAAGAAGTAGTTTATAGAGCAATTTTTTTGCAGCACGTACGCATGTACGATTACGCGGAATAGCCGTGATTTCCAAGAAAGAGCTTGAAAAGCGTCTTATTTTTCCATTGCTTTCAAAGAGCACTTTCGGCACCGCCGCCGCGCAGCGCAGAGGCAACAATATCTTTTTCCGTACTCCGAACACCGATTTTGTCTTGGATGCAGGCACTAACGCACGTTGCGGTGCATAGTCTATTATTCTGTTGTGCTTCTCTAATTTTCACAATTCACTGTCAAAAGCCTGCCAGTTAACTTTTTTGCATGTTTAGCGAGCAAATCAAACGGATTTTACTATTTCTATGGGGTAAAAGATTGAATTAAATTTGTAGGATTGTAACACAAAATTGAAATATGGGGTAATTCAAAGAAGAGATAAAATAGATCTTGTCGATCAGGATAAATGTAGAACATATATACATAGTGTACCATTGACTTGGGAACATGCATAAAAGTTGGCTTTCACGCGGTAAACGTACACATGTATCTATCTCAATGAGTCTTGGTACGTTTATTTGTTGAAGTAGCACTAGAAGATGACGTAGATGGAGTTTTGCGCTTGTTAGATGATGTAGACGGCTCATTGTTGTTATTAGCAGCAGATTGTTGATTCATTTTACGAGTATGTGATCTTAATTTTTCCGTATAAATATTAACGGAATGAACATCATTAGGATCTTTAATTAAACGAGAATCTTCAGTGTGTGGAACATAACCCTCTTTTGCTATCAGAGCATAAAAACGATTATCATAATTCGCTCCAGGTTTCACATTACGAGCTTGACCGGAAACATCAAAATATTTTTTACCAATCTGTGTATATCTGGGAATGTAACGAGGATGATTAAATTTTGATTGTCCAGTTTGATGACTAAAATCATTTGAAGGATAAGCAGTTGCTGAACCATGATATGCTGAACCAGGTTTGGGTGCATAAATATTACGATTTTCATCTTCATTAACAGCATATCCTTCATAGATAACTCCAAAAAAGGAAAGAGAGATAAATAAAAAGATTTGGATAGCAATCATTTTGAGTGAATGCTTGAAGAAAAAAGAAAATTCAGAGATCAAGACATGATGAGCTTATTTTATAGCCAAAAAAAAGACCATCAACTTATGCAAAGCAGTGCAAAAATTGATCGAGAAACACGAAAGGGGCTCTTTTCATCCTCTTGTGTTTCGGGGTGGCATAAAGTAAATTTTATGTCCCTATCACAAACGAAAGGCATATATAATCGGGACGTAACTTTATAAGGCCGGCATCCTTGTCTTGATCGATCGTGATAATCGCCCCTTGAACAAAAAATTCGCTTCAAAGGTTTCATTTTCTTGGCACTTAAACACACAAAATTGAAAATAAAAATACATTGAATTGCATAACAAAACAAGAATCAATACAATCGTAAACGAAAATTTGCTCAAAAAACATTGCTTCAATAACACAAAGATCGATCATCGATCCATATACAACATACGTTCTACAGTGCGTTCCCATTCACTCCAATCCATTGCGAATGCATCATCTGATCCTCCATTTTGCCCATTTAATCCCGATTGCTGATGATCAGCATTTTGTTGAGATTGTGATTGAATTTGTCCAACGTTTAGGGTATTTACACCGCTTATTTGATTAGTCACATCATTTTGTGGTTTCGGTGGCGAAAATTCAAGTACAGCATTATTGCCTCCAATGCTCCCCGTAGACGAAGTTGCATATACCCTCGCTGCAGGTGAGCTATTCATAGTTCCACTAGCAGAATTCATATTTGAATTTAAATGATTCGCATTCGAGAACGGTCGTTCGGCAAATGTATCATCCGGCATACTATCATATCGACTTTGATTTTCTGCATGTCCAAATACTTGCAAATCATGAAAATCGATTCCAAAAGATGCTTGAGGCGCTGCAAAAGTTTGCATAGATGGTATAGCACCGTTCATGCTCAAGCCATTTTCCAATCCTGCTGCATTTCCTCCCTCAGATAAAAAGTCAATGCCGGGAATTTGTAATCCTTGTAATTCCGGCAAAATGGCTTGAATAGGTCTGCCCATATCTGAGAATCTTATCGAGCTTGCAGGGGTATTTTGCTGAGGAAGTTGTTGAACTGACTGTTGCGTTACTTGTTGAGGGTAAGGTCTTGATTGCGTAAATTTGTTTGCATTGTTTTGACCTGAGCGGTTTGCAGTAGAGCTCGTAGAAAAAGGCGAAGATCGATTACTCGAACTGCCGCTCTTGCCCAAGGGATATCCTTGTCCACCAAGCATTTTTCCATCACCTTCCGCCACTGCTAAGATAGGAACACCCAAGGCGGCTTTCTGAGCATTATGAATCGAGCTTCTCGATGGTCCGCTCGATTCATTGCCGGTATGGCTGTTGCTGCTCATGCTTGCATCATTATTGCGCATATTTTGTGGTGTATGAGCACCAGATCCTGTTTTACCCTTCAATCTGTTCTTCCGTGTTTCCTCCATCTCTCGTAAAGTAGCGGCATACTTGCCCGCCTGTTCTGCAACATAACGTAAATTTTGAGCTCGTGCTACAGTATCGAGCAATTCAATCGCTTTTTGCAATGAAGATTGTGCAGTAGTCATATTCGTAGTTCTTTCTTTTGAGGATGAGATTGCACTTTCGATCGCAATGGCAATCGCTGCTTGAAATAAATTAAAAACGCATTGATGATATAGAATATAAGGTGGGCCGGGATCACGCATGATCACAGAATATACCAACCAGATCAATCTTTGAGCTGAATCGATACAGATTTCTAAAGATCGCTGTGATTGACCTTCAGGTGCTCTCCAACGACCTGCTTCGTCTGCTTGTGGCCTGTGAATTTGAATGCTAGCCGAAAGATCCAACATTTGCAACATAGCCGCTTGCAAGAAATGCGTTTCAGTGTCCAATTCATTGTCAACTGGAGTGTAGAGAACTGGGATATCATACTTTCTCTTTATTGGATGATTATCTTTCCCAAGACTTCGTGATCCTCCATGGTCGATGATCTTTTTCAGTTCTTTAGGTAATTCTTTCTTCCATTGCTCATGCGCCTCGGCCAAACGACCTTTATCTCCTGATCGCAGATCTTCTTGTCCTTTGATTAAAATATCGGTCAGTTTGAACTTTGCCGAATGATAATCGAAGCTATTCTTTGTCACTGGCGTGACTCGGAAATGACTTCTTCTGCCTTCAACAATATAAGGTTCCACCAATCCACCATACCTGTAAAGATTCACTAGAGCGTCATAGTCATCTGGAAATTTGGTATCATAACTGGTCGGTAAAATCATCGAAGGTTGAATCACTCGCATGGAAAACATGACTTCAAACGTGGCGACATTCCAAAAGATATTCCTGCGTGCTTGTGATTCTTCTTTGCCCATTGAAGGCCAATGTCTTGTATCATGATTCAATGAAGCAGCATGTGCCAATCGCATCGTTGTAGCAAAGCAACTTCCACCGAATTGCAAATGCAATTCGGTCATATGCCAAACACCGCGTAACAGGCTTGCACGAACCAAATCCAAAGGCGCAGAAAAGGCGCTTGCCCAATTTGAAGGACAAGCAATCTGTAAAACGTCAATGCACCTTTGTGCTGTTTCCAAGAGTTCTTTTTCTGATGAGCAGATTCGTAAATGTTGTTGTTTTGGCGATTGTGCTCGTATACCGTTGGTTGTGCCATCGCGATCGAAATGTTTCTCATTTCGTTTTTGATCCCGATTCTTCGCAGAGGGAAGCAAAGTACAATGAGCCGACATCCTTCTTGCCTGAATTGCCAATGCCAAAATTGTAAGCACGAGTGGGATCAGCGGTGGATCAGCTGGTAACGTTTGAGGATTGCTATGCCACCAATTCAAAAAGCTTTCAAATCTTGCTCGATTTAAATCAACCAAGACGACGTTACACATCCATTCGATATGCCTACGATACGTATCTAATAAAGGTCCAATCTCAGCTGACGTTGGTAATTTTAGTGAATCAACAGCAGCCAAAGGTTGGTACAACTGTGAAGTGACTTCTGCTCCTGGTCCTATTTGAGGTGTACCGAACAAGATTGAGCCCACTGCTGCTGCTCTTGCATACCGCACCCGAACTTCAAACTCCAGTGATGGATCACGCCCTGCTTGAGCAGTGGCAGCAATCAGATGAAGCCTTCGAATTGTCAAGGGAGATCGTGCAGGTAACATTGGTCGCATTGGAGCAGGCATTTGCGTTACACTTGGAATTGTCTCTTCAGAAGGTGATCTTTTGACCCTTTTTGCGTCCTTTTCACCTTCATTAGCTAAAACTTCTTGCACGCCTTCAGCAGTGTCCACATATGTACACATTCCACCTCTGGAATTACCTGCTACACAATTGCTACAAACAGGACGTTTTCGATCACATTTTTGCTTTCGTTCACGACATTGCAAACAGCTGGTGATCTTTCGATTTCTCGTAATCTTTTGAGCGGACTTTGCTCTTTTGACTTTGTTTTGCGAATCAATAGCAATATCATTCTCCTGTACAGATGATGAATTCATCGGACGACTAGAAGAAAAGGATCCGGGATCCATCATAGGCGAACGATCAGATTCTGACCTGAAAGGACTATAACGAGCTAAAGAGCTTGGACCTGGCTCGCCGATTGGAGCATTATCATAGCCATAAGGATTTTGTGGGGGCATTGAAACGCTTTCCCCATTTGCATTTATTGGAGGAACAGGTAGAGGATACCTTGTAGTTGTCGTATTTGAATGGTTATTTTGTGAAGGATACTGTTGTCCTGCAAATGTTGGATGATTTGGCTGATGTGGAGATGAATGATGATATCGATCGTAATGCGGATGGTTTTGATGGTAATTATTGTAAGATGCCATTTTTGACCTTGCACGCGAGTAAAGCACACGATTTGGCGTCTTTAATACCTCTCAATGAATTCTCGTGAGATCGTTCGGTGAAGTTGTTAAGCAGAATGCATTTTGAGTAAAACTTGTCGTTCGAAGTATGGTTGATGAGGGCGATACAAAGAGTCCCTGGTGATGGTAACTTGATCTAGTGTACGAGGAACCTTTTTATGCTGCATATATTCTACTTTTGTCTTACGCACGAAAAGATTTTGTTTGGACGTGCAGAGCACTGTGGAGATAATTCTTAATCAACCCCGACTTTGTTCAATCAATCAGTGTACGGTGCAACGGGGGGGCGTAGGCCTGATTGATATGATAAAAACTCAGAAACGCTAAAAGACCCTCATTTTCTGCATATTGACGGCAAAAAAATAATTAAAGCTAAGCTTATAGTATCCTTTTTTTTGTGGATTTTTCGTCATGACAGAAATATGCCTGTCTGAGTTGGACATTTTCACACACTATCAAAATTCGCAAATGCACCCACATACACATCTCACAACAACGTAAAATGATGATTGTACAAATTATGATACAGTGGCGTAATTCGATAGCGCCTCTTTTTTTTTAAGTGCTCTACTTTTGCATTAAATTGTCAAAATTGGCAATAGTTAAAGCTAGATCTGATCGTGTGGCTAATTTCTTGTTGATTGGCTGAATGAGGAAAAGAAAAAGGATGTATAGATCAGCACGAGAGTGCAATTACCTCAATAATCATACTTTCAAACTTACCTTGGATGGAGCGATTTGGTTTCCGTCCCGCCATTTCGCATCTATATTCTGACGTACATCTTCATCCCTTCCTTTGCGATTTATAATCTTACGTTTTGTGACTTGAGATTGTTTTTGAGTTGCAGATTTTGTTGTGTTTGATCTTCCTATTATTTTTGTGGATGTGTTTGATTTCTTTTTTCCTGTGCCAGAGCCATTGGAAGATGTTGCAATTTTCTTCTTTGCTCCAATCCTTGACATATTGAAATCTTTAAAGTTGGTTGTAATAAAGATTATTTCTACTTAATAAGTCGCGTTTGCGTGAATTTTGTGCTCTGCATTTGCTCAAAACGGCGGTTCGAGAGTCTAGATAGAATATATGCACTCAGGTCCAACATGCCGAGCTTTGATTTAAGCTCATTCTTTCTCCACTAAAGGAGTTTAATTTCGGAACCAGTGAAGCTTTCACGATTACGCCTTTACTTACCAATCAACCATCATCACACTTTAGAGCAATGAGAGTGCATGTCGCAATCTTCTTAGCCTGTTTGCTCATTGTGAGCTTGTCGGGGCTTGTGGTATCGGCAAGTGATACGAAAGAGGAATCAAAAAGCGGCTTCTTTGATAAATTGATCCAAATGGTAAAAGGAGGAGGGAGTGAAGAATTCTTTCCTATGCCAAAATGTATGCAAACTCTTTCAGGTGGAATTGATCAAATCGAAAGAGAAATACAAGATCAAATAGGAAAAGGCAAGGCTTGGTCAATCTTAATCACCGCAAAAAATGATCCAACTTCACTTCCAGCTGCAAAATCATATTACGATGCAGTGCGTCAATTATGCGGCGAAGAAGAACCACAAAGCGGTGAAGAAGGGGCTGTACCTGAAACGCAACAATCCGTTTTTGATGATCATTCGCCCCAAGAAGCATACATTTTCGATCCTAGCATTCTCGATCGAATGGAATTTGCGCATTTGAGCTTTGATTCAGAAACAGGAATGATGTGGCGATGGTGGATTTGGAAAGTACCTACGATCGTGTTTATCACTTCGCCAACTTCCTCTTTGCGTTCTTATGACGTAAGATTTTGGAAAATTGCATTTAGCATACCTTCAAGTGAAAGATTGATTGCGGTAGTGAAAGATCAAATTTGGAGAGAATTACCTGTTTGGCATTCCAATTTCGCTCCTGGAGGTGAATATCAAAATTTTGCTAGAATTTTCTCTCGAGGCTCTGTGGGATTTATGTCAGTATTGGAACCTATTCCTAATTGGTTATTAGGCATTATTGCTTCTATGTTTGGATCGATGCTTTTAAGTTATCTTCATCGAAATGACGCAAAATCAACACAGCAACAGCCGAGTACCAATAACCGCGAGAGCAGAAAAACACGATGATCCAATCAACAAACAAGAAAAACGTGAATGATGACCAAGTTGTATAACATTTTGCGTTGTACAGCCAAGATACTACGCCCCATTTATGCCCTCTCTGCTCTTTCTATTGGGGCGTTTACACAAAGCTTCAAGTGATGAAAACGTGTATATTAGAACTATCAAATGAGAAAAACTTATAAAAACGAGTCTATTGTTTCTCCTGTTGATGTTCATCCCAGACAGCATCATCATTTTTAGCTGATTAAATCACTTCGGTAAAAAGTAGAAAAAATGTTAGGCAGAACATACGCAATTATTGTACTGCTTATCAATTTGGGCTATGCAAAAGCTTTTCCAGTTTTACCTATGCATTTCTTTTTACCTCATCATCAAGAATATGATGATTTTGGCGCTCCAATTCATCATAATAATATTTTCGATGAACTTTCCGAAGATTTTTATAATGATGACGTAGATCATTATCATTCGTCAAATGTTCACGATCCTGATCATGATTACTATAAATTAGGCGACGGTATCAATTCATTAGTGGACGTCAATCCTCATCACAATTATCATGATTTAGCAGAAATGGGACATGATTCGATGTTTACAAACAGTAAGGCAAGTCATGGTTTTGATTCAACGATGGATTTTATGGATGACGTTCATCATGATCACCTCCATCATCATGATCATCATCATCAAGAAACTCAACATGACCTCCTCCATCATGATCATCATCATCAAGATATTCAACATGACCACCCTCATCATCATCTTCAGGATGTCCATCATGCGATTCCATCATATGAACATGATGTTCATGAACATTTGTACGATGACCAGCACTATCCATCATATCATCATGATGATGCATACAATCAACGATACGATACAAATGATCATTTGTACGATGAACACCATTATCCATTGGATCATCATTCAGTTCACGTTGAGGACCCTCATACGATTAATTGGTTCCACCACCACGACGTTCAGGGATCAACTAGCGGCGATCATAAAGAACACCATGCATTTTTCAAGCGTGATTTGGTAAGCGAAAGCGCAACAGAAGCAGCATCACATCCAATTGCAGCAAAGGATGATCTCGTCCATAAAGCTTTGCCAAAGAACGATACAACTTCAAGCACAAAGTTGGCACTTGCTTCCACTCTGATCGGATCTTCACCAAATCCTTTAGCGACAAAGATTCAACATAGTACATCATTGGCTACGAATATTGTGCCAGGGAATAAAGAAGACGTTCCGGTAAAGAGAGATTCTATCCATCATCATCATAATCAAAAGCATCTAATTTGAAAATCTTGATTTATGTTGAATATTGTACTTATCCAAGTTTTGTCTGAGTATTCCACATTTGAAATAAATTCTTTTGACGTTTGCTTTCTTGACTGGACATTGATCGAGACGTTTTTGAACTCTTTGTACTACTTCTTTTCTCTTTTGACAAGCCGTTAGAGTTTGAACTGGGTGCTGCATTTGGTGACGAAATAAGGTCCGAAGCCTCTGCTTCTTGAACTTTCACTGCAACAGGCATACCGACATCTTTAGTAGAATCATCCACCCTAATTTCTTCTCCTTGTTCTTCCTCATCGTTTCTTCTTACTTTCTTCGGTGAGGATTGCCAAACTTGCTGCAATGTTTGCTGATTTCGATCACTTGCCATATTTCCTATCCCTCCACGCTGTCTTTTCAGACCGATTAAATGTGTCGTATCATTTTGACTGACTAAACCAAACAAATTCAGCCCTTCTGGTCGTGCTGAAAGAGCTCTAGTGGATTGATCCAATAATGCCAAAGTGAATATTCCTGTATTTTGCGTAAAAGGTTGTCGGACCTGACCAAATGCTATCTCAAGTGCTGTTCTGATCCAAAGTCCATGTGTAATTACGATTAGATGAGGTGGTATTGTATCAGCTTGATGAGTCCGAAGAAGAGAGACCAAATATCCAAATTCCTCTTTTACCCTTTGATGGAAAACTTGAGAAGATTCTGATTGCAATCCTAATCGCTCTTTTGGGTCAATAATATCCTTTACAGCTTTAACTTGACCACGAGAATATATGACACCCTCCCTTTGTCCGAAGCATCTTTCCGCTATCTTTTCCCGTACAATCACATCAGGATTTTTATACTTTCCATCTTCAAATGCTTTGGCAAGATGATCATTTGAACTTGAAATATCTCGAATAGCGTCTGCGATTGATTGTGCCAGATGACGTGCTCTACCAGCAGGTGACGTCAAAATACATGTAGGTGGTCTACCAGGTACTAATAAAGGTGATGATGTATTTCCATGAGCACGTACAACGTCGCTATTGAAAATCCAATGAATCGATTTAGCATTTATCATTTGACCATCATTTTCAGAAGTCCACGTAAGATTAATTGAATTTGCGACACTTTCAGCTAGCCTACGAGCCTGTTGCTGACCAGTAACAGTTAATGGAGAATCTGTTGTACCTTGCAAAACATGCGAAATATTTGCAATCGTTTCTGGATGTCGAATGAGCGATAATAGAGGTAATCGGTTCACATTTTCGTCATTTATCTCTTCAGCAATCGTGTTATGGGTGGCTTCGAAAGCCTTGTTTGAGTTCATGTCACCGTTTGTATGCCATCTTCCCTTATAAACACTCCCTTTAAACCTCTCAATAGATAATTGAGGATGTGAATGTTGAAGGTGTTTTCTTTGATTATGATCAATGTGTATTTCAAGATGTTGTAGAATCCGGATAGCTTATGCAACCTTCACTTTATTTTTGCATCTGCAGCTTATACTGAGAGCTTACGCCAAAGCTCCACTGCAACAATTATTTTAGACTTTATTCAAAAAATTTATTCAAAATAATTTATTGAAGCAAAATGGAAAAAAACTTGACTGGCAACGCGCCCGAAAATTTTTGCAAAATTGCGAAGAACAGGAACAAATACATGGGTTCAAAGCAAATAAAAGACCAACCTGTCTTCTTGCTATCAATCCACATTCTGAAAAATCGTCCATCATGGCGGTCGCTAACAAGATGAGAAAAGGAAAGAGTAACGGTAAAGTGTCAGGAAAGGGTAATGTTCGTCTTGGAAAGCGCTCGAATGGAGCATCCAGAGAACGACAAGAATCACCCGAAAGAAAGAAGAGTAAACGCTTTCCTTCAAAACATATCGAAACCATTCAAACTGGTCAGCCAGACGCATATATGGTACAAGATGCTGCGGATATGATAGATGACGGACAAGATAGTGAAGATGAGAAAGGTTCGCAGAATGGAAAAATCACACCTTCCTCTTCTAAAGCGGCTTCATTTTTATTAAATTTGGATGAGAAGCAGATCAGTAGGAGCAGGGCAGAGACGGAAAGGTTACACCGAAAAGAGATTGCAGAACAACGTCAAGAAGCTAGAAAGAAGGGGAAAGGGAGACGTCAAGCAGAAGAAGAAGAGGAGTCCGAAGCAGAAAGCACAGATATGGAAGGTGCCAGCATTGGCAGTGAAGATGAGGACGACAATTTTTTGGATGATGAGGAAGAATATGGAGAGATTGATTCGGAGGACGAAGCAAGCCATCTAGACAAAATAAGACGTATAGAAAAGCGAAATAAACAGGAGGAAGAGGAAGAAATGATGAAAAGAAGGCGGAAGCGATTGCCAAGGAGAGGAGAAGAAGGATGGAGCTCGGGAGAAGAACAAGAGCAGAGTGGGGATGATGAGGAAGATTTTGATTCTGAAGGCGGAAACATTACAGCTTTATCCAACAATGAGCCAAAAAGTCGAGCTGTGCACAAAGCAATGGAATCTTCGGATGAAGAAGAAGATCACGAGAAAGTTGAAAAGCGCAAGAGAGCTGCCGCTGCTGCCTCTGCATCAAGATCGACAATCACGACTGGAGCTAGATTCGGAATGCGATCGCCATATGAGATTTTCACACAGAAGAAAAAATCAATCCGAACATTATTAGCACGCGAGCAAATTGCACGACTTGCAACCGATATTCTCAACGATCCAGAAGTTTCGCTCGGTCTGGTGAAAAGGTTGGCAGTCTTTACACAAGCAACAGTCACTTCGCCAGAAGATCGACATTTACGAGCAAATGTGGATGAAAGTGTTCGAGCATCTGCAATATTATCACTTTGTGCTGTTTTTATTGACATTTTACCAGGTTATCGTATTCGAGCACTCACAGCTGCTGAGCAATCCGAACGTGTCAATCAAGAATTAGCTAGACGTCGTGAATGGGAACAGGGTATTGTGAACGTTTATCGAGACTATTTAGAGATGTGCGAACGTATCTCTCGTAAAGAAGATACATTGTTCAATGTAACAATGAAAGCCATGTGTACGTTGGCGGTCAAAGTGACTCATTTCAACTATCGAACAAACTTATTACGCTCTTTGGTTTCCTGTTTATCACGCAAGAGATGGGATCTGGCTTCACAAGATGCAAATGAGGCACTTGTAACCATTTTAAAAGAAGATTATCAAGGCGATGTAAGTTTGGAGATTGTCCGACTTCTAAATCGAATGATCAAAGAGAGACACTTTAATGTTAATGCTACCGCTTTGGATATCTTACGACATCTTCGTCTGCGAGATGAATTACCTCAGGGTAAAAGAGCCACAATGACTACTGCAACAAATGGTACAGAGAAGGATAAGATGAACGACGTGTATAACAAGAAGCTCAAATCAAAGGATATTCGTAAAGGAAAGGGAGAACATTTGAGTAAAAAAGAAGCCAAAAGACGGAAAGAAATGAAAGAAATTGAAGAAGAAATGAAGGAAGCCGAAGCTGAAGTTGATGTTGAAGAAAGAGAAAGACATCAGACAGAAACATTGAAGCTGCTTTTTGTTCTTTACTTCTCTGTGATCAAAGCACCAAAGAGTACGGATGCTCTGCTTATTGCTACCATGAAAGGTCTCTCATTGTTTGCTCATAGAATCAACATAGACTTCTTCCGTGATTTGTTAAACGTTTTACGTGGTCATATTCAACGTAGCATGCAAGACAACGAAGGAACATCTAATGGATATCAATCTGACGAAGATAATCAAGACAAGGGACGTCGTGCAAACGAAATCTTAGCATTACATTGCATCGTTGCTGTGTTAGAATTGCTAAATGGACAAGGAGAGGCACTCAATGTTGATTTGAGTGATATTGTTGCTCAATTGTATACGATCATGATTCCGCTTTGTCTTAATACACATCTCGAACAACAAGAACAACAAAGTCAAACTACAAAAGCTCAAGGAGATGCAAGTCCAGCACAACTATTAATGCGTGCTTTACAACTTTCATTAATCGCTCCTTCTGTGCATGTGATCCCTAATGAACGATTAGCATCTTTCATTTCAAGGATGTGTATCTGTGCTTTACATACTCCACCTCAAACTAGTTTAGCATTAATTCAAACTGCACATTCTATCGTTCGAAGACATCCTTCTTTACAAACATTATTGGATAATGGAGAAGATCGTGCAAAGAATGGTCATTTTGATCCATCTAGCAATCATTTGGACGGTCTTAGACCATTACAAGCAGGATGTATTTTGTGGCCATTAAGCATCCTTAGAGATACTTGTCATGAAGATTTGAAAACCCGGGCAGAAGCACTCATGCAAGAAGCCTAAAAGATGTACTATATATAAAATAACATTTCAATTAAATTGGACAATATTAGACATTTGCTTGACAACCCTTGTACTTTTTTAAATGCTTATTCCACTTTCTTGCGAAACGATTTTCAGACATTTGCGGTATAACACGACAACCATACTGAATTTTGCTCAATCATCTTCATCGTCACCTTCATCACCTTCTCCATCACCTCCTTCAACGCTTCCGCCACCTCCGCTACCAGAAGTTCCGGGTCCTGCTAAACCACGAATATCGGAAGGCCAAGATAATCCTGATCCTGCTTGTTCGGCTCCCCTTTGACGTTTCTTTTTATCACTTCGAACGGCAATCTTGACACCTTGAGAAGCCAACTTTTTTGATAATTCGGTAGGTTCGAGCATTCCGGGAAACCTTCTTGGCGAATATACTGTAAACGTATCCGTATAAGCTTCTGCTAAAGCATCCGAAACACCTTCAACCGTATCGCCATCTTGTTGTGCTAAATCGGTAAAGATGAGCCTGATTCGATAAACACCTTCAGTTCTAACACTCAAGTCTTGTAAAACGAAAAATATGCAAAATTGATCATCTTCATCACGTAAAACGTTTGCACTAGTTACTGCTGCTCCTACTAAATTTCGTGTATAATGTTCCATGGTTACCGTTGTCAAACTTTGTTGACCTGATAATTGATTTATCGAACTACCTGTTGAGCTACCTTCTCCCGAATTCAAATTTGAACGCTGAGCTGCTGCCGCTGCTGCTGCTGCATGAAATGGATATTGAATCGCAGGATCCATTCCGCTAGAATGAGCTGCAGTTTTCGAAGGTGGCGGAGGTGGATTTCTAGTCGTTGCAGGCAAAGACGGAGATGTTGTAGTTGAGCCAGAAGGATTCTCTTGACCACTTTGATTGGCGAAAGATTGCTGACTATCATATGTAGATCCTGGTGCTCGAATCGAAGTCATTGGGATCGTGCCGGGATTGGATGACCTTCTTTGACCGCCTGCATAGGAGGAAGAGCTACCCTGCATACTGGATGTCGGAACAGAGGTTGCGTGTTGATGAACTAAAAGGTTTCGTGGCGCCAACATTAAATCTTCAGGATGACAAAGGTCGGCTGCTAAAAAGAATAAAGATGAATTTAGTTGCCAAGGCGAAACCTCTTTACCGGTTTCAGCATCGGTAACGATCAATTTAACGATTAACGATGGACTTAATGGTCTTCGATCCTGTGAAAATTCAAAACAAAAGATAGAAACAAGAAATCAGTCGTTGCTATCATCGCTTAATGATGTAATCATACTTACCTTGTCTCCGAATCCACACATACGTGCCCTCTCTGGATGTTGTACAACGACCAATCTATACTTTCTTCCATTGCGAACGCGCGACATTCCGCTTAGAGAATGTCTTCTACTTGTCGTTGGTCGACTGATAGACTTTTGTTGATTCAATCTTCGTTGAAATGCTGCTTGTGGTACGTAAGATTCTGTTGTATATTGTTGACTAGTTGATACTTGTTGTGTTTCATTTGACAAAGATCCTCCTCCTGCTGTGAATTGTGTCTCAGTATATGCACGAGAGAATTGATCAGCAGAAGGATAGAAAGACTGTGGTTGTTCAGTCGAGGGTATAATACTTCTTTCTGAGGATGGAGTGGCCGATTTTGATGCTCTTGGTGATGATGACAAAGAGGAATGTTGCGTAGACACATTCGAATTTGGCGGTAAACGGGAAGAGTGAGACTCTTGAGCGTAATGATCGTCCGATGCTGTATTTGTTGATTGTTGTCCTTTCAACTTTCTTTCAGAAGCAGTAGGATCGGAGAGTAAACTGGAAATTGATGGGGATGGTCTGGAGGTGGGTTTTGTTGTTTGACCTTCACGTTCATCCGTTCGAGAGAATTCTTGATTGGTTGTGTTGAAGCTGCGATTCGATGATGGATCGATACTTTCACCGCTAGTCGATGGATTGTTTGAATCTGACTTTCGGTTGACTTTATCCTCTTCAGGATGGATGGTATGATCAGTCGTCGTTGATTGTTCAGCTTGAACTTCAGCGGAGTGTTGTTGAGACGATGAAGATTGTTGATCGCTTGAATCTGTTGCTTTGCGTGAAGCAGGTATACGTGACATTGACGACCAAAGGATCCGTCGATCGCTTTGTCAATCTTCTCCCCTTTGCCTCCAATCAGATGACTGCTCAACAAATGAGCAAACTTTTTTCCAAGGTCAAAATTGGCTACAAAATTTTCTATAAATTACAAAGAAATAAAAGATCCGACTTCAATCGTTGAAGGTTCGATTGAATGTGTTTATGAGCGATCAATCCGCAGAGTTACATAGAATGAATCCATATAACGGAGAAGGGATGAGAAAAGAAGTAAGGTTAAAAGCGGTGGCCTTTTTTCTTTATAATAAACTTTAGAAGCGGGGATCAATTATAATTCGCCCTTGAAAATACTTTTCGGTTCCTTTTCTTCCTTTTATAATGACCAATAATAATAATACCCTTTTTTCCTCGTCTGTGCGTGAATAATGCTGGCCGCAATAAATGCACGTCCTTTTTGCTGATTATTCTCCAAAAGAAGGATTTATTGTCCGAATAATTACGGCAAAGAGGCGAAATTGATGGCGGAGTAGGCGTAGCGAAAGGAAAAAACAAAAAGACGATTAAAAAGTATGATAAACCGAATGACAAGATTAACCGCTTTCCTTCTTTTGACTATTCACCTCGAACTTTGCTGGGTGTTTATAAGGGAAAAAAGAAGGATTTAAAGTACAAATGAAAAGGGTAAACCGGCAAACTTTGATTTATGCACTCCTCCTCAAAACATGCTTTTTTTTTCGGGAGCGAAGAATTGTCACCTTTCCTTTCTTTGGGTTTTCTTCAGAGGATGTTAAAGTACAGAATCGAACGTCATTGTAAAGAAGGGAAAAGGAGGGGAAAAGTTACACAAACAAACAGAATACCTGTCCAAAGAAGAATAACTCCATTTGCCCGATATTCTCGTGTATGGACATGTATGTATGTATGCAAAGTTAAGGGCCACTCGAGCAATCATGGTCAAGGTACGTAATCTGCATGGGCTTACTTGCATATGTACATACTTAATGCAAAAAAAAAGGAAACTTAATTAAAATGCATAGAAAATGTAATCGATGTAGCCCGGCAGCGCCTAAATTGGTTTGAAAATAAAAAATAAAAAAATAAGATTCAGGGCTTATGCATGTATGCAGCCTGCTCATATGCCGCTCTATGTTGCTCAATTCAACCCCGCCTGTAGGAGACATAATGCGGTTCCGTTTTGATATGTACGTCTCAAAAAAAAAAAACAGGTTGAAATAGGATTTTACGCGAGCTGTGAGTTGCTCCAGACCCTTTCAATTTCCGATTGCACATATCCTATGTATGTACAAAATTGCAAGTAAAACCCGGGCACCCGTTTAAATGACGTAAAATATCTCTCTTCAGATTTTATTCTGCACTTTAGCCCGCGGCTAACTTTTTTCAGATTTCTTCAAATAGATAATACTTTCCCCCCTGATCTTGTTGAGAATCTTCATTATTCGCATCCGATAATCATGTATGACCACTTTTGTGGCTTCATTTTCTCATCTGTTGGGTTTTAAGTTTACATTTGCATACATACATACATATATTACGCGCGCGCTGCACACAAGAGCTTTTCTTACCTTGCGAACAGATTCATTCAGTATTGAATAAGAACATTTCATCATTCTATAAGACCTTGAACGGGTGGATAATATTGAAATCCTGATGCAACATTTCGCATGGTAAATGAGACAAATTTCAAACATGCATTCGGCCCGTTGCCCGTTATTCCGTTCTTCATTGTGTGTATATACACATTCTCTACCTTTATGTTGTACAAAAACGCGTTTGGCTTAATCTTATTCGGGTCACCTCTCCCCGGCGCACGCTTGATCTAAGAATAGCCTGAACATTTCAAGCTAAACAGATTAAAGATTATTTAGTCTGTCTAGGAATGTAGGTATGAGAGATTTGACTGATCGCTTCAATCTCCGTTTAGTATGACACGATATAAGCTATTCCCATCTTAGCGTAAAGGTCAAAATAAGCGGCGCTTTTTTTTCCCTTTGACATGAAGTATCGCGCCCGTCTTAAACTGGGTTTACACTATTATACTGTGTAAAGGAGTTCTTCTTCCGTATAAACTCAAACATAAGGATCAATTAAAATCGGAAATCTCAGGATATTTGTGGAATTCAAATTCAGAATCGCTTAAATGTGGGTGCGAAAATGTTTTACTCAAGCCACTTTTAAAGTATTTTATAAATAGAGTTAATTGCTGTGCTATACTGCACACACCTCGGAACCGAAGAGGGAAGAAGAGGAAGAAGAAAAAGATATGTACGTTCCTAGTTTAGCACCTACGCGTACATAATTCAAACGGCAAAATGTACTGCTGGCTGTGAGTTTCCCCGGTTGAATGGCCAAGAAAAAGTATCATTCTTCTTTTCATGTAGTGTGTGACTTTGGTACATGACTTTAAACTGAGTTTCAAAGGTCTGATTTCGGTCCCGAAGAAAGATGAAATATTCATAATTCAAGTATGTTTTTCATGTCATGTGAAAAGAAAATGCTACATACATACATACAATCTTTTTTCTTTGGGGAAAAAGGTGAATTTTGCACGAGACGCTAATTTTTATTTTGGCCGAAGCAGCTAAAAAATTAATTAACGCATACTTTACCTGAAGAAAGTCTAGACTTCCGGAAAAATAGAAAGGAATATGATTGCGTACATAAAAAGCAAAAGCAGATAAAAATAGAATGAGAAATCAATGATTAAACTGTTATGAATGACGTATTGATCTTCAAAAGGGTACGTACAATCATGCATCAATTCATAGTGAAATATTATATTTCCGATACAATGTGCATATACATACATTGTACATACAGTATGTACGTATATCATTCGATTTCACTTGCTGATAAACGTTTACCAGAAGCTGGTATACGGAAAATGACATTTCCGAACAGGTGCAGATTTACCGAATCTATCCGTAAAAGACCGTAGAGGACCGGTAAATGATCAAAAGGGTCAAGAGACAAGAAGTTTTTACAACTATGTACATAGGTCAAAGATAAGGAAACCAAATTTGACGATTTAGGCCAAGTTTCCGATTCGATAATAAGAGCAGTATGTGTATATATAAAATCACTCTTCTTACATTTCAAGGGTATAATAGCTCTATGGTTTGTGAAAGATGTATGTATGCAAGAAGTACCCTTAGAAGAACAAAAGGGCTGCACTTAGGGTTGGGCGTAGGGAAGTAAGAGTCAAGTTACCTCTCGGAGAGGTGGAAGGTTGGACCTCCCGCACCCTAGCTGCTGCACTTCATATCGTGCTTATATAATAATTTTAAAATCGTAACAGACGCGTAATATATTATATACGTCGTACGACAGAGAACGCCAAGCGCTGCGTAATCGTGCCCTAGTGCTGCTACATGGACTACGCCCATTCTATAGCCGGGTTTAAGGATTTTTAAGGTTTTTGATAGAAGCTCGTCATCATTCCTTTGGGTTCTTTGTGAAAAGGTGAGGATAGAGAAAGGTATAAATATAAAGCATCAGTGAGTGGAAACAAAAAAGGAGTTTTGCATTCGACCACCACCACCAAAGGAAGGATAGAAATTGGAAAATTGCCACCCTTTTGCAAGTACAACATAGCAAGTGCTACATTAGATCTCCACTTCTCAATCTTAAGAGAAGGTGACGATCATGACTACTACAAATACAGCAGCTTCAACTTCTACTGTTACATTAGATGCAACATCAAACAATGGTACATCCACTCCACCACCAAGACGTGTTAGAGCAGAAGAACGTCAATATCAAAGCGAGATGATGTTTATCGGTCAAAGATGTCATTGGGGTGAATGTAATCGAGAAGATTTTTTACCTTTTAGATGTGCAGATTGTCAGAATAAATTTTGTTCTGAACATTACAAGACTGCAAATCATCATTGTCCTAATCCTACGCCAGATTTTGTTGTTCCTCAATGTCCACTTTGTCATGAACCTCCAAAACAATGGAAGCGTGATGAAGATCCAAATGTGGCAATGGACGCTCATTTGACGCCAAATTCAAAAACAGGATTGATTGAATGCAAAGCTTTAGGAAAAGATGGAAAATTACAAACTCAAAGAAAGGAAAAAAGGGAGAATGAATGCGAAGAAAGGAGATGTCATAAATTGATGGTCGTTCCAATTCAATGTCCTCAATGTCATTTGCGTTTCTGTCCTTCTCATAGAGCACCTGTTCAACATCAATGCGTCTCGCTTTCAAAGTCAAAACAATACACTTCTGCAACATCTTCATCTTCTTCTTCTCCTGGCAGCAAATTACTCGATTCACTTGCAGCTAAACGTGCTACTATACAACAGCAAAAAGTGATAGGGCAACAAGCACCTACAGAGAAGCAAAGCAAATTGAATGGAAAAGTAGAGAATTTAAATCCAATTCGTGCCATTCATGCAGCATCAAATGAAAGAAAGATGGACAAGTGGGTTCCCAGACCAATCTTTGGCGAGGCATGATTGTTTGGTCAGGCTAAACCATTTCTCTTTCGCCTATCACAATACTCACTAACCCCACATTTCCTTTCTTCTTCAGGCGAGCAAAAAGCGAACATATTTCAGCAATTAAAGCCATGCAAGCTCGTCAAAAGAAAGGACTTTTAACGCAATCCGAGCAAGTTAAATTGGCCGAAGAGATGGCTAAAATGCATATGAGCAATGAAGCAGAAGATAAGAAGAAGAAAGAAGATTGCATTATTGCATGAATTACAACCAATTTGTATCATTAATCATACCCCACCGTTTATTCACAGATTATTTTCGTTTTTAAGTTTGAAACTTGCATGCGAATGAGACCGGTTATATCATCGATGAAACAAAGCGGATATGGATGTCTCCGTTTCATCCTTATATCCATCGCACATGTCCACTCAATCATGCAAATCTTTATGACCGAGGACCTTATTTTTCCATTTTTCCATATTGTCATTATCCGTCACTTCCGTTCATTAGTGTGAGAGGATTGCCAACTTGGGGGGCATATACGCATACATACAATTAGACTTGTGCTTAAGTAAACGTTTCCGAAAGAACGATCGATTGAATCTCAATTAATGCAGGTTTATTAAGAATTGAACTTCGTTTTTAGCGTATCTTAGTTCAACATGAATGCGGGTGAAAAAAAGATCCTGGACTCCACAACGGATAACACCACCAAAGCAGAGGAAATTTCAATATTTTAACATTCGGCATTTAAAGTTGAATACATAATAATGTGTCATAAATTAAAAATAAAGTACATAGTATAAAAAAATAAACTCTTTATATTCCCCTTTTATGCATCTTATGCAACGTAGCCCGTCAATTTTATAGTCTAATTTTGGAATTTTATTTTATAGTCTACCTTTCTTTTTTTGATCTAAATGAATGTGCCTAACCAATTTTGACCCCTGCCGATCGATCACTGCCCTTACGCCACTTATTGCAGAATATCTTTAAAAAATGTTCTTTAAGTCCGTTATATATGTACGTACTATGACAAGGACCAATAGTAAAGACAGCATAGTTCTAATTAAGGTTGTTTGTCTGAGTCAATATGCCCGAACTAGGACCGAATATTACGCTAAAATTTGATAAAATTTTGTACTTGGCTAAAGTTTAAAAAGGTAACAAATAGCTTGCTCCACAGACGTCTAAAATGGGGAAAAAGTTTATTTTTCTGCATTATTATCAAATCACGATCTTCATTCTCGATTTCCCGACATTTAAAAAATTTTAGTCTCCTTTTCTGCTCTGCAATGGCGCGTTATTTGTGACCATGGCTTTTTCTTTAAGGGTTCTCTTTTCTATTAATCTGCAGTTCATACGCCTCTTACGAATTTGAAAGCAATCTAGAGTCTGTAGCAGCGCTTAATTCGATCTCCGCTAAAGACGGTGTAAAGAGTGGCAAGGTGCGGGAACAATGAAGTGAACTGATTTTTCTTCTTAAGACATGCAGCTCATCATGGACCCTGCCGTCTGCACAAATTGATAATTCTCACTTTAACTCCTCTTCCACCCACATTCTCCCTGTACCACTTTAGGGCGTTATACAAGAATGATAGAAAAATTGAAAACAATCAAAAATAAAACTGCACTTCCACCTATTGCCTTAAATTCGATCGTAATATGCTTTTCTACAAAACAGAAAAAGAAGATCGACGGCTGTATTACCCACATCAAAAATCTTCACCAACATGTTGATACGAATAAGAGAAGGAAGAGAGAGAGAGACGCACGCGTTTACACAGCAAACACGCGTCTTTTCCCTCTTTAGCTGCTCTGCCAGAGAATAGTTAAAATTTTCATTCATATGCATCTATGAGATCATAGGATCATTAAAATGTATCGGATAAGGACAATAAAGTCAAAATAAGAGTTTATTGCATGCATTTTACATGTACGTTACTGCATGCGTGCGATCACCCTTTCTGAAGAGGGTGAGTAAACAACATCGAAACGGAATTTTTGCATTGTTCTTTGTGGACCCGTGTAAGCTTTAATGCAGGTCAAATGATCGAACACCGCTCAATTCCTGTGCTGAAGTTTTATTTTTGACATAAATTAAAGATTTTTAAGCAGGGTTTGCCTCCATTTTTTGAGCCAAAATAAGGGTGAACAAGCATGTCAATTCGAATGGAATATGAATTCCGTAAGGGAAGAAGAAGAGAGAATATTACTTTTATGCATGCATGAGCTAGATTTCAAATCTAAGATAGAGAGAGAGTAAGGTAAAAAAGCTCTTCTTTCTTTGTACATATTTGCTTTATTTGCGCGCATTTGTTTATTCAAGCATCATCTTTTTACGCTTCATCCGATCCTCAGTCTTGATCGATTTTTCATCTGAGAGACAAAGCATTGCATAAATTCGCTTGCTTGATGACAATCATCTCCTTCACATATTTGTTCGGATTGATCTAATTATTTTTGATCAATCCAGATTCAGTCTGCGTCCGCTCTCGTCACGCAGCATACATTCACCAACAAGTACAAACAAGTGTACCTAACTGTAAGAAGGATCTTCTTACCTTATAATATACAAGGATTCTCACCTCTTCGACATCATCATAAACCCAAGCATTATGATTTATCAACGTGACTACGATGACAGGGAAGTTCTGAGTGCGCGTTCAACGTTGCCTCCGCCTCCTCCCCCTTTGCATCATCTACATTCATCTCATCACAGTCATCGGATCATGAACAGTCCTCCTTCATCGTATGAAATTAGAGGCGCAAGAGTACCGTATCATCATCCTAATCGATCACCACCTTCAATGAATGCGCCATCAGGATATGGTATGCCGCCAACTTCTCATCATCCCAGATACAATTATCATTCACCGCCTACTGAATATGAACGATTTGACGAAGTACCAAGATCGAATTATCATCATAGAGAATATATGAACGAACATGCTCCACGCCCATACACATACGGCGAACCGCCAATGAGAGAAATAGGTGGATACCCTGTCAATGATCATGGTGCAATGATGGCAAAACAAGAAGGTATGCATAATTTGATGAATGGTTATCCTACTGCACCTCATCCTGCAATGGAACATAGACGTTCAGTAGGAATGCTCAACGCTCCACCGCCACATATGATGCAACCAAATGCATACAATCCACATAGCATTCACAACGATGGTCATTATTTAGCAGATCCAAATATGATTCATATGGGTTCACCAGGCGATCAACGACCAACATATATCGGTTATATAAAATCAGCACATGATGCAATCTTGTTATTATCTGCATGCGATCTTCCATCCGATGCTTCTTCGCCTAAATCACCTCAAAATACTCAATTGCAGAGCAAAACAATTCCTCCTCCAAGAAGAGTAACCAGACGGCTTTTAGACGCAGAGCGTGCTGATATGGTATCTAGCGGTTGTGTTTTCGCATGGGATGAAAAAGAAGCAGGAATGAAGAGATGGACTGACGGTCGTGTTTGGAGCGCTAGTCGTGTTAGCGGATGTTTCTTGACATACCGTGAATTGGAAGCAAGGAAAAAGTCCAACAATGCAACCCATGATGGACCAACTTCAAATCAATACAAACCTGAAGGATTGATCAAACAATCTTTTTCAATCACAACTGCTTCCGGACGTAAACTTCATGTGATTTCTTATTTCACCAAACGTGATGTACGTGAAGGCCGCTTGCGTCGCGTTAGCGAAGATCCTCGCTTCGTCGGCGAAGGCGGTGGTGAATGGGGCTTGAAAGTGAACGATGAAGAATATTCATTCCATGATGGAATTAATCGTGCAGGAGGTCTTCCCGATGGTCAAGGTGATGCTGATATTTTGGACGAAGATGATGAAGATGACGTATTAGATTCACCGATTTCACGTCCTGCTACCACTCTTCCAATCAGCGTCAGCAATACTCATCAAACCCAATTCGCCGAGCCAACATCTGTCCGTGATGAAGTCGAAAGACTTGCTCCTTCCGAACCTGTCTCCGTTCAAAATCCTCGTAAGCGATCATTGCCGGATGACAGTGACATTGATCCTGCCATCAGCGTTGCATCTGCACAGCTAGACAGAGCACCAATGAGGCCTAAGCTACAGCGATTAAGATCATCAAGCTATTCAGGTACGCCCACAGGAAGCAAACCCAATTCGTATCAAAGCGGTTATAGTTCTTCGGTTGCAACGACTGTACCTTCATCCGATCCTTTGGATGGAAATAGCAAATCATTACAGCCTCTAGCTTCATCACACCAACACACAACACAATACTCTTCCATCGTTGGTCGTTCCAGTGCAATTCGTGCTTTGGTTAGCCCTACTTTGCCCCGTGAATCAGCCATTCGTGGAAGTGCAAACGAAATGCAAGCTTCAGACAGCCAAGATAGCGCTAATGCCAATGCAGTAGGCGCATTGCTAAGCTTAGCCGGTGGATCAAGTAAGTCTTCCGGGCCATCACCTTTGGGTAACAACAATTCCAAGGGTGAAGTTTCGGCGACCGTGACAAATGGTACAATCTCTGGCTTAGGTTTAAACGTGAAAGGTTTACCTGAACGTCATGAATCGGATCGCAATGCGCTTAACATGTTTAGCGTTCGCTTGTGATATTGTTTGGATTTTTTTTTCTTGAATGTTGTTCATACGCAATCGTCATCATTATGACATTTGCAAAGTCACAATCTTATTGTACTATTAATACTATACTTTTCTTGCATAATGCCCTTCGTACTGTTTATTTTGAAGCTTTTGAATTTTGTACTTGTACTGATTATATCTTGTCATCATCTCATTTCAATTCATAATTCTTTTGCATCTCCTTACAAAAGCTAATTTGATTGTGATCTTGTATTTATATTTTTTTTATTTTACATGGTAAATATCGTACAGTGGTTCACAAGTAGGAGGCCCATCCAATATACATTTGTGCCAATAAGGTACTGCTAGTTGCATCACGTATTAATGCATCCACCAATGCATTCGTTGAATGAACTGATGACCATGTTCCTTGATGACCGTGCCTACGTAATTGTCCAAGAAGCTTACGGCTGATAGGATCCAACGCTTTCCTTGCCTCTGCAACACGTGGATCTGCTCGTGTACCTGTCGTTTTGCTCTTTCCGCTTTCCAAATTCCATTCTACCAAAGGATCGTGCACCATTGCTTCCAAAACGCTCATCAAACTATCTTTATGTTCGCGCAAAATACTCATTGTGATCTCGGCCGCTTTACGGAAAACGCCTTCAACACCAGTGATACCCAAAGCATCTACTAAATTTTGTGTAAGTCGAAAAGGTACACGCTCTGGAATTTCAAACGTTGTTCCTTTGTCGAATAAACAGTTCAAATCAACATGAACCGTGTCACCCGAAACGGAATCGAATAAAATATTTTCACCGTGTCGATCACCCAAACCTAACACGTGACCGACCATACTCATGACTGCAAGTGTTCGACCGTAATTGGATCGAGCTATCAACCATGAAGAAGGTTCAGGGAACATTGTCAAAAACCATTCGTGGAAAACCGGTGGATATTTCGAAAGAACCTTTTTCGTAAAAATTTCACCTGCCTTCTTTGGATCTTTTCGAGCGGCTTCCATATCCACTTTGATCGTTTGCGTGTAAAGGTGAATATTACGATTTTCATAAAGACGATGTAAAACATGTCGTAAACCAACCGTGTTTGGTACCCATTCGATCAAACCACACTCTTCATTGAGAGTTACGACAGCATACGTGCGAATGTAGAGCCTACGTTTACGTGAATCTGGATTACTTTGTAGGAGATTATTGATCATACTATCGAATTCCATCAAACGAGCATCTTTGCGTAAATCATCTTTTGGCTTGCATAAGAATGCATACGATTTACCATTTGAAGCTTTGATGATGATTTTCCTTGGCCTTTGCAGCGAATGCATTACTTCAATAGTCTCGCCAAAATCGATGATTCGTGGTATTTCATCATCAAACACTTTGTAATCCTTATCGGCTGAGAACGTTGGTGGCATCGTTACAGATAAACTGTTTTGCATCGGTAAGATGACGTCACCTCTGCGTGCCAAAGAGAGAAGATTGGGAAACTTGCTGCTCATTTCCATCTTTTTCACATCAGAATCCACCGGACAATCGCAGAGGTATAATAATTCTTTGGCCATCTTGATCATTTGATCAATCGTTTTGGCAGTATGGCGCGTTTCATTTGCGGATTTCACTGTTGCCTTTACTCGATTTACAATCTCTGAGAATCGATCTCTACGACTTCGATCTGTGCTTTGAAGGCCGGCGACCATGATCCACATTGCTTGATCAGGATATACTTCCACTGTATGAGCAATGAGCTCTTGTAAAATTTTCCAAACGCTTTCATTTCGGTGAGCAACTCGTGATACCAATTGCGGAAATACAGCCAACCATTGATAAGGAGCAATGTTTTTGATTGCCCTACGAACCATATCGTTGATCTTTCTGAATTGTGCAATATGTTCCAAAGATGTCGAATCGAGGCTTTTTGCTTTTGTCTTGGTCGCACCGTTTGAGGTATTTGCTGCAGATGTGGCTGCTTTGCGTAAAGCTATCACTAAATCTTCATCATCCCCTATCGTAAGCCAAATTGTCAAAACACGAGGTATGGTTCGGTAAAAGTACTTTGTTCCGAAATTGGCAGCCCACAAAAAGTACTTGCACGTATAGTAATGTTGAACTAGAGGATTTCCAATCCGCGCTCCAGATTGATCAGAGCTGTCCTTTTCTTGCACTTGATCGTAATACCGTCCAAGTTGGTACCACATCTTTTCGCTTTTGGGATCCAACACAGAGCAATGCTTATACAATTCAACTACTTCATTAGGCTGATGTCGACCAGAAGCTTCTGCTAAACGTGCACAAAATAGATGTGCGTTTGCTAACGAATGATTCCAACTTGGATCCATATCTGATGTATTCTTTAGACAATTCTTCAATTCCTGTAATGCTGCTTGATTTTGATCATTTATTGCAAGTAATTTTGCATGTTGTACGAATGCAAGAGGTACTTTCCATTGAGATGCTTGTAAAGCAGCAGAATAGGAAGTTTGCAAATGACCTTCACGTCGAGCGATCTTACTGCTTGCAATCCAACATTGGCCTGCTAATTCTTTTAAATTTGCGTCAGACCGAGTACTGAGGGCAGATCGACGCATGCTCAAAATAGGCTCACGGGTTCGGAACGAAGGCAAAGTTGAATTGAGACGAATGTTGAGCGCTTTGTTGAGATCACTGATAGAGTTTAAAGAAGGATCTGATGAGCGAAGAGAAGACAAGCCAGATTTTGATGTTTTATGATCGATCAAACCAAGTGCTTGACCGATCATGCTAAATTCGTGTAGCATGTGCAATTGCGAAACTGTTTCGTATTCGCCCAGATAGTCACTCTTGCTTTTATTTCTTCCAATCAAAGATTTTCCAACCAAACGTCTCGCATCTTTGGTGGATGATTGGAAAGCTACGACATCATGATCATGCATTGCCAACATGACACGAGCCATTGCAAGCTGTGGCGTGAGCGTTGATGTATTGATCGATTTTCGAACTTCATCCCAGTCCGACAGGATGCAGCTTCCTTCTACATAAAAGGCAGACAGGCGGTCTTGCCAAATGGCACTTTGCGTTCCTGCACTTGCCACTACTCCTCTGATGTGCATTCGCATCGTATCATAGTGTCCCAAATTACGTAAACAGCGTAATAATCCAATGTGCAATTCTAAATCTTTCGGTGATTCTTGTATCTTGACTTCCCAACAGCTTTGAGCAGATGTCCATCGTCCTGTGCTTTCATGTTCACGGATCTGATGATCTAGTGAAGGTCGCAAAACAAAACATGAAACACCTTCCATTCCGTCTGGTTCTTCTAGATTAGCGTAAATCAAGTGTAGATCTTCAAGGCTTTCTTGTATTTCAGGATTCGTCCTTGCATCTTCTGAGACACTTTTGAGAAGCCTTATTCGTTTCTCATGGTTTAACAAAGATCTTGCATATGCACGACAACGCAAAGAAGCTTTCGCCATCAAATCGGTTGGTATATCTGCCATCAAATTTTCAACACGTTGGATTGCCATTTCTGCTGCATCCCTTCGACTGCTTCGTTTTGGTTTATTGGCATCACCTTCTGCATTTGTAGATGCCTTTTCACGACTTTTCTCCCTTTGTCTTGCCCTTTGCCAAACACTGAGATGGTCTAAAATACCAAAGATCACTTGAGCAGCACGTTCTGAATGCAATTTTGGTGAATCAGTGACCTGATCTTGTAAAACGGCAATGATCTCTTGATGTACGTCATGCAGAGAATCTTCATCTTGCGATACAACAGCATTAAGAACCAAATCTGGTAGAATGTGTTGGGCTATGCTCAGATCATGATCACGAATAACAGAACGAAAGACGTCAAAGACTGCACTAGCATGATCCCCTTTTATTTCGACAATCAAACTATTGGTCCAGCTTTGTATCCATTCTTTGAAACTTTTCGTTGAAGTATAAAACGGTCTAGCTTTCACCGTCGATTCACTATGATGAACCAGATACTTTGATTCAAGCAGAGGTGCTAATGTCTCTACATGGACGGCCAAATGAGCATTCCAGCGTTGTCTTGTCTTTAGACTGACGCTACCGTGATTTGCACCTTCTTTTCGAGCACCTCCGAGATTCGTTGTGGAGGCCGAACCAACAGGTAAAAGAGCTGTAGTGAAACCACAAAACTTCAACAATTCTTGAATAGCATAGGCAAGAGCAGATTGATGCTTCGTATCATGTGTAGCCTTGTACGCTCCGACCAAAACATCCGCAATCAAAGAAACGGCAAATGTTGTCAATTCTTCCTTATCGTTGAAATCATTTAAAGGGACATTTGTTTGACCTTCATCAAGAACAGGTAAACGATCGGGATCGATCGCGCCAACTATACCAAGATTTTCAAGACTGAGATCTCGAATATCTTCATCGTCTCTTGCCATAGTTTCAAATAGCGCACGAATTAATTTGCCAATTACAGGTTCGAAAACGTTACCCGTTGTGGCCTCATCCAAGAAATCATTCTCACGAAGAAGAAATACTCGAAGCTCTTGCAATGCTTGACCGCACATACTAGCATTTTCATTTGCAACTCGGCCAATGATTGCAGCCAATCTTTCCTCTGGTCTCTTTGGCGTTTGCTTCTTGGCTGAGCTGGACAACTTCTCCCAAACTTCTGGAATATCTTTCTTGATCTCTGACAAGTCTGGAAACTCGCCGTTGTTGAGATATGTTTCAAATTTGGCATAGTTATCGACGACGACATACGTTAAAATGCTGTTTGCTGCAACTTTTTCTGACTTTCCAAACTTGGGCCAGGAAGCCAAAAAAGCAGCAGCAGTTTGTCCAATAAAGGGACCAGTATTCTCGTCACGAACTATAGTGACAAATGTATTCCAGCTTTCCAGTGTCGGTAACATTAATTCTTTCACTTGCATTGTTGTATTGAGAGTTGCCATTAATTGAGGCGTCACACTTGAAATAGATTCGCCAACAATTCCAATCAACGCACCGATACTACGAGCGACTTTAGCTTTGTGTGACATGGATTTCTTGCCATGCACGTTCATTAATTCTTCATTCAACCATGACAGAATTGCAAGAATTTCTTCTTTCAAGTATTGAGAGAGTGCAACGCTCCTACTTTGCGTTGACAGATTTGCTCGCTGACGGTCCTTCAGGGTTGCGCTCATGTACTGCAAACCTTCTTGAGCACGTTTACGTTGCATAGGTAATGGATCACCAAGATTGCTGACAAGATGACCTAGTAATTCAACAGAATATCCCTTCAATAAGCTTTTGAGCGTGATGCCCCCCACCGCTCCTTCATTTGCCCTTCCTTCAGAATCACCAACTGAACCACGAACTTTGTTGATGAACATTTGCATGCTATGATCTCGCTTGGGTGCTGGAAGAATCATTAAAAGAGCTTTCAAAACAGCAGGAGCATTATTGAAGCACATCGTTTGCACGTCTAAACCGATCCCTTTCGCGATCAAATTGAGTGTTTTGTCATCTCGCACTTCGATGATGCGTGGTATAGTGAATTGCAAGGTTGCTTGCAGGAATTTAGACTGATTTTGCATGGTCAATTGAAGTATTTCGAGGAATAAAGTTGGCGTTTTGGACATCCTTTCAACAACCTCTGGTGCAATTATGCTTAGATGAGGAGCAAGAAGTTGAAAAGTCGTGCACTCCTGTTTCGTGGCCAATTCTGTGATTGCAGAAAATGCCACAGCTTTTGTCAGAGGATCAGAGCCAAGCTGTAAGGTCAAGAATTGCAACACCTTGCCTTGAACGTAATTAGCTTCCACTTCAGATCTCATGGTAGAAACGATATTGCCCAAACCCAGCAGACAGAGCAACGCGGTTTCTTTCACCCTTACATTGCGGGTCTTTAAGAGATCATGAAAATTTTGAAAGAAAGACTCAAATCTTCGATACTCTCTATTTTCCCCTTCTATGAGCATCTTTGAAACGATCTTGATAATCTGTTGGCTAGCGAGAAGACGTGTCGATCTTTGTTTCTTTGAAAGCCCATCCAAGACGAGTGACTGTAGATGATGCGCTGATTCTCCCAAATCGTCAATTTTTGCATTAATTCCTTTTTTCCAATCTTGCAACTTTCCATTCGATTTAATTCGATTATTTTGCGTTTTTGTCACATGAGGTTCTCTTTCGAGTAGTATTGAATGCAGCCTTTCTTCAGTCTCCTTTGTAAGCGTGACCTTATTTGCAAGGACGGCATAATTGATAGTTTCTTTTCTTCTGTCCTGTACACTTTGGCGAAGTTTGCCGCACGGTAGCATTTCATCGCCAATCTTACAAACCCAATTGCTGTACAATAGATCACCGGCTAGATTACCGAGATCTGCAAGCAATTCAGGAGAGGCAAGAGATGCTCGAATAAGAACATCACACGTATTGAAAAACAGAGCGTGGGCCAATTGAGAGCGTTCATGTTGACTAAGTTTGTTCCATTCGGGCGTGAATGTAGCATGGTCTTCCTGCATCCATACACCACCAATGCCATCCGAAATGCTGTCTTGATCTATTTGTGCATCTATTGAGGATATGTCGTAGTATTTGGTGAATGGAGCATCCGGCGCTACCTTGTGTTGCGGAGAATATTGGAGTGGTGGGGGTTGTCTATTGTCGAATGATGGCACACCAATTCCAGCCAATGCTAAAATGGAAGCTCTTAGCAATTCCTCCATCCCTTGTCTCGCTTTTTCAGCTCCACCTGTTGTTTTGACAATCGATGTTCTCAAAATTATGACGGCGAGCTGAACAAGTTTCCGTGTAAGCTTTTGACTTTGATCTGTTGATGTATCTGTTGAACGACAACATGACATTGCTGAAGCACAGATGAGACGAGGCAGAATCCATGGTAGCAAAGTTGTACTGACTGGCGATGAATTTGAGTTTGACTTTTTTGTATGAAATGTATGCGTGAGAACACCTGGCCTCTCTGATAATAAATTTGTGATAAAGGAGATTGCATCATCTATACCAAATCCATTTTGTTCGAGTGTATTGTGATGTCCAATATCCAAAGGTTGGCAGATTGGAACGATGAAACCGAGACATAAAATTCTCAAAAGCATATGTGCCGTACTTTGCTTCTTTGTCTTTTCGTTTGAATCATCCTCTATGATCGATTCTGATCCGCCTCCAACGTTAGGATTAGGAATTATGTATCGATCATGTTGTTCTTCCTGTTTCAATCGTCTGAAGCGATCTCTACGTTGCGTAAGTAAATCATCCACTAAGACTTTATCCAACGTTTTGGACTTTTGCATGATCGTCATTGGGTATATTCATCCTCAATTGTGTGTGTGCGAAGTGATGGTGTATGTTTCATTTCGAGGGAAGTGTTGGTCTTTACGTTAAATGCACAGCACTTTTTTTATTGGTTGTGTGAGTAATATATGCAACGCGTCTGTGTATTCGCGTAAATGAAGGCTTGCATATGCTTCACGTGCAAGAGAACGGCATGTGCTACCCCTCTTCATATGTGATAATCTTATTAACGGTCAAAACGAAGCAGTCTAGAACAACTCTTTCCAAAGTAAGAACGAAGATGGGTGTTTCCATGAAATTCAGTCAGAAAGCGAGGGGACAAATTTGACTCAATTTGTATCGAATCACTCTTTAAAGTGTGAGTGTTCACAATTTGCAACAAGCTGTGCTAGTTTGCGCAAAAGTGCACTGTTTGTATATGTTACCATCAATCGTGTAACGTAACTCCGCCTCTGTAGCATAATCGGCAGTGCATTCGGCTTTTATGAAAAAGTAGGTTCTCTTATGTAGAAAACCGAAAGGTTGCGGGTTCGAGCCCCGCCGGAGGCTTCTTTTTTTGCTTTTTGTTTTCATGATTTCTTTTTACGTTGCTAACGTGGAGCTGACTAATTTTATTTTTAAACGATGTACTGAGTACTGACTAATAAATAGGGAAGAAGAGGCTCTTCGCTTGTCAATACACGCGCTCGCCTAAAATCGCTGGCGCTTCACTCCTTTTTCATAAAAGCCGAATGCACTGCCGATTATGCTACAGAGAGCATCTCAGGTAGAATCATATACGATCGGTGCAGATGATAAAATTTTCATGTTAACGTTGACGTGAAATACTCACAGAGGATAACAAGGTGTTTTCGATCTTAAAGAGTTTGATTTTATAATCTGATACAATATCACTATCTATTAGACATATCCATGCTTCGATTTTTGATTATTTACTCGAATTAATTTTTATCGGGAAAAATTTGCTTAATTTTGTAATCCGTGGTTTGTGCTTCTTAGTTTATTCATGGTCGAATTATGGCTGATAAACACCACTATTTGCCACAGATTCCACGTCGTATGAAACTCGCTAGGAAAAATCAGATATTCAACGAAGCTCAATCTTAGCCTGCTTATATAAAGGCAATTTTAAAGGAGGTAGAAGTAGTTAAGTCATCCCATTTATTTCCATTGATAAGATATGTCCGAAATTAATCTCTAATGTCGGTTTGTATCTTATTGTCGCATATGATACTTTTATTCTAAGGTTTTGTTTTGTTTTTTTATCTTTATAAAATCTACAAAATTCTTTGTAAGATTGTTCAAACGATAAGATGTTTATTGTATACCAACAGCATCAGAACAACCAAGAAAACTTGTTAATTTATCATCACGTTAGACTCGTAGAACATATCGGAAGATCATAAACCATGAGTCATGAGTTATAAAAGCAGAATAAAAACACCAAATTGTTAGTCAATTATATCAATTTCATACCGAAGCATTTATATTTAAACGTATGCGTACAAAACCAAGAGAAGGAGGCTGCGTTATTATCTTCGTCAAAGATTAATCATATCTGCTTTTATTTATTTCGTAAGAATATGGAAAGTATTGAAGTTGTTTATTCTAAGACTTTAGCATAAAGTCACTCGCGGCACGTGAGTAAAATGATTGGAATTAGACGTAAAAAGTAGTATGGATCATATATGCGTATATGCTGGCTTTAAGTATCAATTGCCTTCGTAGCATAATCGGCAGTGCATTCGACTCTTATACAGAGCGGTCGTCTAGGCTGGTAAAGAGACTTTTCAGATTCAATCGAAAGGTTGCGGGTTCGAGCCCCGCCGAGGGCTTCTACTTTTTTAGTTTTCTTTTTTTGCTGTTGAACTTGTCGCGTGTCATGCAGTAGCGGCTTATAGAGGAAAAAATAATAACGTATGGCTGGTCCTGACGTTGCGGAAAGATTACTGTTGTCTTGCCTGCCACGCTTTGCGCTTGTAAATTGACTGTAAAAGAAAGGAGAAGGTATGCCGATCCCAGATGAATAGCTTGGACCTTTTAGACAACATATCAAGCAAGAAACACAAGAATGAACGCGGTGCTGCCACTTTACAGTCAATTTACAAGCGCAAAGCGTGGCAGGCAAGACAACAGTAATCTTTCCGCAACGTCAGGACCAGCCATACGTTATTATTATTGTTTTTTCTCTATAAGCCGCTACTGCATGCATAGACTAAACGAAAATCACACACACGCGACTTCTTTTGCATTGACACATCAACAATCGGAATCGTGCCAAGGAAGCGGGGCGTGAGAAGGAAAATTACGCGAGAACAGGGTATAGTCTTTATTAGACTAGTCGCCCTGAAAGCTGTTCCTTCGGTCGGACTTTGTAAATTTCCAGGGTCTAATAGTACACTTTTCAGATGCACATTCATTATAGCAACGAAAAATCTTAAGATGACACTTCTGCTGACATATCATCGGGAAAGCATTCGATATAGAACTTAGCGCCTTTAAAAAAGAATGAGAGTTGTCTTTTTGTTTGCTGAGATTGGCTTCAATCCGCGCGTACATTGATATAAATGTTCCTACGCCCGCTATTTATGCGTGCGTGGCGCACGCTTCATACAGATACACACACGCACGCACTTTACGCACACAGCCAGTGGAGGTAAATTGAATACCGCGCGCGCTTTTTGGATGCGATGAATCGTATCTCTAATGTACAATAACACTATTTTCCCTTTTATCACTTCATCTCCACCTCAATTGGATTTGACACGGTTATTTACCGAATAAAGGTGAAATCTTTCAATTTAAAAAAGGAAGACGTAACCTGCCGTTGTCATTCCTTAGATTCGTAAAAAGGAAAAGGGATTGTTAGAATTAGGATTCGAGATGAAGGATTGAAGCGAGAAAGAAAAGTAGAGAAGAACGCGCTTTTCCTATTATTCGAATGCGTATCATCCTAAACGCGTTTTAATCACTCATCAAGGATTTCTACAAACCTTGTGTACGAATAGAATGTCAGGAAAGCAAGAAAAGGGCACAGATGTCCAAGTGCTCTCCTCACGAAAGGATTCTGCAATGACAGGTACCACCACAAGTGGGAATGCATCACAACAACCTACCAATTCACTACGACACCATTCACCTTCTTCTTCATCCAATTCACCATCTAATCCGAGTAAATCTGTCAAGGTTACACGAGAATCATCACCTCATTCGCCATCCTCCCCAAGATCTAACGTGAAAGATCGTAAAACGATAAACGGAGGAAACAACAAATCATCTCCATCTTCCTCTTCTTCGCCAAGCAAAACACCCGAAAAGACGACAGTCACTGGTAGACGAAATTCAGCCGGGGATATAAGTGCTGATACATTAAGCCCCGGAAATGTAAATGCTGGATCACCTTCTTCATCTCGTATGACTCCAAAGAGAAAGTCTACCTCGAAACGACAGTCTGGCGGATCAACATCGACAGATGAGCCACTCTCTCTAGCATCATCCCCAAAGAGAGGCAACAATCAGGGCATAAATAGCTATGAACACACAGAAGAAGCCTCCTCCTCTTCTTCTTTGAGTGGATCTGTAACAGGATCCGCCCGCGGCACGCAAGTTGATGCTTCATCGAGGGGTGTGAATGAAGGTACATCAGCCGCCGGATTAGAAGGGCATACATCCGGTGGCGGCACGGGTATGGAACTGTCGGGGAACGAAGATGAAGATTTATCTGGTGATCTTTCCGCCGCTTCTTCGGGTAGTGTTCCACTAGCTCTTTCTGCTACACTTTCAAGAGGTGCTTATCACCAATGTGGTACAGCGCGAAGGGTAAAGGTTTACGAGCTAAAAGGAGAAACCTGGTTCGATCGTGGAACGGGCTATTGTGCAGGAGTGTATGATGAACACAATGATGCTGCTTTGCTGGTTGCACGCATGGAAGAAACATGTCGAAGGTTGACGCTTGGAAGCAATGGAACTGATGAGCAGCCATTAGGCCGGCCACCAGAACAAGCAGGAGAGGATGAGCAAGTTGGCGCAGAAGGCAGGGAAGATCGAGAGCACTACGTCTTGGTGGTAAGCGAGAATTTAGATTCTGATGACCTATTACTCAAAGCAAGAGTGGTAAAAGATGACGTTTATCAAAGACAACAGGATACACTTGTAGTATGGACAGAGCCCGATGGAACGGATATGGCTCTTTCCTTTCAAGAGGCTGATGGCTGTCATGAGGTATGGGAATTTTTGACAGAGGTGCAAAAGCACTTTTTGTTGAGTGCCAGGGGCGGTGCTACTGAAGGATTTGATATGGAAGATGCAGATGGTGCTGGAATGCTGGGCATGTCAGCTGCGGCTGCAGCCGCAGGAATGACAACAACAGAAGTTGACTTGATGATGGCCGACGGGACGCCATTTGCATTGCCTGACCCGCCACGGATGGAAAACTTGCATCTGATCGATATGACCTTGAAAGATGCTGCCAATCGAAGTCCACAAGCACGAGAAAAGGTTGCTGAATGGATATTACGGGAAGAATTCATTCTCAAATTGATACCTGCATTCCAAGATGCGGAAGAGTTGGAACAGCTGGACGCTTTACATAGATTATGCGCAATAATGCATACGATCATCATGCTAAACGACAATGTTTTGATGGAAAGGATGCTACGTGATGACACCTTCCTTGGTGTCGTTGGCATGTTGGAATACGATCCAGAATTCCCAAAATTGAAAGCATCTTATCGCGAGTATCTCACAAATACGGCTCGTTTTAGGCAAGTTGTGCCGATTCCCGATCCTATGATTCTTGCTAAAATTCATCAAACTTTCCGACTGCAATACCTAAAAGATGTCATTCTGGCGCGGACGATAGACGATTCTACTTTTGCAGTTTTGAATTCGCTAATATTCTATCATCAAGCAGATATCGTCTTGTTTTGCTCAAATAGTGAAGCTTTACTATCATCTCTCTTTCAATTATTCGAGCCAGACCGTAACGAAAGCGATGCTAAGAAAGCAGAGGCAATCATTTTCTTACAACAATTGTGTGCGATTGGAAAGCAAGTTCAATTGCCTTCACGCATTGCTCTTTATCGCACATTGACCGAATGGGGTCTTCTTATTGTTTTAGAGTATGCATTGACCCGAGCAGAATCTCGATTACGGAACGCGGCTGCCGAAATGTTGATGTCCATCATAGAATACGATGCCAGCGGAGTTCGAAGTCACATTTTAGAGCAAGTTGACAAAAAGAGTTCTTTACCGCCTCTGCTCACGAAGCTGGCTAGTATTCTTCATGAGCCAGAAGGAGATCTAGGTCTCAAAACACAAATCACTGAATCGATGAGAATCCTCTTTGATTCTAGTCTGGACGGATCTGCAGGTGGACCTATTGTAGCACAGACTTTGGCGGCTGCAGCGGCTTCACAATCTCAAGATGAGAATTCACGCAAGGATGATACAGATCGCTTCTTGAATTGGTTCTACGATGGAGAGGTAGATGTTCTATTCAAACCGTTAAAAGAGCTTACAGCCGATGGTAAGAAACCTTCAGAGAATGATGCAAAGCCGGTAAAGAAGGACCAAAATATTTCCAGTACTGAAGCAAAGATGGAGAGCACAGAGAAAAAGTACGATTTAGCAACTATACAAAAAGATGGCAAAGAAGGCGAAATAGTTGCGCGTCATTTCCATGTTGCTTCTGCGTCAAAGTCTGCAATGTTGAATCACTTGTGCGAACTATTAACGTTCGTCATGATTCATCATCAATTCCGTTCTCAATATTGGGTAATCTCTTCCGACATTGGCATTCAAGTTGCTACACTCTTATTTGCTCGTGAAAAGCATTTACGTTTGGTAGCCCTCAGATTCTTCCGAGCTTGCCTGGCTAAGGGTAACCAATTTATCAATCGCCATTTCGTAAAGATTGGACTGTTGGGCGCTATTCTATCGGTGATCGAAAGTGAATCTACACGCGATAATTTGGTCACAAGTGCTTGTTTGGAGTTCTTTGAACATATCCGAAAAGAGCCTGTAAAGCCATTGATCAATCACCTTTTCGAAAAGTATGAATCAAGGGTCAGGGCATTAACGCAACATGCAACCATTGGACACTACTTCCAAGCTATGATCTTGCAATGGGAGAAGAGTAATGCAGAGCAAAGCGCAGTTACCAATACGACAATGGAAGCCAGTTTGTCAACTTTCGATGAAGCAGAAAAGGAAAGAAAGATGCGTGATCTTACTAGACGAGGTGAAAATCGAGCCATTATGGATTCCGATGAAGAAGATTACTTCAACGAGGATGAAGATGAAGAGGATGTAACAGAAGAAGGGGATAACAAGAAAGGCGCAAAGCTTGACCTACCACCTTATAATGCAGGCCGCAAAAGAGCAGGTTCTGGAGCGGCACCGTACGTTGCTACTGAAGCAGATCAGGACATCTCCGAGCAAAAGGATGCTTCCGGCGAAGGCATAGAAGACGAAATTGGTAATTCATCAGCTAATGACACATCTGTTGGACACCATTCGATCTTAAGCGAAGAAGAAGGTGGTGTTGGTGGTGCCGGTGAAACATCTGTAACAGCGGATGATTCTATGGATACATCTTTTGGCACGAGGAGCACAAAGAGAAAAAAGCGGGAAGGTGAAGATGAAGATGAGGAGGATCTCAAGTTAGGCAGGGTGACCAAACGTCAATCTTCAGGAGCGAATCTGCAGGCGAATACAAACGATGAGGCAGGTACGGATAAAAATATTGCTGGCGGGGGKGGGGKTWGGAAGCTGTCAATTAAGTTGAATGCCAATTCGGAAAATGCAAAGACTGGAGAGGCATCCAATGAGAAGCAGAAAGAGGAAGGAGGAAATGGCCAAGTGTAATACTATTTCATTCTGTGATTTTGACCCATCAAAAGGCTATCTCTTTACTTTGTACCTTTTTATTTTATTCAAAATCAAAATTATCATTGTTCTTTTGTAGTCTTGCGATTGTCACTTAAGTCGAGAATAACACTACTCAGCATAATTTGACATAGTAATCAATTGCTTATTTTATCAAGCATGTATGGCTTTAACAGCTGGCTATCTTTGTATACAAGGGAAGTCAGTTTACACATCTTTACGGCTACCGCTTTTATTATTATACCGCTTTCCCGAAAAAAAATGCGGATAATATTTGCTTGAATGCCGAAAACGAAGAGAGGATAAGACATTGCATAGTCAAAAAAGAAAGTGTTTAAAAGCTAAAGTACAAAAATACAACGATATTCGGTATAAACGGTAAAGGTAATGACAAAGAAGAGCACTTGATCACTTTACGGTTAAATAATTCTTGATATTATAACCGAACATTACATATGTATGTATGTACGTAAAGATTGGCTTTTCTTTAAAACTCCTTTCCGGCGGGCGGACGAACAGAGAAGGCCGTAGGACAAAAAGAAATTAGTTCCCCGCGTTGAACATTCTCGCGCGAATAAAAACAGCATTTTATCAGAAGTAAGCCCCTGCCCTTTTAATGCCTTTATGTGGGGTAGATGATAGGAAACTTTTTTTTTTCCTGGTTAAAGTGCCGCGGCTTGTTGAGCCGTAAATTGGAGTCCCGCCTCTTTGTGGCTATAAAGAAAGACAAAGAAGTCGAATTCGAAAGTAGTTAAAAATCTGCAGGGTACCTTCAATTTAGTCCCTTCTTATGATCGTGGAATATTAGCAAAACAGCAGCATATATATGAACATAAGATTGTCATCAAGATGCATATAATCATGCATTTTGTGCATATCAATTCGTAATGAATAATTTTTGGCTTCACTTCTGGTACGGAAAACTTGGTCAGTTAACTCTCCCCCTCACTCATAATCTTTGCCATAGCAAGTTAAAATGCTTCCTCTTTAGAAATACCTGTGGCTTTTGAATATAATTTGGACCTTGCATTTACACTTGGTTCCTGAGATTATCCAACGTCTGGGGTACCCCAGAAGAAGATGCATACAGAAAAGAGAATATAAATATCCTCCTCCTTTTGATCAATTGATTTCCCCAAATATCCATTGAACACCTTTCCCTAACAAATTTTCACCATTCATTATGTCTCATCAACCACAATATCGTCCTGCTGATGATGACCATAGCAGTCATGATGATAAACATGTAGAACATGATCATGTTCAAGATGCTTCTTCTATCCATCAATTTCAACGTCCTGCACGTACTCCAGGTCAATTAGAACTTGGTGCTACGGAAATTGTAGAAGGTAGATTTGATACTCAACGTCAAGTTGTTCCTTCTGCTGGTTTGGCAAATAGTCATTTACGTCATGTTTGGGATCAATATCGTCCTGAATGGGTTAGCGCTTTAGTTGCAGAATTTTTTGGTGTTTGGTTTTACGTTTTTGCAGGAGAAGCAGCAACGGCAACTTATGTTCTTACACAAGGTCAACAAGGTAATTTGACAATGATCGGTTTTGCTTATGCTCTTGGAATTACTTTTGCAATCGTCGTTTGTGCTCCAACTTCCGGTGGCCATTTTCATCCTGCTCTTACACTCGCTCAAGTTGTATTTAAAGGTTTTCCGATCAGAAAAGCTCCAGGTTATATTATCGCTCAACTTGCAGGCGCTTTCGTTGCTTCTCTCATGGTTTATGCAATGTGGCGAACGGAAATGTTGGAAATGACGGAATTATTAACAGCAGCAGGTAAACGTGCTCAAGTTTTCTCTCCTGAAGGTCCTGCCGGTATTCTTGCTATTTTCCCTACAGCTGGTCGTAACTTAGGTGAAATTTTTGCAAATGAATTCTTTGGTGATATGTTATTGGCTATGGTCATTTGGAGTCAATTAGATGCTCAAAACGTTTTCGTAGTCCCAAGTACTGCTCCTTATACAATCGGTTTGGCTTTCGCTGTAATCGTTTGGGGCTTCTCTGCCGGATCGATTGTAACAAATACTGCTCGTGATGTTGGTGCTAGATTCGCTTGTGGTGCAATTTGGGGTAGAGAATGTTTCCCTACCAAATATAGCGCTTTGGCTGCTTTGACAAACATTCCAGCTTCATTTTTCGGTATTTCAATTTACACTTTCTTCTTGAGCGATACACGTAGACCACCGGCAAATTTAGCTTTGATGCACATGCTTGAAGAGGAAAAAGCTCGTCATCTTCTTGCTACAACGACTCACGATGAATTATTGAACAAACGCATCGAACGTGTAATCAGTCGTGGTGGTGATGCAACAAATTTGCAAAAGCGCAAATCACGCATGTAACATATATATGTAGTACCTTTCAAATATTCAATACTGTTTTGTAAATCCAATGATTGAATACATACCATGTGATTTCCTCCTTTCCTTTGACATAATACCACTTCCGAACCTATATCGGAAGCGGAGATAGGATCCGATCATTAGCTTGCTTGCTACCCCGCGTGTTCGGATTTTAGCACGCATTTATTCCAAATTCTCATTGTTACTCAACTTTTGAATACCTCTTCTTCTCAACATTGACCACCACCAAGAATTCACTTTAGAAATGACTGTAAACGTTGAAGGTATTCCAAGCAATGTCGCTGAATTCATCAAGAATTTCTACGCCATAAGCGATAAACGTGAAACGACACCTGAAGAATATGCAGATTCTTTGTTTTACGATCAAAATACAACTTTTCAAATCGGTCCAATGCAAGTAGCAAAAGATCGTGAATCAGTTCAACAATGGAGATCAAAAGCATACGATGTTGTCCAATCAAGGAAGCATTCAATTTATGCTGTTTATTGTAAAGCGGGCAAACACGTCATCGATCCTTCTTCACCCGAATGTATGCTAAGAGGAAGGGTTGATTATACTCTGAAAGATGGAAAAAATTCAGGTGCTGATTGGGGTGGTCACATGGTCTTTATACCTTCATCTTTGAAAGAAGGAGAACAACCAAAGATGCATCAATATTCTGTTTGGATTGTGAGTAGAATGATATGTGTGCGTGTATGCTGTTTCTTGAGATACTGACTGTCTCTTTTTGATTCCCTTCAACGCAGACACCTGACCAAACACCAAAAGTTTGATTGAAGGTCACTTGTAAAGAGAGTCTTGGCGACATTTGTAAGATGTCGTCCAAAATTGCGAATAAAATGTTGACCTATCACTAGCCTACTCTTGTGTGAAAAATTCCCCTGGCAATTACGGCGTCTTGTGGGATGCAAATTTAAGAGTTCTGGCTCCAGTAAGTGATCTTCAGAGCAAGTTCATTACTGATGTGGTCAGAATCGATGCATGCATGAGACGACAGCGTCTTCGTAGAACGTTTCTTGACTGCCTTGTTGGCAAGCCTTGAGGAAGATCGCTAGGGCTCTTGGTTTCTTTGCTTGATTGCTTCAGCTCGAGAAATAAGCTCAGTCTGGAATCAAGTAGAAGATTTATTAAGTAAACTAGTACAGCAAAGATTCGGCGGATCTCTACCTAAATTCAAACGCAGGCACATTGAATTGTGCTTTTAAGTCACTAATAGCATTAGACAAAAAGTCTGACCATGCACATACTCTCACTTACTCGGAGCATAGGCCGTAGCGGAGTTTTAAGAGTTAAGCCGCGCAAAGCAATGTTTAAATGATTTAACTTACAAACAGACACTAAAAAGATACATGATAAGTTTCGAATTCGAACTTTTCAAGGATGGGCTCAACCACTTCATATAATCCCAAAAAAGACAGCTACACGATAACACATTCTGGCAAATGCTGGATCTTTCACTGTTGTTAAATCTTGCTTTTCCTCACCTATATGTGTATAGAAAGCTTTTTCTTTGTTCACTCGGTTCGGAGAATAAGATTGCTTTATGCTTGTGCGTGCATGCATGACGTTGATGGAACGCGTGCGTATAGCATATAGAGCACCGGTTTTACCGATCTCTAATGTACGATTGATACACCAAAAACCCAAGGAAGGGACGACCACAAGACGCTAAAATACTAGGGATCATGAAAGGGTGGAGAATCTGTACTGGGGACAATGACACTTCATTCATCCGTTTCTTCCGATCCTGCTTAGATCAGGGCAGAAAATACGGAAGAAAGAATAAAATAGATGTTTCAATGGAACATTAGTGCAATTCAAAACATAGAATCGATGCAGAATGAAAGTACACTGATTTATTGCCGTAAACGCGGTCAGATCAAGATAAAGATAAGAAAAATCACACCCACTCTGATGTGCGTTTTCGGCCTTGTGCAGCCCTTCGATAAAAAAAAAGGAACGACACGAGCAGTAGCAACTGCAAGCGCGCGTCACAAAAATGCAAAAGTTTAAAGAGAAATGCGAAAATTACACAGCTTTAATATTATGTCTTATCTCCACTGAAAAACAACTTCAAGAGAGCTCAAAGAAGTTGGGAAAGAACCCGATCTGCGCTGCGCAACTCGTATGAATTGAATTCTGCATGTTGCCTTTCATGATTGGGTGTTGTTCTTCATTCAAGTACAATGACAATTGATTCATTCAACTACTGAAGTACTCTACTCTGCACAGTAAGAGTTTTGTTTAATATTCTAGATTAATTTGCATATGAACTCATCCAACCAGTACGGCGCGGAAAATTTCTGAGAGGTATTTTCGCGTTTGGCCGTTCTTTTTTAAATGATTTAATTAGTGACCTGCGTACATACATACGTCTAAAGATGCATGCACGCACACACGCACTCTAGCGGCATAAATATGTATTCACCGTTTAATCATTGGCTCTATAGAGCGGCGGTGGTTTTGCCAAATTCGATAATGATCATTGGTTCATGTATGCGTGTGACATCTGCTTTCATCTCTTGACCACATTGACAATTTCCGATGAAGCAAGGTATGACGTATTGATTGTTTGTTCCCTGTTAGAAGAAGGATCGACATAACGTCAAAGCTGTTCAACGTGTTATATTGTTTAAACCAAACTCTTTTTCTTGTTTTTACGGGCCCAAGAAAAAGAAACTCGGTTGTCTTGTCACCATTGGGCTGAATCTGCGGCTGTTGATCGACAAGCCATTAAAGTGGAGAAAAGATTTCATTCGCATCATTCGTACGTGTTTACGATTATCGATTTTAGATACATTTATAGACAAACTATCACCAATAGATCGTATCCCTTAGGTTGATTGAAGTAGAATCAGTCAAAAGGACGAAACTTCAAAGTCACCAAAGCATCTCTTCATTTTCATCAACACAGGAACATATCAAAACTTGAATTTGTCGAGATGATGGAGGATGTACAACAAGGTGCTGCAGGGTTCTCAAACGTGATCACGTCTACAACAACGCCAGGTCCATCTCCCGGTACGACACCTTCACATCCTCAGCCAATCGGTCAACTTAGTCAAGCAAGACCGCATAATATTGCGTCTTCTTCGGGTGGCGTGAATCATTCATCGTCACATCATCCCTCTGTAACAGATCCTGAGACAGGTTCGATGCAGCTTTCGACTGCCTCGGAAGGAGAACAACTCAGCACAAGTTTTGCAGCCAGTTCGGCATCAGGAAGTGTAATGACGGAAGACGAAGAAGATGAAGAAGATTATGTCAAAGGAGGGTATCATCCTGTTCACGTTGGCGATAGATTTTCTGATGGACGGTATCTCATCGTTCGAAAATTGGGATGGGGGCACTTTTCAACCGTTTGGCTAGCGAGGGATAATAAGTGAGTTTTATCAGAATATAGAAAATATTTTTTATCGTACATCGACTAACCCTTCTCTACTTTCAATCAACCCTCAGAATGAATCGACATGTTGCACTAAAGGTCGTTAAATCTGCCCCGCATTACACAGAAACAGCTTTGGACGAAATCAAATTACTGCAAAAGTTGGTTGCTGCAAACCCGACCCATCCAGGAAGACGACATTGTGTATCTTTACTAGATCACTTTAAACACAAAGGTCCAAACGGATCTCATGTTTGCATGGTATTCGAAGTTCTCGGAGAAAATCTGCTTGGTCTCATCAAGAGGTACCAACATCGTGGTGTTCCTCCGCACATTGTCAAACAAATTGCAAAACAAGTGCTCATTGGATTAGATTACATGCATCGTGAATGCGGCATCATACATACTGACCTCAAACCGGAAAATGTTTTAATATGTATCGATGATGTGGAAGCTGTTGTCGAAGCCGAATTGCGCACCAATCCTGCAGCTGTTCCAACAAAATTGGTCGGAGTTCCACCAAGTCAAGGAAGAGGAGGTACGCAGACGCCAAGAAGGGATGGTATTTTTATCACAGGATCACAACCTTTGCCAAGCCCGAGCAGCAGTTTAGGATCGAGTCCAATGTTTGATAAATGGGCTTTTGCCATGTCGAAGATCGATAAGCCAGGCAGTATGTTGGGCTCGGGAAGCGAAGCTGGTATGAAAAGTGATGATTCAGCAGGACCAACATCTGCATCCAGTAGTCGAGGACCGCCATTGGAGCGTGAAAAGAGTTTTGAGTCTATAGGGCAAAGTATGGCGCAAATGACCACAGGTGATACGATTTTCGGCAGTAAAACTACACCACAACAAGCGATACAAAGCAAAGGACCTTCACTTTTATCCCAACAAGCGCCAGGAAATCGACCTGCTGAGCAAGCCCAACCCGCCACACCTCTCTCGGGTGAATCTTCATCGTCTGCTTCTCCAATGGCCACAGATTCGGATCCTGCTCCGAACGAAGAGCCTTCTTATCATCAGCCTGCACCTGCTGCTGGAGATCCAAACGTTCTTCCACCTCCACCGCCGTATGATCCTGCCACATTGGAAACAATCACAGTCAAAATTGCAGATTTGGGAAACGCATGTTGGGTCGATCATCATTTCACCAATGATATCCAAACAAGACAGTATAGATGCCCAGAGGTGATTCTTGGTGCCAAATGGGGTCCAAGTGCAGATATCTGGAGTGCGGCTGCGATGTTTTTCGAATTATTGACAGGAGACTACCTATTCGACCCTGCAGCAGGAACGAAATACAACAAAGATGATGATCATATTGCTCAAGTGATTGAATTGTTGGGTGATTTCCCGAAAAATCTTGCTTTTTCTGGCAAATATAGTGCTGACATTTTCAATCGACGTGGTGAACTTCGACATATTCATAAACTGCGCTTTTGGCCCTTGATTTCTGTTTTGCAAGAGAAATATTTGATGCCCTACGAAGAAGGCAACAAGTTATCTTCCTTCATTATGCCAATGCTCAGATTACATCCTGACAAGAGAGCTAGTGCAAAGGAAATGCTAGAACACGAATGGTTACATGGTGTCATTGTAGAGGGAGAATTAGAATTATTGGCTAGAGCCCACTCACTTTCGGTAGGCAGTGGCACAGAAGATGGACAAATGTTCCGATTCGATCCTGATGCTATGGATGCACTTAAACCGATTAGCGCTTCTCCTGCAAGCAGTATCAATTCTCCCATTCATTTGGACCCACATGCACTTGAGCTAGCACAAAAGCGAGCAAGTGAAGTGTTGGCTGCTCGACAAGCAATGATGCAAAACATGCAAGAGGATAATCAGGCTAATTCTTCATCTTCTACATCTACTAATCGAAATCAGAATACTCAACCGGCCGAATTAGCAACACCTAAAGGACCCAATCAACCCACAAAGAATCGCAATACCCAATCTCCCTCACCGCACAATTTGAACGCTTCTGCTCCGGTAGCCACCACTTCTTCTTGAGCATTTCGTAAGCCTTTATGATTTTTCAAATCTCAAGAGCGAACGTAATTCTCACTTCAGCATACCCTTTCGGCATCATGTTACCAGAATTCGCAGCACTGCTTCAAGTACGCCATCCGTGTTATCTTGCATTAGACTCTATTAATTTACAGATTATCTCATCTCTTCTTCTTTTACTATTCTTTCTTATTCTGAAGCTGGGATGCATATTTTGCTTCTTTTCTTCTTTGTTCTTTGATCGTGTACATCTTTTATCCTAATTGCCTGTTCATCACTGATATGAATTTTCAATGTACCATGCATATATATGTCATTAAGTAGAAACAATTAAGCCAAGTATCTATACATGCCCCTTTGACCTTCGACTCGCTCCATATATTCTTTATCGATCAGAATTTCAAATGTCTTTTTGATCTCACCTACATCTACAGTGAACCGAGAAGCGATTGCTTGAACGATTTCTTGTAATAATTCAGCATGTTTGATCGTCTTTTTCGCTTTAAGAATTCGAACTGCAGTAGCTTGTAAAACTAATTCACGATCAAACATAACACGATCAACCGTACTCTTTTGCTCTTCTTGAGTTTCATTTAATTGAATCATATTGATCCTAATTCGTTTACGTTCATTCTTTAATTGCTCGTTCACCATAAATTGATCGCTATCATTAACCTCTTTTCCTTGTGGTTCTTTACGTAATACACGTGTGGGAATTTGACCACATGCTAGCGATTGCAATGTTCGCTTTAATTCTTTTTCCTCTAAACCTGTTTGTTGTTTGATTTGACCATAGCTTAGTTTAGCACCTGAAGTTAAAGAGTTAAACAAAAGCAAAATAACAGCTTGGAATGTACTGACGAGCAATTCCTTCTCTCCAGCTTTAGCGAATTGAGCAGTGATACTTGTAGTACCCAACGAATGTGTCCAATGTAATGTTCTGCCTTGATTACGAGTTTCATAAAATTTTGCAAACCTTTCCGTAACTGCAGCCATTTCTTCTGGAATGATGACCTCTACTTGCGGATACGTTGGCCAATGAGCTTGTGTTAATACACTCACGTTCAATTCAAATGGTTCAACACTACCTTGTTGCTCGAGAACTTTTTCTTTACTGGAATTGTAGGCTTCCATTATCTCTTCAGAAAGTGCTATATCTGTTAACATCGTTTCCAACTTTTGTGTAAATGCAGCACCACATTCTTCTTTAAGTTTTAACAACATACTCTGTTCTGCATCTGAAGAGGCTGATCGATTGAGCAAGAGTCTCTTTGCGAATAATCTCTTGTAAAATTCTTCAAACATATCCTTAGCATGCGTATAACGGAAAAGCACAAGAGCTTCATTAAGAATATGTTCCATCTCTTGATCAGACATTGTCTTATTTCCACTTCGTAAGCGCGAATCGAGAAATTTGGCGATCAATTCGGCAGGCTTATTTTGTCGTTTATTGACAAATGTTTCAAAATTATCTTTTTGTGTTTGTCGGAATGCTTCGTCACCTTTGAATGCTTGAGCAACGATTTGATCGATAGTACTTTTGTATTCTAGTAAGCGTTCGATCATCATTTCATCCTTTTCACTTTCCATAACAATCTTTTCACCTTCTTCACAAATATATTGTCCAAATGCAGTGCGAAGAGGAGAAATTTTCTTAACATCCGATAAGAAAGCATAAAGGAGAGTTAAGACCGGCAAAGAATTCTTTGCATCAATCAAAAGGCTGGAAAGATCTCCGATAAGCTTCTCTGCATGCTGAGTGATCAACTTTTCGTATACAATCTTTAGATCCTTTGAGCCTCCTGAATTATCGTTGTATAGCCATTTTGAATATTCTTTTTCTTGTCGTACAATTTCATCTGCTCGAATAAGATAGTCATTCACGCTATAATGTGCGATAGATTTACTCGATAATTCTTCAAAGTATGATCTTGTTGCGGCCAACAAAACGTTCTCTAAAGAATTATAGAGATCAAGAGTGGTGAATAATGATAATAATGTCCTATGTAATTGCTTGTATTCGTCAGATTTCATTTCTCTCATCATATTGCAAACTTGCGTAATACTTGTCTCTATTCTAGATTCGATTCCATCACCTAGACATACTGAATGCTTGAAGAGATCCATGCCAAGGTTCCAAAGTGAAGGCAATTCGATTTGCTCTAATAAATACTTTTGATCAAGTAAAACAAGAATATTGCAAACTAATGTCGTACGTTCACACCATTCCTTCCAGGCAACATCTAATTTTGCAAGCCATGAATAATGTACTTTGGGGTCATTTTGATTTTCATTGCTTGTACTTGCTCGTAATCCTGTAGCAATTTGTCCGGCTGCACGTTCCATTTCCATCTTTACACGTTCATACAGGTCATGACCCTGTTTAGATAATACGACAATTTCATCTGTTGCTTGATAAAGAGACTCAAAACTGAAATCTGCGCCTAAACGGGAATCATGGGTAGAATTATAGATTGATCGAATTGCATGTCCAATTTTATTAATTTGGGTTCCTGAATTGGTTTTTGAAGGTTTGGTAATATATTGACCATTTTTGATTTGCAATACAGGTATTCTTTGTTCTTGATCGTTTATTGATTTTTGAGAAGTGATCTGATGGGATTTATTTGTTGCTTGGCTTTGAGTAGCTTGTGAAACGAAAGCGGCAAAAGGTGATCCTACTTTGCTCCGGTCTCCAACTGCTCCGGAAGATGCAAAGGTATCATCTCGTCCAAAAGCTTTACTCAATACACTTGGTACAGAATGCTGTGGTCTAGAGAGCATTTCTGAAAAGATTTTGAAGCTATTCGCTATCAACGTGATGATTAAAGAATGATGATGTTGGTCACCTCGTGTGCCAATCATGTCATCTTTATTGTAGTACTGCGTGATCTGTGCGCAGCTCAGCGCAACGCCCGCACCTTTTTATTTTATGAAACTTTTTTTCTCTACAGGGTGTAATTCTAGAGTAGCGAAGCGCACGCAGTACGCCTTATTACCTAGGCGAGCCAGCTGCAGAAATGGCAAACGCTAAAAGATTGATTGGCGCATAATCGCTTCCTTTTCTTTTTACGACAACCAAAGCTGTCAGATTTATCACTATAAACCTCGTCAGTGACCCAATTCAACTTCAAACAAAATCTTTCTTTCCCATCAAGCACGATCAGATTGGTACCAAAATCATTTCATTATTCCGATCACATCTGACAATTTTCTTTTTATCGGGCGTGCATTAACAAAGGTCACGATCACATCTCTTTCAGAACAAATTAATCCTGTACAACAGTGTACGATAAACTATTCAAACAAAGAACAAACAGCGTTGAACAAATTGCTGCTAGTAGAGGAGGGGGTGTAACACGATGAAGATTACAAAAATGCCAAAACGCTTGGCTGAGCCAATTCCTCAAGTGCAAAAGTTGATGGAACAGGTAATGAAAGCCAGCGATGACGAATTGCCAAATATCTTGGACGGTATCGTTGAGTGGTGCTGGCCACGTGGCGATTTACATTTTTGGGTTCCTGCTTTGAATCGATTCGATACAATTTTAGAGGAAACCTGTCGTGATTACGATTTGTCCAATTTACAAATAAACGAATTCACTCCTTTGCGAAAACGATTAATCATTTCCATTTTACATTTCAGTCGTTTACTAATCGAAAATAGCACAAGTCGCAAATTGTACAACTCTTATGAGCATCTCAGAAATCTTCTCTTTGCTCGTGATATCGATGTACTTGAAGCAACTCTTCGTCTATTCTTACGTTTTGCTCAACAGCATAGTGGCCAACATCCTCGCGCTGAGCTTTTGCCCTCACAAGAACGTCTTGCTACCATGGCAGTCACATGGGCTCCGCGCGAACATGGGATGGATAGCGTGGATTTTGTAAAGGATTCGATTCAAATTCCATCATCATTCTCTCATGTCCGCTTTCAATTTTACCGTCGTTCAGTTGGTGAAAGCACAAGCAAAGCCGATTCATGGACAGCCATGCAAGATGCTTCAAATGTAGAAGGAACGCCTGCCACCACACCTGTTCGTACAAGACCACGCGATAGAATGGCATCTACCAGCACCAGTGTGAATACAGGTCTTCAAGCAGCTCCTTCGACTATGCATTCATTGGGAAGTGTTTCTAATGAAGCATCAGCAAGTACAGAAGAAGGTTTGACGACAATCGATCTTGGTGATGTGCAAGCACTGGCAAAGGATGCAATGGATATCTTAGCAGATGCGATTGAAACACATCACGTTCCTCAAGAAGATCAATTCGAATTATTTCAGAAGCTAAGATTTGCCACATCCTTATCAAGCCTAGAGCAACGTCGTCAGCTATTGACTTGTCGATTGCTGGCCATAGCTTGTTATGCGCACATCACATCCGAGAATACAGCATCAACACAATTGTTCTTGTATGAACCGGACATCGTCAGTCGTCTAGCTGCACTCGTCAAACCTGAGCATGATTTGCCGCAAAATATTGTCGCAGGCGCTCTGTATGCACTAGATGCCCTTGGCCGTTATCGTAGCAAGCTCAACGAGGTGTTAAGTTCGTTAAGTGCATCAGTCAATCACGGTGTGCTCATGCAAGTGCTTCGTGCAATCATCGATGATTTGGCAACAGGACAACCTTCACGTTGTGATCAACTGATTGACGCATTTTATGGTCTCGTGTCTTTTGTGACCTCAACATCTGTTGGAAGTGGGCTTGTGGTCGGAGCAGGTCTTGTACAATTGCTTGTTCAACTCATCGATCGTGCTAAACCCGAGACATATATCGTTCAACGCAGTATGACTCGTGCTTTGGGCCTATTGGATAGCGTGATATATGCATACTTGCCTGCATTCAATCTCTTCTGTCAAGCACAAGGTCTCGAGGTGTTTGTCCGTCGTATTGAAGAGGAAGTAGAAAGGGGCATTCAAGCAAATGCAGATGAAATGCAAGAGATCGAAGAAGATAAATCACCCAAAAATTCTCTCGAGGCTTTATATGGCAAGATTCCTTTTGGACGTGCGCATCTCCTGCGGGCATTTTTGCAATCTATCTCACACATGATGGTTTCCACTGGCACTGCTGAAGGTTTACGGAACTTAGTCGATACATCAATGCTCGCTTCAATCAAAGCTATCATGGCTCATCGAAAAGTATTTGGCCCACAAAATCTTGCCCTGAGTATGAATATCATGGCAACATTTGTGCACAATGAACCAACTTCGCTCGGCATCATCCAGGAAAAGAAACTTCCAGAAGCATTCTTATCTTTAATCAAAGATGATATCGAGCCTCATTTCGATGTGATCAATGCTGTACCGAATGCGGTTGGTGCACTTTGTTTGAATCAATCAGGCTTGGATATGTTTGGAGCAGAACCTATTATTCCGAAACTTCTTTCTCTACTCACTTCAGAGAGACACATCAAGGTTCTATCAGATCAAGACAATGTCACTGTTTTTGGAGCATCGATTGATGAACTGACCCGACACCAGCCAACCATGAAGCAGTCAGTGATCGAAGGATTAGTCGAAGTTTTGAAACAAATTCAAAAAGCAGGAAATGAGTTTGAAGCGCCACCTGTGGAGGAAATTTCTGCATATCATCTTTCCAAAGCAGAGCAATCTTCGTTAGACCAATTGCATTCTAGTAAAGCTGAGCGCGTGATTGCTTTTGGCGATATCTTGGCGGATGATTCCGAAGTGAAGAAGAATGAGGCAGTAAAGGATGTTAATATTGTTGGCCAATATGTGGATGTGACTGCTCGTTTCTTAGAGATATTTTTCCAATCGGCGAATCATTGCAAAGATTTTCTCAAAGTGGACGGTTTGGTTCACATTTTAAATTTTTACGATCTACCTTGTGTATCGTACAATTTTGGAGCATCAACGTCTGCCGATTCAATTGTCCACTTGATACGCTACATTGCAGAAATAAGCCCAACTGTGGTCATTCAAGGTCTCTTGGGAGAAGTGAAGAAATCTATTGACGAAACGAAGGACATCTGGGCACACTCTCAGAATGAATCAAATTTGATTAAACTCATAGCACCTCTTACTGACGATGATCTTCAGAAATACGACTCACAATTCCGCCAATTGATAAAGATGAATGCTCGTATTCAATTACTATCTGATGTAGCGCCAACGCTCACATACGCCGGTTCGAAGACACCAGCGCCTTTCTTGCAGGTAATCAATGGCACGAATAGTTCTGGTAATGGCGAGTCAAACACAAACGCATCCACAATTTCAGACTTGTCACACTTTCACAGAGATTGGGTTTGGGAAAGCATCCTTTTCCGTGCTTCTGCGCCAGCAAGATCACTGCTTCCAAGCGACAAGGACAAGTCAACTGATCAGGATCGAACAACTGCAGTATCGCAAGCTAGCAATCTACCTATCATCATGGAAGTAGAAGGATCCGAAGGCGTCAATGTTCCCAGCAAAGAAGAGGGTCTAAGAACTATCGAGAATATACAGAATCGTACTCTCGATAAATCAGATCCAATCATGAAGAATGCCGCAGCTTTGCGCTACATTGTTTCCGCTGTCAAGATGTCGTTATCAGCCTTCTTCTCCGAAACAGATAGATTGCTCTCCTCACGTCGCTCACACGATCACACTCACAAGCGTCTTGCTATGCTTACAGCCAGTCAGATGGGTAAAAGTTTGCGTGAATTCCTGGTGTGGAAGGATTGCGATCAAGCAGTTTTGAGTTGTGCTTATTCAACTTCAGCCATGCAACAAACACTCAAGCTTCTGTATGACGAAAGGCCGAGCAATATCGGAAATGCGCAAACCTTTGTTCTAGTTCCATTCTTACGCGAGGGTGGATTGGATCAACTGATTGTCAATTGCAATCATCTTTTGACCGAATTACAGTCCCACTTTGAGCCTGATGGAAAGCCTAAACCGAATTCGGACTTGAATGATGCTGTACAATTAGGTTATATTTGCAGCGGCATCCGAGCTTGTTTGGACTTATTCTTGAAATTGGTATCCTCAAAAGCGCTTCTCGAATCTCCTGCAACTCAAACGATGACATCCAAAGAAGGTGTAAAGAGATCATCTTCCGATTATTTCGATCCACACGAGACATTGATCCATATGCGTTCAACAATCTTGCCTGTCATCTTGGAAATTTGGAACAAAGCTTGGCTAGAGCATGCACCATTTGGAATCAGCAGCACAGTTTTACAAATTATTTTACGGATCATTGAAGCTGATGGAGAGTCAAAGCCACCAAAGCGTGAGACTTCTTCTCAAACGCATCATCCGCTCGGCGCAGCAAGTGCTTTAGCAGGATCTTCTGCCTCTGCTGGTGCAATCGGGTTGCCAGCCGCTTTGGCAGGTTTGACCGGCGGATTGGGTAGTATTCGAAGTCGCGGTTCAGCTTTGATACCCGATGAAAATCGCATTCGACAATTGATGGATATGGGTTTTCCAAGACGTGCAGCTCGCCATGCTTTGGTCCGTTGTGCAAATAATTTGAGTGCTGCTGCAGAATATCTATTGATGCATCCAGAAGTGGTGACTTCCATGATGGACGATGATGCACCGGAGCAGTCGTCTGGTACTCGACAAAACGAAGCATCAAATTCAAATGCTGCGACAACAACAACCACAACAGCTGAAGAAGGCAGCGCTAATACGGCGGAAGCTACCTTGGAAGATCAAGCAGGTCCTGCAACAGGCGATGCAAATGCAGAGCACGGGACTGAAGACGATGCCGCTGGCCAAGTAAGCGTAAGCGATAGTATTGTTGACATGCTCTCGCAAGCATTACCCATTGCGCCTATGAATGAGATCAATCCAACACAGCAAAATGACGTTGAGATGAGAACTTCTTCCAGTGCTCAAGCAGAAGGACAGGTAGAAGAGTCGGTGCAAAAAGATGATGCAGGCGCGACGGAAGATTCCGAAGCAGAGGTAGAAGAAATCAAGCGTATGACAGATGAACTGAATAAGTCACGATCTGAGATCAAGAAAACTTTGGTTCAAAGAGCATTGCAATTAGCTGAAAGACACGGTGCTTTGGTATTTGATGTAAAGACGGCGGTTCATTTGGTAAGCAATTCATTTGCAAATAGCGAAATACTCGTCTCACTTTTCGATGATGTAGAGGAAAAATCAAAGACGGCCACAAATGGTGAAGGAGAAAAGTCAATCTCTGTTCGCTTACATCTTTTGGCTCTTATCTTCCATGACACTACAGTCACGATCAAATTGTCACCCGAAAAAGCTAAAAGATTTATGGGCTCTTTGGTAACTCTTGTGAAATCCTATATGGGTAGAATGCAAGAGAATAGCTCGCGCCCAATTTGGCTTGCCTCTCTTCTTTTGGTGCTCACATCTGTCTTGAGAGCAGAGTACGAAATCGAATCTGTCAAGATTGAAGAAAAGGAAGCTGGAGCTGATGCCGGCTCGATTCGCGTTACACCTTCGACTCTATTCGATGATGATCTACCTCAACTATTAAGCTTTTGTTTGGCTCAATTTGAGCATTTCAATTCTTTAACACGCGATGATTGGCTGGCTGTATATCGTTTCCTTGTCATATTGACCAGGCGTAGGTCAATTGCTGCTCAATTTGGTCAACGGGAGGAATTGCAAAAGTTGCTCAAACCTTTTGCTGCTCTGGATCCTGATCAAATTGCTGGTTGCCGTGCTTTATCCGTCATCATCTTGCGCAATGTTTTGGAATCGGATGTGCAAATTCTGCGCTCTACTATGAAGCAAGACATCCTCATGTGGCTTTCTCATCAACGTACAAAGACTATCGATACTACCACTTTGACTCGTGCTTTGTCTTATGCAATGTTACGGGATCCGAACATCTTTATCGAAATTCTACAAGAATCTGTTCATCTGGTCGATTATTCTGTCGCAAAAGGCCAAGGATTTGTCAAAGCGATTGATACACAAAAAGATCGTGACAGCGCCCAAGATTCTCAACCTTTCACATCGCCTTTGGATAGGGATGCAGACGAGCAGATGGACGAGACCCAAGAATCTCCTACCAAACCAAGCAAAAGCGCTGCTCATTCTACCAACGTTGATGAAAATGAATCCGGCAAAGGGAAAGCCGCGCCTTCTACTGGAAATACGGAACCAAGCTCTGTAAGCGATACTATGATGCAATTCCTTTTGTCTCAATTGATCCGCTATTCGCGCGAAATTCTAATGAGAAAGCCGCAAGCAAGCACCTTGCCTGGAAAGCAGCAACAAGGCGATCAAATGGAGGTTGATTCAGCAAACAAGAAAGAAGAGAAGACCAGAGCTGAAGGCGGTGAGAGGGAAAAGCAAGTTTTCTATACATCATTCTTGCTGCAAACATTGACAGAGTTATTGTCTTCCTACCTCGTGTGCAAGACATCGTTCTTACACTCTACGAAACGGAAGGCCCTGCACACAGCCGTGAGCAGCTCCAATGTTTTCAACAATAATAATCCAGCATCGAAAAAGGATTCAACGCCTTTGAAAACCAAGAATCAAGGCTCTATCCTTCATTTCTTTTTGACCGAATTGATTCCGTCTGGTTTCCTTTCATCCCGTGAACATGAGGATATGCGGAGGATAATGACAATTTCCAATTGGGCGATGTCTGTTATTGTCGCATTGTGTGCCGACATTGGATCAACAATCTCAAAAGATAATCACGGTGAAGTAGGTCAAACGAGAAGAATTGTTTTGGACGCGCTTGCGAAAGCTATGAAAGAGTCTACTTCCCAAACGGTCCCTGTTCCTGCCGCCAAGACTATGGAGCCTGTTGAGACAAGATATGGTCGATTGTATTCTATGGCCGATTTGACTTACCGTTTGCTCAAAGCTCAACCAAACGCAAATCCTTCTTCGCTAGCATCTGCAAGGCCTTGGGATGATTCGATGTTGCATTTGGCCAAGACAATGCTTGAGCGCAATTTTGTCAATACTTTGACCAGTGCTTTAGCAGAAGTTGATTTGTTCTTACCAATGGTAAAACCTTTGTTGGATCGAATTCTTAAGCCACTCGAATATCTCACTAAGGTTGCTATCAAGATGAACAGAGCTGAACGCAAAGGTGAAAAGCAGCGTGGCACTTTGATCGATTCAGATGATTCTGTCTCATTTTCATCTGATGACTCCATTGAGGATGATGATATGGACGAAGACGATGATGAGGATGAAGGAGAAGATCATCATGATCATGAAGAAGGCAGAGAAGAGACACCAGATTTCTATCGCAATTCAAGTCTTGGTATGCATACTGGTGATCTAGAAGGAGGCTATCAAGGAATCGACGAGGATGAGGAGGAGGACGAAGATGAAGATGAAGACATGGATGACGATATGCACCATCCAATGGGATTCGATGACGTAAATACTGATGACAGTGATGATAGCGATGACGATATCGAAGAAAGAATTGTGGAAGTTATGGAAGAAGATGATGAAGATGAAGACATGACAGATAGCGATAGCGATGACGATGATGATGAAGATGACGATGAAGACGAAGAAGGAGACGAAGATGGATGGATTGATGAAGATGACGAAATCATTGACCTTGATGACAGCGATGACGAAGGCGATGAAGGCGGTGAAGCATTAGACTTTGTTATTGAAGGCGATGCGAATCATGCCCATGAATTATTTGAGCAAGCAGGTCATATTTTCCATGGTCACAATCACGATGACCTTGGGCCTGAAGGTCTTCCAGCGCCCATCATGATCGAAGGTGAGGACGATGACGAAGATGAAGAAGAAGACGAAGCTATGGAAGAAGATGACGAAGGGTCTGTACTGGAAGAAGTTTTCGAAGATGGACTGCAACCGCTTGGCCTGTTGGATCCGATGGAAACTTTCAACGCTGCTCCTGTTGATCGATTTGGTGCTAATTGGGGATGGACAAATGTACCAGGCCCAGCATCAGCTTCGGCTAGAGGGAACGCAAATGGAAGCGGTGCAACTGAGCAAAATCAAGAAGTAGCACCGACTACAGTAAATCCACTTGCTTTCATTCGTCAAAGAGCTACTTCTTCTCGTCACTCAAGATCACGAAGATTGTTGGATTGGGATTCAGATCCTCTCAGTCAACCTCTGCCTGGTGGTGGCCGTGCGTATGCATTCGGTGGAACCGGCCGTCGCCCATTAATGGGTGAGGGATTAGGAGCAAATGACCAAGATATTGTCTCGCATCCACTTTTGCATCAAGACCTGCAATCTGATGCTTCACGTTCGGGTAATCCAACGTCTCGCTTACATCGCTCGTTGGCAACCAGGAGAGATCACGCTCACAGACGTGGCGGAGAGCGCGAACAAGATTGGGCTCGTTCATTGGAAGAGATGATGGAAGGTGGCGCAATGCAATTCTTGGAAACAATTTTGTCCAGAAGTGGTGCTGCTGGCATGCTTGGCAATAGCAATGAACCTATTCGTATCTCACTCACTTCGCAAGGAGGTGTGCCAAGAATGTCGATTGGCGGACAAACCATCACTCGCGGCTTCGATGCCAATTTTGGTAGCTCTCAAAACAGACGATCAAACGATCAAGAGGGTGATGCTGCTGATCGTTCAGCTTCCAATCGACCGATCGATATCGTCGCTCTCATTCAAGAATTTACACCAGCCCAAACATCAACTCGCTGGACAGATGCTTCGCGAATTGTACATGGACCACAAGCACATGAAAGATCATCCTCTCTACGTCCGTACATGATCAATGCTTTGAGATCGGGCTATCTGCGTGATCAAGAAGAACTAAAACGTAGAAAGGCGGAATTGGATGAAGAAAAGCGTAAAAATAATGCTGAAGTTGAAGAAGCAAAGCAAGTGAAAGAAAGAGTTGAAAGAGAACTGAACGAAGCTAGAGCACAATTTGAAGAATTACGCCGCGGAAATCAGAATGAGAATGAACAACGAGATTCAGCTACTCAAGTCGAAGTGACTGCACCGACAAATCCGGAAAGCCAGAGCACTGGAAACGATGTAGAAATGAGTGATAGTACAGCTCAACAGAATGTCGAAAGTTCGACAACTGACTCTACACTTCCCACTCCTGCCAATTTGGAGTTAGGCTCGCTTCAGCAAGGTTTGGACGAGCTTGATACAACGGCTTCCGCTCAAACTGATCGAACCAACGTTGGTGAGAGAACATCGAACGAAGGCGAACAAGCTGTTACACAACCCCAAAACGCTACAGCAGAACAAAGCGAGCCAGAAGCTCAAGCAGCTCAACGCATCACTACCACACTCAATGGCAGCGAGATTGACATTACAGATACAGGTATCGATCCAACTTTCCTTGAAGCTTTGCCAGAAGAGATGCGCGAAGAAGTTCTCAATCAACATTTCCGCGAACGTCGGGTTGCTGTTGCCGCTGCAGCTGCTTCAAGAGATGGAAATACATCATCAACTGATCCTAGTGCAAATGCTGATTCAACGAGTATCGCTCCCGAATTCTTAGATGCATTACCACCAGAAATTCGAGCAGAAGTTATCCAACAAGAAGCACAAGAAAGAGCAAGACGTCGATTAGAAGAAGCTCGTCGGGAGAATCGTCGAAATGGTACCGATGGTAATAATGCTAGCTCTGGTGGTCCTTCTGAGATTGACCCTGTAAGTTTTTTGGCAACACTTGGACCAGATTTGCGCAATGCTGTGCTGATGGACCAAGATCAAAGCTTCTTAGACAGCTTACCGGCAAACATGCTGCCAGAAGCTGATGAAGCAAGAAGAACGCAACGCAGACATGTGGACATGCGAAGATTACACAGGCGATTCGATGCTACCGGCATGCCGATCGAAGCGGGTGATCAGAGTGGACCATCTGGTCAGACGAATGGTTCAGGTCGTGAGAATAATGCAAACAGAGGTACAGACAATCAAAATGCAGAGTCTACCGCAAATAAGGCAGTTCAACCCGGTTCGCGTGATGCTATCCAATTACTTGATAAATCAGGTATCGCAGCCCTTGTCCGATTGATGTTCTTCCCGCAAATGGATGCTCAACAAAGTGGTCTTCGTCATGTCATGATCAATCTTGCCGAAAATGCAAAGACAAGACACGAATTGCTGAATTTGTTATTGTTGATGCTAGCAGACAGTTGCAGTACTGAAACAAATGCTGTTGACCGAAGCTATGTTCATATGAGTGGCAGGATGAATAACAATAAGCCTGCTCAAACTCCAACTCGGCCAAACACACGTAGAGTCAATTCAACGCCTGGTGCGGCAACACATTCGTCCGGCACTGCAAACAATTCTTCCAATCAAAATCCTGCTTCTATTGCTCCAATTTCCCGTACGGGTGATGAAGCACCATTTTTGATTGCTTCACGAAGTATTGAGATGTTGTTGCATCTTGCAGGTGCAAACGAACGTGCTGCTTATTACTTTTTGCGCGACGATCCAAACAATCATAGTTTGATGAAATGGTTCAAAAGAAATACTGCTGTGCATAATACGCAAACGCTAAAAGGCAAGGAAAAAAGCCAAGCTGTCCAAAGTAGCAACGCTCCGATCAATATCTTGTTAATCTTGTTGGGCAAACCTAGCATCCTTGCAAATTCTCAATTGGTTGACAACTTGATCGCATTGTTACATACCGTCACAAGACCATTACCGACGATCGCGTCTAACGTAAAGAAAGCTAAAGAAGCTGCTGATGCAAAACAATCTGCGGATAAGACATCAACAGCTGCTGCTACAAATACTTCAGCTACTGCAAGCACTGAAGCTTCCAACAGTGAAAGTACTGAAAAAGCCAAGCAAGTATTGAATACTCAAAGCGAGGAAAGCAACAATTCCTCTTCTTTGCCAGATGTTATGCCTCAAATTGCTGCTGATCGCATGGCAGCAGTCGTCAAACCATTGTCTACCAGCATTAGCTCAAAGGGTTTCCAAAATACTTTAGCTGTTGCTTCTAATTTGGCTACGATTGATGGCGCCCGCGATTTGATCACAAATGCTTTGCAAGAGGAAGCAAGAATGGCCAGCAAGAATTTATTGGCTGAATTGGATATGCTTTTAGAGAGCTTGCCGCCTGCACCTGTTCATGATAGCAATGAAGATGATCAACATGATGAATCAAGAAGAATGTCTCAAAGCAATCCTGGCGAACATGCTCCAATCGTTCAACAAACGCAACAAAGACAAGTTGCTCCAACTGTGCATATCAATAGTCCTGCTTTAACACAATTAGCTAGTCCCAGTAGCAGTCAAACGGTCATCTTGCGTAGCTTGCGTGCACTAGAATGGGTTATTTCTCATCCGAAAAACGCAAATAATGGTCAGTCATCCAATGCCGCTCATCCTAACGGCTCAAATCGACCTCATCAACATTCTCATCCGTATGGCGAAAGAGCTCTTGGCGGAGCAACGATCCGATTAGTTTGAGAGAGAAAAAAAAGTAAAATCATATATCACTTTATCGTCTACAATGTACATTTTTTCACATCCAAAGGCATAGAAATATCTCTTGTACTATTTTCCTAAATTTAATTCATTTCAGATCCAGATCATATTTATTTTTCAGAATGATAACTCATAAGAATGAAGAGATTGAATTCTTGATGCTCCGAGATTTCTACTCTCACAATGATGAGAAGATTATACACATAAATTTCATGAGACGAAAAATCCATCGAAATTGAATCTACTGAGTAGAAATATTCCTATATAATATACATGAAAATGAAATGTAGCAAAAGCAGATGGACAAAGATGTACAATTACCGAGGATCTATTTTGCGGCGATAAAGTCGGAGATATCGCCAAGAATTTGTTTAGAATATCTGGTTGAAGCTTTTCCCATTCCCAGAAACAAAGAAGCTACAGCTTCAACATGACCCAATTCACGATATGCACGTAACTTAACGTTTTCCACCCCAATTCCACTCAATAATGTTTTGAGTAATGTGGATTGACTAACATCAACCACAGCATCCTTACCTCCATGTACGAGCAAAAATCTTGGTGGTAATAAGGAGGTATCAAGAATATTTTTTGCTGCATACAAAAGATGGGCTGGAGAATGCAATAGACAACTTGTATGACTTGGCCCGCAACTTCTACGTAAAACGCTCAAATGTTCAACCCCACGATCGGATTCATTTCTGAAACATTTGATCACATCAAAAACGCCAGCTAATAAGATAATACCTGCAATTGGAGGAATGTTGATTTCTGGTTCATAAATTTCCACTTTACGTAATCCATTTGAGATGGAAGCTGGAATACTGGATAACGATTGAACGTTTGAATGATCACCATTGTGCGGCCATGATGAAGTTGGGAATGAAATATTGCTGATTCCACTTTCATTTCCAGGTCCATTATCAAAAGATTCCAATCCATTACCTCCCCTTGCACGACTCAATTGATCGATATTTTCATTGCCATTCATCACAGCTCCAGGCGGTAGATCCTCTTCACCAGATTCATCTACCCAAGCATTTTCCTCCGCTTCTGATGCTTGAATGCCAGGAACATGAACCGGAGTAGATGCTACAGCTGCATATGATGATGATGCTCCGTAAGAATGTGCGCCATTGTTATGTTTTCCGTTCCTTTGAGTTGAAGCAATAATTGTTTCATCCTGTGCATCTTCGTTGCGATTATCCCAATTTACCAACTGTTCACGTTTAAATTGTGCTTCAGAGTGCCTGTGCAAATATCCTTCTCTGCTCAAAACAACTGCTTCTTGGGTAAGAGTGAGCATTGCTAAATGTGCAGACATTCCATGACCTAATAAATAGATTTGACGTTCATCTCCGCCATATCGTTTGCAATTTGCAGCTGCCCAACGAAGAACCAATCGTAAATCGACAATGGAGGTTTTTATTCTACCTTCAGGATACCAACTTATATCCGGAACAATTACACAATATCCCATCCTTCTCAAACGTAGTGCTAATTGAAGGTATGTCTTTCGCCTTTGTGTCCAAGTAAGTGGCGGAATCGGACTAGGAACAACAATCACAACTGGAGAACGATTACGATTGGGTGATTGATCGCCTGGACGAGGTGTAGCATTTTCATCGTCGATTGGTGGTGTTGGCAAAGGTTCTGCGAAATTTGTAGAATGTTTTCTATTTCGAACGGAAGCAGATGATGTTTGATTTGTACTTGTTCTTGTTGCTCCAGGAGAAGAAGGCGGTAAATAGATGTCCAAACGTTTATTGGGAGAAGATGAACCATAAAGAATGTTCTCCTTTACTATTCCACCACCACCTTGAGTGCCTAATACCATCACACGTCTATACGACCAATCCAATACGGCTGGAAGTGCAACTTTGATCGCCGAGGAGGCATACAAAAGTGCAGCCCAATTGATCTTTAAACATCGCAAAGGAGAATAAGGTAAAAAAGGTAAATAAGGAGCCAAAGTGCCTTGTTTTGATGATGCTGGGGGATCTGCTTGAGCTAAGAGTAAATAAGAAAACCAAGCGACAGAATAAAGAAGTAATAAAGTTAAAAGTAAGAATAATGGAATGGCAAAAATTCCAATAACAGGTACGGCGCATAATAAACCAATTATTGGCCAAAGCGGAGTTCCAATACAAATTACTGGCAATAATGAAACCCGTAAAAATGTTGCTACCCAGCCACTTATACCACCTTGACCATTCGTAGCCATCCTTTTGATTTGTTTTGAAGTCAAGATGATGGAATAAAACTATGATCGGGTTGATAATATTTATCGGTATCTATCTAACCTGACACGCTGCACAATACATACACTCATCCATGCATGCATGCATTCATACATACTTTAATAAGTGTTGCTCTTGGATCCTTCTCATCCAATTCGAACGCGGCCTGGGCATTAGAACTGTGAATTGAAATCAAGTACGCGTTCAAAGCCTATTTGTTCGTTCATATGACTGACAAGCTTAATTTCAGATTCTTTTCAAACAATCATAATTCGCACGACTCTCTTACGTGGATCAATTCTATGAATATACAAAAAGCGACAAAAAGGTCATGTGTTCACAAGTTTGACCGAGCAGTGTTTACAGATGTATGTATGTACGTAGACAGCGCCGAAAGAATATGTATCTAAAGCCCTATTCTAACCCATTTGCTTCAAACAAAAGGTCACATTCCTGATTCGACTTTTCACAAGCTACATATTCCGCTTTGGCCCTCTTCATTTGCGGGCTTTTTTTTTCACGCGTAGAGACGAATTTGCCTGAATTAAGCTTCTTTATAATGCATGCAATTATATCTCGCAGGGCACATTAAAGTTGCGTGTGTAATATACCTTTTAGAAGGCGGTAATTCATTATGATAGGAGTACAAGAAAATTATCACGAATCAATGCACTCACACATTCTAAAAGGGTGAAAAGAGATAAAATTTGAAAGCATAAGTCATAGATACAACAAAAAGCAAGCGGATAAATGAAATACTGTTTGGCAAACAATACGTCAGATAATTTTACTTGTGATGCATCCTCATAATGGATCAGAAGATAGATAAAAGGGGCGAAAAGAAGAGAAAAGAAATTGAGATCATTTAATCAAATCAAGCAGAGCTGATCGTTTACCAGATACGACGTTCGAGCATCAAATCGCTCTCAGGGGCCAAACCGATCAAAGCGCGCAAAAAGTTGGTCACAGCAGCGCGTTGACGGGTGAGAGAGTTAACGACATCAGTACCTGGCTTGGCCAAAGGTGCCTTTAAGCTGTAAGACAACAAAGACAAGATTGAATACAAGCCAGAGTATTGTTCAGCGTTGCTTTGAGCTACATTGCTTGGCTTAGCGTAACTGATACGGGTCATGAATTCTGCCAAGATGGCCAAATCCAAAATGATGGGAGAAGCCAAAGTGGAATCAGCACATTGGTTCACGGTGTAAATGGTATTACGACCGCCCATTGCTAATTCAGAAGTAAAATCATCAATGGCAACCTTTTGATCACCAACGGGTGGCATGTATTTGATCACAACACAGTGAGCTGGCTTATCAACGGTTGTCTTGCCGTCCTTTCCTTGTTTACGAGGGAAGAGTAAATGAGATGCTTCAACGGCATCATCAATAACGGAACTCTTGGAAATTTCCTTGGAACGGAATTGAGCAGGTGCGTTGAGATTGTGACCATCATTGTTACCCAAATGATTGTAACTTGCAACGCTCAAAGGTTTGATACCAGCATTAACCAAGAAGTCAATGACAGCAGTCTTGTAACGTGTTTGACCGGTCTTGAGATCATCACCGGCAATAAAGGCTTTATGACGTTCAGCCAATTCAACTGCACCAGGAACAAAGGTGTTTTGGGGAGCACCATTGACAAATGGAACGCCTTCCAAGATACATGAAACAGCAAAGACGGTACTTGGTGAAACTTCAGAGTGAGATGACTTGATAGAAGCCAACAAGTTATCAGCAGTGTCGTTCACGCCTGGAATGATGTCTGCGTAACGTTCAGTGTTGGCAGTCCAAACGACAATAACTTTATCCAAACCATTCTGTTGCTTGAAAGAACGAATATCGTTACGCAAATGTTCGACGTGTGCCCATTTGTCTTGACCGGGGATCAAGTTGTCAGCACGTTCGCTTTGATTAGCAGCGATGAAGTCAGGGTAGTAAATGGAAGGCAAAGGCTTCAAGTCGGAAACGTAAGGCTTGACCTTTTGTTGCAAATCATATTCCAAAACTTTAGCACGAACCATTGCATCGTCCAAAGGCAAGCTGCTAATATCCCAACCGCCCAAAACAAAGTCGTTGGGGTGAACCATTGGTAAGACGTTGCTGAAAGGAACATTGACATCTTTACCTGTCTTTGTGTCCATACCCAAACGAATGGTAGAAGCACGAACGATTGAGCCGTAGTAGTTGGCATTTTGAACACCTTCCTTGGTGTGCCAGCTCAAATTGTGACGGTTGGCCATCACCATGGCAGCAATTGTGGAACCGTTGTTACCACCCAAACCGACAAGCATTAAACCAGTTTTTGGAACCTTGGTTTCAGTCTTGAACATGTAAGTTTCAGAGGTAGGAGTAGCAATGAATTCCTTCTTGCCATCTTTTTCAACAGTTTCAACATGAGTGTTTAAATACTCATAGCGAGAAGTGATGCTATCAGCGCCATATTGAACATTGGCAGAGTTGACGCGAACGGTTTCATATTCTTCATGACGTGCCGCTGTTGGATTAACAGGCAATTGAGCAGATGCTGCGGCAACGCCATTGCCGTTCACACTTCCATTGTGTGCATAAGGAGTTGCAGCGACGGGAGCCATTTTGTTTAAAGGAGATTAATATGATGAATCGGTAAGAAAAGATAAGATCTTTGGATAAAGAATTAATGGTCTGCTATACCGGAAGGGCAAGTGTGCTTCGTGCCCCGGTGCAAGTTATCTGTTTGTCAAATGAAAGAATGGAGGAATGTGGTCAGTAAAAGAGCTTTAAAATCATTGCCATCATGTGAATTTATGACATCTTCTATGGCAAGGCGCGCGCGCAAGCTGGTACTTTTGATACTTACGACACGAGCAAAGTTGATTGGCAAACACGGTGGGCAACCGAGGTAAAGTTTAATAAGTTATTGAGCTTAGCAAAGACAACGTACGAACGAGAAAGTGTACGTTGTGCAATGAAAGAAAGTTGATTGACTGAGAGTTGTTGGTTATCAATTGAATGATGTAGGTGAAAGAAGAAAGATAAATAAGAGGAAAACTTAGAATTTATATATTTTAGAAAAAAGTGGGCAAGTCCACGCGTGTGGAAGGATAAAACTACGTAGAACCGGAGTAGGTAGCACGCCTGTCGGAGTATCATTGGAGAATTCGATAATCTTTTGGAAAGGCAAGACACAGGCGTAAAGGCTAGGATGCGCGGGTGTTACAGTTCCGAGAGTATGAAAGCAGTGTAGCGGAAAATAACTTCCTAGGCGTCCCCCAAAAAAATTAACTAAAACGGCAAAATAGGGCAAGAATCTAGATTATCTGCATATGTATTCGGGCAAGAATCTCGCGATACACAGTAAGCCCGCTGCATACATGATTGAGAATTCACGATATGATCGACATTTCATGTTCCTCTTTTGTGGCTCGTATAGGAATAAACAGTCCTTTTGTGTTCGATGCTCAATTTATATCTTGAAGAGGAAGAAGAGATATCGGTTTGATAAGGCAAAAGCCCCCCTTACCTCGGTCCTGCCAGGTCAATTGGTTGACCAATGAGGTCTGTCTTATCATTCCGTGGACTGTTTGTACTTACAATGCGGGTTCCCCATGGAGTGTATCCTTGTTTTAATGTGAAAAGAAAAAAATAACCATTATCTTGGCGTATAAAGGCGCGTAGAAAAAAGAAAAATAGCAGATACAGTGTGTATGAATATTAAAGAACTTTCTTGTACATATCCTGCCCCAACGCTAAAAGCAAGCAATTTTACAGGAACCGAAGATAAAGCCGAGGATGAAGAAATAAGAAAAAGACACCGGATGGCCTAGGATCAAAAAATGCAACTGCCATGCATATGCTTTGCAGCTCGGTAAATTGGAAAATTTGAATGAATGCAAGCCTCATTTGCTTTAAGAGCTTTCGATTTAAACATTGTCTCATTTGACTAAGCAGCTTATGTAAGAGCCATTCAAAAAAAAGGTTTAGATTCAGAACAACACTTCTGGCTGCTTCACGCGTAGAGACGCGCTGACTGGCGCGTTAATTGTAATAAGCATTTTGTGTTGTTCTTTCATTTTACTACGATCAAGCAATACGATGGATGTGATTGTGCAAAATGGTCATCAAAGGAGTAGATCTGAACCTCAAAAAACAAACGAATGCGAGGAAAGCAAAGAAAATGAAGGAAAGGTAAGGCTTCTTCGACGCTTTTCTTCTCAACCTACTCAACATATCATAACCGATCCATCATCATCCAAAGCGGAAAGAGTTATCACAGAGATTTGTAACAGTGGACATCATTATACCGCTGAAAGGAGCCCGCAACATCTAAAATCAAGGATACCTCTAAGGAGAAGAACACAATCAAGCACAACACTAGTTCAGCGGACGAATCCCGGGCAAAATGTTCGAGCTCGATCGATGGAAGCCAACTTAATCGCAGCTGAAACGCCTAGAAAGATTGCACGACCGCAGTCTGTAGAAAGATCTGTTGGAGAGGCTGAAGAAGCAGGCAGTACAAGCAAAATATCTGAGAACCATAACAGAAGCAAACCTGTCAAAGACACAATCGGACTGGAGCATTCACTCAGCAAAGATGACGCACTCCTTCAATTCGCTTTCTCACCGCCAAAGCGATCATTTCGCCAACGCAAGCCTGCACAGCTTGCTCCATATACAACAGAAATGGAACGTTACAAACGCAGGCTAGTAAGAAATGACTGGGAAGATGCTGTTGTCATAAATAGAGAATTGATGCGAGCTGCCAGAGTAGAACGCATGAATGCAAAAGGTTCGACAGACTTGCCAGAGGACAAATCACATCCAGAACAGAGTAGAAGACGATCAATTAGCAAAGAAGTAGATAATACGACCAAGAAAAGTCGAAAGTCGTTGAATCCTATAGACCAGAATCGAATCAATCAAAGGCATGAACAAAATCTAGGTCTAGCAGAAATACACAATGAAGTAATTCCTGATCTTTCAGCAACTCCAACTACTGATTCTCAGAGCATATCAACACCATTCAAAGATGTTCCTGATCAATCAAGAATGACTATGCTGAAGCGCAAAAGATACAGAATTTTGTCAGAATCAGATGATAACGACGATTTAAGAGCGAAAGATGTGACCCATAATACGATTGAAAATGATGAAGATGTTGAGGAAATGCCTCGTCAAGATGAAGTGCCAATGCCAACAAATATTGATACCGATGACTCGAGTACAACCGCAAGCGCCGCATCTTGGTCAAATGAACGGCAGCAGAGAAATGCAAAATTGCGTGATCGAGATTATGCGAGTCTCCTAAAGATGCTCAGGAAAACAATGCCTGCACGAATGGCACGCGAATATATAGAAGACTTGAAAGCTATGGACCAAGAGATTCAGCTTCTTCCAGCTGATGAAGGAGTTCACAACAATGATGCCTTATCCTCAAAAGATCCAAATGATGACTTAACGCAAGAACTTCTACCTGGACAGAGCAAGAAAAGGCAACGTAAGGATACCGATTTGCGTAATGAGCGCTTCAAACTCATAGGAGATTCAGAAGATGAAGATGAATCATCCGAGGCTTCTTCCGTTTCTGTCATCTCAGAATCATCAAGATCCACGATAGCTTCTTCTCGATCTGAAGTTTCTCGCGCATCTGAATCTTTTAGCGTCGAGGGTGGCGGTAGTATACACAGAAAGAGACATAAATCTCTGTCGAAGTACGAAAGACGATCCATAGAACCACAATCTAGAGTTCGTAAAGGAGTTCCGAAAAAGTCAGCCGCTTTGAACGGAAAGGATGATGCTATTGACAGGATGCTATGCAGTAGTCGTGTTGTTCACAAGAAGCATCAGATTAGGGAAAGACGATCAGGTCCTGTTGACAAAGTGAAACAGCGGAAACCTCCTACTTCAAGAACATCTGAGAATCGAAAATCGAAAGATACATCATCCAACAAAAAGAAAAATCGAGGAGGAGGCAAATTGACGGATGGAGTAGGAAGAGCTCCTGCAAACCCATTTGGTAATGTGAACAGCTTGAGTTACATCCGTGAAGCACGCCCTTACGACAAACGGCAAGGAATTCGGCCTTTGTTGCAAGATGAAGATCTCTTTTTGCCCTACGATTCAGCCCTAGAGAAAAGAGTAGCTCTCGATAAAGCGGGTTCGGCAAACGAACCTCCAAAAAGAGCTGTAGAAGCGTGGATAGCAGATGTTGACAATTTTAGGCAATCTGAACAAATCACACCTCTTCGAACACCTAAACATACCGGTATGAATGACAAGCTATCTGCTCCCAATTTACATGATCTTACAGTAAGCCCAATTGAAGGGAGAAGCAAGCAGACTTCACTCAGCCGTTTTACGGAACGACCACAAGTAGAAAATACTGTCGCCCGACAAAGAATGTCACCTGGAACCCCAACAACTGACATAGAGCATCAAAGATTCGAGGCAGAGCTTTGGTCATCTGTAGGCTTAGTACGTTTAGATTTCGATATTTCCCATCCTGATATTGGCATCAGATGCAATCCGGAAGGCTATATTGGTCGAGGACGCTTATTCTCTTTGTTACACAGCAGTGAAAGGCGTAATGCAACTGACTTTGTCGATTCCCATGTCAATTATGACTTTCCAGACATCAAATGCACATGGCAAAACCTTCTATCAACTATTCAAAGATCCATTCTGGCGGGCAATAATAACAGTTCAAGCCTCCTTTGCTGCTTGGACGATATCTGTGACCAATATACTGCGTTTGCCAATTCGTCTAGAACGACAAACCGTCTTCAGCAAGCTTTGGATGCGTTTGATCAGTTGATCACTCTCGCTCGTCATGAAGATCAGCTCAGAAGTATTCGTGATGCTCAAGGTACTATCCTTTCCAAATTGCAATGGTTCAAGGTAGAGATGTTGTTCCTTGCGATTGCTTCCAGAATTGACATAACTATGGAGGAGCCGCAGATGAGCTTAAGCTATAAAGATGCATTTTTACAATCTTGTCAAGATTTGATGGTTACTCTCTTGGTTCATGGTCTTCATAGGACAATGTCCTCAATGAGACATGCAAAACCAACAGATTCTCAAGAGGCAGGCTCGATACTCTCCTTTGACGATTGGAGCTTGGAATGCTGGATCTGCTTGATTCACGTCCTTCAAAGTGATCGTGCAAAAGAAATGGACATGAACAATACACCATTCTGGAACATATTTGAAGCATCTCTAAAGATATATCATAACGCTTTGAGAGATGCAAAGAAGCCTTTCATTGTCGCTGAAAATGCTTGGTATTCAATTTTCGCCATTTGCGCAATCAGCTGTATTTCACCTACGACTGGATCGTGTACAATTCATTCGGCATTACAAAAGCCATGCTGGTCCTTGGTATCGCAAGCAATATCTACCGTTAAATTACGTTTCGAAGAGCGAGTCGAAGCACTGATGTCAAAGACTGCTATTCGTGCAAGGGATCAATATGTTCATTTGCTGCTAAGAAGAATACTTTTATTGACGCACAAGTGGAAATGGCCTTTGGAAAACGTGGAACAGCTACTGACGAAATTATTTTCAATTTTCAATGCTAACCGTCTGCAAGATTTACCAAGTGAATCAAATCATGATTTTCCTCATAGTCTTAGAGAATTCGATATGCAAATCTTATATTCGGATACGATTTTTGGTGACGAAACCGCTTTTCAAATCTTTTTACGCATCCTTTCAGTCGCCGTAGATCGAGCAAGACTTTCCAACAACTCTGATCGACAAAGTATGGACAAATTAGCTTCTCGCATCCTTTCTCGCTTCAGTCCTATGCGTTCTCTACGTTTTGCACCAGATAATGTGCCCACATCTTTGGAACGAAGTGCTCTGTTCAATCATTATTCTATCGCTTTATTGTATCTCTTCTTTGTCCCTTCTTCGGAACATCAAAGACTACTTCAAGTTCAACAATATTTAAACATTGGCAAAGCAGATCAAAAGAGTCAAATGGTAGGCGTTCGGGCTGTGATGTATGCTGCAATCATTTTACGACATCATGATCGACCTATAGATACTGCAATGACGTGGTTCAAGAGTATGTTCGTTCATATGCTCAATCTATTTCAACATCTTCATTCAAAACTAGCAAGTGCCAATCATACATCTAAATCTAGCATTAATCGGGAATTGACATCAAGGCAAACGGTTTTAATGGCTTGTTTACGTGCAGTGCATTATATTTTGCAAAAGAACAGTATCGATTCTTCTAACGTTCGTACTTCAGCGACTGATATCAACCTTTTAAATCCTGCATGGACTAATGATCTTTACGATATCTTTTACTTGATCAATTATCCTCAAGTCGTTTTCGAATCTTTACGATTGATCTCTTCTCACTTTAACGTCATTTCATCCAACCTTCAAAGCACAAGATCAAAACCTCAAAATTCAAAATCAAACAATGATGAAAGTCAAGAAAGCTATTCAGAACTCTTTGAAGACCTTGATTTCGATAATGAAGCATTACTTGAAATTGCGGGATATGGGCCGGAGAAAGGACAAGTGGCCAAAGTGGCTGAGGATCGGACTTCTGTTCATCGCGATACAAAAGATGGTCACGTATACGAACAATTATCGAGCGCATTATTTAAGATGATCAACATTATTGGCAAGCCGGAGAATGCCTCTTCTTTTGGATTTTCTCAATTTGGAGGTAATGAAAAGGCACAAGGGTTTGGTGAAGCTTCCACAAATGTCGATAAAGAAAGACGAGAAATGTTGACCGATGCGGAAGGGGAACATAAAGCACAAATTGGAAAGATGGCAATCTTATGTTGGGCAAAATGTGCAACGATTCTGGTAAAGCAATATGCAATACGCTCATGGGACTTTTATTTTCGTTTTGGAAAAGAAGATATTCGACTATCTTTGCCTATTAATACTCGTCATACACTCTCGATGCATTTCTTTATTGCTTTGCTACAAGAAGCGTCTGAATCATACAGTTCTTCAAGAGTAAAAGCTTCTATAACTTTTGGAGAAGATGAAGAAGAAATTTATGGCTCAAACTTGACAGAGATTTGGACTTGTCTTTTGATTAATGTTTTGGAGATTCAAGATTTGAAAGCTACAACGACATTCCTTCAGCTCGTCAATCAATTTGAACGCAAGCGAACTTCAACTTCCATTCAAGATAGTTATCCTTCGATACCATTCAACCTAGAGGATGAACAAGAAGACAGTACGATAATGATAATGCTTCAAAGTGAGAATCGATTCGAATTTCTCAGCAACATTATCTCATGTCTTTCTACTGTCACTCAACAAAGCTCAAAATTACAAAAAGTTGTCATCAGCACATTCTCAGCAGTCTTTTCGTTCGTACGACAATTCATTTCACAAAATTCAAAGTTAATTATACTAAATCAGAACGGTAATCGATTAAAGATTTATTTGCGATTTTTGAGCGATTGTAACAAATTTTTTGATCAACCTCTTGCTCGTGCTTTGGCAATTGATTTACGCAATACACAAGCCGTTGTACAACAGCATCTCGATCAGGTGCCTCAATCTATGTGATAAAGATACATGTAACATATTATACAAATACTCTGATGAATCAATTAATAAATTCAGTCTCTGCCGATCCACAAAATATTAGACACGAACTTAGACTCCAAGGAGAAAGTGAATGAATTAGATCAAGGTAGTAATGTACATAGGAGAGAATATTTTCAATCATCTTAGCAATTCAATTTTTGTCCTTTCGCAAGCCAATGTTCAATCCACGACTTTCGATATCGATATATCTTCCTTTTTTGCATGCTAAAGCAGTAACGATCAGAGTCCAGGCTGTTTGTAAAGCTTTCCAAAACGATGAATCAAGAAAACCAATCGCAACACCATTCGCCCATACTGAATTGATACGATAAGCTATCGTGAAAAGATCATGTGCAGGTTGATCGGATAGAAATTCGATAGCGTACTGAGAAGCTGACTTGTCGGAAAAGGGTTGAACGCCTTCTTCGATACCAAGGATCACATTCGTGAACAAAGCCAGAGAGGATCCATAAGGAGAATTTTCGTTCAAAGAAGTGGTGGCAAATTGATATTGTAAGGTGTTTTGATGGGCACGAAGGACGATTTGCTGCAAAGGTAAAAGTTCGATCAACAAAGCAGCTGCATCACGATTGTAGATGAATTGATGCAAGAGAACGAATTCTTTTGGACGAGGTACAAGTATTGGAACGATTGGAAAGGATTGAACGGAATCGTCGTTTTCACATGTCTCCAATGTCACGGTTGATTCACCAAACCGAGGAAGCGAAACGCATTGCAGGACATACAGCACGGCATGACAAGGTATAAGTAACCCATTTTCCTCTCCAGCACTAGCTTGATTGCTATGAATTGCCAAAACATGTGTTGGTGGTAAAGAAAGCTTCTCACCTGTTGCGTTGCACTCTTGTACTTTCTCGTTCAATTCGGCTGTTGGTATCGTAAAATGTTTCGGTAAAACCTCTTTTCTTGCTTGGGCATGGGCTAATTGTACTTTGATTGTTTCTTGGAATGTGTGCATGAGCCAGCATGTCATTTTCAAAAGCCCCTTAGCGCTGCTCTCTGAACCTGAATATTGCACCCATTTTGATAAAGCAAACTCGACAGTGATGCCTCTTGCCATTGCGAAATGTTTTGCATCTTCAATCAAGCCATGCCTGTAAACATGCTCAGGAAGATCAACATATGGATTCGAGATGAACGTTAAAGGTGGTTTGGGAAGGCACAAAGGTAATCTTTTGACGTGAGCAAATGATGGCTCTTGCGCTGAAGTGGTTTTGTTTTGTTTTGAAGGAGCAGTACCTGGATTTAATGTTTCGCCTTTGCTCTCGTTGCAGTTACCTACAGGATTGCACAAAGTCGAATTACTCTCAATAGACTGCAAAGGAGCTCTGGAAGAACTTGAGTTAAAAGAGATGTTTTGCCGTGAGAGATTGATTGACTGCTCTGTATGTGGAATGATGTGCTGTTGTTTCCCATTCATCAAAAAAGAATCTGTTTGATGACCATTGTATATGTAAGGTGAGATTTGATTTGCACTCTTTTGAAAATTGTTTGATGTCAGTTTTGGAATGCGATCAAATTCGTCTTTTCCGAGACAAGCTTGATTTTTTTGATGAATTGCGTAGTTAAAGTTCGCCATCTCTTGAAGGATTGGAGTCAATTCACGATGCATGATGGTGGTCTTTGCTTTCAGACAGTTTTGATAGAAAGGTGAAGGAAAGAAAGGGGCTCATCTTGGCAAAATGTTCCCTTATAAACATGTCAGGCAGGAAGGGTTCCTTGAAAAAGTCTATCAAAAACCTAATCAAGTTCATGATTGGGGTTCTGACACACATATTTCAAAATACAGACCTTGCCGAGTGTGGCATTGTTGGCGTGGTGCGGCGCCTGCATTGCCGCTTTCTCATTTCAAGCAATAAATAATACATGAATTTATTTACAGAAATACAGCGCTGGGCGCGTTTATGGACGGGGTATGTAAAAATCAGATTAGAGTGTGTGATGTACGTATGTACCTACATATATGGGAGCGTGCGTCTAAATGCGGCTTACTCATAGTCAGGAGTGGTCATTGCGTCGTTTCTCGATTGCCAACAACCTTTGCTGACGCAAATTTTCAATATCCGACTGTTCGCCGGTAGAAGTAGGTGTGGATAAAGAAGAGGCATTTGTTATTGAAGAAGAACTAGAAGCGGTAATTCCATTAATTGTAGTGTTTGAAGAGCTTTGTTGCTTTCCACCTTGTTCTTCACTTTCCTCTTCTTCATCACCAAACAAACAAGTGATAACATCTACTAATTGAGCAACATACTCTCCCTCTTTATCTTTCCTTGAGCCGTTAAGAACAAATCCTTTTTGGTGACTTTTACTCTCTTGAACTTTTGCAACTAATTCTGCCGAATCTTTGAGATCGTTTGAAATACAATTTTCTCGCGTAAAGAGGGATTGATTACGCCTTCTTGCCAAATTAACGATCCTTTGCTCTACCGTATCGATGACCTGATAACAGAAAACTGTTGTCGGTTTCATTTGACCGATTCGATGAACTCGTCCGATTGCCTGTAATTCCAAAGCATGATTTACCAAAGGCTCTAAAAGGAAGATATTTTGAGCGCAAACCAAATTTAATCCACTACTTTGAGCTTCAGAATGCAATAGCAAAACGTTTGTATCTGCATCATTCTTGAAATGATCAATTATTCTTCCTCCTCGAGCTCCACCTTGATCTAAAGTTACAAATTTAATACCATTGAATCGAAGAGCATCTCCTACCAAATTGATACCACGAGAGAAAGCCGTAAAGATTAAAGACTTTGACCCAGGTTGTGTGTGTTCGATGTACAATAGGTGACGAGTTAAAAGGTCTAATTTGCTACCCAAAGTACTACGGATTGGCATTCGTTGAATGGCAAGCAGAGTTGAGTCATCGATCACATTGAAGTATTCGCTCTGTAATGTATCCTTGTCCGATCGTGGTTGTTCTTTTTGACGCTTTTTACCTTTTTCTCCATAGGTAACCCGATATACATTTCGTAGATTGACCTGAGCTTTACACATTGGACATTGGCCACGTAAAGCAGTCCAGCGTAAATGACAAGACTCACATACAACATGTCCGCATGTATCTAAAACGATTGCTTTTACCATTGGTTCTGTACAGATTGGACAATTTTTGCCCCGTTTTGCCGCACTGTTTTCGTCTCTTCCTTCACCTGAAGTGCTGACGATAAGCTGTGAATCTCGATCATCCTCTTCGTTTTCTCCCTCCTCTTCTTCGATTGCACACAAGTATCGCAGCCTTCCTGCACATATTTCTTGACGTCTCTTCAAAGTTGCTTCTTCACGCTCAAAGTTGCTCAGTCGATCTTGAATACTCATATTTCCACTCAAAGCAATATCGGCAACTTGATCGCTCAAATCTTGTATCTGTTTGAAGTAGGCTGCCCTGGCATTCCATGCGGATGAGAATGTCGCGCTTTCCTTTTTCATCTTCTCTAGCAATGACTTTTGGTGCCCAATCATCTTTCGCGTTTGATCGATTCCCATTCGGATGATCATCACTTCTTCTCGTCCATCAATCGATTGAACAATTTCACGCATATCTTTCAAAATAAGTTCAAAAGGCTGAAGGTCAGAAAGATCAAATAGATCCTCATCTGTCGATTTTGCAATTTCACCTGACTCTTGATCTTGTTGAATTCGGTGGGCGCGAGATCGCATACTTGCTTGTTGTGCTTCACGAGAGATGGACACACGATTTTTTTGAATTTCCAATTGACGAAAGTGATCTAATTGCTGTCTCATAACGCCAATCTCTTGTTCTGATGGTAGGGAATCATCAGCAAATACTTCATTTCGTATTGCTTCTGTTCCGCTTGCTTGTTGTAACATGATTCTACGTTGAGCACGTTCGTATTGCGGTACTTCACGTTCCAGCTGTGCATAAAGTTGAGGTCGGCCTAATGTACCTTCAATCCTTACATTCGTCAACATGAATTCGCGTTCGCTCAAGAGAACTCTATACATCTCTAATAATGCTTCAGCTTCTGCTTGAGCATCCAAATTCTCTTGATATTGATCATCATTTTCATCTTCTGCCGAAACAACTCTATTCACAGGCTTCTCCAGACGTTTCCAAATCTTCTCTCTCCATTCAAAAATAACGTCGCTTTGTGCATTTAGTCTTTCTTGTAATTTTTTCAACTGATCAAATTGAGATGTGCTCTTAATACCTCCTATTCCAAAGTTTTCTTGTCCATATAGGTCTTCTGTAGTAAAGTCAAGAGCTGTAGATACACAATTCGAAAGTGCTTGTTCGACAGCCTTGCGCCTATCTTTAAGCAATTCTTGACGAACTTCTTCCGCTTTGTCGTACGATTCATCTTCCTGTTTCTTAAGGGCTTCTAAGATAGCATCTATTTCATGTTCATCAGTGCGCGATATCTCCTCTTCCATCTGTTGCCCGACTTTGGTAGCTTCGGGTCGGTCAACTTTTTCCCTTAGCTTCTCGCCCATCTGGAAATAGATATTTCCTGAGAAATGATGACATCGATGACACTGTTCGAGATAATTACGCAATCGCTGTTGCAAGGCAGTCATATGACGTCTGCGTTGCAAGCGCTTTTCGCTCAACTCCACTTCTTTGTCTCTGTCAATCGGGAGTCTTGCATCTACTCCTTTCTGATTATTATGTGTCGCCAAATCAACATCTCCTTCTACACCGAAATCCATGTTTCTTGAATCGGCAAGCTCGGCTTTTGAAAATTTATACAACGGTCCAATCCTTTTTGCATTTTCCAAATTTTGCTTGACTGCGTCTATTCTATTTTTCACATCTTCTTGCGCTGCCATCAACATCGCTTTTGCGATATCATGCCTTCCGTCATCTTCTTTACGTTGGAGCATCAAAACGACACGATCAATACGCTTTTGAATGAGAGAATGCCAAATGGAATCAAATTCAGATCGAGATCCCTCAATCATGATTGTTAAAACTTCTTCCATACTTCGGATCGTTTGCGAAGTTGCTAATGCCGTACCTCGAACACCAGAGCCAACAATCTGCGGATGGGTGCATGCTTGACGCAATGCCAAAAGAGTGTTTCGTAGTTGGCCGACATCTTCACCATATGTTGAGTAGACATGTCGCAAAAGCTCTTTACGAGAAGCGAAATTAGAAGAATCTATACCGATCGCCGTTAACAGTCTTTGATAGATATCACGGTAAAAGGTAGACTCGACTGCAGTAAAATGTACAGGAACCAAGGTTCTAGTTTGCTGAGGCAATGTCATCTCTTGACGTACTTGACTTTTGGTATGCCTCACAGCCAACCTTCCCATTGCTGTCATTAGCGTTGAAATCATATTTGGTTGTAGTAAACGTTGCCAATAAGTATTACTATGAATGGGACCGGGAACCCGCAAAAATTTGAACAAGGAATGTATGTCAGACATTTGCTTGAATGGAGTACCTGAAACGGCTATACTGTAATTACGAGCGATCAGCGAAACAGTCTCAGCAGCTGAAGCATGTCCGACCAATTGAACTTCATCCATCACCACTCTATGAAAAGCCAATTGGATGAGTAAGCTTCTAGGCCTTTCATATTTGCGTTCAAATCGTCTTGATCGTTGCGGAGCCTTGCGAGCGACTACTAGCTCTTTACGAAGTGTGTCGAAAGAGACAACAATAATATCAAATGTTCTGGCGAATTCCGGCCAAGTCTTGCCATCCGGAATCTCCTTGCTCGCTTCTTTATATCCCAAATAGCTAAACGCTCTCAATTCAGGCGCGTGTAAGATCGCTTCATCAAGCCATTGTTGGCGCAAAACTTCAGGTGCTACGATCAATGTCGTCTTTGTAGGATAAACGTCCACTTCGAGAGATTGATCGAAGTACGGGGTTTCTTGTGATCTGTTTTCATCTCCATTCAACAATATCAAAGCAAAGATTTCAACCGTTTTCCCAAGGCCCATCTCTTCTGCCAGGATCCCGCCGTGGGTATCATACACTTGCGTCAGCGCAGGATTCGACGTAATTGCTCCTGCGAAAGAATTGAAGTATAGATCTGGAGCGATCCTTTGCCAGAAGAGGCCCAGAGCCTGTCGGTCTGCTTTTGATATTGTAAGTAGGGTTGTAGTGTCACCTTTCATGTCATGCTCGAGTGCCTTGCCCTCCCGTTCGAGTAGAAAGCGTACTGAATTTTTCTGAAAGGGAAAAAGTTGTGCATTTAAAAGGCGTGGTTGTAGTCTATCAAGAGTTATTTCAGATTGAGCATCGGATGAGCGCAATGCTTTATAGAATATACTTGCGTCGATTTGGTCATATGAATGAATTGTGCTTTCTTCATTATCGTTAGCAAAGGCGAAACGTATTAGCCGGTCCAAATGTTCGGTTTGAATTGTGTTTTCAAGCGTCCAAACGACATGCTGTAAATCTGAACGCAGGAACACGCGCAAACGCAATTCCAACATGAATGCTTCTTCAAAGCTGGAGCAGAATCCTGTTGGACCATCAAAGACCATGTCGAGACTTGCTTCTATCCGTATGAGCGACTTTTTAGAGAATAATTGGTTTACGTCTCCACCGGAAAGGAAACACAATGACTCAATCCAAGGCCCATTAGTGTAGCGATGTGTTTCTTGAGTCGCCAAATTATTATCCAAAATAGGAAATTGAGCAATTGTGGTGCCACTCGCATCTTGAATTCGGATGTATGCGCATATAATGCCATCACTTATTCTATCCTTCGGCAGTGGTTCGTAGATGATCTTTTTGATTGAGTCAATTGCTGAGATTCGATGATTGCCTGCATGACGTAACATCCTGTTCTTCAATTTTTGAGCCACATTTTTATCGTTACTGTTCCTCATCAATACTTCAAAACGACATGCAGTTGATAAAACCATTTGCTCACTGTTTTCAATTTTTGCACGCTTAATCGACGTCACTTCAAAGGATGGAGATAATTCTCGCTTTAAAGATCCTCCATTTCTGACTTGTGAACTACTTTCGCCATTTTCTTCCTTCACTGATCCAAGTGCTGCATCGATTTGATCGATGTCCTTTGCTTCAATTCTTTCGATATTGTGAGAATGTGAAATTAGAGAATCAAGGTTGATGTATGCCGTGCAATCTTCATATTCCACTTCTGGCAAATCTACATTTTGTAGTGTGGCGATAGGATCGAGAATTGAATTGGACGATGGAGAGGTCAGATGTTTTAATTGAAGGGGAAATATTGATGCCAGATCATTTGCTTCTTTGTCTTCTGTTATGTTGATCGGTTCATCTTGATTGATCACAATCGGTTCCGTTTGGGATCCCGGCGCATTTAAGCGATTGCCTTGAGCCTTTTTTCGTGCCATTTTCACCTCTTTTAATCTTTGCCACCCTTCCGGCACTGCAATAAATCCTTTTCCCTATGAAATGTTTAAAGCATTGTATTCTCAGATATTGGATGTAGGTGGCAAAATGGATGGTTTTGACGTCCCTTTCATTTTTCTGCGTAAATATATTTACTTTTTTGTGAATCGAGGTGGCGGTTGCGTAATTTCTTGCGGAGAAAAAGGTGATATTCTTAAAGCCGATACCAAAAAAAAATATCTCTGAACGCGATTAACCTTATCATTGCTCGTTTAGACGCGTTTGTGCAATTTTGTACCCCCGCGCCGCGCGCACTTAGGGTCCGTGCCTTGATTGGATTTTGGCATTTGTGTATATGCATATGCAGGTGAATTAAAGGTATGTATGTAGTAAACAAAGCTACTTATAAGATCTACAATCACATTTTAACCTATAATAACATCATCACATCCAACTCATCGCAATGAGTCAGACCGTTGCAGCTCAAACGGCTTCACCACGAGCATTGAGGAGTAGGAATAGGGCATCCAGATTGGATGTACACCCTATCACAACACGAGCTTCGAGTACTCAGCCATTCGAAGATGCTTTAACAGGTGAAGAAGAACAAAATCAACCAGACGTTGAAGAAGAAGATAACATCTTAGAATTTCCTCAATCCAGTCAAAATGTAGTAAATCGACATACTTTAGAATTTGATCAAAACAATCGATTACGTAGAGCAGATCCAAATCTTACGCCTACTCGATTCCCTACAAGACCGATTAATCGAACACAAGTAGAAGTTCAATTTGACGAAAATGATCCAGATACATTTTTAGAAAGGCTCATATCGAGCCGGAAAGGAGAAAGCAGATCAAGAAGAACACAAACTTCAGAAGAGCCTGGACCTACTGCTCAAACGGATGATCCAGTTTCAAAGAGATACAGTTTGAGAGGGCAATCTTCTTCTTCTGCATCAAACGCCGAAAGAAAGAGAAAATCTGCCGTTCAAAGCGTAAGGCGTCTATTTAGGGGGACAATAGGCAGTGAAGATGAGGATGAAGCAGAAAATGAAAGTGAAGTAAGTGCTGAAGAAGAGGATGCCGAAAGAAATACTGAAGAACAGGAGGGAGGTAGAGAGAGTGTAAGAGGAGAGGAAAACCAAGACAGCAATAACGAGGAAGAAGATACTGTGATGCAAGAAGGTGGAATACAAGAGGCAGAGGAGGAGGAGGAGGTAAGAGAGAATTCTGCTGAGCGATATCAAGCACAATCAGCGCCTTCACCCGAACTTACATCGGCACAAAATGGAGAAGAAGAGGAGGAAATTGACGAAATCGAGGATGAGGAAGCCGTTGCTGCTACTCTTGAACTGCAGAGAGCAACATCATCGCCATCAATTCATGAAGCATTCGATAATGAAGAAGACGATGATTATCAGGATTTCTCTGACGATGAAACTGAGGATGACGATTTTGAAGCAAATCTGGACAAAGAAGCCGTTCGAGCACAAAAAGAAAAGACCTCACAGAGAAGGCAAAGCAGAAGAGAAGAGAAAGAAAATGCTGCGAGAGAAGTACAACAACAAGCTGAGCATGACGAAGAAGAAGAAAGTGAAATAGAAGATGATGATGATACGGAACGAGCAGCGGAAAAATCGCAATCTGTCGTGCGATATCGATACACAATCGGTCAAAATAATGTTGGTCGAAAGAAATGGACAGATGAAGAAACAAGATGCTTGATGTCAGCTATGGATTCGATCATGTTTGGAGATGATCGAAAATCAAGATTAAGGCCATATCATGCAGTTTTACTACTTCATGGAAAAGAGGGTAGTATCGATAATTTATTGGCCTCGAGAAATAATATGCAATTAAAGGATAAAGTTCGAAATGAAATTTTACGAATGAAAAGGTCTTTGATTGAGGTTCCAGCATGGTCTGATAGGCTTTTTCGCACCATCTAATATTTTTATTAATTTTAACTTGTATAATATTCACATACGTGAAAAATACCCAAACAGATCATTTTTTTTTTATAATTTTAATAATATACATTATCGCATTGCTACGTGGAAAGCTATTTCATACGATAGATTCTGCCTTTGTTCGAATTTACTGAACGACTTTACAATCCTAAAAGCTCTAGCGAGAAGGAGACGGGACCGCTTTTTAATTGCAACAATCACCATCGTCCTTCTCGAGCTCCACTACTACTTTCCCGTCTTCCAGGCGAACGTTCACGTTGATAATCACGACCTGAATTGTTAGTTGAACCATCGGGTCTCGTTGGCAAGCCAGCTGATGAAGGTGGTGCATTCAGAGGTCTACCACGGCTTGGTTCAGAACGATCTCTGGAATTGCGGTCTTGATCATGATCTGCACTATCACTTCTGCTTCCGGTCTTTCTGTTGCCATTATTGGCCATCGAACCTCCATTTCCACCCATGTTCATTCCGAATCCACCCATTCCTCCCATATTAGCATTGTTAGACCATCCACCACCACCACCGCCGCCACCGCCCATCATGCCGCCCATATTTGCAGCCATCATCATTTGTTGAAACATCATCGGGTTGAAAGCGCCACCGCCACCTTGTTGCTGAAAGAAGCTAGCCATAGCATTTGGATCGAACGATTGAGAGCCAGCAGAGTTAAACATTGGATTCATCATCATTGAAGCCATTGGATTATTACCCATCATCATTGATGACATATCATTATTGCCGCCCATGGAATTTGAGCCATAACCAAACATGCTCGAATTACCATCATCACCATAACCACTACCACCTTTTTTCTGATTCGTTTCAGGCTTTTGTCCTGTTTGACGTCTTGTTCCGTCGGCATTTCTAGGCGTTGCACGTTTAACTTCAATCATTTTTCCGTCCATTGCTAAATTTTCCATTTGAATTAATTGTTCCACAACCTGATCATTCTCATACGTAACAAATCCATATCCACGTGGCTTTTGCGTATCACGGTCTAACATCAATGTACTATCCAGTAAAGGTCCAAATTGCGAAAAGAATTCTTTGAAAGATTCGCTCGTGGCTGATTGAGGAATTCCACCGACAAAGCATTTTGCAGTTTTGATATTCTCTTGTCTCGGAATTGCTCTTTTTGGGTCAATCTGTGAGGATTAAGTATGAATAAAGCTTGTAAGAAAAGAACATATTTTATACCACATTACAATCTAGACACTCACCATCTTACCGTCAAGGAAATGCTCTTTGACCATGACCGAATTAACAGACTTAGGGTCATCAAAAGTCATAAAAGCGAAACCACGTGAGCGCCCTGTATTAGGATCACGCATGATTAGGCAATGATTGACCTTGCCGAATTGTGTGAAATATTGTTTGAGACCATCTGTAACAAAAAGAATATGCAAAAGGAAGACGCCATTAATATCATTTAATACAGAACTGTGCTAGCAATATGTCGGGGGATATCGTATGGGAGACTTACCATCTGTCGTGTCCCAGTTCAGACCACCAACAAATAATTTTCTATAAGAAAGTGAGAAGAATATGTGTGAGCTTTCTTTGTCCGCGCATGAAGCAGCGATGTGATGACAGCAGTCTAGATTTAAGTCCCTCGACCTGTTCCGACAAAAGTGCCTTCAGCCGAATGAGAAGACGAAAAAGAAATGCATGAATTACTGTTTTCATTGGAGATCATCAAGGTGTATATCCCCGGTCATCTCCTTCTATTGAACGAATCAAACGTCCTATGAAAAACGCTGAATACGTCAAAGTGTGGCAGTAACGGAGCGCATACAGAGCAATATATGCTATAAAGGTAATGGCAGGGGAAAAAAGCCGACCCTTCTATTGAAAGCGAAGCCATATATAGCGTGATATGAAAGCGCTATGATAATTATGACGAGAATTGTTACGGTAATGAAGATCGGTATTAAAGTATTTGTGCCAACAGCACAATAAATCTCTTTTGAAAAGACTTTCGTCCAGCTCCCGGACGCCTAATCGGCCAATATGTCTGCTTTTCTTCTTGCAAATTTATGAGAACCATTGCAGTATATGAACGATTGCGCATCCAAGTGAAATGCTTTGTAAACTGACATCATATGCTATCCCCACACCTCTAATCTGTATGCCAACTATCACAAAGAATATACTCACCCTTCATCTGGCATTTCATGTGGCAGGGTCGGTCTCAGAGCATTTTGTTGCATCAAAGTCATACCAGAGCTTTCTGCCACATTTGAACGCCCGTTATCCGTATTCGTCATCGGAGCAGTTTGAATTGGTGCACGAGAAAAAGCGGAATTCGTGCTGTTCACATTATTTGTCGGAGTAGTCGTTGATGCAGTTGGCGGAATGAAACTACTATTGTTGTTTGATGATGTCGAAGTCGAGGGAGGAATAAAGGAGCTTTGTGCGTTTGGCTTTGGAGGGATAAAGGATGATTTTGTGTTTCCTGAACTGCCTTGGTCTTTCTTTTCTATTTCACTTTCATCATATGCCAAAAGATCTTCACCTTGGCTATCAGCCTTACCTGTATCAGCACCACCATCTCCAGCACCATAAAGGTCAGCGTAGAGGTCGTCTCCGTCGTCAGCCATGATTTTGAAGCCGGATGTCAGAGTAATATGAATGGAAGAATGATGAGATCTTTCTTCAAAACACACTTTTTTTGCATACCGCTACCGCCAATTTGAAGTAGTGACCTTGTGCCCGCCCGCACATTTATTTAGCGCCGCTTTCCGCGCTCTGTAGGAAATCGCCACTAATGAAACAATGCACGGTCAATAATACATAGGTTCACTTGTGACACACCATCACCAGGCACTCCTGTTTACAGATAGCATACGCTGGACATTAAATCGATGTGCTCGCACTCGACCTGGTGAAGAGAGGCGGAAAGGAAGTATCACCCGATCTGAGCGAATACAAACGATTTTCGACACCATTTATGTCTTTGACCAGATCGACAATACACTTGATTCCCGTTACCTTTGTTCGCCAAACTTAAAACAAGGTCGACAATGACAACTCGAAGTACAAGGAGCGCCTTGAGCGCCAAAGAACGAATTACCGATGGTGATGTTTACGTGGTAAGTCTGAATTGATCGACATTTATTGTTTCATGCTTCTTCTAATCACTCCCCTTAATCATGTCTACTTCATCAGTTCCTGCTGCAAAATGCTGTTTTATCTTGGACGATACAGTCCAAGCTTGCAAGCAAAGAAGCCTCAAATCCTGCAAACAATTCTCAAACTGCATCGATCGGTAAAAAGGGTGGAGGTGAAGCATCAGCGAATGCGGCACAGTCGAGTGTCACCAGTACCTCAAGAGGAGATTGGATGAGCTTAGGCGGTTTGGCTGATATGGTAAGAGATGTATCTGGGAGCAACAAAAGCGTAAGGTTTCCCGAAAAGTTTCTAAAGAGGATGAGTGAGAGGTTAGAGCAGATTGCTATGGGAAGAGATCCAAATTACCGCGATCAAAGCTTAAGACGAACGATTGGCGTATTTTATGGAACTTTCAAAGAAGCAAATTTTCAAAAGCAATTGAAAGAAAATCGAAAGGTGGAAGACTTGATTCTGAATTTCGTCACAAGTGCACAAAGCACTTTGAGTAAAACGATGGATGGAGATGCATGGAAGGAAGAATTAGACAAGCAAGTTGGGATCTTTGTACGGATAATACGAGATTGTTTACGATCCATTCATGGCGTATCAAGAGAATTGTTGGATAGATTGGATGGCTATTCCAATAAGCTGACACCTAGTCCCGTTTCTCTTAGCCAACAGGCGAGCCACACTCCCTCCATCAATGGGGCTGCAGGTTCTACGACGCCTAACACACAGGAGGATAACAGAAGAGGAAGTACAGCAAGTTCACTTCATGCAAATGCAATGTCAAATTCAGCTACAAACGGAAGCGTGATTAATGATAGCGCTTTGATTCGCGCTGTGGGTATCCTATTCAAGGTTGACCAAGAGCAATTGTTGCGTGACGTAGATTTTATGCGCAAAACTTGTACAGAAAAGAATGCAATGATCGATCTCAAAAGGTGTGTGCAAAATATCAATCTTCAAGCAGCTTGGCCAGGACGAAAAGAAGATTTTGAAACGGAAGAAGGATACCAGCAGTGGAGGAGTAGCGAATTACAATCACTCTCGCAAACCATGATGGAAATGTGCAAAGCCAACCCAGAATTACTCAAGATCACGTCTTCAGAACCTGTGAGCACGACTGTACCATCACCACCTACAGGCACAACAGAAAGTAACACACCCTCTATCGATGCAAGTGTCAGTCAAACCGACACAGAAGATTCCACACAGGCAGGGGACGCTGGTGAAGAAGCTTCGATCAGCAGTCTCACATTTGTTCCGCCCGACCCGAAAGCATACTATCGTCGTGCGTTAGAGATGTGTATCGATTATGATCTCGAACAAATTCGCATTCAACCTGAAGAAGAAGAGGTCTCGCTCAGCATCTTGTCGCAATCACATATTGACCTATTAACTGAATGTGCACTGCGATGGCGTATCATGCCAACTTTTCGAGCAACGTGTAATCTGGACGTGATAAAGTACAAATATGATCGAGGCGAAGTACCCCTTGACTGCATATCTGAAGCACTTTCTACGATTGATCGGACGATGGCAGAACGTAATTTGTCACTTTGGACCAAATCGGACCGCAAATTGCTGTTCTCTTGCACCTGTTCCCTATTTGATTCGTGCATTCGCTTTATACACGATGCTTTTCAGGATTTACAAAACATCGACGTTGATGAAGTTCAACCTTTTGTTTCATTGGTGACAGAATTGTACGATGCAGGCTTAGTGCGTACCGATTCCGACCCTGTGGGTGCGTTGGTCGACTTAGACGGTTATGCCGAAGATTTGAAAGATCGGATACGGATATTAGCCATACACGATTACACAGCCAAGACGACAGATATTTTCAGCCAAAGGATTGATAACGAAGTAGCACCTTTGTTGGAATTGTTAGATTGGATAGAAAAGGGAGCAAAGAGTATGGATAAAAAGTACCCCGATCCTATTCTTGGACGAATAGATCCCGTTTCGCTTATCTTGGAGAAACAAGCAAGTCTTTTCTTGGACGACCTCGAATCAATGAAACATCAGATTGTGGAACATGCTCGGCGTGATAGAGATTCTTTACCTTTTGATGACGTCTTTCATCTTTATGATAGGACGGGAGATCTTCTTCGCATGCATTCCGCCTTTTGTCCAGAACAACAACTCAATTTCAATCGTTCAGATTGGTTTGAACCTCATATTCAGCATTGGCTGACGCTCACTGAAAAGAAGACTGCTGAATGGGTGAATAATGCATTGTCCTCCGATTCATTCATTCCTATCGATAGTGAAGGTGCGGTTCATTCTAGCTCGATCGATGATTTATTTGGTGCTTTACAACAACCCTTGGATTTCATTCTTTCACTCCAATGGCCTGACGCATATCAAAATGCCCGTTTCTTGACTGGCATGGCACGTACGATTAGCAGAAGTATTGAACAGTATTGTGCGAAAGTGGAAGAAATGTTTATGGAGGAAATGTTCCCTCGAACAAGTGACGGTCAAGAAAAGCAAAGTGCATGGATGGTAAAAGCAAAGCAAACGTTACAAGGAGAGAAAAAGGTGGAACCATTCCACTTCCAAACTAGCACGTGTGTAAAGTTGAACAATATCGAAGCTGCACGAATTTTGCTGGACAAATTGTATAACAAGGTGGACGCTGATACCCAAGCACGCATTATTGGACAAAATGCACCTGCAGTGCCTGAAAAGAGGCAAAGGCAAAGGTATATCTTTACTGTAAAGGTGGTTTTGGGTGAAAATTTGCAGCCGATCAAAGATTCTTCAGCTAATGCACGTATTGATTCTTTCGTTACCTTATCTGATGAACGCGGAGCAAAGATTGCAAAAACAAGGACCATTTATGAAACACCAGATCCAAGATGGGATGAAACATTTGACATACCTGTAGAGGGTAATTTATGGCTAGCCGCTACTGTTTGGGATAGAAAGTTGGTTGGCGATCATAACTTGTGCGGACGTGCGTATCTTCGATTGGACCCGAGATATTTCAATGACTTCCTAAATCATGAACTATGGCTCAACCTTGATACACAAGGACGTCTTTTGATGCGCGTGAGCATGGAAGGAGAAAAGGATGATATTCTCTTCTATTTCGGACGTGCATTCCGATCTCTAAAACGTGCCGAGAGTGATATGATTCGCATCATCGTGGACAAAATGTCTGTCTTTATCCGACAATGTCTATCACGCTCTGTATTGAAGTCTTTGGTGAAGACGAGTGGCATTAATCTTGATAAAGCTTTGGGTAATGTGAAGGCTTTATACGCACAAGCACTGGCTAGTACCAATGTAAATGCGTCCGTCATACCGCCAATCGAATCAGAAATGCCGAAAAAGCAAAGACCTCAACAATTGACGGATCATGAGATTGAAGCGGCTATCTTGCCTCTATTTGATTATTTGGAAGAATGTTTAGGTACCCTCAAAAGCAGCCTGAGCGACGATGAATCTTTGCTGGTTCTAACAAAGGTTTGGAAAGAGGTCTTGAATACGATCGAATGCATCCTTCTTCCACCTCTTTCTGACGGATCATCAGATATGACACAATTATCTGGAAAGGAAGTTGAAGTGGTTTTCAAGTGGTTGAGTATGCTGCGAAACTATTTCAATGCATATGATGATGAATCAGGCATCGCACACGGAGTTCCATTGGAAGTACTGCAAGGACCCAAATATCGCGAAATTGTGTCTTACACCCTTTTCCACGATGCTCCAACGGATGATTTGATGGAATCTTGCGTACGAGAAATGCAAAAGAGGTTACGAAGGGCTCCATCAAAACGTGTGAAGAACAAGAGCGTTTTACAACAAAGATCTTTAGGAACGATTAAGAAACGCAAAGCTGATAAGAAAAATGAAGAACAAAATGCCGATGATAATTTGGATGTAATCCTTCGTCTTCTACGAATGCGTCCGAATACGACAGACTTTTTACAACAACAATTTTCTACTATGGGACGTTTACAAGCTGCAATGGGCAGTACTCCTACAACTGCCATTCCGGCCATGCCTGCTCCAAATAGCATGAATCCAGCTCAACAATTTCCACATCCACACATGCACGCACAAGCTTCTCCTTTGCATCCACAAATGGCCAACATTCCACCTTCTTATCCTCAACAACCTGCCCGTGGTATAGCTCCACCGCCTACTTATAACACACAAAATAATACTCGACCTTCACTCAATCAAAGGTTAAGTAAAACACTTCAGCAATCCAATTTGGACAATCGGGCAACTCCGCCTGCTTCGCCAATGCGGGATTCCAGACAATTCTATCAATGAGCAAGTCTGGCAATAATCATATGAATTCATTCTTTTAACAAACACATCTTCTTAATCCCCTTGTACTTCTCATACCTCGATACCCTGCTCTGACAGATGATATATTGCATATGTATCTCACATGAGCGCGTGGAAATTTAATCAATGGATTCTAGATGCTTAATTACAAATTAATCTTTTGTTTGAAGTAGATTTAAGCAAGTTGTTCGCTCAATTACACTTCTTTTATTCGTCCTTCCTCTGTTTCTCCTCTGCTGATCTTTCATCCTCCTGCGTACAGATCCACAAGACACAGAATAACAAGAATGCTACCGCCGTACTCGTTGCACCAACGACATATGGCCAAGCACTGTGCAAGCCGCGAGGGTGTTCATCATGATTGAAGGGTCGAACGGGAGAAGTATCCCGGGTGTGAATGTAACTCCATCCATGTCTTTTCCAATCAACGATAAAGGTATAAACGCCATGACGGTCGGGTAATTTAATGGTGGAAGAGTATCTTGTTGCGCGTGCACTGCCATCTTTTCCATCAATAATTGAGGATGCAACGGTTTTTGCTTGAATCGAAGCAGCATTGTTTACGTTAATCGTCGAAGGTTGTTGAGCGGTAAGATTGGTTGTGATATAAGGATCTAACATTACAAGAGATAGTTGTAGATCCAAATTTGTTGGTGCAGGGAGCCATCCCTTTGGCGTTCGTTGCACCAAATCGATATTGAATGTGACAGTGTCTTTAATTCGATACATGCGCTGCAATCTTCTTTCGCCGTGTTCGTCAATGATGTCCAATTCTTCGTATGATTCACGAACATCTTTTTCATGTTCTTTGACACGACTATGGGAAGTTTGTTCGACTCGTAAAACGCCTTGTTGTTGTGTAAGCCAAGAAGTGATAGCGGACAGAATGGCCAAATTTGACGATCCCTTGTGCGTCTTTCCATCTCGCGTGCGAATTTGACCGCGAGGTCTGGTAAACTTGTCAGAGAATGCTTCTAAACTACCTACAAATACGGCACGACCAGCGCTACCTTGCCTTTTCGGTCCATCATTGGTATCACGACGATTAGTGTCCAAAAGTTGGAATGCACTGATCAGAGCTACATCTTCATCGCTTCCCAAAACAGCTTCGCGATCCGGATTGTCAAGGCGATCAATTGAAGCTAAATCAGACGGTAACTCGAAAGAGTACGCCGTTGAAGGCGCTTTCAAGATTGGGAATGCTAAAGGGTTCGAGCCCAATCGATGAGCAACACCTTTGAAAAGGAAAGGGAGTTCATCTTGTATGCCGGCAAAGATTCCTTCCGTGGGTGAGCGATATGAATTTGGAATTGCGATTTGTGTATGCGTTTCATCGTTTTGAAGTGAGAGGAAATGATCTACGACGGATGTTCCACGATCTTCAATTTCCAGCTCGAACTCGCGAGCCAAGTCTCTATACAGTTCACTCAACTCGCTTGACAAGGCAAAGAGAATATTACCGTTTTGTTGCAAGAAGTTGACCAATTTTTGAGGAGCTAAATCGGTGGGTAAGGATTTAGCTGTAGGCGCAAAAAGAAGAAGATGATCGAATGCAGCTTCTTCATAGTTATAAAGATAAGGTTTATTTTCATCTACTTTTCTGAATGTGAGTTGTAAACCTTGAGCTTCCAGAGCTTTAAAGTATGCAGAATAATCTGATTTGGAAAATCCTGATCCATTCTCATGAACGACTAGAACTCTTGGCGTATTTGGGACAATTGCAATCACAGCTTGCAATAGCAAGAGTATGCAAGCTTGTATGACTATAAGCTGCCGCAACATTGTCCGTATCATATCGTTTTGCTTAAGAATATAAGGATATGATGGTAAAGAGGTGAATTTCTTCCAGAGTGAGGTCCGTGCCTGTAACCGCCAGCCAAATGGAAGAAGAATGTGCCAGCCTAGTTGCCCTACGCTAATCAATGAGCGTTACACCGCCGGCTTTTTTAAGCATACAAGCACAAATACACGTGGCTTGAAAAGGCCTGGCTTCAACACTCGCTCGCACGGATGTACTTAAATTGTACATATCTCTAATACTCCATCCTTCTCCTATCTTATACATACACGCTGCAAAGACAACGACAAAAGATTTTCTTCTGGATTGACAAGATCGTATTATTTCTAGCGAAGTTGCTCATCTTTGACGAAACAAGATTTTATTGCGGATAAGTGTAAGGACCTTTTATCGCTAATAATAAAAAATGGCATCTTTTTTTAGCTTTGCATCGCCGGTTGATGTAGAAGTTCGACTTGATGGGGATGAAAGCAGAAGGCAGGTAGAAGTAAAGGTAGAGAAAGATCGAAGGGAAAGATGTCCGGTGTACTTTGACGGAGAGAGTGTGAAAGGGCAAGTGGTTGTACGGACACGAGATGGAAAAAAGTTGGTTCATGATGGAATAAAGATTGAATTTATCGGATGCATAGGTAAGAGATAATTTATTGAAATTCGATCAAAATCAACTTTTCACTAACATATCTTTCTTTACGAAATCATATTCTCTAGAATTATTTTACGATCGAGGAAATCATTATGAATTCCTTTCACTTTCACATCAATTAGCATCGCCCGGCGAAATACCTGCTGGAGGGTCTGGAGCTACATTTGGTTTCGAATTCAAAAATGTCGAAAAAGCTCATGAGAGTTACAATGGAATCAATGTAAAGTTGCGTTATTTCATTAGGGTCAATTTGGCAAGACGGATGGCAGATGTTGTGAAAGAAAAGGATATCTGGGTACATTCTTATCGTATGCCACCAGATTCGAATAATGCTATCAAAATGGAAGTGGGAATCGAAGATTGTTTGCATATCGAATTTGAATATAATAAGAGCAAGTGAGTTTACCATCTATCAGACAGAGAAAAAAAAAATTCTCAGGCTAACAATGTTGCATTTTTCATTAATACAGATACCATCTCAAAGATGTCATTGTCGGAAAGATCTACTTCCTTCTCGTTCGAATCAAGATTAAGCATATGGAACTGTCTATCATAAGACGAGAAACGACAGGAGCAGCTCCAAATCAGTACAATGAATCGGAAACGATTACCAAGTTTGAGATCATGGACGGTGCTCCAGTAAGAGGTGAGTAGTAGGAGTAATATAGCAAAGGTATTCTAATCAGACAACTGATCACCCCTTTCTCGCCTGTTTTGTTGTATTAATTTCGCAGGAGAGACGATTCCAATCCGATTATTCTTGGGAGGTTTTGAGCTCACACCGACGTTCCGAGATGTGAACAAGAAGTTCAGTACTAGGTATTATCTCAATCTGGTTCTGATAGACGAAGAGAATAGACGGTATTTCAAGCAAAATGAGATCACATGTTTGTGAGTAAGATGTAAAGGTAGAATCATTTCATTCAGCGAAAACTGACATTGCCCCTTTCCCGTTCTCTTAGCCGCATACCCGAGAACTAAGCCTGGATTTTGATCCTGCAATAATCAAGTGTATCAATCATCCACATCCTTTTATCTCAATGACAAAGGGATTTGTACTACTACTTATCATTCTCATCTTCACTCGCAGTGAATATTGAGCAGTCAATTAATATTCATCTAGCAGTAATTCTTGTTGTGAAGAAAGAAAGTATTGCGAATATTCTCATGATGGCCATGAGAGAAATTTCTGATTAATTCCTTTGTGTTGATCTTGTGAACAAACTAAACACGGTAACGCGTAAAAGCGTGACTGAGCATAAAGCCCGCATCCCATATGCTTATGTACATTTGTAGGCTCGAGGGCACTGATCTAAGTCGAATTTTTATTCAAACCCAAAGATTTTCATAAAGACTTCTAGTGTAAAACTGCAGCCGAACATTGCATAGCCAGGCGCCGGGTCTGTACTGAATTTAAGGGTTACGCGCGGCAGGCGCAGAGTGTGTAACAGGCTGGAATGCCAAGGAATTTTCAAAGACTGAATAAGTGCCGAGGATAGAAAAGCATGTAACATGCATCATCGATTTAGGTAAATTAAAAGAACACCGCGATTTGTATGGTTTTCCCGCATACGCAAGTACGTGGGCAGAAGCAGGCTGCACAAAACTGCGTGCGCAAACAGAGAAAACACCATTTAGAGAGGGGAAAAAGTGCATGCTTGTATGCCAAATAGATGATGAATTTGAACTCTCTCATCACCATCATTCACTCCCAAAGCTCTCCCAGTCCCGACCCTTTTTTCTCTTTTTTTCACGCCATTCATTATCTTTGCATTCGTGCATTTTATCGATTGACCAATAATAAAGATCTGCGATCTCGCCCGTAAAAACAAAAGAAAATTCAAATTCACCATGAAGACTTCATTCACCTCAGTCGCTGCAATTCTTATCGGCGCATCCACCGTTATGGGCGCCCTTTCTCCTCAACCAACACCTCATCATCACATTAAACGTCAACAATGGCCTGACGGAATTGACCTCTCGAAAATGTTGGCCGATCCAAGTGCATATTTGGAAAACGTTTCATCTGCTTTGAAGGGAAAGAATGCAGAACAGTATCGTGCAATGTGGGCAAGTGCAACAAACAAGCCTGAATTCCAAGAATCAATTTCTCAAGCTTTAGTAAGTCAATTTGGTACTCAAACTGCTCGTGTCGCTTTAGCTCAATATTCAAGCGTTGTTGAAGATTGTGATTCTTCAAGCTCTGCAGCTGCAGCAGCCGCAACAAATCAAAATGTTGCAGCCGTTAATAATGCAGACGTCAAGAGTAGCTCAGGACAATCTTCCCTTCAACAAGTTTCCAACGCAGTCACAAGTGGTGCTTCTTCTTTGTCTTCTCCTGCCACTTTGGCCGGTTTGGCATTCGCTGCCGTTCCAGCCGTTTTGGTTGCAATTCTTTGAACGAACGAACGAATAAAAAAAGGCAGATCGCATACGACTACACACACACAATTCTTTTTCAATTCAATCAATGGCAAAATCTACTCGCTCATCATCCTCTGTCACACTCATTCATCTCTTTCTCGGGGTTTTCATCATCATTTGCTTTTCCCCCTTTGACGATTCTCTTTTTTCGTTCGAAGCGGGAGGCGCTATCCTGTGCTGGTCACCAATCTTTCTATACACTCGCTTTTCTTAATCTTCTTTAAGCACGGATGACTTCTTTTTTATTTTACTTTATTTGTTCATCTGATCTCCTCTTCACCTCGTACACTATAACACAATCAAATCCTTGATGCTTCATCCTTCTTTGCTCCTTGCTAACATTCATATGCATCGATTGTACTTTTGCTAGTCAGGCGCTCAATTCATTTATTTTTATTGGGTCCCATTCAAATATTCTACAGTGAATTGAGAGGATATATATATTTATATATTAATTGCAGAAAAGATCTGCTCGTTGTAGGTAATCTTTATAGTAGAGTAGTGGATTATTCGCATATTCTATATCTCATCATCATCATCATCCTACACATCCACCATGGCAGGAACGCCCCATTTTTGATCTCGACCACGGAAAGCCAAGATATCATAAAGAGAATGATAAACGTCTTGTGGCCCATTGACGTAATAATTTGCTTCTGAACCAACGCCGACAGAATGACTGTTATGACCGTGTTGCATATCACCACTATGACCTGCAGAAGTACATGTGATAGGCGCAAATGGCAAATCTAAAGAATTGATAAAAGCAAACAAATTATCATCTTGACCAATACAAACCACTAAATCGAATGAACCTAAACCGAAAGGATGTAATAGATGAGTGTTATACTTTGCGCGTAAATGAAATGTTGGAGGAGATTGTTGTTCATGTAATACTCCCGTCATAGACCATGCATTGGATGGTTGTCGGAATAAATCGATTCCTTGTTTTAATGCAGCTTTTACCGGCTGTACACCGCTCACGGCAGACGGCAAAGGTGGTGGCAATGAGTCAAGATTGAATGTATCATTTGAGTCATCAATGTGTTCTAAATTGTTTCTCTCTTCGTGATTGCCGTTATTTTTGCTCAATGAAGAACTCTTGAAAATTGAAGAATGTTGTCTACTTTGTGCATCACGAATAGATGAAGAAGCTGAAGGTGATAAGGTATACGGAGACATAGCAGCTTGCTTGAATGTATCTTGAATGCCAATATGACTTATACTGACCACATGTTGAACCGCACTTGCACGTGAAGTATTCTTTGGCATGATCAAAAAGCTTGTTTTGCCTGGAATTATACGTAAACTAAATCGTTCTCCTAATGAATCATAAATCAAATTTTGCACTTCTGCTGCTTGTCTACGAGCCCAATGAAATTCTTTATTTTGTTGTGCCGTCTTTTCATCAAATCTTTCACTCCAAAATCGCCACAAGATTGAAGCACCACGATCTTCAAGCCATGAACCAGGAGTTCGTTCGGTGAAATACCTAAGGATCTCTAAAACAGGCTCACGCCAAGACATATTAATACCAGCAACCAAGCTCGTCCAAGATTTTGTTGTTCCTTTTTGACCGTTTTGGTCACCGAAATGCAATGGATGTTCATGTGGTGCGCTGCCTGCATACATGACTGCGCACCCGTTTTCAGCCACCAAACCTATTCTAGGTACACGTTCAACAAGTTTGGTAAGATCTTGTGTACCTTTTCCACTCAAAATGTAAACACGATTCTTTGGATCTTCTGTAAGATTGTGCAAGACTTTAATCACTTCTTCAGGTACTTCAAAACCTTTAGCATAATCCAACAAAGGATCATCCCGCATCAAAGTACCTTCTAGATCCAATAAGATCAATCTGCTCTTACTTGCTCTCCATTCCGATTGACCGATTTCTAATCTAGGCACGAAAAGGTTATTCCTTCGTTGTTGATCAATATGAGCACGTTCCAATCTACCCAAGAGACTCTGAATCCAATGTTGAGCGTCCTGTGCCATAACTTGTCTTCGTAAATCTTTCCATCTTTCAAGAGCTTCATCTTCATCCATCGTGATAGCCTTGTAAATCGCATCAGCAACTTGTTTGGTATTCCAAGGATTGATACCAATACAAGCTCGTAAAGAGCTATATGTTCCGGTAAATTCTGATAGAATTAAAGGCTTATGTTTCACCTCTTGACAAATAACAAATTCGTGTGAGGTCAAATTCATTCCTTCTCGTAAACTTGTTGCAAGGAATGCATCTGCTATGGTAAGCAAAGCAAGATATTGACAAAAAGTGATATCTTGAACGTGCAAGAATACGACAGGTTGATATGTTAAGGTTGAATACTTTTTGTTGATTCTCGAAACAACATCTGTAGCTGCTGCAACTTCTTCGTTTTCTTCAGTTGTAGCCAATGCGACTTGTAATAGAACCACTTTTCCAATCAGATCCGAATGTTCATTTAATGCAGTTTCAAATGCAAGTAATTTCTGTCTGACACCTTTGATACTGTCCAATTTATCTCGACCTACAACTACTTTCTTGCCTTCATATCGTGAACGTAATTTCTCAACCCATTCCGCCACATCTGGTTGTGCACGTCTTTCGTTTAAACTTTTTACATCAATGCCGATAGGAAAAGTGGCAACTGTAACGAAACCTCCTCTTCCATCAATTTGAATTCCTTTTGGCGTTGCTTCCAATTGTAAAATTCGAGAAACCGTTTGACGAAAATGACGGGCAAAGTTTTGGGTTTGAAATCCTACGAGATCTGCTCCAAGCATCCCTTTGAGGATATGCGTACGAACAGTCAAACAACGAAAGATTTCTGAACTAGGCCATGCGATATGCAAAAAGAAGCAAATCTTTGAATGTGGTAATTTTTGACGTACCATTTCAGGCACAAGTAAGAGATGATAATCGTTAATGAAAATGATATCACCTTCTTTATATTCATCAACGATTGCTTGAGCAAATCGTTCATTCAATTCACGGTAACATTCAAATCCTTCATGTTCGTGTTCCAATCCATTACGTGTTGGAAGTGTATAGTGAAACGTTGGCCAAAGGATTTGTTTGCAAAAATGTGCATATGCTGCTTCAAAGGTATCATCTTCAACCCAAACAGGCACAGAATCGCATTCTTCCCTTAGTCGCTTTGCTATGTTATTCTTCTCTGCATCACCTGCCCATTCATTTGTCGCTACGCCAGGAGTACCAATAAATACCTTTCCGCCTCGTAATTGTTCGTTTGACAAGGATTTTACAGCATTCATCAATCCTCCATTACTGGAAGGATTAGGAATGAAATCATAGGGAGGTAAAACTGGTGTATCAATTTCGGTCATTGTTTCTTCGCCAAAGGTTTCAACGGATGATCTTCTATGACAAGTTCGCCCTGTTGAAGAAGGTCTTCGACCTGCCGTACTTTGTCTACCCGCTTGTCTATTTTTCGACCCTGATCTATTCCAATTCGAACTTGGTGCAGCAGGCGGACCAGTAGGTCCAGTTGAAGGATGATATTGAGCAATGATGCCATGTTGATTGTTCTCTTTTTGATGATCTTGAAATGAAGCTGCTTGATCGATAAAAGGTGAATGTGCTCCAGGACTATCTTTGAATATCTTTGCTTGTGAAGAACCTCTGCTCATCAAAGATGGCCTAATAGCTTTAACTTGAGGTGGAATAGCATCAGCACCACGACCATGTTCATTAATGAACCAATTATCCATAGCAGTTGGAATTGAACCTTCTGTTGCTCTGTTCATATTACTTAAAGCGGGTCTAGAAGGTCGTAAAGGTGTAGATGTGCCACCCAAAGTATTTGCTTTTCCTGTCCGATCATTATTTTGATTCTCATTTACCTTTGTCAATGTTAATCCAGCAGCAAATGTACGCGAAGGAGGAATCCCGTTTGATCCGCTTAACACTGGTCGACGGCCTGGAGTGCGTGTTCCTGTTCCGATTGCAGTTTGTTCTCGCATTGGAGTTACAGCCCCTGAACCGAATGGATGATGTCTATCCGTATCTCCAGCAGTAGGAAGTTGTTTTGGCGGAATAGCAGATTGTTTAGCAGCTAAATCTCCGATGATGCTCAAAGGAGTCATTGTTCCCGCTTTTCCACCTGCTCTTGCGCCTGGCGTTCTTGTTCCAGCACCTTCTGCTGCTTGTCTTGTAGGAGTTTTAGAGGAAGACATTGTGCCACTTTGAGAAGGCATAGAAGGTGTAATACCAGAAACGCTACCACGTCGACTGGTGGAAGCTCCTAAAGTTTGCATTTGATTTGGTGAAGTGCTAAGAGCAGCTTGAGAGGGCGCTGATCGACCATGATCAGATGCAGGTGCGATCGGAATTCTGGGAGATGCATCTTCCTCCTTTGTTTCAGTAGATGGAGTTATAAGAATTGGCTTGACCGGCGCGTTTGCACTTCCACGACGTGAACGAGAAGTTAAACTTCCTCCGACTGGCATATTCTTTTCGGCTTGAATAGAATTGGATCCTCCAGATGCTGCTTCGCTCATCAAAGCTGTCATGCTAACTTTCTTATTTTGCTCACTAAAGCTTCCCCTTTCACTGCGTTGTTGACGGTTTTGAATCATATTTGACGCTGCAGGTGCGGAATTTCGACCGATCGGACCCAAAGATGGACCATCGTCAGAATCGGAAATGGCATCATCATTTTCGTCTTCATTGTCGTATTGAGATTTACCTTGTTGTTTTGATGAAGATGATGCATTCGAGATGAGAATTCCATCTCCATCTATAGAAGCTCTTTTGAGTTTTGAATCTAATTCATCAACTGAAAGTCGAGAATTAAGCGCATGTGGTGGTGAAGGTGGCGCATCATCCGTTGGCAAATGTGATGATGTAGAATCGCCGCGTGCTTGACTTGGAACGCGATAATGTGAAATGGATTGTTCATCAGGCCATGCTTGAAAATCTAAAGTATTGGGCAAATAAAGATGAACGAGAAGTAATCGTCTACTTGCCATTTTCTTCTTCTTTCTCTTTCGGCTTTAACCTTACAAGAGATGGTTTGTCATTGGAGTAGAGAAGGTTGTGTTTGTCAAATTGAATTTATCAATTTTGTTGGGCGAAAGTGAAAAAAGAATATTTGTCAAGCAGATTATCCATCAATACCCCAAGGAACGTAGGACGGCACCGCTCTTGATGAAGGCGAAAGAATGGTACAAAACAGATATTCTTCGGAACATTCAAATTTGACCCTACTTTAAGCGCCAAAGCTTGTGGAGAAAAACACAAAAGAAAAACAAACACGCACGGCTACACTCCTGTTCGCACGCTCTAGTACGTGCATGCACAGCAGGCGCAAAATTCTCATTAAACAAGTCCGATACCATCTTAGGCGTACGTACAATTGACGCCTTTCATTCACACTTTTGATTTTATTTATAGCATATTCATTGATGTAATCGCAGATAAGATGAGATACAATGGCATAACTTGATGATGAATTATTACCATAAAAATGTTAGTACGTCATAGCTGGGCTAGATTGAATGCCAATTTAAAGGACGACAGTCTTCTTAGCACCACGTCCACGGGTCTTTTTGGCTGGGGGTTGTTTGCGACCACCTTGTTGGGCACGAGCGATGGCGGAAGCACGGGCAACAGCATCTGTGAACAAATAACAAAACAAAACGAGAGCATTAGTCAGTATTTGGTACTTTTCATTTGTACAGTCGAATACCTCTGCCTCCTTTACGCTAAAGCAGAACGGGCAAAAGGTGTGAAAGTATGTATCGTCTTGATGCTTCAAGAGATGAACTTAAAGTCCATTTGAAGTGTTAATTGAGGGAGTAATTGCAGTATCGATACTCTCGCAATACAAAGAAAGACGATCATTAATCTTGCACAACAAATACGCCCATCCTTTCATATCGCGCACGATCTAGGCGGGTTCTAGCGTTGTGCTTCGATGGAACAGGATAGCGTAAAGGCGAAAAGAGGAGTAGAAAAACTTACCTTTCAACAAGTCGGAACGGTATCCATTCTTACCGACGATTTGAGCAACTGCACCAGCCTTGTGACGAGGTCCACCTCTCTTGAGGGATTGAGTGGAACGAGAGCCGGCGATTTTGCCTGGTGCACTGTCGGCTTTCTTTGTAGAAACAACCAAACCCTTTCCGGATTTTGATGCTTCAACGCTGACGTTCTTATCGTTCACCAAACCGGAATAACGGTAAGAGTGAATTTGTGCCAAATTGTTTGGTTCACGAGAAAAGACACGAGCGAGACCCTTTTGCTTTACCAAGAAGCAAGATGTTTTGCGGGTCAATAACCATTGAAGATCTTGAGTAGAAGACATTTTTATTGGAAAAAGTATGTTTATCGATATGGACCGTAGTGATGGTTAGGACGATTACTGAATGACCTTGAAACCTTCTTCTCGCAAACCGCAGGACTTTCTTCTAAACTAGTAGGGGTGCGGTGCGCACATAATGCAAAACTCAAGCTCGCGCCCGCGCACAAAGTCAAGAAAAAAGCATTTTATTTGATTCGGCCGAAATGGCTCGGGTGTTCACCTACCCTCTGGTTACATACGATGCATACAGCCATAGCGCGACTTAACCACGCTAGAAGCATGGTCATCAAGCAAGCAACACTTTCAAGAACAAGTAGACAGTGACAATCATCGCATTCGTCGTGTAACGTCAAAAAAGTCGCCGAGCACAACAAAATGGCAAGCAATAGTAGCTCATCTGCTGCAACAGCTCAAAAGGTACAATCGGGTGGATTAGAGATGAGTGCAAGCGGAATACCCAAAGCACCATTTATTGAAGATGTAGAAGCACACCTAGGAGGACCGGAAGAAGAAGCTGAACCTCATTTGAGAAAATTTCAAGAAACAATGTCAAAATACAAAATGATGGAAATGGATAGAAAGCAAAGGCAGAGAGCTTTACAAGAAAAGATTCCCGATATCGAAAAAACATTAAGTATGGTACAACATCTACAATCTAAGAAGGTGAGTATTAATGCCGCTAACACAATTGAACAGTTTGACTCATAAATAAACCTTTTTCTTTTCATCTCAGGAGGCTGAAGAGGAATTAGAGACGCATTTTGAATTGAACGATACCTTATACGCGAAAGCAACAATTCCACCAGTAGAATCGGTGAATTTGTGGTTGGGTGTAAGTGTAATGATGTCAAAGAAAGGTTTCATGAATGAATGCTGACGACAGAATTACTCTTTTACTTTTTGACTCACAGGCCAACGTGATGCTTTCCTATCCAATTCAAGAAGCTATAGATCTGCTTACTAAAAGGCTGCAAGGCTCAAAAGATAGTCTTAAAGTGATTGGAGAAGATCTAGAATTCCTTCGTGATCAAATTACCACAATGGAAGTCAATACAGCTCGTGTTCATAATTGGGATGTGAAGAGAAGGAGAGACAAGTGAGTATATGCGTACTTGAATGGAGAAGAGAATGAATAAGCTGACGGTGTAATTTTTCGCCTACAGACGATTAGCAGCAGAGAAAGCTAATTAGGAAATTGTCTTTTTAAATTTAAAGAAATGATACCATTGTATACTATGCATCCTATCAAATTAGTTCACTTATTGATGTGTGACAGGACTTTGTGACATCCTTTTTAAGTCATGATGATGAAGATGTAAAAATTTAAGCGTCGCTGGACCGTGCGCGTTTCACCAAATTTTAGAAGAAAGGAGTTTTTTGAGCTACTCTCTCCACCTGTCAGACGACACCATCATCTTGCGAATTGCCAAATATGCCTGTAAGCATTGGAAAGATGATATAAACAGATGAAAAATTAAGTTGACAAGATCTCTTTCTCTTCTACTTTAGCGTCTCGCTTTGCAAATTCGAGCTCAATTGGAAAATGTTACCGACGTTCGACCTGCAGATGATAATTATACGATTATGGCAAAGCTAAAATGTACTTCTTGTCAAGAAGAACATCCAAAAATTGTAGGATTCTCAAAAGATGATGAAGTTGAAATGTCAAAAGGGCGTTCAACATCAAATTTAGTCATGCATTGTCAAGTAAGTACACTGCTACAAAACATAATCAATTCTGCCATCATACTAATCCGCCTTTAATCCAATTTTAAAAAGTTTTGCAAGAAGGAGATTTCAGCAAGTGAGTGAATTACAACAAGACAGATAGATTTGAAAACACTAAACTCACACATATTCCATCTCGCCTACTTAACAGAATTCGAAGAACCTACAGCAAAATCACCTCTATGGAGACCTTACGCACCAACTGCCGGTGCAACTTTCGAGACAATCGCAATCGTTGAAGCTCGTGGATTGGACTTTTTGAGTATAGACTTTTCGGTGGGTGTCTTGAAATTGCTGGCTGTAACAAGTCTGATATGATGTATTGACTGACTCTCTTTTTCTACTTTGCTTTGTAGGGAACATGGAAGTGCAAATCGACAGAATCCAATACTTCATTTGATGATGTGGAATTTGAAGATGGAGAATGGACAGACTATGACGAAAAGGTGAGCAAAAGGTGTTTGTGATAGAATTTCAATATCAATCTTACTCATTTTCTTCCATTTCATCTTAGGGTGGCGTATCGGTATCAATTATGGAGATAGAGTCACAATGGGTCAGAGCATAGAAGAGGAAAAGTTTAAACATTAATTGTGCAGATAATGATGCAGACTTTGAATAAATGTACAGTACATTGCCAGACGATAATGATACAAAAGCTTAATCCGCGCAAAGTTTACCAAAACTCATCCAAGGCCGGCTAAGAGGTCTGCTAAATCATCCATTGTTTGTTTTCTTCCGCCTTTGACTTGATCTAGATTATTCCATCTTTGTGCAAAATCAGCTGGTGAAATTTCTTCACATGTCAAATCTGCTAATGCTTCACGCTTTTCCAAAAGTTCTGATTGATACATCTGCAAGAGCAAAACCAAAAAAAAAAGCCGGGGAAATCAGTCATCTTTAGCTTGTCAGAGTATACGTCACACACCACTAATACTCACATGAAATAGATCGCTTACATGCTCTAATGCTACCCTAGGATCTTTTGATGATATTCCTTGTGTTTGAGGTTGTTCCAAAAATACATCAACTTGATAAAGCATAGACATCATTTCAGTTACACTCTTTTCCATATGTTCTAAAGCTATACGAAGGTAACCTAATTGTTGTTCAACACGTTCTGTAGGATCACAATCGTTATTTGTCGGCGAAATTAAAATGTTGAGTAATTCTTGCACGATTGGCAATGTATGCTGATGTGTACTGTCAAATGCTGCAAAAAAAAGAAAAGAAAAGAGAATGTCAAATCGGAAGTTAATCTTTTTAGTTGACGTGCAGATGAGATCCTTGATCTACTACTACACACCTTCTGACAATCGATCTGCCTTTTGCATAAGCTCCAAGACCGGGTTGGAGCCGTATATGTTGGACATTTTATAAAAGTATGTAGATCGAAGAGATGAAGATCTGGAGATGTCTAGGCCTAAATCCAAAAGAAAAGAAAGAGTAGAAAATATTAAAATAACTTTTAGCTAAAAGTGTTGGTCTTGCATACTCACACTGTGCCGGCGCACATAAGCAGTCGACATTTTGCTTCCGTGTTGCCCACATTGAACACGCGTTTCGAGTTCTCGTGTAAATTTGCATGCACCTTGTTCACAACACATGAAAAGATTCCATCATCATCCTAATCTGCTTCCGTGATTCCGAGAGAATCCTTTGAAAATCTTTGATTATGCACAAACACACCAAAAATAGACAAATATTGTATGCAATAATCCAAAATGGGCATCGATAGCCACTAATGCTACCAAAAATGGATACATCATTCTGTATGGTGCAGATCTATGGACTCAGTAGGCCTTTACAGCGTGGGAGAAATTTGTTCGAATGACTTTATTATACGGAATCATGATGATGGAGAATGATGGCCTCGAGAATAAGAATCGGAAGCAAATTCACAAAAAGTATAAATACTTCTGGTCATTTTCAAATTTTTTCAAAGATCCCCCAACTTTTTTGATCTCTTGCTTTTTGTGCTCAAATACTTTTTTTTTTGCCATTTCAAAACTTTTTCAAGTTTCTCCATCAAAAAACCTTTCGATATCAAATTATTTTTTTCATTCAAAATGATTGCTAGCACTTCTTTCTATTTTGCTTTGACACCCGAACAAACTTTTCAGCCAATGGGCTCCATTTCCAATTTGACTTCATTGTCTTCTTTCCGATTGCCAAAGAGCAAATCATTCAAACGTGGACTTGAAAAATTGGTCTCAATACCTTCTTCACTTTCAAGATCATCATCTTTTTCAAAAAAGAACAAAAAGGCCGAATTCGAATTCACTTTTGTTTCAAATGAATGCAGTCATTTTGAACAAGACGATCAAACAACTTCCACTTCTACTAAATCTGAAACTGGATCCACTTTGGTTGATTTGGATCAAAAGACAACTTCTTCAGATGTCTTTTCAATGATCAAAACTCCTCGTGAGGATGAATGGCTTTCTTCTCCTCTTTCACCTCTTACAAAAGGTTTTCCAACTACAAATCAGCTTAACAAAGCTAGAAGACGTGTTCGTTTATCACGCGAACAATACATTGATAGCCGTCAAGAGAATAATTGTCTTAAAAACAAAGACAATTTTCAAATCGATCAATCATTGCAAGATACTTTGAACACTTCCGTTTCATGTGACATCTCATCTTCTGAAGATGAACATTCTCTCGTCACTCAACGCATCAAAGCAAGACTTGCAGAAGCTCGACTCAAAGCCAGTCAAACTCATAGAGCTTATTTGGCCGTTCGTGAGGATACTTCTATACTTGATGACCAAAAATTGTCTCAAGCAGTCAGCACATGGTTGGATTCTCCAAAACAACCAACCCAAATCATTGTCACCGTTTAATCATTTCTTTTTTTCATATTTATTTATAGTCTTTTATTACATTTCATAGTTTCTTGTTATATACCCGCTTCGTTTTGTTGTACTTTGTATCGTGCTCGCAATCTGGATTTTATTTTTTCTTTTTCACTCTATCTTAAAGCTTGAAAATCAAAAAAGAATGAATGAAAAAAGAACGAAAACTGTCTACATACTTTCATATGGCATAAATGTGATAGTGGGACAATAAAACTTGCTCAGCAAGAATTGAAAAGAGTGGTAGAAACGATCACATGTGAGTATGAGAATGTGATGGTATCCATTTGAGAATGTGGCTTGTATAGTTTATAATAGTACTGTGTGCTTGATTTCATTTAGTTTGCGTCTTATATTTGTCGTGATTGATTGAGAGCGATTGGAGCACACGACGAAAAGACGTTTTCTCAGATCCTGCTGAAACATGATTCGATTTCGTGTTCAAATTTGTATTGCCTTTTAAATCAAAAAGAAAAGGCAAATGTTGCAGGCAATAGAAAGGAGACACGCGAAAGCGGATTTAATCAGCTTTCCTGTCTTACTTTCTATCATTTTATCTCCATCTCCGTCCCCTTTTTATCCTCCAATTCACTCACGTAACTTCTTTGGCGATAATCGTTTATAAGATGCAATACTGTTAAAACTTTGTCGAGCTGAACTTGTCGTGCTGATTGGACTGATTAAAGGGTGAAACCTGTTAGGAGAATTGTTAAGGCTTAAAGTGCGAATAGGATCGGAAATTGTTGACATTTCTGTATCAATGAAAAGTCCTGGAGAAGGAATTTGATCAGGTTTAAGGTGCAAAGATCGTCTTTTTTGTTTGCAAGAATCTTCCGAGCTTGTAGTGGAGATATGTCGATCCCTTTGCATCCTTTCACTTGCCATCTTTTCCCTAATTTGGTCCCTATTGTGTAATGTAGATGCATAAGCAGACGCTAAGATCTCACGTTGACGTTGCTCCAAAACCGATTTATTGACTTTTCGTAATTCTGCTTCTGTCAAGCCTAGTGATAGCTGGTCCGATGCTTTTCTCAAACCTTCCGAGCTCGATAATGCTTGCTCACGTTGCATTTGGCCAATTTGTGTATCTATCCAGGCTCGAGCAATACGTTCTACTTCACATTCGTCGAGTTGTAATTTACCGTGAACGATCTTGGACGATTTGGATTGGTAACTTGATTCATTGATTGACTGTTGATTACCAATTAACCTATTAGAATCGATTGTCGATGTCCAATTCAATGTCACAATCATGTTAGCGTCGCAATTTCCCTTTTCCACGTCTACACTCTGAATTTGACATTCTTCGCAATGTAAAGATTGTGTTCCGGTTTGGTTACATAAAGTCTCGCTTGGCGTTCTATGATCGCTACTTACGAGACTTGGTGCCGAATTCCTCTTCACCTCTTGATCTTCTTTGATAATTGCTTTTGCTTGACTGAGAAGCGATTGTTGAGAGTCACTACGAATCATACGCGGCGAAGGTGGTACTGTTGCTGTGATATCAAGCCTTCGAATGGATTGAATACGGCAATCAAGCATCTCCAACTGTGCGTCAGCCGTTTGATCAATTGTTGCATAGCTTATGCTGCTCTCAACAGAACTTTGTAAGATTTCTTCATCTTGCATTGCATCGCTGTCTTCTGTTTCACCGTCTTGGTCTCCATTTTTGTGATGCAATCCATCTATATTACTGCTTCCCGTTTCTGATGAACATGCTTGACTAGGTTCATACTCGTTCGTTGTTACTTCATCAGAATCACTATAACTGCTTAAAGAAGTTTTTGAACTTGTGGTGATAGGTTTATCAACCGTCAATGAGGCGCAAGATCTTCTTGGCTTCGCAACTTGGGTCCTGTCAAAAGCGAAAAGCTGATCTTTATGAGTAGTGGAAGATCTATGCCGTCGAGTCTTTTTGAGAATAGGTATTTGTTTGACTACAGTAATTGTATTATCCGCATCATCTTGGTCTTCTTCATGTCCCAAATCTGCTTGAAGTTCCCTAAGAAATTTGTTGTACGCTTCCAAATCTTCCCCACGAGGACTGTAGGCGACTTCTCTTCTCTCATTTGGTCGATCATCAGCATCTTGGACTAGAGTCTTACCAACTGAGGACTTTTTGTTATCGGTTTGCAAATTATCGATTGTAATCGGCATTGAATTACTCTTTGTAGGCGTTGGAGGCATAAATATGCTTGATCGAGCAGGTGCATCTAAACTTGAATGCTGACTTGATGGGCTCTTGTTAGGCGAAGTTTCGTTTACGTTCGTTTTATTTTCCTTTTCTTTTGCTTCTTCCTTCTCTTCTATTTCTTCACTCTCACGCAAAGCTTCATGAAGTTTCGTTGCAGTCTTGCGGATATTCTGAACGCCGATATTTTTGGAGACTCGCTTAGCATTTGAAGGTGGACATGCAATATCAAGAGAGCCAATTGGTGATTGAAGACCTTGAAGGAGGGCGTTGTCCATTGAAGGTACGAAGTCTGTACCCGAATTATTCGACCACGTAGAAACAGAAGAGAAAGTAGAAGTTGTCTGACTTCGAATCTTTCTCTTCGAATCCCATAAGATTTCTTGCGTTGGCGAAGGAGGAGTTTGAATTGTACTACCACGCAATGATGAATCTCCGCTTCTACGTACCTGGCCTCTTGTCGTAGAGCTGATTTTCTTACTACTCGCAATGCTGGCAGGATAATCTGGACTTGTCGGTGTTGTACAATTGTTCCATTCTTGATCACCTCCTTCCATTGATGCTGAATATTCAGGAATGCGATCCTTTTGTTCTGCTTGCCAAGGTCTCGTTTGAATTTCGAAACAAGGTTTAATGCCCTTCTTGAACGAAGTTGTAAGCGATTGCGTAGATCCATTATCTTTCAACATACTACCGAACGAATTGGAAAAAAAGTCCGGTTCGGATGTGCGAACTAGTAAAGGTGACAAGGAATCAACTCCAGCTGTTGTTTTACGCAAAAGCTCGCCTGGTTCTTTTGGGCTGATGACGGTTGAGTTGTTAGATGAAAGGTCGATGGAGGACACAGAATTATTGGGAATATATTTTGGAGTAAAAGTGACATCACTTCTTGCCCTTTTCTTTTCTACTCTACTATTCGCTCCCAGATTCGTCCATCTCGAAAAGGTTTTTAAAGGAGGTTTCTTCTGTGTCTCTTCTTCGTCCCATGCTGACGAGGCTTTAGCCTTTTTACCTTTACCTTTTAAGGATCGAAATGTTTCGCCATGCGTTGACAATGTAGTTGAGCTCCTTCGACCTGAAAATACACTACTGTTTCTGTAATGACCGGATGAATGCGTTCCAGGTGTTGAAGGAGGAGAAGTCGCCTCATCTGCGCTTTCGATGGTAGGAAGATGCGCAAGGTCGATGCACAAGGGATTCGGGCTGGTCATCTCTTCTACTCGTATGCTTTTATTGCCCAGTTGATCTTCTTGATCGCGATGATGATCTTGTAATGAATTGTTCAAAGATGACTTGAGCTGATCTTTGTTTGAGCAAAGGATGTCGTCGAATAAACGATATGGCTTTCTTGCGATCTTCTTGGCTGATTGACGATACGATAAAGGAAGACGCCGATATGGGGCAATTGGCGTATGATGATGTTGATTTCGTACTTTGTTGGTAATGACTGTGGATTGCTTGGATGGGGATGGTTGATGGAAAGGAGTGGGTTGACGATTGACAGAAATGTTGAAATACGTTGAGTTGTCCCCTAATTTATTTAAATTCGGTAAGGAGGTGAAATTGCTGTTGAGGGGCAGTGAATCTCGCCTATTATTTAACACTTTCCCTCGTTGATAGCTGACTCTTTCTGCGTAAGCTATTGCCTCTTTCAGGGGCACTGATCGATCTGCCAACGATTGCGCACTTTCGCCTTGATTGCCTGTCATTCTTCTGGCTTGCCAATTCGGATAAACTCCATGTTTTGCCTTGGCATCACTCAAATGTATTTTTATTGAACTTTGAATTCTCATTTGTTGGAAAGAGTGGCGTTTCTCATCATCGAGTGTAAGCTTCATTTCACTCTTTTTCCTGATTTCTTGGTTTTTTTCTTTTTGCAAAATTCGTGTTCACGTTTATGCCCAATAATTACCAATAATTATTTTCGGTACCGTTCCTGAGTTTAAAAGCGATGATCGTGACCTTGGTAAAACAGTTGGGCCTTGCATCACTATTTGCGGTTCCGTTCGGTTATCCTATATCACAACCACGCTCCGTCGGGTAAATGATGCTGATAACACTTCGAAAGGATGGTTACCCCTCGGAAGAAAAAAGTCCGAATGGAGTACCGCTTTCTCTAAAAAAAAAAAAAAAAAAAAAAAAGTTCCAAAGGGAGAGATCTTACAGAGAAACATAATTTTCAAAATCAAATTCCGATTTCTCAGAAAATTCTTCTGAACGCATCGCCTCCTGAATAAATGCGTTGTTGAGGTGAAAGATGACCAAAAGATATATTACAATCCATTGTATTTGGGTGATAGACAAGAGACATATGTCATACGCCGGTTTTGAACCCAACATTAAAATCACGTACTCAATTTGATCTGGCATAAATTAAGGGCCGTAAGAAACCGTGCGCGGCTTCTTTAATGCGTTTGCAGTAGAAAGTCGGATGACCTGTTTTCCAATAATGAGATTGCATTAAATTAGACTATATCAATAACACTATCTCGGTGCGGTTACCGTTTAGTGCCACGGGGAAAATATCTACGAATTGCTTTTAGTTTGTTTATTTGTTTATCTACGCATGTGAACTTTCAAATACAAACGGCACAACCGTATCTTATTTTTCATTCAAATGGATCGATCAATCGTGTAAGAAGAGATCAGCCGTGGAAGTGGTACGGAATTACTCAAAACGGAAGCCGATACTTTTAAATCGGTAGAAGTGCTCCAAATTATGAAAATTGATAACATCGAAAAGACAAGAGGATAAAAATACAAATTCGATTTATGTTAAAGCAGAGCAACTATTGCATTTGTGGCTGCTTTCCCTTCTTCTTTGCACTTTCTTCTTGCCTCGATCGTTCTTCCGCAAGACTCAATTCGATAGCAAAACGTAAATCATCATCCATCTGATTCTCATTTGAAGGAGAAGAAGATTGCGTTTGAGATTCATTCTCGTTTCGTGCTAAAATTGATCCATTTCTATTCTTCATCGATGGTCTGCTGGCCGTCAAAGCAGAAGGTGAACTCGAACTCTTTGATGAATGGATTGGACGAAGGCTAGGGCTACCTTGAGCCCATGCTCCAATCGAACTACGTGCTTGAAAGGACGAAGATGGAGATTGAGTTGCAGAAAATGTAGATGCGGAAGCAGATCCATTGAAGCTGTTCTTTCGATTACTATTCCCAAAAGAAGCTTGAGAAGGATGCGGCACAGGAGAGCCTAAATCTAACCGTGAAGGTGACTTGCCTCCAAAACTGTTTGAAGGCTCGAATACGGGCCAATCTTGTGGACTGTCAAATGTAGGCTTTGAAAGACCTGAATTACTAGGCCTTCTAGAAGAATTTGTTGTAGAATAGGATGGTAAACGCGCAGTTCTTGGAACGTGGACTGATTGGACTTTACTGTTTGCATCTCCAACTCTCACATTCCTTGATGCCGATGAGCCTGCATTCTGTAAAATGTCCCATGCACGTGAAGGTGGCGAAGAGAATGCATGAATGAATGGTGATGAATTTGGACTTGTGGTTGAGCTTCTCGATGTGCTTTGGTACGTCTGATCTTGGCTCTCATCTGCCACATCTTCGTCATCAGTTGCACTTTGAGAGACATGCTTGCTAGAATCTGCACTACTTTCAGCAAGCGCAATCTGCTCAAGAGCATCTTGCAAGTCATCCTCTGCGCTTGTACTTTTTAGTTCGACCCCTTTACTTCCTGTAGCCATTCCTTGTTTACTTTTTTCATCCATTTCATCTCTGCTCAGCATCATTGCATACTCAAATGCCTCTTGTTCAGTCATATCGTCCAATTCCGACTCGGGTCGGATACCCAATCTCTGCCTATCAGCCAGACGTTTCTCTTGTTCTTGTTGTAATTGTTGCTTTGTCTCATAAATGTCTCTTTCCATTTCTTTCATTGATTGCATCTTTGGATCCCATAATCTGCCCATCGCATGACGACCGGTACGTGAAGTGGCCTTCTTGCCTGCATTTGTCTTGTTATTACGCAAACGCTCTGCACGCCATGCCAAGACTTGAGATCCAATGCATGCAACGATTGTCTCTTTTCCAGCAATGATTTGACCAACATGATACCTTGATGCTTCCTCATCCGTCAATTGCCCGGTAGCTAACATCCTTGCAGGATGTCGAGTGGCGGAACGATCATTGAAGGTTCGAATCAATTGGCCACTCAAAGGACAAAATGCTTTAATCGTACCGTCTGAACTTCCAACAACAATTGCATGCTCAGTCACATCTAGAGCTGTAATGCTCATATGATGAGCATCTAAACACGACCAAGCTTGAATACTTTCACCTTCTTTTGCCTCCGCTTCCCAGTCCCAGATAATCAGCTTGCCATCTTTCGTACCAGCACAGACATATTTGCGTTCACTAAACAAAGCTGGCCCTGCATACTGGTCTGTACTCAAAGCGGCATCTTGGCCTGGTACGGTAATTATGCCTGCAGTGGTTGCCGATGATCGCTGCACTGCCTTGGTGAGCTCAAAATCTGGACGAAGACAGCATATTTGACTATCCCTTGGTGCAACAAATACATCTTTTTTGACGATAGAGTTTGGATCAGTTAAATTGACTGTAAAACGTGCAAAATCATTAGCATTCTCGGAAAAGCAGAGTAGTTGAGCTTTCTCGTACTTCCGATCGTGAACAGGGCCGGACAGATCCACATCTAATGCAAGCAAGGTTGGAGCTATTACTGAATCCGTACTTGAGCTTGGCATCGATGGTAGTTCAAGGCGATTGATTTTTTCGTGTATCTTTTCCATTGCTTTTCGACCTTCTTTTTGAGCCGGTGTAGGTTCAATCGTGGTAGGCTCTTCAAATGCAGACGCTGGTAAGGTTAGAAGGCCGCTGATGTCTATATTCGTCCACATGGTGAGGTGTCCACTCGACGTTGCTGCAACGATTGTACCCGATTCAAGATGGATGGCTAAACGCATCACTGGTACAGGTCTAGATGCTGGACCTAAAGCTTGTTTGTTCTGATAAGCAACATCTGTCCAAAGGGGAACAGCTTTTTTGGGACTCCAAAGCTTTACACTACCATCCATTCCAGCAGTTACAAATGTTTCAGAAGCATCGCCTAATGCTGCTTGCCTTTGACGTATCTTCTCCGGACTTCGTTCGATGCTATGTGCTCCGCCAGCTCCTGTTCCGAAAGGCATCGCGATATCCATGATCGGCCCAATATGAGAAGATCGTGTGGAGAATTGCACACCTCTAATCAAGCCTCTTGGATTTGTGCCTTGCCTTGCCAAATTGGTCATTGCAACGGCGCCTGAATGAAAGCCCCAAATGATGCGAGTAGCGTCTGCTTCTAAGCAAACAGCAGAGATATCCAAAACTCCTTGCTCAGCAGCCAAAGCTGCTAATCCAACGGCGTGAACTTGGCCAGAAGCATCAAGAAATCCTTTAGACACTTTACCTGTGAATGGATCACAACGACTTGCTACACCATGGGTCAAGGATGCTGATAGCATGAAATTATGCGGCAAAGAAAGAGCGATGGAATGGATCACTCCAACTCGAGCATCAGAAATCACTGTTGGCGCTCGTGCTTTTCTCCATCTTCGAATCAAATCTGTTCTTTGCATATATTCTTGTTTCCAACTACTTGGCTCGACACGTCGCAAGATCGGAGTAGTAGTTTGATCTGTTTCGACCGCTTCTATGCCGAAAGCCAGGGAGAATGCTAATCTCCATGTTGCTTCATCGCGGATGACGAAATTGAATGCTCTACAAACAAAAGCGCATTGTACCATAGAACGTGCATCTAAATGAGCAAATATGCGAGCGAGAAGTTCTGGAGGTAAGACCGCGATTTGAGCTAAAGGATCACCCTCTTCCTCGTCATTATCTGCTTCAGCAGCCGCTCGAGCTTTGAGAACTTTGAAAGGTATGCCAGGCTTTGGCTTTGCTTTCCGATGAATCGTTCGAGGTCCCAAATCTTCGCGCAAGTCCACATCTGTTGAGATGGCCGTGCCAACTTGGTCTATATGTGTAGATTGTTTTGTAGAACTGAGCGAGGGCCACTCTGATGTATCATCAGCCGTGCTTGCGAAATCATATTGATTGTTTACGTTGGAAGTGTTTACTTGATTGCTTTGATCAATTTGTTGTCGTTCTCGAAATTCGATAGGTGAATGATAGGACATAAATAAACGTCAAAGAAACCTTGGAGGAAGTCGAGAGATCGTATACAATCTCTTACTTTTGGCAATCGATCGATTCAACGTGCTAAATACACGCTAGCGAGAACCAAAGATGAAATAAAATTGATTTCAAGTAGAAATTGAAAGCTTAATTGAGTTATGTTGTTACGATTTGTGATGGTGAATGAACACGCTAAGGAGTTGATTAGATTCACCAAATTATACTTATGCACCATTTTGCCAAGCGCGTTTTGTTTTTGTTTTTTTGATTCCAGCCCGCATCTAATTTGGCAAAAGTCCGAAATAATGTTGTCAATGCACATAAATTACAGTGTACAGCGCCGGAATTGCACAGCTTTGGATTTATTTCAGCCTGCATGATTGTCGATATTCCAATTCATAAACCTCAACCTCCAATTCGGTTCAATCAAAAATTTGGCTCAGAAGGATATTAACTTCTCAACCATCACCTTTGGCTAGTTGCAAGTAGAATTTAAGGAAAAGCTTCGTTGCGATTCTTTTCGGTCTATCACATCTATACACATCAATGACGAGCACTTCAAATGCTTTGAGGAGGAAATTGGTCGTTGTTGGAGACGGAGCATGTGGAAAAACTTCACTTTTATGTGTATTTGCTTTAGGGGAATTTCCAACTCAATATGAGCCAACGATTTTTGAAAATTACGTGGCAGAAATTCGATTGGACGGTAAACCAGTTCAACTTGCCCTTTGGGATACGGCAGGACAAGAAGGATATGAACGTTTACGTCCACTTTCTTATGCACAAGCTCATGTGATTTTAATTGCATTTTCTATCGATTCACCTGATAGTTTGGAAAATGCTCAATATAAATGGTCAGAAGAAGTTCGTCAAATTTGCGGTTCCCATATACCAATCTTACTGGTGGGTTGTAAGGCAGATTTACGCAACGATCCAGGATCCAATCCCTCATCTGGTTTCGTTAATTCAGAACAAGCAAAAGTAGTTGCTTCTAATATTGGAGCAAGAGGCTATCACGAATGTTCTTCTTTACGTAATGAAGGCGTAGACGTGAGTAATTTTATGCCATCGTTGAAGTCCTATATATGCTCACCTCTCTTTTTCTTTTACAATATGCAGAATATCTTTGAAGCGGCCACACGAGCTGCCATGCTGGTTCGTGGTTCAGGCGGTGGCGCAAAAAATGGAGCAGGCTCTGAAAAAAGACGCAGGAAAAGCAGTGGTCAAGGTGGTAAAGAAGATGGCTCGGGCTCGTGTAAATGTATAATATTATAGAAGTGTCACATCAAACTGTAAAAATCGACCTACAATCCTTTTCCGAATTCATAGCAGAAATTTAAAAAAATTCTTCATGCATTCCGAATAGCGATTCTTAATATTGTTGGTATACATTCATCATTGATGAACTGTCAATAAAATTACAAATAGGGTGACGTAGAATGAGAATGATTGCGTTCCTTCATGCGTGGAAATGTGTTTTAGAGCAGAGCACAAAGGTAGCATTAAAGAAGTATAGAGTCCATGGTTTGAAACAAGCAAATTGTGCAAAAGAAAGAAGTAGCCATTATGATAATCATATTCGATCATCTATGTTAAGATTTTGAGCTTGATGAAAGAGGTTTTCGCTATCAATAGCTGCTAATGTCGTTCGACGGCCAGGTGCTAAAAGCCGCTCATCTGCTGGTGGACGTACGACATGATACCGTCCATCCGTACCTCGATATTCGTTAGAGTAGCCGCTTGCATTTGTATCAAGAGATGAATTGTTATGTATTCCATTTGCACGCCACATTTTGCCCTCATCTGATATATCTATCGGGCTAGCAATATTTTCCATTCCATCTTCATCTCTCGAAAGGTCGGAAGAGCTTGCATCTTCAAATCCGAATTCCATCTTTTTCGAACTTGCTGGCATCGATTCGCGAACAAATCTGCGTCTATTGGATGTAGTAGGATCGGGAGTAGGAACAAGTCTTACGCCTGTCTTATTTCCATTGTTCGAATTCGACTCCTCTTCCACGCCTTTTTCATTTGTCGATTGCATCTGCTTTGCGCTTTTTGATTGGCCAAGTCTTTTTTCTTCGAATGCCATTAATTCAGCAACGAAACCGATATTCGGGCTGACGTCATGCCTCCTATCTACTACGTAGGCATACGATCGTTGCAATGTCCACCGATTTGAATGGATCAAATATGCCATCACTAGCAATACTGATCTCGATTTACCGGCTTTACAGTGAACATACGTTGGGGCAGAGTGCAATCTTGCATCATCGAGAAAAGCACATGCTTCCTCTATATACTTTTGAACGCCTTTTGCCTCCACTGTATCTTTTAGAGGTAATTTCTTGTATTTTTCAAAACCGCTCTCGGTTCCTTGATGTAAATTTAAGTGTTTACCTCCACCTTCTTCAATTTCCCAAGCAGCATTTAATATCCTTTTTATGCCTAATCGATCTCGTAGATATTCGGCTTCGCTAGTCGTCGTGATCTCAGGTCCAAGATATAAAAAGTTACTAATAATCTCAGAAGGTTCAAAAGTTGAAGATAGAAGTGCTCCAGAGGAAAGCGAGAAAGATCTTGTAGGTGAAAGTGGACTTCTAACAGATTTGGTAATTGCAGAAAGACTGCCAGATTCGTGTACAGGAGCACTATCCCTGCGCTTTTGAGAGGCAATCTGTTCACCTGAATAATTTGTTCTCATACCAGTTGCACTTTGCAACATTTCTCCAGCAACGAAACTGCTTCGGGATTGATCGCTTGACATCCAAGTTGAATTTGCGTTTGAAATATCATGATGAGGGCTATTCCTTTGCCAAGCTGAACTGCTGCTACTTATGCCACTACTTGTTCCGCTACTACTACTTCCACTTCCGCTACTCGTATCAAGCCTTAGACGAGGGCTAGGTTGTTTTTGAAGTGGAACAAAATTGGCACCAATCCTTCCTGTAGCGCTGCTTGAAGTTTGATTTGGGAGTGTAGAATGAGGACTGCCAGAGATAGATGGTTTGTTTGTCTTTGATTGATGTTCCAAAGGGATGATTGTGTTGCTCTTCTTTATCCGTTCCGATGTATCCAATCTGGTCAACATTGGCCTTGCAGGACGTGAGACAGGTGGATTTGGAAGGTTAGATGAATGTGATAATGAATTTGATTCGGTAACCATTGTAGAATTGAATAAATTTGACGTTTTCTTTCCAGATATGCTTGTTATTTCGACCGTAATGACCGCCGCCGATCCATTCATGAATGACATCAGTCTTTGCAATCTTTTAATCACGTTAGCACAGGCCCGATTTGGCCAATGCTAACGTGCTTACGAAAAGTGACCGATCCAAGAATCCTGAAGGAGATCAAGATGTAGGATTAATGGCCCCTTGTAAACAGTTGACAAAGGAAATACCGAATCGTATCTTTCCTTTGTACCCTTTCCGATCAAATTCACCAAACCGTTTTTCGCCTATTCTGCCCGATTTGAACCAGCTTGATCTTCCAATGATAATAATTAAAGATGGAAGTTTGATCAATATTTGAATGAATCTGGTGGTGAGGATGAGATTTGACAGCTTTAATCAAAGTATATTTTATCATCGAGAAAACTAACTGTCATCGAAATAGATTAAAGGCCACAAGTGAATGGTGCAAAATATCAGTCAATTTACGCGTATAAAATTAATGTACAGTAGCGCCCGCTCAATTACTACCTCGTAAGTCCGCGTCCTTTCTTACATATGTACACCCCATAATTTCATAAACAATATTCCTCGAGTATACATAGTCTAGCTCGTAGTTTATTGTGTCTATTGTATCAAACTCAGATTAATGAAAATCTGCTTGACATGCATCAAAATTCATTAATAAAAAAATATTCTTTAGTGCCTCTTAATTAAAGGCCTACAATCTTACAGCTTATATAAGCAATCGCGCGCTGCTGGCTGCCAACTTTTCTTCTCAGGGTTACGTGCGCTGCGTAGCATGATATTTTAAGGCTGTGTGGCGGGCACTGCTTCAGTATAATGAATATGTTTGAAGTCGTGTGCCCAGGATTGCGAACAAAGGAAGTTCCACATCGCTAACCGAGCACTGGCTTTCTTAACCTTTTTTTTTGCGCTGGGCTGCGCCTGGCTGCGCACTGACGCAAAAGTGGATGGAAGATTGGTGAAGAAAGAGGAGTAAAACACATTTTCCCATAATTGAGCATTTAAAATTCGTCACCATCACCATTTCATCCTCATTAGTAGGATTACTTCACGTACACCTTTTGATTCTATTTTCTTCAGAACAAAATACACGTTTCCGCTGCTTTGATTGAATTTTCTACGTCTTTTTTTTGTAAGGAGAAAAAACAAATCTTACACACACACAAGCACACAAAAACAAACACAAACACATATAATGTCGAGCACAACAGCAGCACCTGCTGTGCAAAGACGAGGTGGCGGAGGAGCAAGAAGAGGTGGAAGATTTGGAGGTGGTAAAAGTACGGCTGGCAATGCAGCAAATGCTGCCGCAGCTCAACCAGATGATACAGAGGCCGTTCGGAATTTGCGTGCAAAGTATGCCGACAAATTGGCATTATTGAGAGAAATGTTTTCTGATTGGACAGACGAAGACCTTTTGTTCGCCTTGCAGGATGCAGGTGGTGAAGTTGAATTAGCTGTTGGACGTATTAGTGAAGGTCATGCAGAACAATTCAATTCGGTTAAATCGAAAAAGCAAGTAAAGAAGGAAAATTTATCAACTGCCACTCCATCTAGCTTCCACGGCACAACAGGATCAGCCAACGGAACGGCTACTATCATTCCATCTTCTCGTGGTGGTCGTGGTGGTGCAAATGCTGCCCGTGGCGGTCGTGGCGGAGGTGCGATTCGAGGTGGACGAGGTGGTAGCCGTGGTGGTGCTACTCGTGGTGGTCAAAGTGCCGCTACTGAAGAAGCCAGAGTCGGTGAATTGTCAACTGACCCATCAACTAGTGCATCCGCTACAACTACTTCAAAAGCTCCAACATTCGCAGACACTGTTGCTGCAACAAAGCAGAATGGAGCAACTTCTGGCGCTTGGGGTGATGATACAGAAGGGCTTGATCTACAAGCCGAAAAATCAATCGCAGCCGCTCCTAAGGAACAATCTACATCCACAGATCCTGCTGCTGCTGCTTCAGCCACAACTGCTGATCAGACCTCAGAAGATGCAAAGAGCTCCAATCCGATCTCGAACGCAATCCAAAAGGTTACCGCAAAACTTGTTCCTAAAGGATCCAAGTTGAGTTGGGCCCAAGTAGCCAGACCTGCTGAGCCAGTCAAAGAACAACCTCAACCTCCAAAGGAAGCACCCACAGCACCAGCTGCTCAAAGAGCCAAAAATGCAAAAACTCTTCCGAATGAGAGCACAAGTGCAACAGAAGCAGCATCGAAGGCGCCCGAAAAGAGTGAAATCTCACATCCAATCGCCGCTGCCCCAATCGTCCCTGCGCCGCAAGATGAGCCAGCTTTGGCATCATTCCCAGCTACGGAAGCGCCAATTGAACCTGCTTCTACCGCTGTCGAGGCAGATCCTGTTAGCTCTACAGTACCATCTGCAACAGAAGCTACAGCTGCATCCGGCCGTCCAGCTGCCAGTCGTTCTACTCAAAGCCAACGTGCTGTACAACGTGCAAAACAAGACGCTGCAGTCGTCATGCCTGGCGGCAATGCACAATTTGACAGTTTAGGAAAGCGATTTGGTGGATTGAGCTTCTTGGGAGGCGATGAAGCCGATTCAGAGGCACAAGCTCAAGCAGCTGCTCCCGGCACCGAACAGGCTGCTGCTGTTGTTCCAGTAACAGCTGCTACTCCTGCATCTGCGCCTACCCATCAAGATGCATTTGCTCAAGCAACATCTCCTCAACAATTTACTGAAAAGGAATCATTTAATGCACATCAATACGGCTACCAACAAGGTCTTCAACAACATCAACAAGCTCATCAAGCTGCAGTAGCCCAAGCGCAAAATCAAAACCAATCGGTTGCAAACTTGTCTCAACAACAACAAAACACCCAAGTGCCACAGCAACAAGATTCGCAACCCAATCAATTCCAACAGAACTCTACCGGATATGGCATCCAAGGTCAACAACAATCACAACAACAAGCTCAAACACAAACACCGCAAGCTGGACAACAAGGCGCACAACAAGCATACGGAGATTATTCTTCCATGTATGGCGGCTTGGATTCACAGCGTTTGGCAGGCTATTATGGCAATTATGATTCCAACGCCGCTTCTCGTGGTAACGATGACCGTTCTGCTTTAAATAATAACCAGCAAATCGGAGGACAACAACAGCCTGCAGCTACATCTCAAACCGATTCATCAAGTGTAGGTGGAGCTCCTCAAGTTGCACCTCCTCAACAACAGCAACAGCAACAGGCACAACAACAACAACAATTTCCCAATATGATGCCTTACTACTACCCGCATTACTACTTGCCTAACCAATTCCAACACTTTGGTCAACCGGCAGCTGGTTATGGTCAATATGCTTTGTATGGCGGTCAACCACAACATCCTACCAAGCCTACCACCCCTGCAAGCTTGCAATCTCCTTACGCTCAAAATTTGCCTCACAATGACGTCTCTTCCAGCAATCCATACGGCAATACTGGCAATGTTGGTCAATATAACCAATCACCTGCCAATACAACTGCTTTAGCATCGTCTACGTATGGCGATTATGGACGTGGAGCACCAAACAGTGTTGCAACAGACTACACGAAATTGTATGGAACCAATAACGCTTCCAGCAATAATGTGAATAATAACACAAGTTCTAGTATTCCAGGTTTGAGCGGATTTTTGGGTCAACAACCTTCAAATGGAGCCGGATCGCAGACTAAAACTCAAGGTAGTGCCAACGCAGCTAATGCGAACAGTTTGGACAATGCTTACCGACAATACGATAGTAGCAAGCTCACTGGCCCATCACCTGCTCGTCAAGGATCTTCTGTTGGTCTTGGTGGTAATCAGACAGGACAAGTTCAATCTGGTTTGCAAAATCAACAAAGCCAAGCTCAGCCCCATCAGCAACAATCGCAAAGCCAACAACCTCAACAACAACAGCACTATTATCAACAATATAATGCTTATGCCGGTCATCAACAACCAAACAATGCATCAGCCAATTATGCATCATATCCTTACCGCCAATACTGGGGTCAATAAAGAGGGTAAAGAACGAGATATGATAGGTACAATTTTGCACAATTTTTAAATGATGTGCTCACCACTTACATATCACGTATTTACGTTCTTTTTACTTTTGTGATTGAAACAATTCTAAAACTCACAATTTGTTACTTCTTTCTTTTGATGTAATATCGATTGCGAGATTTATGCTCATTATTAATCACCCAAAAGATGCCATTTAACTTATGATGAATTTGTCTTGATGAGAGAATCGTGTCTGGCCTGAGGAAGAAGTGATACAGTAAGCTTTTTCAGTAATCGTAAATCACGCAAAGTTCAACTCTGTTGTTTGTAAGTTCTGGATCTACTATATGACAAGAAGTTCGGACATATGTGTATGTACATACAATCTGCATGTCGCTAATATGTCTGATTCCTTATCTTCATGCCGTCATCTTTTACATATTTATTTTCCTGACATCCTTCCATAAGAACGTGTCGTAGATCAATAAAATAATAGATTAAAAACCATGAGGGTACATATTACGTATTTATCCGTTAGAAACACAAATCTCCGGTCACCGGTGGCTGAATACATACATACACTTCACTATCCTTATTTGATTGAATCGATCATCGCGGATGCAAGGGGTAAATGTCCGAAGTACATATTCATACATTAGTACTAGCTAGTAGAACGACCATAGTACAATCAATTGCGAATTTGACGCGTCGAAAACAATACCAACGCGTAATTATCAAGGAAGCATTGTAGCCCGTTGAATACACACTTTCAGAAGAATTGTTCTTCCATACCAAAAAAAGACAGATATTGTACGGCTTCATAAGGATACGTGTGTAGTCAAATATATGTATTTTTTTGTACATACATGCATACGTTTTGTCCACCTTGTTAGCTTTCAAGTTTGCTAATCTTTCGATCCTCTACAATTTGTCTCACTGATCGATGACATTTCACTCCCCACACGTACTTACAAAAAGATAAAAATACTTCCTTCCTATACATGCGGGAAGATGTATGTACGCGGTATGTATGTATGTATGTATGTAGAACAGTGTTCCTGAATGTGGATCCGAAGTTGATGTGAAAAAGGTAATGCAAGCGATCATTGTCATTTCCATTATAGTTTGCCCGGTCAATTGACGTCAGTCTCGTGAGAGTTCAAGGTTGCTAAAAACAAGCGCGACTGCACTCTGTTCTTCTTCGTATTTTGGTATGGGGTGTACCTATTTTTTTTATTCTCTTCACGCGTGGGAGAATCGCATTATCCAAAATTATAATGCTAAAACCTTCTTTAGTCTAAATCGAAACTTTGGTTCGCAGCGCTGCGCAGCGCCACAATTTTTGCGGATTTTTTATTTTTTCATTTTTGGTCAATGGATAGCAGATTTAGGTAAGAGTAGTGTGTACGTAATAACCACATTTAACAAAACGGAAAAAATATCTAAGCGATATCTCTTCCCGTGTTTCTTTTCTCACCCCACTCTTCTTGAAATAGCGCACAATAGAATCCCACTTCTCACGCCCAATTAAGGGACTTCCTCGGAGTTGAAAAAGTATTTATCGGCTTCTTTCTTTCCAAGATTCATTTTTTTTTTCTGTTTTAGATTCTCCGTTTCAGCCCACTAGCATGACGGATCAGCATAAAGGGTTTGCATTCCCACATGTTGCCCTTTAGCGATTCGCGAATTAAGCAATACTGCACATAATAATTCATAGTTTTCAGCCTCATGCTTCCATTTTTGAACCTTTTTAAACTCAGAAGTAGAGTACACATATGTAGTACCGAACAATTTATTTTTTTGGATAATAGGCTAAAACGGGCATGCGCGCGAAATGCAATTTGCTAGGTAGGTACAGACAGCCAAATTGCTACAGCCAAACCAAAAATGGCTTTTCCGTACGTGCGTTGGTGCATATATTAAATTTGATGTTGATCTTTTGATTTTCCTTTGCCCTAAAACGGACAACTTTGCGTTTGTGCGTCGTATCCTGCTCGAAAATAAGGCGACATCTTGACCTCATCTTGACTGCAAATCTTCGACTTGCATAAAGAGGTATCGCATCTGGCTAGTGCTTTTTCGTCTTGACGTTCTGAAGGGATTAAAGCGCTGCGCACGCATAAGAATGCCATTTTTGGCATAAAACCACTTAAGCTTAAAAGCAATCTCCCTTAAACTTTATTTTAGGGTGTAAATTTGCTCTCATTTAGATTACAGTGTAAAACAGCCAATTTTTCTTTAAAAATAAATAAAAATAAAAATAAAGACAAAGACAAAAATTTTAATATAAATTTGGTAACCTTCTTTGAGAAGGAACCCGGTTTGTTGATGATTAGCTGGTTTTTTTTTAACCATCTATCCATTAAAGGAGTTAAATTGAACAGAACCCTTGTTTATCGGATAGGCTTATTGTAGCTTCTTTTTTGACCGCAAGCTGCAACTAAGTGTAACACTAGTCGCTGCATGCAGCTAGACCGACACATGGATTCCCATAAGTATGTTTAATGAAAAAAAAAAAACAGGTACATCATGCATGCACAAGGTTGCGCTGCGCAGCGCAGCACAGCACAAAGTTAATAGAAAAAGCAAGGCTAATGCGGGTGTACACGGTCTTGTGAAATACAAAATGGGTCCTCACATTTTGAATGAAAGAACAACACTTTGCCTCAAGCACACACAGCTTCATTTTTCCTTCCTACACAGCGGACAATAGCCTTTCATGCTATCATCGGCGTAATTCTGTACAGGAAATCGACAGTACTTAATCCATTATACTAAAATCGTGTGAGCAAAGACCCCGGTTGAATGCATGAGTTATCGTTTTAAAACGAATTGATTGCATTTTGACTCATTTAATGCTGATCGAAAGCCCGATCTGAGTTTATCTGTTCCCGTTTCGAAAAGGCAAGTCAAACAGAATGGCGAGCTTTTCCAGCTTTTTTTGGTGATGCATTTCTTCTCTCTTTTATTTCCCAGGAAGAAGATACATAATCGTTCACCGTTTGACCGATGTTCCTTCTTCCGTTTTGAACCCTTCCTCTGTCTTCATACACGTTGTGTTTGGCATCCGGTATCACAGACTAAAACGCAAAAACAACAAGCACATCTTGTACTGTAGCCGAGTAGAGAGAGAAAAAGAAAAACCAACACGCTCAGAAGTATACGCGCAAAAAAAGTCTCTCTTGGCATAAGCAAAATCGGGATAAAAAATTACTCACATGCATATACTCCCCGAAGTAGACAATACAAGCATTCCCATCGATCCTTTCTCTTGGGCTTCAATCTGACCTAAATCGGAACTGTTTTGTCATTTTAATCACCAATAGCGTCAAACCCCTCGCTTACTTCTTATAACGCTATCAAAAAAGCAGAAAGTTACCTTATCGGTGACAAGGATATGACACCGTTTTGAAGTAACCTATTGCATCTTTTCTCTTTTGCTTCAATTCACTGCAGCTAAACGAACCATACGCTATTTGCAACATTCTTGTGTTGGTGTTTGTGTTTGTTAAACACCCTATCAAAACCATCGTACGTCTTGTCAACAAACAAGATTAACTCCTTGCTGCCTTTTCTTTTGTTCTTTGTCCTCCTTACCGTTGCATGATTTACACACAAGTTCTTTAACCTTTACGTCCATCTCATACCCTATTTTTATAACATTTCGTCAATCAAAACTCAACTTGGAGACTTTCTTCTGCATTCAGCATTCATAACGACAACGATTATTCAACGGCAATCATCCCTGCATATGACAATTTCACCTTCTACGTAAAGTTTTTTTTTTCATTCAAGCACTATTTCTACCGCTTCACATTTTTTTCAATATAGATGGCAATCATGGATCATTCAATGCACTCTCACCCTGAATCGGGAGAAGGAAATTTTGACAGTTCCGCCTTTCTCTTGCACCACGGCCAAGAAATAAACTTTTCAGATATGCAAACCCATGCGACCCCAAAAATGGGAGAACAAACAGATCAAGAAAGAGAAAGATCATCTCCACCGGGAAATTTGAACCTTTCGCAATTGACAGGAATGCCAGGCTTACCTGAATCCATGTCTTCTGTCCACCAACATCCTTCTACGAATTCATGGCAACATCATAATGGCTCAGATGTCTTTCTAGATTCTGAACGCGATTCGCACATGAACCAGAATAGTCTCGGTCTTTTGGGTGGTAGCTTCCCAAATACATCTGTTTCGTCAACTCCTTCGACGATTCAAGCATCCTCTGAAAATCACCACCATCATCATCATCATTCTTCCTCTTCCGCATCTTTTCCTTCCCCTTTCACTGCTGCTTCAATGGCTACCGGAACGACGTTGTTTCAAAACAATCACCCTGGTCAACAGTCAAATTGGCAGCATATGATGAGTAATGATATGCAATTTGGTGGAATGGAAGGAGCAGCAACCTTGCATCGTCAACATTCAATTTCCAACTTATCTGACGCTTCAAGTTCATCGATGTATAACGATGGTGCAAGCTTTGGCAGTCAAAGCGCATTTGATCCAACTTCTCCAATCCGTTCCTCTTTTACGCCTTCGCAATCACCTATGGGAATATCTCATTCACTCTCATCTTTGTCGGGATTGGCAATTGGCACGCCTCATCAACAAGTCATGAATCCTTCCGCGTTGGAAGAATACGTTGCTGGTCCAGGTTCGCAATTTGCCCATCATGAGCATTTGTTATCCCTTTCAGGAACTCATCCAACTTCCGTACCTTCAAGTGCTTCAACTCAAAACATTTCTCTAATGGCACCACCAATCTCTACTGCGGTCAACTCGCGTAGAAGATCTACAGGTGTTGCACATACCCTGTATACCGATCAAGTTCGTCAATTGAGACATGATATGGGCGGAAATACTTCATCAGATGATACAACACCGATGCCACCATCTCATCAAATGTTTGCAGGTCAAGCATCTGAAAGTGAAGTTTCCAGCTTGGCATCTCAAGGATCTTCGGTTAGAAATACTTCTTCAAACGGTGAGCAAAATCGAAGAATGCCAAGTACGCCACGTAATTCAAGACATTCAGCAAATATGAGCAACCGTGATCAATATCCTGCTACTATGCCACCATTCTCCAGCTACAACACTTTCCAAACTCCACAATCTATGCATCCTCAATCGTCCCCTGATGATTCAAGCATCATGAGCAGTTCCATTTCTGGTTCTGCATTTTCGGCACCTCGATTGACAAGAATGGATTCATTTGATAGCTTCACGACTGGAAGTGCATATTCTTCTCCATCAAGCGATTCAAGAGGAAGTATTGGAATGCAAGGAAGTTATAGTCATGGAATGATTGGTCAAAATGGAAGAACATTAGAAGCAAATATTGCCGATCATGAAGCAAAGTTAGCCGCTGCTCAAGCTGCAACACATATGCAAAATCGAGCAGATTCGACTGGAGATCGAACACTATCACCTTCTTCGGTTAGTACAATGTCAGGCAGTGGCGGTGGTCAATCGGCTGCCATGTCTCGTGTTTCGTCTGCTCCCGCACGAGATGGAATAAACGGTTTCACATCTATTCCAAATACTCCTTTACGTTCTTCTTTGGGTCTACATCAAAACGAACAACAAGAATCTCCTCTTCCTAGTACGCCAATGGGCCCAAATAATATGGCAGCTACTGCAGCTGCGTTAAATGCAGCAGGATTATCTGGTTATTCTTCTTCTCAAATGCAAGCTATGGCAAGAGATGCAAGCACTGCTGCATTTGCTGCTCATCATCATCATCGAATGCACGAATTAACAATGAGCGCTCCACAAATGATTTCTTCTCGTAGTACTAGCAGCTTACCTTCGCCTGGTATGGGAATGGGAATGGGTTTAATGTCACCTGCAGGCGCAACGGCTTCAATACATAATCCTTTCGGCTCGCCTGAAGGAGGAGATGATGTTATTCGTTCTCCCTCGAGTGGAGCTGCAAGGCATGCAACACCAAGAAGTCGCGGCAGAAATGCAGCACCTCCGCCTTTGATCGTTTCTTCTGCTGATAAATTGCACGTTTGTTATTGTGGAAAGCGATTTAAACGATTAGAACATCTTAAAAGACATAATCGCGTTCATACACAAGAAAGGCCACATCCTTGTCCTGCACCTGGTTGCAATAAATGGTTCGGAAGAACGGATAATTTGACTCAACATCTCAAAACGCATTATAGAACTTTGGGTAGGACAAGCGAAAGTTTACTCCATATCACTCAAGCCGCTGCCGCTGCAAAAGCAAACGGTCCAGAATCACGGGGTTTAAACGGTAACGGAATGAATGGTATGTCTTTAGATGGTCAACATAACAGTCATGAACCACAAGAAGCAAGACATGATCCACATGCAGCTGCTGCCGCTGCCGCTGCTCAAGCAGTTTCAAAGACAAATATGAAACGTAGAATTACGATTAGCAATGATATGTTGGGCGGTCCAATCTCTTTATCTTCCCCTGGTTCAAGTATCGGAAACGGTTCTCGTTCATCTATTGATATGCTCGGAAAACGTGGATCAGATGGTTCAATTGCACAACCACAACAACACGGATATAAGCCATCCATTTCTCCTCAACCTTCTTCTGCTTCACCTATGAATTAAAATGATCAATTCTTTCTTTTTTTTCTTCACGGTTACGATATCTACATACAAGGTCACTCGTCATTTTCTCTACTTTTGGATCCATTACTGTAGCCTACAATCAATCCGCTCAAGCTGTTGCTCAGGCATTATAAACGCTTACATTGCTCGCTCAGCAAATTGCACTCGGTTTCTTTTTTCTTCTTCCTCTTCTCTTATTCAATCTTTGGTCTTCTCTTTCACCCAACTTTCGACTTCTAGAAACGCTTTTCCAAAATAGCTATCAAGTGGACCTCTATCCACTTCATTTTCACGCTCGTGCTCTTTTACAACAGAATCGGTATTCGGAACAGTAACGAAAGATGATCCTACTACAATTCTCGTACAAAAGCTCATTTACGATTTTCCTTCCCATCTTGCTTTGTCATTGTTAGTCTTTACATTTCATCTTCAATATATGCACACTCATTCATATAGCTAGCCAAAAATCTGAAACTGATGATAAACGTGCTCGATTGCATGATAAAAAGATTTTTTCGTACGAGTTCCGCATATCGGATTTGAATTTCTGTACGAACAAATTTATCCGTGAAGTCGTCAAAGTAGGAACGCAGCAGCACTAGAGGGTTTCCTTGTTTACACATGCAATGATAATCGATTTGAGTACTATCAATATAAAAAGACAATAAGGTTTACAAACAATCATAATCGTGCATAAAAACAGATGCATAAATCAACGAAAAGGAAGCCCGGCATAACCGAACATATGTATGTACATGGTGCGTTGCGCTAATGTTCAAGTGCGCGCAGCTCCGGCATCGTCCAGCAAAATGAAGCGCAGCGCGTTAAGAGGCTTAGGTTTTTATAATCAAAAATGTTCGTTATATCAAAAATAAATAAAAAAGTGTTGCTTCCATACCTTTTTCTTCGTGTTGTTCGCTTATCGTTCTTCCCAAAAAAAAAGAATAAAAGTGACCCCATATACGACGCGTCGACGCGTTTGTTTACGCGTTTACTCACACGGACAAAAACCGAAAGTAGACCCTCTGTTTATTCTTCTCCCACGCTTAGCAATAGACTATATATTAAGCAATACGTGTACATATACGCAGCGCCAGCGTCAGCGCGTACGTAGACTATGTGCAATTTGAATTAAAGCAAATTTAGTTGTTTTTTATTTTCGTTTTCGGAAGATTACCGAAAAGAAAAACCAATCAAATCTTCTATTATTTAATCGCGATGGCGCTAAATTTCCTTAGTGGCTATTATTTTTATTCACCATCACATATATAAATTAATTAAACCTTAGCCTTTCTTGCATGCATATGTCGAATTAGCGTAAAAAGCTAAAATTCAATTTTGCATAATGGCTATAGTCTATGTACCTCGGCGAAGAAAACGAACATTTGTGAATATATGTATGCACATATACGCGGAGAAGCTTTCTTCGGTCTTGATCGGAGAGCAAGAAGGTACTTCTAGAATCATCAAAGAAGAAGAAGAAAATAAAAAGGAACGGAAATGATAAGATCAGGGTATGTATAATAGAAACCGCTTATAAGTAATTACCGGATCATTTGAGATTGATCAACAATAAGCTTCATGCAAGCTTAAAATGATCTTCATTGTTCTTGTATTGTTGAATTTGTGAGCTTGGCAAGCTACATATGTACTTATCTTCATTATTTATTGATTGTGAGAAAAGATTAATCCTATTCATGCAAAGATAGACTGTGCATTAAAGCAATATCGGGAACCGAAACTTATTAATATCCTCAAAGCTGGAACAGAAACAATAAATTTCGTCATTTAATTTCGTCATTTTCCTTTCCGGTCCGATTTACACTTCGGAACGTTTTTCACACACAAGAAAAAAAAAGTCAAATGTACAAATATATTGTCAGATACATAATCTGCTCTACTACATAGCTCATTCTTCATCATCTTTTTCGTCTAATTCTGCCTCCTCTTCCAGATCGCTCATTTCTTCATCTTCTGATCCTTCATCTCCTTGTGAAACTTCGATCTGACTTTGCTGTAATAAAGCCTGTTTGTCCGATCGAACTTTACGTGCTAAACGTACGGCTGCTTCTATTGTTAATTCTTGCTTATGATCCGAAAGGAATTTAGCAACTTCATTTTCATCTCTTGGTGCAAATTCCACTCCATTCCTATGCGATCGAATTTGATCAGAATGTCTTTCAATCTTTTCGATCAAATTACGTAATGTACCAACAAATTTAGATTGATCTCTTGAATTTTTATTACTATTTTGTTGACCTTTTGCCGTTTTAATCGATCTTCTTAAAGCAGATAAAATTGGAATAACCAATTCAGGAAATGCAATACTTCTTGACAAACTTGCGAGGAATTCTAATAAATGGAAAGATAATTCTTCTGCCAATTGATCAGCGTATACTTTTGTGCGTAAATGTGACTTGGGTGCTCGAATGAGCAAGTCCATTTGCAAAGGTAAAGCAGTAGAAGCCTTTGATTTACGTGGCATAAATTCAGGAGCGTCTAGCATTTCCAAAAGGATAGGTGCCAATGGGATATATGTACCTGACCTCTGCATCAATCGAAGCAAAGATTGGGAGATATGAAGTCGTAATGGGAAATATCTTGATGTCGGAATTAGTCCAATCGCACCGGTGGCAGCTTGTACTAATGGATAAATTAAAGGCTGCATAATGCTTGCCTGTCCTTGCTCAGCAACCCTCTCTTTATCACACGTTGTTGCCAGTACGATCGACCAGAAGTCAATACAATGAACGTATTGCCAATTGTATACAGCCTGATAAGACTCTTGTGTTTTGTTCTTCAAGCATGCACGCAAATGGATAGCCAATTGTCGAATGAAACCAAACGCTTGTTGATAACTTGCATTCAATTCAATAGCAAAAAGTTCACTTGCAGAATTCTTCATCAAATTTATATTAGCCAAAGAGTGAACCGTCATTGCCTTTGATCCACGAACGATACCACGATAAGCACCATGTAAGCATAATTCCAACAAAGTTTCGTCACCTGCAGCTGCCATCTTTCTCAATGACAAGAAAGCTGCAATTCGAACGTTTTCCTCAGCTGTAGACCATAACTCTAGCAAAATCTTTGCATGTTGGCGTGCAACTCTTCTATTTTGTAAAATGTATGGTATCATCTTTGCACTTTCGTCGACGCAGACGTAAAGCAATTTGTGTTCGGGTAACGTTCGCAAAAGGCGATGTAAGCTCAAAAAGAAACTTTGAACGGATTTTTGAAGGGCGGCAAACTTTTTGCTATTGGATGGCAATTTGTATTTGCCTGAAGGGAGTTGCTTGTATCCTATATGATGTTGCAAAACGACTGGAACATATTTGAGCGATGTCATGATCAACTTATTGAATACGGCTGCACTATTGACTGAATATGCCAAATTGGCAGCATCATCAGCGCCCATATGAGCAGCAGCGCGGAAAGCTAAAAGCAACTTTCTAAAAGCTCGAAGGGAATGAGTGGCCAAGATACTCTTTTGCCATTGCTTGAGCATATCTGAAGTCACATTCTCTGCCATACTTTCCGATGCGGCTTTGGCCTTGCCCTTCTTTTCAGTCATCTCTACATCATCTTCTGATCCGTTATCTTCTTCCTCTTCTTCCTCTCCTCCGAATTGCAGTAGCTCTTGGTCGTTCTCTTGTAAATATTTAAAGAATTCCGGATCACGTTCTGCCAATTTTGCTAAATCTTGCGCATGATCACGACCTTCATCTTCTTCTTCATCAGAAAGATCTTCAACGTCTTCTAAATCGTCATCGTCGCTATCATAATCATCTTCTTCATCGTCATCTTCACTTTCATCTTCCGCTTCACCTTTTCCAGATCCTTCTTTAAATCCTCCACCCATAAATTCATCAACAGTCATCCTTCCACCTGCCTTTCTACTCTTCAAGATCTCATCAACATCTTGTTCTCCTTCATCAGAGCCTGCTTCGATAGTTTGATCTTGTTCTGTTGCATGAATGCCATTCGAAGATCCTTTCAATGATGTTCGTGCTTCTTTATTCTTCTTTGATCTCTGTATTTGAGCAGATTTTTTTTGTTTCTCTTTTCGATCTTTCAATGATCTGTCTAATTTGTTCTTGATAAACTTTTTCGTCCTTTTTGCTTGTTTTGCCATCTTTGCTGATATCGTACAAATGAATGCTCTAAAGGAGAACTCTCTTCCACAAAAAAAAATAACAAAGATGGTCATGAAATGCGATTTCACAAATATTTTTGACTGACAGAGTGCCTCACGCGTCAAGATTCTAACGAAAAATATTTATTCTAGTCCAAAAATGGTTTAATCTCTTTAAAAATTCTTATACACGTGACAATTTTACACTTTACAGGCATGCTTACTAAGTGTGCTTTTAGAGTAAGAGAATGTTATCATCCTCCAATGAATAGATGGCCAAAAATCCAATGTGAAGAGAATAATCTTTATGGAAGGACATCAATGAGTGGAGAGCTGATAACAAGTAATGCTCGTCAAGAATGCCCCCTGGCAAATCAGGTTGACGAGCATATTTACTTACTACCTGTTCTCATCAATAGCCTTCCATAAAGCATTCTTCTTTTCATTTTGTACCTTACTTGTTTCGCGATTCTTTTTCGTTCGTATAAGTCTCTGTAGAGCATAAACAAAGAAAGTTAATATTAAAATCATTCCAAACATTCAAATCTTTCCAACTACACATACCTCTTCACGTAAACAAGCATTTAATTCTTCTTTGATCCTATTACAGCCACCCATATATTTATTCATAAAACCGCCTTGATGACATTGTTGAAGTTCTTTGATCAAATCTCCACAATGTATTTGTTTTTCATTGGCAAGATGAGGATGCATCTCTATTCATCGTCAAAGTTTTGTAGAAGGGGTGAGGTTATGAAGAAGAAGTGAATAAATGCAGCCGAGCAAAGAAGTTAAAGCGCGCTATTTAACTCCACTTTAAGCTTATAATATGTCTGATTGATACATAGGGCAATTCATCTTGCCAACATTTCATCTACGATCATCATCAGCAAAAACTTTCAGTCTTTCATCTTCAGCGAATTGTACAAATATGCATTATAAATCATAGAAAAACATGATTTGATTCTTTTCTGTAATGACTCTAAAGAACACTATTGTATGAATTTTGAAGAGCGAGAACACGATCCCAATTAACGCATTCCCAAAAACGCATCAAATATTCCTCTTTTCCCCACATTCCATAATCTGGCAACCAATCTCTTTCGTGAACTGAAACACATAGAAGAGGGAATAATTCTTCGCCCGTCGTAATGGGTTGTGCAACACCAACACGAGAAGAAGAGCTGAAAGAGCGAATTTGAGAGGAAAGAGAAGATCCTAAATTACTTCCAGCTGCACCACTCGATCTAGAATTGTTGAGAAGGGATGAATCATTACTAGCGGCAGAGATTGAGGATACCTTACTAGCATCAAACGATGTTGAATCACTTCCGTCATTACGCTGCATTCGATTTTGAACTAAAATCGTTCCTGCTCCAAAAGTAGGAACAATACCAAGATTTCGTTCACGATCTTGCACCAACCAAACATATCCACTTCCTGACATTCCATAAGCAGCAGATGAAAAGGCTAATTTGAATGCTGGCAATGAATCGAAATTTTCCTCAATTGTTTTCAATAATCTTTTTTCCGGCTTTCCAGGAGGTGATTCTGTCCAATGCTGTGTTCCTTCTGGTAATTCTTTTGATCGTAATCCGCTTAAAAAGAAACTATTATTTAATGCCATTGAAGCATAATTGAATGCTTGAATATGCGCAGGATCTTGTGCAGTTCCAATCACAGTTTCTACAATACTCGAATTCTCCCAAGGCGTTCCACGAACTTCATCGTTTAATTTGTTCAAAAGTCCGGCATGCCAATCATCCCATAAAAGCCGTACAGTTTGTGAACTAAAAAGTGGTTCACATCCATCACCTTCTTTCAAATTTCCAGGTAAGCTAGGCAAAGAATGTAAATCTCTTTTTGATTGTTGAACAAATCTTGCTGAACGAACTGCACTAATTCGACGTAATGATGAAGAAGAGGAAGATCGCAAAGGATGAATGCATTGTGCCAATAAACTTCTAGAGGAAGACGGTATCGAAGCTGCCATCTCTGTTGCTAGAATATTGATGATGATGATGACAAAGAGAATCTATAATTAATCCTTGGTTCTGATGCGAAGAAATGGTCGCGCTGCCTAGGGCGAAGAAAAAAGTTGAACGCAAGAATGGGACAACTCACGTGCATTTTTAATTGGAAAGCCAACTTTGTGAAATAGCGCGTTGACCGGTGAAAGCTAAAATGACCTACCGGTTCGGTAAATTAAAGCTTTTTGAAATGCATTCAGAAGAGGTAGTGGAGTGTTTCGCTCGCTTAATGGACAACCCCAGATTATTATTATTCTTCTTCTTACCTTCATTGTTCCAATCATCTTTGGGTAGAAATTGTGGATCAGGATGACGATCACTGGATTATCTCAAGGCCTTTCTGTCACTCTTCGATTTGCAGATTCGGATGAAGTACTTTCACAAGATTCTGTTCCGACTTGGCCATCTAATCAACAAGATGCCGCATTGATTTGGCCAAGAGGATTGTATGAGCAATTAACTGCTTCTTCTTCGACCTCTCTTCCTCGTCTTAATGGAAGACCTTATATCGCAGTCGATCTACCTCTTCAATTCTCTCCTTATTCTTCTTCAAGTCCTCGGCAAAATATTAGGCTACCTTCGCTTATTTTACCAATTGCAAACGATGAAAGGGAACAAACACCAATCACCCCAGGAAGTGAGAATGGAAGAGTATTTGAAACAATAAATCAAGATCATCAGCAGGCATCCGTCATATTACCTGCTCCTTACAGACGCTTCTTTCCTACGGAATTATCCTTATTCGAATCTTCTATCGAAGTTGTGGTGCGACCGCATATACCATTGACATTGTCACACGTCATCTTATCGGCACAATCGAAAAAGTCTTTCGAGTATGCCCAATCTTCTCAAGAGATAATCGAAGGTCAAATAGATGGAAGATTGATCAGACAGGATGACCTTCTTAGCTTTGGCGATAGTACATTTCAAGTGGTGATGTGTGAACCTGTTTTGCAAGGAATAGCTTCGCAAGAGGATACAGAAGTATTTGTCACCTATGATGGGCAATCTGGAGATATTAATGGTCAATCAGGATTTTCGAATGCTTACGGTTCAAGTGCTATTAATGGTATACACGATACGAGCAATATTATTGTGGACGAACACTTTTTCACAAAGGGCGTTCTAGACAGTTTAGAGAGTAACGTGGATGGCACAGCAGGTGAAAGTCTCTTCACCGATACATCCGGGACAAACTTTCAACCATTTCCTGTTCAAGATATTGGTGTAATAAAGGATGCATTACGTTCATGGTCATCAAGAGCATGGCGTGATATGTCTGGTTTTGATGTTGATAATTGTATCTTGTTGGACGAGGCAACTTTTCCTCAATTAGGTTCCTTTGAAGGAGATTGGGCATTGGTAGAAATAGAAAATGAAGGAAAAGCAAGAGCAGTGAAAATGCTTTGTGCGCCTAGAGGATTTCAAGCTCAATTACAGCAACAGGCGCAACAGGGTAAGCTCATTGGAATGAATCCGTCGTCACCCTTTGCTTTCCTCTCTCCTCTCTTACTACAGAATCTGTACCATATCGGCCAATTCGATCCCTCTCGCGATACAGCTAAATCGATCACACTACGATCATTGGGATCATGGCAAATGACAAATACAACACAAAATCGATCAGACGCTCTACCCGATTGTCCCTTACCTTTGCCTTTCGCCGATTCACTAACAATATCACGCATTGCTGGACCTTTGAGCATCAATCGAAAATATCAAAATCTTTTCTTGGGCGCTTTGCGAACGTATTTTGAGGGCGGTCGTAGAATCGTTCAACAAGGTGATATTTTTGCCGTCACATTCGATAAAAGCAAGATTCGGTGGGCAGTCGATGAAGGGAATGAAGACGAAACAGCAGGGGATAAGAACAAGAACAATTCGAACAATGAAGAAGAAGCATATGATATCACCTTACCGGCTCCTGGTCATCAAAACTCATCACAATCCACTGGAGTGGTATACTTTTGCGTAAGTGATGTAACACCAGAGGTGTCAGAGCCACTTTCCAATAATGATGGCCAGCCGATGCAAACAGATTTGTGGATTCATGAGATGGCAAGAACGGGACAATTTGGTTGTGCTGTGGATACTATGTTGACAAAGATGGTTCAATCTGGAGTTACACATTCTCGCGTGATTGATTCACAGCAATGGTTAAGCACGGCTTCTGATACACCCCCTCTGCCATTCTCTCCCTCTCCTTTGACGACAACAGAGAGTGTATTTGGTCGATTGTTGTTGTTGGTAAAGGCCACACTATTACCTGATGCAGCCGATTATGGCCTACATCTCAGCGTTTTACTCAAAGGTGCTCGAGGATGCGGAAAGAGAACGATTGTTAGATGGGTTGCGCAAAAGACGGGGGTACACATTATTGAATTAAATTGTTACGATTTAATCGCAGATACAGATGCACGAACGGAAGGAATTCTAAGGGCAAGGTTTGAACAAGCCGCTGGTTGTGCGCCTGCTATTCTGTTATTGAGACATGTAGAAGCATTGGCAAGAAAGAGTCAAGCATTAGAAACGGGGCAAGAACCAACGATGGCTACCGTCTTACAAGACTGTATGGCAAGTTTGAAACAATCATCTTCCCGTAAACAATCAGACGGAGAAGAAGATGCATCAATCAATACACAAGTATCTTTACCGATTGCGGTAATTGGTACTACAGGAGATGCAGATCGCTGTCCAACAGGTGTTTTGGCATGTTTTCGACATGAATTAAATTTCGAAGCACCCAATGAAGCAGAAAGACGAGCCATATTGGATACCTGTTTGCGAGATTCAACGTTGAGTGTGGATGTAAGCTTAAAGAGCATGGCAACGCAAACGGCAGCTTTGGTTGCTTCCGATCTTGTAGATCTTGTCGGTCGTGCTAGAATGGCTGCTATTGAAAGAGTAACGAAACAGAAAGAAAGTCAAGTAGACGAATCAGGCAACGCAGCAAGTAAGAATAGCCTTGATCCAAGTATCGTAGAAGCAGGAGTTGCTTTAACGGGTAATGACTTTGATGTTGCTCTGAATAAAGCAAGATTAAGTTATAGCGAAAATATTGGAGCGCCAAAGATTCCCAACGTCACCTGGGACGATGTTGGTGGTCTGATCAGTGTAAAGGATGACATTTTGGATACGATTCAATTACCTTTGGAGCATCCCGAATTATTCAGTGATGGTTTGAAAAAGAGAAGCGGTATTCTATTGTATGGCCCACCGGGTACAGGAAAGACTTTACTGGCAAAAGCAGTGGCCACCTCTTGTTCATTGAACTTCTTCAGTGTGAAAGGACCGGAATTGCTCAATATGTATATTGGTGAATCAGAAGCAAACGTTCGTAGAGTTTTCCAACGTGCTAGAGATGCAAAGCCATGCGTGATCTTTTTTGACGAATTAGACAGTATCGCACCAAAGCGTGGTAATCAAGGCGATTCAGGAGGTGTTATGGATCGAATTGTGTCTCAATTATTGGCTGAATTGGATGGAATGAGTAGTGGAAGTGCTGCAGCAGATGTGTTTGTGATCGGAGCAACGAACAGACCGGATCTTTTAGACCCTGCTCTTTTGAGACCAGGAAGATTCGATAGAATGTTATATCTTGCCGTTTCGCAAACTCATTCGGAACAATTAAACATTTTACAAGCATTAACAAGGAAGTTCAAATTGGACGAAGATGTTGGCGATCTTTCAGTCATTGCTGAACAATGCCCAATGAATTTAACAGGAGCAGATTTTTATGCACTTTGCAGTGATGCAATGCTCAAGAGTATGACACGGAAAGCAGAATGGATTGATGGTCAAGTAGCATTATTAAACGAAGCGATAAAGGAAAAAGCCGAACAAGCAGCCAAGAATGGTGTTGCATTCGATTCGGATCATCCAATCCCACTCACGCCACAATATTACCTTGACGAAATCGCATTACCAACAGATTTGGATGTCAAAGTATCTAGAATCGACTTTGAAGCTGCTTTGGCTGAATTGGTGCCAAGTGTTAGCTCACAAGAGATGGAACATTATCGATCCGTCCAGCAAAAGTTCTCCAATACAGACTCAAAAAGCGAAGCTGAAAGTAAATCCGAAACTCAAAATAATAAGCAAAATGGAACGTTGCACGAACCTATAGAGTTTGATAATCGAACGATGGAGAGTATTTTAGCAGCTATGAAAAATTCATCATTGAACGGTAACGGGTCAGGAACAGTAGAAGGGTATACTGTTGGGAACGGAAACGGTTACGCAGATGCACCTCCGGCCAATGGACATGTGAGCGCTTCTGCTCCAACCGTCAATTCCGAACAGGATGCAGATCAACAGACTAGGAAATCGAAAGGAAAGGGGAAGGCGAGAGCACTAGATTAAGATGTACAATCTACTATGTAGAATGCATTATTTTATGCAAGAAGATATCATACTGTGTTCCTGACCGAAGGTGAGAGTGTCTGTTCCTGGGCGATTAGGCTGGTTTCGCTTCCTCATGCACGGCCAACTTAGAGGGAAATAAGAAGCGAATCATTTGGCCGCTGCATCGCTTACTGCAGATAGTACCCTTCCTATGTTTTTCCCCTTAATTTCCCCAGACAATACATGTGTGTTGTATTTAAACTTTGATCTTCATTGATCAATTCTCCATACAAATCCTCTTGGCAATCGGTCTTATAGCCGAGTGATCCGAAGAATAGGAAAGAGGATGCGTATCGCAGCGCTACTAGAGCACAGGCTTACTACTGTATGTGAGAAATCAATTTGCGGAGACATGCGATAGACTATCTACTCTGCACACGCAAACGCAAATGGACTGTCGGTCTCTTATCCAATTTATACCCCCGCGCTAAGAAAATGCGCGTTGCGCAGCGCTGCGCATGTGTAGGCTCGTAGTTCTACTATTCTACATATGAATAGATTTGATCTTCGGTTAACCCCGCCCGTAAAACACTATTTTTCGGAACAACTGTACGGGGTGGTAGATTATTACGTCTTGAGCCGAAGTGCCGGAGAAATAAAATTATATTGCCCCGCGTTTTTCTTTTTCTTTTCTTTTTTTTTTGGCTTTTAGACTCATTACCGAATGCACTAATGTCTTCGCATATAGCATATAGTCTCGGCTAAATGGCGAATCCTTTAGAAAGAGTAATCCTTTCTTTTCACTTCCACCTTCATCCTCGCAAATGTCAAACTCGGACTCTAACTCACAGGAAAAGGGCCTCGAAGCTCCAGTAAGTCACTTTGATGACAAAAAAGGGCAAGATGGAGAAGCATTTGGTCAAGTGATTGCTACCGAGCAAGAGTTATATATGAGTGATGAGGAATACAAGAGAATTCTTAGAAAATTAGATTTAGCAATCATCCCTTACTGTTCTTTGCTTTATCTTTTATCATTCTTGGATCGTGTCAATATTGGGCAAGCTGCTGTCGCTGGACTCAAGCAAGATTTACATATCGTTCAGGGAAATGCTTATCAAATTGCACTCTCTGTCTTCTTTATCGGGTACATTGTGGTTGAAGTTCCGTCAAATTTAGTCTTGAAGGCCTTGAAACCACATAGATGGATTCCGATCATTATGGTGGCGTGGTCGATCGTGATGACACTTATGGGAGTTGTCCGTAGCGGCCATGGCCTGCAAGTTGCTCGTTTCTTCCTTGGTGTTGCAGAAGGTGGACTATTCCCAGGAATCAACTTCATGCTGACCTGCTGGTACGCTCGAAGACAGCAATCCTTACGAATTGGCATATTTTTCTCAGGAGCAACTCTTGCTGGAGCTTTCGGTGGTGTTTTAGCGTACGGCTTAAAGTATATTCCGTTCCCAGGAGCGGATTCTTTTGGCGATTTTTATACATCACATGGTGCACCTCCAGGTGGATGGAGATGGATCTTTATCATTGAAGGTTTGATCACTCTAGTTTGCGCTTTACCGGGTTGGTGGATCTTGGTTGACTTCCCTGCTGATGATAATAAAATTTTAAATCGATCAGAGACGGCAAAATGGAACAATTATCTCGCTAAATCTCAAGGGGTCACAAATGCAGATGTTCCATTCAGTTGGGAACAAGTAACGAGAGCGTTTAAAGATTATCGTACTTATCTTTATGCTCTTATGTACATCAGTATCGCCGAACCTTTATATTCCTTGGCTTTATTTACTCCAACGATTATCGCAGCTTTGGATTTCACTGGTGCATCGGCCAATTTACTCTCCGTTCCTCCTTACGTACTAGGATTCATTACAACACTTACAACCGCATTCGTTGCTGATCGTTATATGATTCGGGGACCGTTTATCATTTTTTGGGCATGCATCACTATTGCTGGATATGCAATCTTAATCTCTGATGTTTCGGCAGGTGTAAAATATTTCGGAATCTTTTTAACGGTAGCAGCAGTTAGTCCTAATATCGCTTTAGCAATCAGTTGGGTTGGAGCTAATTTTGGACCAATGTACGTTCGAGCAACGGTTATGGGCTTCTTTTTCACAATAGGAAATAGTGCTGGATTGATCAGTAGTAATATTTATCCAACAAAAGAAAGTCCTAGATTCATCAAAGGACATGCTATCAACCTTGGATTTGCAGGAGTGACAATCATTTCTTCCGTTCTTATCATGCTTTCTCATTGGAATGATAATCGTAAACGTGATCAAATCTCCGTTGCTCATCCTGACGGTCGTGACGTTGACCCTTCTCGTTTGAACACTGAATCGGAAAAGCAAAGATGGGGCTACGAAGGTTATACAAGAGATCAATTAATGGCCTTAGGAGACAGACACAAAGGCTTCCGTTATGTACTTTGATTTGTGATTATCAATACTCTTTCTTCTGGTCTTGTGATCACTTCAAAACTTTATACAGTATATATCCAATTTGAATTCATTTTTCCTACTCTTGTACGTTCATGCAGCTGATAAATTCAAAACTCTACCTCCATCTAAAGTGAATGTTGCACCGTTATAATAAGCGCCTGCACGAGAAGCAAGAGTGATGACAAGGCCAGCCCAGTCTTCGAATGTACCGCTACGTTTGATGGGATTGACGTTGTGAATAGCATCGTGCATTGGATGTTGGGGATTTTCATAATCTTTTGGAGTGATTGCGTTTGTCATTTCTGATGGAAAGATACCGGGACAAATAACATTTGAACGAATAAAGATTGGTTGTAATCTACCTGCTAAGAGAGCGCTCAATTTGATAGCAGCATCTTTACTCGTTTGATAAGAAACTGATTGAACACGTGAATAATACAATCCTGCAATAGAAGCAACATTAATCACACTTGCTCCTGGATCAGAAAAAGATGGCTTTTTTGCTTTATCCAAGAAAGGTACCATTGCTAATGTGAAAAAGTAGATCGAAGTCACATTCACATTAAATGAATCTGTGAAGTTTGACCATTCTTGTTCCCATTGTGCTTTAACCACAGCATTTGCATCATCTTTGTTTGGTTTGTTTTCCGTATCACGAAAGATTCCTGCTCCGTTAAATAAAACGTCTAAATGAGTTTCATATTTACCATAAGTATCTCTGACTTTTTCAATTCCTTCTCTACTTGAAATGTCACCTTGAATAGCAATAACTTTACCTTCTTTTGCTACTTCAATTTCGATAGTATTGTTGTTGCTGTTTTTCGTCAATTCTGATCTTCTTAATTCGAAATCTTGAATAACTTCATCTAATTTTTCTTTTCTTCTACCGATTATATAAACATGTGCACCTTGTAATGCATATGCAATTGCAGTAAATGCACCTAATCCACTTCCACCTCCTGTGATTAGTGCTCGACGACCTTTGATACCGAATAAAGTATGTAAAGAGAGCGAAGAAGTGCTCGTATCAGGACCAATTTTGAATGATGATGAAGACATTATTTTTGAATAAGATGATGATGATGAGAGAGAGAGAGAGAAGGAAGGGTCTTTTTTTCTTCTCATTCACTCCACTCATGCACGTCCGGCCATTTATAGCTTTACCCCATCTTTACCTTCTTATCTCCGACACGTAACTTGTGCTAGAGGTAAACTACAGTCAGAGTGAGTTTGCAGGTCAGAAGCCGTTCAGCGCCTGGCTTAAAAGCACGTGAATTTGAGGAAAAATAAAAATTTAAGAATTTCAACTTAATGCACGTCCACTTCATATTTCTTCCTGGAAAGAAAAAGTACCACCTACTTTGATCTTTTGTAACCAACACAACCTACTAACCCCAGTTTACACGACGGCAATGGTGGACAAATCTAGACTGGTAGAAGTGCTACCTGAACGAGTAGGATCTGTTTCTTCACCTCATTTTCCACATAATTTAGATGATGGTCAAGATTATAGCTGGTCTTTAAATTCTTTCAAAAAATCGTTTCAAGCGCAAATAACGAGAAAATCTGATTGGAGAATAGAATTTGACTTGATCGGTTTAGATGCAAGTATAGCGAATGCAATTAGAAGAGGTTTACTTGCAGAAGTTCCAACTGTTGCAATCGAACAAGTTTTTGTTTTTAATAATACGAGTATTATTGTGGATGAAGTATTAAGTCATCGATTAGGTTTAGTACCTATCAAAGTTGATCCCGAAAAGATTGATGAACGTCCAGAAGGAGTTACGCCAACAGATAGAAATACGTTGGTGTTTAAGCTAGAAGTAGCTTGTGAAAGGATTTCTAACGATCCAAATTTGGATGAATCGGAACAAATTGAAAATTTGAAAGTCTTATCAAGCGCATTAAAATGGGATCCAAAAGGAACACAAGCAGAAGATTTCGCTGATGATCCACCTAAACCTGTTCAATCGGACATTTTATTGGCAAAATTACGACCTGGACAAGCAATAAAGATGGAATTACATTGTGTAAAAGGTGTTGGAAAAGATCATGCAAAATTTTCTCCCGTTTCAACTGCATCTTATCGTCTTTTACCGCATATAGACATTCCTGATCCATCTGCAATCGAACCTGAACATATCGAAAAGTTCGTATCTTGCTTCCCTAAAGGTGTGATCGGAGTACGTAAACACAAAGAGACAGGTCGTCAAGAAGTTTATGTAAAGGATGCACGAAAAGATACCGTTAGCAGAGAGGTACTAAGGTATAAGGAATTTGAAGGAAAGGTTAGTTTAGGTAGAATTCGTGATCATTTCTTGTTCGATATCGAATCAAGCGGAGTGATTCCACCTCAAAATTTGATGCCTGCAGCGATCAAAGTGTTGAAAGAGAAGATCAGAGCGGTACGAAGTGGTGTGGACCAATTGGAACAGCAATATGCTCACATTCCTCAACGATGAAAAATCGTACTCGAAACATTTTGTTCAATTGTATTATAATCACAGGAAAAAAACATTATCTTTTTTGACTCTATCAATGCGTGAAAGAAGAGTGGCGACAAGATTGCATTAGTGGTAAAAACACAGTCCAAAGAGTACACTATTTTACATTTTAGTTTTTATTTTTGACGACGATGAGTGAAAGACAAAACAACAACTTGTGCTTGATTTCATGAAAATAAGAATTACTTTGGAACAAAAGAGGTGGTTAGATTGATATCGAGTGGCGTATTGGGTGCAGCTTGATCGGTGGACGTATTTGTTGTTGTAGATGCAGCAGAGTCTAAGCCATGAACACCATTCACACTCAACATCTCCGTTCCTGTACGCGAACCTGAAGCGGGACTATCGTGAATGTTGAGCATGCTCGAATTTGGAGAATCGCCAAAATCAACTTCATCCTCTTCGAAATCTGTCGTTCTTTTGCCGAATTTTACGCCTACTTCTGCTCTGCCAACATTCTCTTGTGGAGTTTCGATTGAATGAGAAGTAGATGCAGGAGTATCACTTGGACCAGCGTTTGTTGTAGATTGTTTGCGCGCTTTATGAGCGATCAATTTACGTATATAGTCATTTGCGAATGATTTAATCTTTCCCTTCTTTTCCAAAGAGAATCCATCTGGCAAAAATTTCACTTTCAATTCACCCTTCTCGCTGACTGCTGGAGGCCACACCTTTGGGTTACGCTTTTCTTTTTCGCACAAGACGTTTGTTAGATCTTTTGCGTGCTTCTTGAATGCATCACGATCCAAATCGTCTTTGTAAAGTGACATACATCGCACAACAATCTCGCCAAGTAGCTTCTTCATTCTTTTTTCTGCTACATCCAAGGCGCTCTCCTTTTCTCCCTCTTGATTGCTAAAAGGCTCATTCGTACGTCTACGCTTATCAGACGATAATTTCGTGGTAGAACGACGCTTCATACCTGCAAGAGACGGTCTCTTTTCAGACGATTCAGTTCTTCTCATAGCCGCTTCAGCACTTGCAGCAGCTGCAGCTTCTTCTGCTTTTTTCCTTTGAGCTGCTTCAGATTCGTACGCTTTTCGAATGATTTCTTCGATCGAAGGTGGCTGTACCTTTGATGTTCCAACAGGGGTAACGGCAGGCGATTGTCGTTGTGAATTATCATAAAATTTTACTCTGGCAGGCGTACCCCCATTGAATGATTCATCAACGTATCTCTCGTACGAAGATGTTTGATGGCGTGGTCTGCTATCGAATCGGTTTCTTCTATCTCGCTGCCAATTATCATTTCCACGTCGATTATCACGATAGCCAGAATGACGCGATTCTTCTTCAGCTCCAGGGTGGATCAGCGGTTTGGGTGCAACATTCTCCAAACGTCGAGAGATAGTATTCGGAGCTCGAGCCTCTGCTAGAGTGACACGAGGAGCAACATCGTCCAAATCATCAGCTTTTCTTTGAGCGAATGAAAGGGTGTGTCGCTCACTGCTCTTGTCATTTTCCTTTCGTGCGATACGATAGCTCATCTCCAAAGCATCCCAAGCGTTGAGAAGATCTTTTGCAAGACTGCTCAACTCTGTATCTTCCACTTCAGAGAATTCTTTGACCAACTTATCAACACCTGAGTCGACAACTTTGTTGCGAGCTATTAATGGCCATCTTGCCAAACTACCCATGACGAGCAACACGATCTCTTTGTCATCTTTCCATTCGTCTAAGATCCCAGCCATAAGAACAAAACCATGTAATTGAACGAGATTCCGTTGCACGTCCGTATCACTAGTCATGTGTATACGAGTGATGAGCTTTTGCAAAATTGTACGATTAGAAGCGGCTTGTCGAATAGCAGTGATCATCTTTGCCACTTCATCTTCTTCCATCGGTCGAAGCGTAGGATTAAAATCTTCGTCGAGATGTCTGCTTTTCTTTTTGCGCGTTCCACGAGCCTCTAATCGATTCACTTCTTCTGTAATGCCCAAAGCATCAATGAATAGCTCATCCATTCCACCTATATCTGTTTGCGTCTTTCCACCAATTGCTCCGACGCAATTCGGTTCTCCGCAATAACAAGCTTGTGCTTCGTTTCCATATCTGTCTACATTGTAATTGAATGTTAATTCTTCGCCAGGAATAATATCACGCTTGCTGAAAATTCCCATCCTCATATGCTTGCCGACATGCCATTTGGACACGTAACAATTTGGATTACAGCTATGATTGATGAATCGAGCAATGCCACCTTTTTTAGTTGCATCAAGAAATTCTTCACGTTGAAGCATCATGAAGTAATAATGTCGTATCCCTTCGTCCTTGTACTGTTGCATTCGTCTCATGAACTCGGATTGCTCCACCACTTCACCAATATACTCATAAATCAGTCGATCAGTCGGTACTGCCTTAGACGCTCGAAGACCAAAACCTTTCTTTTCGGTCTGCACAATCTCCACGTCAACGTACTCATGATTCTGAAATCGACGATTTTGACAGTAATCACCACAATTGCAATCGGATGCTCGACATTCTACTTGCGTAAGACGATTTATACATCCTGCATCTTCTCCACACGCCATCATTGGATCATCAACGCCATGTCTATAGTGACATTCACAAACCATCGCTTCCTTCTCGTATCCTCTGCTACGACCGACTTTGTGATTCTGATACCAATTATCTTTCATTTCTTCGAACGTGCTGAGTGCTTCATTCTTGGCTATTGGTAAATGTTCGATTGTTTGTGTTGGACCAACGGGTGAGAGTCTAACTGCTCCCTTCCTTCTCCTAGAGGAAGATCGAATCTCATCAGGTGATTCTAGTCTGGACGATCCTGAGCGCTTTTGATCTCTTTCGATCATGTCGATATCGTCTTGCTCTTCATCTTTGAGAGATGGTGATCTGGGTACGGGAGGAGGGCTGTCTGGAAGGAGGGATACTTTAATTGTATCCTCCAAATCTGCTGCTTTAGATTCCATCTTTGCAGCATGTATGTCTGCTTTGATGTCCTCTACATTCTCCCGTCCCACCGCCACATCAAAATCGTCTTTCATGTCTAAAAGATCTTTACTTGTAGACCGACATGCCTTTCGCTATTAGAATACGATGAAAGAAGATCGATTATCGTTGGAGGAGTAGAATTATCAGTACGTACGTGCTAGTATCCGCTCCTTCCTGCTTATTCCATGTAGCAGCTGACAAGATTGTCACGATTTAGTTGCTGATGTCGTTCGGATGATGAAGATGTGTTAATCGCGAGACCTGTTTTAATCCGTACGCGAGAAGGCGTGAACAATGGCGCACACTAATGTATGCGCCGCGCTGCGCAAGAATTAGATCTACTTCAATAAATTTATCGACACGCGTACTGCCTAACACGCGAATTGTTGGAAAAGAAAGGCAGGGGGGGTGCAAGCTTTTGAGGTCTCCTTTCCGTTATTTGGAAAGACCTACCTTCCCGCACCCTATTGAAAACTATCTTTTTTTGACTGTACTCCTATTGTAGCGTCAACAGTTGTCAAAGGAATGTTGGTAGCATTGGAGAGAAAAAGGGTATCATTATTGATCGTATAAATCTACATCTCCTCGTCATCGTCCAATTCATCTTCGATCGATCGAACGGGAAAATCGCCGACATTCACCTTTTCAGGTTTAACAAATCCACCAAATTTAGGTGTGCATGTAAAGTATCTCTTTCCTGCCACACTTCCGTCATTCTTTCCTACAGGCTCATCGTACTCCACGCCTATCCAAAATCCGTTTGCAAATTCTGTCTCACCAACATATCGAATCGTCCCTCTTCTGCTGCCTTCTACCTCACATCGAGCATTTACTTTGTATTGATCAGGCACTTGACCTGCATCAGAAGAAGAAACAGATTTTGTATCACCAAAACGGCCCATCTTCATCCTTTGTTTGTATGCTAAAACAGTGTCCGATCTTTGTGCATATGTTTCATCGTCCATTTCGTACTTTTGCACCTTTTCCTCTTCTTCCGCTCCAAATTGATCCCTCTCTGATGTACTTCGTTGATCTTCCAATAAGATTCCCATTCCATCTTTTACACCTAATTCTTCCAAAGTCTTTGAATTATGACTTCCGTCCAAGTGTACTATCAATGAAGGTCTACTGTCCTTATCATCGGTTCGCGAACTCCAAACGGAAAGCTTTTGTGCATCTGGTGGAACACCGCATAAAAGTTCTAATCGTCCTTTGATCGCAAGTAAAGCGGTATCTGCTGGCAATCGCCTTTCTGAAACGATTGGTACAGTAGGTGCATGAATTATCACCAAGACTGTTGAATTAGACATCTTGGATAAATGTGATGAAGGTCAGTCTGTATGATGAGATTGGATTGACCTTTTCTGCATGCACTCTTCTAGAATCTTTTGAGCTTATTCTTACACTAGTTCAATTGCCTAGGTGCAGTAGTTTATGTGTTACAATGCCCGTGCTGCGTTATGGGCGCGTCGCGTAATGAACAACACTTTTTTTCGAGAGCCTCTTCTAGTCGATCTTCCTTCATCTGTATCCCATTCTTCACAGTAACACATAATGTCGCTCTATCAAACCCCTTCAGCGAATAAGAATAGACGTCGTCCTGGTGGAATTTCATCTGGTACACCTCGTTTAGGTGGAACATCTGGTCAACCATCAACAGGAGTGTTGAGTAATGGAAACGCACATGGACATAATGCCGGAGGAATAACGAACGATTTGACAGATGAACAAAGACAAGAGATCAAAGAAGCTTTTGAGCTCTTTGATACAGATAAAGATGGAGCTATTGATTATCATGAATTGAAAGTGGCTATGCGTGCCCTAGGTTTCGATCTTAAAAAAGCCGAAGTGTTGAAAATTATACGGGATAACGACCATAAGGGCGAAGGTGTAATGGAATGGGAAGATTTTCTTCGTGTTAGTGAGTAGTCTAGTTTGTTGATGAGTAATTACCTCAAAGCTGTAAGTTCTAACAGTCTTCTCTCTTTCTTCTCAGTGTCCCATCGAATCTCCCTACGAGATCCTATGGAAGAAATTCGAAGGGCATTCAGCCTATTCGACGATGATGGAAAGGGAAAGATTTCAATCAAGAATCTAAAACGAGTTGCCAAGGAGCTGGGAGAAGGCCTTGACGAAGAAGAGCTACAGGCCATGATTGATGAATTTGACTTAGATCAAGACGGAGAGATCAACGAACAAGAATTTATTCAAATTATGATGGACGATACCTAAATCTTTCTTTTCTTTCGGAGAATCAAAGATGATCGGACTGTAACCTTCTCGCACTCTCTTCTTTCTTTATTCTTTTCTGTATATTATCCGAATTATATTACAAGCTAACAAAATGTTTATATTGTACACGTTGAGGTCATTTCCTTTTCCGCAGTCTCTCCTTCTTCTTTTTGAGATTTTCCCAATAACTCCAATATAAAACTGTCTCTGCAATAGCAACAAGGAAGCAAAGTGGCATTGCAACGAGAGTTTTCTGGAGAAAAGATTCCTTTTTGTCAGTAATCTTGCTATTTAAATGAATACCATCCAAGTTCTGTACTCACCCAAATGGGATCTGCCGTTCCACCTGCCCACCAAACAGCGATAGCCACAGCAGCCATACTGACCAAGACATTGATAATTGCACTGATTTGTTGACGTACCTCTGCCCATTCTTCCTCGTCTTTAGAATTGTCTTTACCATAGCCGGATTTACCGCCACCACCATTTCTAAATGTGTCAAGGAAAGGAAGTGAATTATCCGAATGAGAAGGCATCATAGCAGCATATTCTTTCTCTTCTTGTGCTAGTTCAATCTTCCGCAATGCTTCTACTAGTGCAGGGGACTTTGAAAAAAAAGGGGAAAGGGAAGTGTCAATCATGAGAAAGTCAACATAACCTCAGTAAATGCAGTCAGTCTACTCACCCTTTCTGGTTTGGGCTTAATGGGTATGGCCACTTTTGCTCCTCTCAGTAGATTACTTAGTGAAGCAGCATTATCTCCATCTTGAGATATACTAGCTACGTCAATCAGACATTGATGCGATAGCACGGTAGACCCTTTCTCATAGTATGCATCTTTGATGTCTGGCTGGGGCGGATTATTCAATTCGTCCTTTAGCCTTTGTAGACGATCGTTGAATGAAGAGCCTTGATGTGATTGAACGAGCTTTTGAAGCTGTTTTGCCACCGCATCACTGATAATCAAGAGAGGCATGAGTTCTCATTAAAGAATTGCGATTAATGTCAATGTTGAATAGAGATAATTTTCCTAACAAATTGACCAAATTATAACCTCCCGAAAAATAATCATGTAGTCTACATTGTCCGCACTAGCCTTGCTCCTGAAGAGGTCCACGCGTTACGCGTAAATAGAACCGCAAACCGTTCGGATTTGTTAAGGTGTGGAGAATAAGGCAGGCGCGACGCGAGAGAGCAAAGAAAAGACATAAAAGTAACACAATGAACGCCTTCTGAGAAGATTTTTGCGTAAAAGAGATTGAAGGAGTGAAACGAATGCGAGAAAGAACAAATTATTCTAGTCTTAAATTGAACTTTTTGCTCTCTTACATCGATCTTCTCTACGCCGCTTATTTTCTTTCTCGCGTAGTCCGAACAAAGTTTGATACGCATTCAGCTATTCACCCCCCCCCTTGGTTGTTGAAAAAGAAGGGAGAGATGTTAGTAGCGATTGGCAGGATGAAACAACCAATTTTATCTTTTGTCAAAAATGGTGGAAAGTCGGTAGAAGTAATTGATTTGGCTTCATCCGAGGATAGTGATTATAGAAGGTCTATCAATTCTCCTTCCAAACGTCAATCTCCTCGTATATCTTACGAGAATGGAACAAATCTCATGAAAAATAAAAATGGTGAAGGAAGTTCAAAAAGTGTCAAAAGTAGCACTCTTGCTGAACATTCAAAACAGATAGGATCAAGCAAAGCACCATCAGAAAGCAAGTCTAACAACAAAAAGAAGGAAGATGCAGCACTCTGTCATCATCATAAAGCCACGTGTCAAGACCATGTACTTCAATGTACGGTTTTAAAGGCCAATGGAAGTCGTTGCCCAATTCGTTATTGTGAAGGAAGCTTAGAGAAGCATTATAAGCAAAGTTTCGGTCATATCATCACAAGAGGCGTAGAGGATGAACACAAAGATGGCTATGAACATGTATTGAAAGATGACTACGTTTTCGCTTGTCCTAGTTGTACGGGTTCTTGTAAGTGTTACATGTGCAAGATGAAGGAAAACGGGAACCCAAAAGATGCTCTTGGAAAGCATGATCGTGAAGTTAAGAAGCAAAATTTTCTTCCAGCAAAGGTGAAAGAGGTAAAGGCCAAAGGTGCAAAGAAGACAACGTCTCCAAAGGTCAAGCAACCAACGATCTTGAACGGATTTGCTCGAGCCGTGCAAAGTGATGGCAGTGTAGCATACAGGCAAGAGGCAAGCTCTTCCGCAGATGTACGCACGCCACCTGCGAAGAAACGTAAGATTCTGCCACCCTTGGTAGAGCCACCAAAAGTTGAAAGACCGAGACTGGAAAAGATTGTGACGAGCTTACCTTTACCAAACGTGATGGAACGTATATGGATTTACGAATCTTTGGTGCGCTTCGATGCGATTGAAATGCCTAAAAAGGCAATTTTGCAAAAGCTTGATCGCTTTGATGATTGGTCTGAATCGCAATTGCATACGATGCTTGTACGATTAGCATGTTATTCAGCGGAAATCAAGACTCTGAAACAGAATCCCCAGCCAACTCATATAAGATTTCGACCTTTGATAAAGGCATTGCAAGATGCAGACAAAGATCTCACGCGTGGGGATGCTTGGCAAAAGGCAAAAGAAATCTTGGAATACAAAGAAGTGACTTTACCAGAATTGGAAGATGTTGAATTACGTCCAGAACAAATGGCTAGCACGGCTGATGTATCTTTCACTTCTGATGCAGATAAGAGCATCACTCCTATTGAGACCTTGCTGAACAGTCGAGCCACAAGATCAAGACGGGCTGCCAATACTGCTGCACGTGAGAGAGTCAAGTATTTTACCACGAATGATTTACAAGATGATTCAGAAGAAGAGGATGATTCAGAGAAAGGAGACGATGCAATGGATTATGCAGAAGCATTGGATGATGAACATGACGACAAGCCTGTTTTGCGAAAGAGTCGTAGATCTGCGCGCACAGTTCAACAAAAGGAAGAAAGCGATCAATCACGTTCAGAAATTCGAAAAGCGCTCGGATTGCGAGATCGATCCAAGAGAAACAGTATTGTAAGTGAAAATGTGGAAGAGAAGAAGGCCAAGACAGACAGTGATGAGGACGATGATGTGATTATTGTAGAGCCAGAGGAGACAGTGCAAGAAAAGATTCCATTACCACCTTTTGAACAACGAATTTCCATCTTATCCGGAATGATTGAATTGGTTTTACAACGTGCAGAAATTCGACAAGAAGTTGAAGAGGGTGCAAGACTAGTTCGCGAAAAGATCAAAGAAGCAAAAGATCAAGAGAGAGAAATACTAAAGAAACAAGATGAAGAAATTAAATTACTAAGAAAGACGCACATTGATATGCATAGAACGACTAAAACACAAGAATGGAAAGAAATACTGGACAAAAAGTTACGTGATCATTTGATCGAATTGATTGATATTCGTGTTGACCTTCATGTTTTCACCGATGCCAATAAACCTCGTACGGGTCCTTTGGGTCGTGATACAGATGGGAACGAGTATTGGCACCTTTCCGAATTCAATGAACAATTTCCTGCAGATCCAACAGGTCATTGGGCTTGGTCTTTGCTTGTGATGGGCAAAATGTCCACGATCCCTGCCCTTACCTTGCAAAGTGACTCAAATGATGAACTTCCGGAAGACGATAATCTACCTACATCTGATTCACCAGAGAAGGCGGTAATTTATGGCACAAATTATGCAGACGAAATCAGCAAGCTTTTAAACTTTGTCCGCTACCGTTGCGAGCTGAAATGCTACGAGGAAGATAAAGAGCTGCGTGAGAAGGAAAGCGAAGCTTATAATACCGTCGATGAGAATGACCAAAAACGTTTGGTCAAAGCATGTTCCCGTGAGAGGAAAAGCTTGATGTCTGTGCACGATGTACGAAAAGGGGAGGCGAAACAATTATGCGAAAGATTAAACAACATCAAAGAATATTACCAATGGCATAGATGGGAATGAATGAGAGCAAATTGACGTGTAAATTCAATGATTTATATATTTCATTTGTAAATTAATACATCTATTTCCAACTTGAATGCTTACAACACGTTTATGGCACCAATCGTTCTTCTCTCCATTCTGAATTTGGGCCCTTTGAGTCATCCGTACGGGTGAATAGACTTCTTCTATCACGCGCAAGATCTACGACATCAATCGTTTCTGGTTCAACGACGATTAAAGCGAAATTCTTTTCTGCTTCAGCAAGAAGTTGCTTTTGTTCATCATTCTCTTCTTTACCCGGTTGAGGTAATTTCATCGGCCACGGAGATTCTTTTTCATTTTTTGCATCTTCTACTTCACCTTCTCCTGGTCCTTTTGTATCATTCAGTTGTGCTTTTTGTGGATGAGCGCTTCCAGGCAAAGGTCTGGTAAAAGAAGCCAATAATTCCGGTGATAATTTCTCAAAGATTCTCTTACGTTCATTAATCCAATCAAATTCATTCGTAGGAGCAGATGATTCTGAATTGATTGGAGGAGCTAATCTTTTACCATCAAAATTTGAAAAAGCAGGATGATCTTTACGTGGGATCAAATGTAACGTTCCAGCAATACGAAATTGTAATTGTTTATGTTCCATCCACCAACAAATTTCTCCACGTGCTCCTCTCGATTGAGTAGATTTTGCTTGACTTTGTGAAAGTATATCTTGAGCTTTTGGTGCACGAATATCCGTCGTTGTTAATATGCATGCATTACTGCCAAAAGAAGGATTGAAAGATTCAACGCCAGTTGAAGAAGAAGAACTACGTTGTTCGTTCACAAATCCACGATGAACTACCATGCGAACATGAGGAGAAGGTATACTTGATGATGGCTTTACACTTCTTGCATTAGAAGCATTATTTGCATCTGCTTGTCCAGTCTCTACTGTAGATAAAGCGAAATATAAAACACCTTTTTGTTTTTCCGCCATTCCATCTTTGATACCTTGTGCGATCAATTGTTTCCAGCGAGGGAAAGGACTGTTTGGAGTTGCCATATTTGATAGATGATGAAGGTGATGGTTTCGATAATCAAAGGATCATACTTCTTTTGGAAGATTAGCAAAGCAACACAAACATATGCATTACATGCATGAGTAATAGGTAGTCTAGGTGTGGAGGAATTTCGAGCTAATAAGCCTTACTTACGCGTGTGTTAAGGCTTACCAGGGTCAAATGCAAGCCCAGCAGCCAGCCCGTCTTCCGACATGGGGGAAATTTTTTGTAAAAATATTTTAGACCTAGCAAGCGTCCTACTCTGCATCACTGCAAAAGATGGATGATGGTGCTTATATGAATGCAATTGAAAAGTCCAATGAAGATGATATGATACAGATGCAAGGATGAAAACAGAGATGTTTATATAGATCACAAAAGGTCGAAATCGTCATGTTCGCCAGTATAACGTGACACCAATTTACGAACTTTGGATTGATCGACCCAAGAAACGAAATCTTCCATATTTCTTGTAACTAGAAAAGCAGGATCGGTGATGGTATCAGGACCGACACGAACTTGACCTTGTTCGATATAAGTAACTGCTTGTTTGATTGATTCGCTCATCTTTAAACGAACCATAACTACACCTAAGCGTCTACGACAAAATGCACTAACTGTAACGCCATCCATAAGATCGCTCATTTTGTTGCCTACATTTATTATACCCATATCGTAACATTTTCCCAAAAGTGCACTTTCACGTTTAGATCTGAATCCGTCTGTTGCTGGCAATTTTGATAATCGTAATGCAAGATGATGTATTGCTCCTACTAATCGATTGTAACGCATATAATCATCTCGATTTTGTACATGATAACGTCTCATCACTTTCACTTCTCTGTGACCTTGATCTTGTTTCCAATTAAGAAAGTCATGCTTACGAAGAAGCTTTTGCTCGTGATACTTTAGCTTACGCATGATGAATGTGATGACCGCTTGGGTAAAAAGTGAGGAAGCGGATGATGGATAAATTTAAGAAGTTCCAATAATTTTTATGCAGCAGAAGCCTATTTTCATGATTAATTTAATTCAAAAAGGTGCCCTGCACAAAAAGGGTTGGATTCTTTAGGCGTTGCGCTGCGCAGCGCAGCGCGTGCCAGGGCGTAATTTCTTGTTTTTGTCGTTTCTCAGGAGCTTCAATATGATCCTAAATAAATCAAATTGTCATCATCGTTGACATCAGCAAATGATTTTAAATTATGTTTCTACTAGAAATTTCTGATCGAAAGCGGCAACAAAAAAACATAAACCAGCGTTTACCTATTTACACTGCGTTCTGTGGCACTAAAGCAGTGCCGCGCTATTGTGATCTTTTGCGCGGCTTGTACATGCATCGATCGTCGCCCTGGCATGGCCAAAAATGTCTGCATACATCCTTGCAAAAGCCATAACCCGAGGAATAGATCAATGATTGTGCTACTTTTTGAAGCCTACTATACTTCTATCTTCCGTCTAAAATGACGTACAACATCTTGAAAAGAATGATGTCTTTGGCCGTAATTTTTGTATGTTTCCGCGTCGAGGATCGAGCGGGGCAACAGCAAAATTTGGCATTAATTTCGGTTTATGTCCTGTCTTTTTATATTTTACGCCGCATCGGGCCGCTTCTGAGGATGATGCGATATGATGAGTGTGCTGTGGGTCAAGCAGGAACGTGATGCACGGTTGAAAATCATTTTTACATAAATTAATTTTGTACACAAAAATCCAATTTTAAACTTTTTCTTTCACTACTTTGATAATCTTGACAAATCAAGACTGCAATTGCCTTTTCAGCTATACAAGCGGGAGAATTTATTGAAAGACATTGTTTCTCGTTCGTAGCTCATCTCATCATCATACAATAAACAGAAATGTCGTACGTACACGATCACGAACATGATGAAGAATGTCCATATTCAATCTCATTCTCAAGCGAACCATTCGACGTCGTTCATCACGAGCCAGATTGCCCCTGCTTCCTCGCTCCTCCTCATCATGCATGTGATTGTTGTGATGAAGATGAAGATAGCAGTGATGATGGGAGTTCAATATTGTCCGATTGCGAATGTGAGAATTGCGAATTGAAAGCAGCACGTTGCACCATGCATTCACGTTCCCAACGTACGGCAAAAGGTAATGGAGAGGTAAAGAAGCAATTTGAAGCTTTGCAGATATCGATCAAAAAGTTCATCGAAGAAGAATCGAAAAAACAAGCAGATCCAAATTCAACAATGGATCAAGTTGCACGACAAGAAAGTAACGTAAAATTACTTGAAGCAAAATTAAAAAGTCAAGAATTGGAACTTTGCATTCTTAGACTGAATGCTAAGGAAATCACTTTGAACGCTCAAATGTTAAAGGATGCTATGAAGCTTACCACTGCAAGCTTTCCACACAGACTTATTACGGAATCGATGAAGAAGAATAATGAGAATACCCGTATAGTAAATATCTAAGCATTTTACTCTTCTGCTGAGCAATATTGGTGCTCGATTCTTCGTAAAGGTTTTTGTAGAACATTTTCTTGTTTTCGATTCGCATTATCCTTTTCCACTTTTCGTGTTGTGTATAAGTTCCCGTGGCGATATCATCTTGTAATATATCTGTCAATCTCGTTTCAATTTGATCTTTTGACGCAAATTCATCCAGTACTGCCATCATCTATTTGCTAATGACTGGGGTCCACGCGTCTTTACCATTCGTCATTTCCGTGCACTGCCTCTCTATTCCTGCCGGCCCGGTGTACAGTACCTAGGTTCGCGGCTCTACTTTCCAGTGCCTGTTAGAATAAGTGCATCAAGCTTGGCGTTTTGTCCGCGTGGTGCATTTAGACTATGTAGCTGGCTGACTGGCCTGGCTGTACACGTCGATTTAAGCTGCATTTGACTGATTGTATGCAAATTAAAATGCATGACCTCGTATGCAACTCTGTCAAAAGACTTGAAAAGAACATCATATGTAGAAGATAATATCCGGTCGTGCATTTCAAAATTTGTTATAACAAACTGTCATCATCATCAACGAATAGGGATGGTCGAACATGAACAATAATAAATAAGCTCAAAGCAAGCTTGTCATCTCTTTAAAGCAAAGACAAAGTGTTTGTTGGACATTTGATTATTTCCTCCACCTAATTCGTTCGATCTTTATGAATTCCTAAAGATTTCACCGCCATGCGTCGACTATTTGCCAAACAGGCCGTTGTTACGCCTTTTGAAAATTCAAACACGAATGATGAAGGAAACGACTATAAACAACAACAGCCATACGAATACAATGGATCAAACGAAGATGTTGATTGGCAACACGTCAGGATTTCTCAAACAAACTCAAACAGACAATCAGAGCAGCACAGCAGCAATTTAAATCCTCAAAAACCTCTTCAAAGAGGTGGAAAGCCTGCTGCTTATCCGGCATATGAAGAAGTACACTCAGGCTCGAAAGAAGATGCAAAGAAACGAGGTAAAAGTCGTGATGCCAAAAGACAAAATAGCATTGGACATGATAGAAATCATGCAAATCTTTCAAACGCTAAACTTCGCAATAGCAAATTCTATTATGGCGATGTCCAATCTGATCCTGTTCCTCTGGAATATCAAATGCAGGATCAGAACAGCAATCCTTATGAAAGAAGCAGATACGATCATATTCGATCTGATCATCAGCAATTTGAACAAGTACGCTATCCTGAGCCAATGCCGAACCCATATCATGCACGACGGGAAGATATACACCAATCGCAACCTCAAGGAAGGAATATTGCCATCGTTCGCTCAAATGATGTTCAAAGAGGTCTTCCTCTCCCACAAGATCAGGGTGTTTCCCAATTTCAACCAAGCTTAGATGAAAGATACCAATCGAATCGACAGAACGATACAATCCCAGTAGAGCGTTCGCAAGATCGATATGTAGATCGCGTGGATGATTCAAATGACTTTTTGCCAAATCGAGAAGGAAAGGGTAAAATGAAAAATTGGTTAGTTGGACTAAAGAAGAAAGGTGACAACAAAAAGGCAAACGAAAAACACCAAGGTGGATTGGAGGATCATGACTCCCAGGAAAGCTTACCGCATGATCGAAATGAAGAAATTTACACTGAAAGTCAACCTATAATCTCTACTTCTGGACGAACATCTCCAACAAAGAGAAAGCCTGAGAGCCAAGCACCGGCTTGGCGAGATTGGAAAGGTATGGCGAAAGGAAAAGAAAAAGGTGAAGAAGGGCTAATAACGCAGCAAATAGGTTGGCTATGCGCACAGGATGAACAATATTGGGAACAAGATCATCTCACTCCGTTGCTGTCAGCTGTTTCACATTCTGAAGCTGCCTCAAGAGAAGCAGCAAAAGCTCTAAGAAAAGAAATCAAATTAGGGAGCGAATCTGCTAAGTATGGTTCAGTTAAATTGATGGCAATCTTGTTCTTGCGAACGGGCGATCGATTCAAGCTGCAAATGGCGAATAAGCGCTTCTTGGATGTTATTGAGGATGTATATGGAGATAAACGTACTTCTAGTAAAATGCGAGGAAGATTGTTAGTCGTTTGGAGTATGCTTGCTCATCAATCAAGGCATGATGCCGATCTTCAGCCGATTACAAAGATGTTTAACAAGATTAAGCCGGTAGACATGCCTGTAGATGGTACACCTTTGGACGAGCAAAATGATCTTTTTCACACGCAAGATGAAGCTAGGACAGATGCAGTGATCATATCTAGCCGAGAGAATTTGAACGAAGATTGGCCTGCACAACGACCAGAATTGCCTGAACGAGGACAGATTGCCGAACAGCGTGATATTATGGCATCATCTATTGAAAGTGATTTTGATCAACTCCATTCAAGCCAAAGTGAAGCAGACCATTATGCTCAAATTGCAGCACAGCATGCGGATGATTTGCAGAGACTACATGAAGAGAGCAACGTCGCTCGTGGCAATGCACAATTATTAGCGGAGACTTTGATCGAAGATGGTTTAGACGCTCCGCTGTTACCAGAATTTCTTGAGAAAACAAAGCTTTCACATGAATTCATCTCACAACAAATTCCTTGGGCATCCGCACAAGCAGAACAAGCACGAAGCATGAGAGAAAGAATGGAAGGCGAAAGTCAAACGATGACAGAAGAAGAAAGATTATTAGAAGACCTCCTGGATGCACATGAAAAGATTACGAATGCACAAAGTATGGTGGAAGAAGCACAATTACGAAGACAAGAAGAGGAAGAAGAAGCACAAATTTTAGATCGAAGTATGCGAGAAATGCGAATGGATCGAAACGCATTAGTGACCGATCCTGAAACTGGTCATGTGTATCATTATGATGATGTTCATGCTGCCGCCCATGCTTCTGCTTCAGGTTCTCGATCTGTTTCCCCTTCACCAATGACTATCGCATCTGGCAATGTGGCTATACCTGCCTCCAAGAACGGATTACTAGCACCGCCTATGCAACCATCTAAATCTTCTCAATCAGTGCCCGATAATGCTATATCTCAATTCGCTCAACAAGATCTCAATCGATCCGCTACAACAAATAGCGCTCCCACACAAGCATTCCCATCTCATTCTCGTGGTAATAGTTTGAGCAATAGCGGCACATTAGCTGGACCAAGAGCTATGCAGATCAATTCGCCAATGAAGACAAATATGGCTTTGCCAATGTCTAATTATGATAGACAATCTCACAACGATGAGGGCGATGAGAGTCTAGATATCACAACACCGATCGTACCAAGTGAGAAAGCACTCGGCAAACGAAGAGCAATGTCTATTCGTGAAGGTTCACCTGTTGATGACCATTCACCTAATCCTCTACACTCCTTAAGCGCTGCTTCTTCGAACGGTTCGCAAATTAGGAATGCTCCACAAGAAGGTAACAGAGAGGGTGTTTTACTTGCCCGTCCTCCGCCTGCACTTCCAAATTGAACATTTGGTTGACATCTCAATCTGTATATTGTATAAACACTTTTCAAACACATCATCATTTGTACACATAGTTGCAATACCATTTCATCAGAGGGCCTTTTTACAACTTTTTTATTTTCTTTATGAGTTGAAGAGATGATTGTTAAATCTTACTTTTGATTACCACCCGATTTGCTTTGTGCCATCTGCAATAAAGCGGCGATATTGCTTGGCAGTGCACCAGAATTTGATCCAGAAGCAGGAGAATTGGTGGCGGCGGCGTTAGCATTTGGTGTTGATGCAGATGGGGGTCGATTGGATGGTGAACCAGCAGGATTGGCACCACCACCACCGGATTTTAGAGAGGCAAGAAGTTGTTGTACTTTTTGTGCTTGTTCCAAACGATCAGAGCCACCAGCTCCTGGACCAACATTTGATTGAGATGGCAATCCTGCAATAGGTCTCGAGCCAGCTTGAATGGGAGGCGTTCCGTAGCTTGGTCCTGGAGGACCATTGTTGTTGTTAGATGGTTGTCCCCATTTACGCATCGGTGGTTCTTGTGAAGGTGAATTGTCGTAATCGTATCCTCTCTTCATACCACCGCCACCGTATTGCGGACCTCCACCCGAAGGCGGCCCATAGCCTGATGGACCAGAAGATTGTTGTTGACCACCATACTGACCGTAACCACCTCCGCCTCCTCTTCCGTAAGATCCTGGTCCGGATTCTTGTGAAGATCCTCTTGCATAACCACCACCGCTGCCATTGTCATATTGATCTCCTCCACCAGGTCGGGGACCCGCTTCACCTGGCTGATAGCCAATCGTACGCAAACGTTCTCTATCACGTTCATGCTTTTGCATATCTGGCTTTCGATCTTCCATACCAAGATCCCATTCGAACGAAAGCTGCCACGTTCCGCCTCGGTAAGGTGTATTCACGAGAGAGTCATATGCTCTTTTGGTAGCACGACAATCCCAGAAATCCACCAAACGACCTGTATAATGGTCATCGGGTCGCAAATCACGTAATTCACCAAATTGAGAGAATACACTACGCACTTCATCATCTGACAAATTTGGATCTCCTCCATTAAGGACAGCTAAAATGGTTCCTTGATCTTTATCACGATCACATCGTCTACTCAATTCGGATTCACGTGGTAAACTGTAATGAACGTCCAATTCCCTTCCATTGATACGATAAGCTTGCATTGCACCTTTTGCCACTTCTGCTGATCGAATGTCATAATAAGAGATAAACGCAATTCCACGCTTTTCGATTAAATCGAACCAACTTTTCACTTCACCAAAAGATTCAAACTGTTGGCGTAACTCAGGAATGACGCAACGGAAGTCAATATTGCGCGCAAACAATGTTCTGCAAGGTTTTTCACGCTTCAAACGCTCTTTCAAAAAATCTTGATAATCCTGTTCATTGCCTCCTTTAGGGCCGCCCCCGCCTCCACCACCTCCGCCATGGTCCGTCCGAGAACGTTTGCGTGGTTGTTGTCCTGCATCATCATTCCAATCATTTCCACCACCTCCATATTGCGATCCATATGGAGCAGGAGGACCTCCCATACCGATTGAACGAGGAGGTGGTCCTGAATTTGGTGCGAATCTGCTAGCAGGTCCACCATATCCATTATCAGGTGGGCCAGCATCGTACCTCATACCACCACCACCGCCGTATTGGGGAGCAGCTATTGGTGGCCTGCCACTTCCACCCATGCCTGGTGGCGGTGGTCCTGAACTATAATTATCTCGAGCTCCAGGACCATAATTTTGTCCAAAAGATGGTGGTGGACCTCCTCCCCCAAGGTGCAAAGGTGGTGGTCCACTATAACCACTTCCTGCACCACTCGGTGCACCATTCCCTGGACCGTAACTCATAGGTGGTGGAGGTCTATTTGGCAATTGTGAGCCTCCTCGACCAGCACCACGAGGAGGTGGTGCGCTATATCCTCCATAGGGGTTCTGCGAATTCATTTCTCTTTTTGACTAAGTGCAAAGGGCTGTACTCGGTTTTCTCTTTCAAGTTCAGATTGTATGCTAGTATATGCTAGCCTAATTGGAACACCAACGAAACGATCAAAAGTTGAGATGACGATGAGCAATGCTAAATCCTTGACACAAGTGCTTCGGGCAGATTCAATTTTCCTTATCTGACTTAAAAATTATTGTTTCTTCCGGATCAAAAGACTAGTGTTAATTTTGCGAAACCGTTTCCTTTGCTTCCATTTACGATGTTAAATTAACTCAAGGAATCCCTTTAAATAGTAGCATAAGATAAATAGTCTGCTCTATCTTCTTTAGAATAATAATGAAACAGCAGCAATTAGCTATTTCGCGGGACCCAAAATTATCGAAGCGTATAGCAAAAGGACCAAAATCTTCACAAATCGATACTAACACAAAAATGCGTGACGATGAAATCCAATGAGTGTAAAGAGAAAAAGGGTTCTCAGAATTATTTTTTGTCGGTTAAGACGTTGATGAAATTGTTCTGCAAAAGATGTTGAAGGGGGTGATTGTTTAAAGAGAAGATGACGAAACGGATGAAAAACATGCAAGAAATCCTTCTAAGAAAGCGAAGCAGACTATATGCTAGCGTGTCTCTCTTAATTTACCTGCGATTTTTTTGAGCTTTGTAATTCGAATAGCGCGTGCTCGCAGCGCTCCGGCACGTAATCCGTCTCTGTTTGACATATAATCTAGGCTGGGGCGGCAATAGGGTTACGATTGAAGGAATCGACCCAGTAGAGTGCGGGAGGCACTTAAATTGCAGCGCATCGCACGGCACCCTAGGCTGTGGTTTATATAGACTATCAAATTATTTAGCTACAAATATATTTTTACGCGTCCTCACCTTTTGAGGGGCTATTTCTATCAAATCACCTGGCCGACGCATTGCCTTTGTGTATTGAAATCAAGCAAGGTGGATCTTAACGTGGACAGAATAGGAACAGGCACTTTTCCACTATGTACACTGCCCTTGTACATACAACAAATGGAGTACGCCAATTACGTATCAAGTCTCCATCTTACCATCATCATCATCAACAACTCTCGACAACTTTCCGAATACACTCGAAACGAAATGACATCTTCACGCTCTCCTTTGAGCTTCAAATTGGTCCTCTTGGGAGAATCTGCTGTGGGAAAGTCAAGGTAAGTCAAAAGTGCCACGTTGAAAGTATGTTCACCTCTTCATCAACTAAACATTCGACTCTTTCACCATCTTTACAGTCTTGTCCTTCGCTTTGTCAAAGATCAATTTGATGATTATAGAGAGAGTACAATCGGAGGTAAGTTTGGTCACTATTCAAATACGTCACTTTTGCTATCGATACTGATAATTCATATCTACAATTTGCATGAATCAGCCGCTTTCCTTACACAAACAGTCAGCCTCGATGAACAGACAACAGTGAAATTTGAAATTTGGTGAGTTTCTTCCTGAAATTTGAAAGCTAAGTGCGCTTGCTGATCTTTGTGATGTCATCAGGGACACTGCTGGACAAGAGAGATACAAATCACTAGCTCCTATGTATTACAGAAACGCAAATTGTGCTGTGGTAGTATACGATATCACTCAACCTGTAAGTAATTTGCAACGATGGATGATGATTGATTGAGGTTATTGACTTTTCCATGCTACATATCCTTCAACAGTCTTCGTTGGAGAAAGCCAAATCATGGATTCGTGAATTGCAGAGACAAGCAGATTCAAATATAATTATCGCATTGGCAGGTAATAAGACTGATTTGGCAAGCAGAAGGGCAGTGCAAACAGAAGAGGCAGAAAAATATGCTGCAGAGGAAAATTTATTGTTCCTTGAAACATCTGCAAAGGATTCATACAACGTTTCGGAATTGTTTACCATGATTGCCAGAAAATTGCCACTAGAACAAGCAGCAAATGCACAAAGAGGTGGCAGAGCTGGAGGTAGTAACTTGATGGGAAGCGGTGCTGGGTCGCAGGCAGGAAGAGCAGGCGTTGATTTGCGCGGAGGTGGTCAAGGATCCAATGATGCATGCAATTGCTGAGAGAAAACAACTGTGTTTATGACATTGAATCAGTTTTTGTCGTGGGTAGTAGATTGGGACTATCACGCTTTCTTTTAGATCTTTTCAATTTCTTGCTTCCTCTTATCCTCTTTCTCCTCTTTGCTTCTTCATTTAATATGTATCTATGTACTCTAGCTCACCAGACCCGCAACCCTATATACACTCTGACACATTTTGTTTTGAGAATTGCTCTTTCTTTGTCAAATCAATTATTATAAAGTTTAAGCAAGTGTCTACTATCAGGTGATTGAATAATATTAAAAGAGGTGAGAATACAATTTTGTACATTGTTGTAAAAAGGATTCAGAACAGCATCTGTCTCTCTTGAAATCTAAATTGATTTTTTCTCCCCTTCATCGCGGAGTTCCAACTCACCCACGATTCCACCGACAAATGGTCGATCGACAATCTTAGTCCGTTTCGCACCTTCCCTTGCATGCTCAAGACGCAAATAACGATAGCGCAATTGTACAATATCCTTAATCACGATAAAGATACCAGCTCCAATTGCATTACGGAACCATACTGGATCAAGATCATCAAACGTACCTGTTGTACGGAACCAAGTCATGCCGTCGCTTACTTCGTGTACTACAGAGGCAGTGGATTGTGTCGAGAAATCTTCGTCGGAAGGCTTTGGAAAGATTGAGCCAGTTGAGAACAACCTTCCTAAAGGTGTACTTTGCGTGGCTGATGGAGTAGCACTTCTAGTTGGATTACGAGAACCATAGCGTGGTGGAAGGAAACTATCCATTCCTAAGAAGCGTCGTAAGAAGTTACTGTAAGAAGCTGCTTTTGCAAGGAGTTTTCCCATCAGATTAGCGATCAAAGGGCCACTCAGTGCACCGATAATCAATCGGGCCAGACTTTGAGCTGAAACATACACTGTCCGATCGTTCTCGATTGCTTCGGCACCTGGAGGTAATTCACGTGGGTTTCCATTCTCGTCCACATTGACTGTTCCATCTTGATCTAATCCTTCAACAGGAGCATCTTCGCCAATCACAATTAATCGAGTCTGTCTACGTCCAGTCTCGTTTCTTCCATTACCATTAGTCGTAACCCGACGAGAGAATGGCGCCAAAACCTTTCTGGTGATACGATATTTGAGCATGATATAAGCGGCTCTGACCCATGGTACCAGCAAGATGGTCAAACCAGGACTTGGAGGGTATGTTCGTCCAGGAGATACAAGATATTGAGAATTTGAACGATAGCTTGCATCGTCCCATCTACGTCTGGTCATACCTCTACGTAATGAGGTATAATAGCCGGTATAATCCGTCAAATAAGGCATATGAAACATCATAATGGGCCAGAGTACCATTGTTGGTATGTAGGTCAGGGAATAATCCAAGACTCTAAATCGCGAGAAGACCAAAGCGAACGGAATTATTGGGATATCTAGATAATAATGCCATGGCCATTTACCGCCAAGCACTCTACCAGCAGCATCTTTACCGACCCATAATCGAATGGCCGCACATCCGTAAGCCGTTGCTGCTACAAGTACACTCCCACCAACGACCCCGGCTGTTGCTATCGGTAATGCATCTCGTAACAGCTTATTTCCTGATTCGAACAATCGTAACAATCCCGGTTTTTGTTCAAGGATTCCATAAATATGAGAGCATTGGGGACATTGAATCGGCTTTTTGGGATCACGTGTACGTCTTGTTCGAATCCAAGTCAAAAGACATTCCTCGTGAGCCATCAAGCTGCATTTACAAGGATGAATCCATTTTCTCGGAGGTCCACCTAATTCTGCTTCATCTGCATCACCATCTGAACAAATCCAACAATTACGATTCTTTACGTCATTCACTGTAATTATCTTGATATTTGATTCTGACGATATATTGGTATTCTGTGAAGTTTGTGAAAATCCCGCATAAGGATTAGGTATTGCTCTTGGAGGTGAACGTGGAGGAGAAGGCAAGAGTGCATCTGCTGGATTGTGTGTCATAGCATGAGCTAAGCGTATAGCATGGTCTTGTTCTAATCTTTGAGCATTCCTTCGTGAATTGCTTGGCCCGTCTTCACTGCTGCCGCTGCTACTGCTACCTTCATCTTCTTGTGATGATTCGGGTGCAGCATGTATGCTCCAACTAATTTGCTCTGATTCTTGTCCATTTTCTCTTGCATTTCGAGAAGATTCTCCTTGACTTTGATTAAAAGACATTGTACCTTATTATCCTTTCTCGAATTTCAATATCCAAGAAGATCTTCAATAGTTGTGTTGGAAGTCGAGTGGGTGTACTCCATTCCCTTTTGTTCCTTGTCGCGTGGACCGAGATATTGAAAGTATTACCGCTTACATACACAAACGCAATACTTAATCCCCCGCACCTTTAGGCAAACAGCCACAAAACAAGCCTAGCCTTTCTTTTTTGCTCGCCGGCAACGTGTACCGTTTCGCAGCTTAGTACACATAGACCACATCTTTGGGCTGTGCATGTAGTCTAACATGTAATTTGACTTGGCGCTAGGCGTACAGTAAGTAACCCTACGGAAAAGATCTGTAGATAAAAGTCCGATTGACGGGAAAGGGCGCTGAGCATGTGCTCATAAACCCCTGCTAAAAGTGGAGATAATGATGATGCAGAAGTTGTAGTGCTGGATTTTAACCCTTTGGAGTCCATTTTTGTCCCTGCTAGAGAACAACAACTTTTTTTGAGAGGCCAGACACAGGGCAGATTAGACTGTAAAAGTTTAATATTCCAATTACACACGTTCAAATTCAAAGGCACATTCCGACAGTGCCCTTTCATCTATCGTATTGTAACTTGCATACATTCGTGCATGTACATAACTTCTCGATTCATACACGTAAATGAATGGCATTGTAGACCTTACGATCTTTAAGCTTGCACAGTTATCTCAGATTCCGAAAGGAACCGATTCGCAAGAGCTTGCTTTCTTTCCTTACGACCATCTCATCTGTCCTTTCTTTCCAAGACTCGTACAGCACTTGTGATATTGTTCATCATGGCTAATCGTGATCACCCATCAGCAAAGCCAGCTCCACGTACTGTGCTCAATTTGGGCAACTTGCCTCCAAAACGTCAAGGTTTTGGAGCAACAAATGTGAGTGTTTCTCTGCTGTCTAAAGGCAAAAAAAAGAATATATGCTTACCGATATGTCTTTCCCATTTCAGAACTTCCCTCGTACTGCTTCTCGCGTAGATCCTAACAATCCCCCATGGCCAGCTTACAGAGGTTACCACGAATTCAGTTTTGCCCATGAAACGATGGGAAAGCGATTGCCGACCATTCTGGGTAAGGCAATCGATGACACAATCAAAACTCTAAATGAACAATCGGAAGAAGAGTTGATGATTGATTTGAATGGATGCATTGACCGTATGCATGTCTTAATGCACGATCTACAAAATAATGCCAAACTTCGACCTATCAAAGATGATGGTGAAGGTGATATTCCCCTTTGGAATAGAGAATTGGCAAAATTCTTCCGCGAATCAACTTTCTTGAACAGTCCTTGGCTGTTTGCTGAAGCATATAAATATCGCAGATTGCATGAATGCTTCTCAATCTCCAAATATTGGTCGACCTATGATGTCTTCTTCCGTCAAAAGTGTGACACCTTCTCACGTAGTAATACGGCCGTTTTCGAACTATCGCAAAGATTTGCAGAGCCTTTCCATTACGAAGCAAATGCATCAGAAGATGAAAAATTGAAAGCAAGAGAATTGATCTTCCATGAACTCACACAAGTTTGTTTGTGGGGTAATGCAACCGATTTAAGCTTATTGATCAATATGACTGAAGATGATATCAAGAATTTGCAATCTACCGGTGGTGAACATTTGGCTGCCACTGAAAAGAACATTTTGGGCAACCACTTAGACCGACTTTGGAAGTTAGCCAGTAACATGAAAGGAGGCAGAATCGATTTCGTTTTAGATAATGCTGGTTTTGAGCTATACTGTGATTGCGTTTATGCAGATTGGTTGATTCAATCAGGCATTGCCTCTGAAATTCACTTCCATGGTAAGAGATTCGCTTGGTTCGTTTCTGATGTTACTCGTAAAGATTGGAATTGGCTTTTGAACTCAATGATTCATGGAAGTTTGTTCTCAGGCGCAACAGATGATCAAATTGCCAGCTTACGTCAAATCGGAAACCGATGGAAACAATACGAAAAGGAAGGAAAGTGGGTATACGAACAACATCCTTTCTGGTGTACAGGATATACATTCTGGAGCATCAGTAATGAAGCACCAGATCTGTTCTTGCATTTGAGTGAGAGTGATTTAGTGATTTTCAAAGGTGATTTGAACCATCGTAAATTGACATATGATTGTCAAACGCCAAGCGATTTACCTTTTAATATGGCAATCGGTCCTTTGGCAAGCGAAGATGGCGCACCACCTGTGGCAAGTTTGCGTACCATTAAATCTGATGTCGTTGTAGGCGTTGATAATGAAGTCGCTGATCGATTGGACAAAGAAGAGCCTGGCTGGAGAATTTCTGGAAAGTATGCAGTCGTGCTCCTTTCTGATGGTCGCAAAGATGTTCCTGTCAACTTGGGCAAGTAATTTAAAAATATATAGCATATTATAACAACAACAATTGGTATGCTCAAACATGTATTTCGACTGAATGACCTCTTCCTGATGAAATTTATGAGATGAATACGATACAGTATGATAAGATGAGAAATAAGTGCAATCGATGCAAAAGTTAAGTGCAAAAGGAGAAAGAATTGAGTGCTTGTTTGAAATATTAAACGTCCATGAAAAGGAAAACGATCGCAAGAGCCATACTTAAGCTCATATAAGCTAGAGAAGGTGATTTGAGAGTGAATGCAGAAGAGGGATGTCCGATACCTAAAAAGCGCTTTTGAACGCCCATGCTATTACAAAATACGTTACCGAAGCCGTCTTGAGCAACGAATCTGGTAGGACCTCCAAACCTTTGACCATATTCACCTGCTCCACCATTCTTTCCTTCGCCTAATCCTCCTTCACCAGCATCAGCAAAGGTGCCATATTGCGATTGTGCTGTAATATCCCACAAAGGGCAATACCATTGTATTAGAGGTTGAGGACAACTACTCGCAACGGCATAACAAGTGTAAATGCACGGTAATACTTCACCATAATCTCCGGCATCTAACCCATTTTCTGCATCAATGTAGGCCTGTCTACTATCGTTTTTGCGATTGATAATGTAGGGCAACAAATCCGTATTCAGAGGAGTTTCGATGCCCATAAGGGCAAACGGATCCGGATAAGCGGCACTTGTTTGATTGTTTACGGATGGTAAAGAATCAGTGCAGCGAGGCATGGTGACTGCACAAAGCCAATCTCGATATGCATTTTTACACATTCCACAAGTCTGTAAAGCACTGTATTGACCAAAACTTTTATCACCACAAGGAAATGTATCGAGTGTTGCGCTAAAATTGGCAAAATTTGGCGAAAATGTTGCATTGATGATCGATAGCGCTTTTTCGGTAGAGACACTAGGTGATACCGGTATCGAATAGGCAACTGAAGGACAAAAGTCAATGTCGTACACCAATCTGCAATTCGCAGATCGCTTCGTTGTAAACTTTACAGAAGGCCATAAAGTGGACGTGCTCAAAATACTCGAGGGTCCACCACTACTGCCTACTTCTACCAACCAAGCGGAATAATTTGTGGAAGGTTGAAGGTTGGAAACCTGCCATTGCACGCGAGTAGTATTATCGTACAGACTTCCTCTAAATGTGTCTGACCGATTGACGGCAGGTTTGTCGACATTATCGATATTATTGAATCTATTATATGCAGCGGCAATTGCACAAATTGAAGAATTGTAATAATATGCATTTTGTAAAGATCCAAGTCCATTTGTTGGAAGAACGACGAGCGTCAGATCAGGAGAAACACCTTGTGAGGAATTATACGTTGTCAATAATGCATTATTACGATCACTATCTGAGAATTGTACTCCTTGTGTTTGTTGTAATTTCAAAGGTTGAACTTCGGATGAAGCTGTTACAACTAATGTCCATTCTCCCGTCACATTTCGCGTATCGGCAGGCGGATAGATGGATATCCAAGCTCCGTCTGGCTGCTTATCATAATTGACATCAGTTGCCAACCCTCCTAAAAAGTATGCGATATCGGGAGAACCTAACTTATTGCCTGGACCGGGCGATTGATTAGCTGTATCTGTTGAGACATACATTATTGGAACGGTAGATTGCATCGCTTCAAAATAATCCAAGCCCAATTCTTTTAAAACGGTACTGTTATCGATATCGTAAGGCGGTATACCCGGACCTGAACATAAACTAGCTGCAATGTATAGAGGTTGAGTGGCATTTTTGAAAGGTGCTGCGAGTTGAAATCTAGCAGGCGAGGTAGAATTAAGGGACAACATAGTCATCACAACTTGTGATTCTACCAAAGAGACTGGTGTTTCGGTCGATATGACGATGCTACTTGATTGCGTAGGTGAAGCGCCGTTAGTTTTCGTACCCGTGCCAGAAACCTGACGAGGAACCCAATGATCTCCATCTGATCCGAAACCAAAAGCATTATTGACAGCATTCGTATTTGCCAAGATAGAATCCAGTAAGAGAACGTGAGCTATTATCAAGTATACCAGCTTTTGAAGGCTAAAAAGTGATGTTAAGATCACCATCCTCGCAAGAATGCCTCAACATCGAGCACCCTTAAAGAATGTTTTTTATCAGAGTATTCACGATTCGTCAATGATATGATGTTAAGCCCGTCTAGGGGTTGATCATGATGATGCGAACGTTTTGGTGACAATAAGAAAGAGCAAGGAAACCGAACTCTAGTCTAAATGCACAAATGCAACACAATTTCCTATGTATCAAATTCTTAAAATGTTGAAGCTCTAAGCTCAGCCCCCTTCGGAACTTAAAGCGTGTACAGTTTCCCTCGGGCGTAGGACGCAGGGAATTTGTTCAACAGTTACAATACACACTACCGAGCGCAGCGCAGCGCAACGCATTGGCCTTTTTCAACTGCACCAAAATTAGTACAGTTGGACTTCTTTCTTTTTTCGGTACAATTTCAGTCTTGCTTTGGCAAACGTGGGCAAGAAGGATTAGCATGATTAAAGACGGCAATACAAAACTTGTTTGTTATTTCTCTCGCACGACCATCTTAAAAATCGAATGGAAAACGCAAAATAGTCGATGGTATAAGCAAAGTCCTTTCTTTTCCCCTTTTCTTTTATTTTATTGCACGCCTTGCAATGGATCCAGCCGCTCCTTCTAATAATTCAGCATCGGTTGCTGCAGCATCTTCGACTACTCATAAAAAGAAACGCTTTCATGGTGGAGGTGCTTCTGCATTAGCACATAGAAGAGCAGGTCAACATGCTCAAGGAATGGGAGGTAATCCTGGAGCTGTAACGGGAGAAGATGATGAAGGAGCATTTATTAGTTCAAGTCGTGATGCAAGTGAAGAGGATAATGATGATGCTTCGGGTTATTCTGATTCAGCTTCTTCTTTACGTCAACCTTCTTCCGCTCATCGCTTTACATCAGTTGCTTCACCTTTACCTACTTCTGCAAGAGATAAAGCTTTAGTAGATTCGAGAGATGCACATCGTAAACCAGTCATCGCTTCAGCAGATAAAACACCTTTGAGCAGTTCACCTACAAGAAATGCGGTCAATTTGACACAATTACATCAAGCAAGTTTAGGCGACCCAATTGCTGCAAGAAGCCTACCACCAGACGGTTTCAATGATCCACATACTTCTGCAATGCTCTCTCGTGCAACTGTTGCTCTTACCAGTTCAGGTTCAACAGATTTTGATGAGCCAATAATCGCATCAAAGTCCACTTCTCAACCTTTGGCAAGACAAGAATCAAGCGCAGGCAGTGAAGCAAGTGATATTGCTGCTGAAGGAAAAACAAATGAGAAAAAGCTCTCTCTTGGAACTCTTCCCGTTACTACAACCAATTTTGCTAATCCTACAAACCTTTCTGCAACAACCCCTAAAGCTCCAGCTCCAACTTCAGGAAATCCTCTCACTACGATTCGAGAAGTGAAAAAGAAATCGACCACCGCTCATCCCAACGCAGATGGATCAGAGACAGACGGAGAATTAACCGACGGAGCAGCAGCAAATCCATATGATGGAGATGTAGAATTCGCAGCTCGCTCACCCGTCGTTCAACAACCCGGAGTCACTGGATCGGGTCAACATGGATTCCATTCTGTTTCCGCCGCTCAAAATGCGGAAAAAGTACAAGGTCCGCCCGGTCATGTCGGCTCAACTGCTCCTCTAGATACGCCTAGCAGATCGTATCTTTCAATCGTACAAATTACTGATGAACATCAAAAGCCTTCTTCTTTAATCGAAAAGCCTATACCCATGGCATCTGTTAGTAATATTCGCAACTTTATTCATCGTGCAATTCACGAACCAGATCCAGCAAGACAATATCGTATCAATCCTCCTCCAGAAGGCGGCAAAAATCCTTCAAGACCTGTTCGAATTTATGCTGATGGCGTTTATGATCTTTTTCATTATGCACATGCATTACAATTACGTCAAGCTAAATTAAGTTTCCCTTGCGTTCATTTGATCGTTGGAGTTGTTTCGTCAGAATTATGTGCAGCACATAAAAATGCGCCCGTTATGACATCACAAGAAAGGTATGCAGCCGTACGAAATTGTCGTTGGGTTGATGAAGTGATCGAAGATGCTCCTTGGGTGATCAATCAAGAAATATTGGATAAATTAGCGATTGATTATGTGGCACATGATGATTTACCATATGCGGGTGCAGGATCAAGTGCAGAAATGTCAGATATTTATTCTTTTTGCAAAGATCAAGGAAGATTTTTGCCTACTCAACGTACAGAAGGAGTTAGTACAAGTGAATTACTGGCAAGAATCGTTGAACAATATCGAAATCACAATTACGATCAAAAATTAGCAAAGATTGGTCATGAAGAACTTGCATTCCATTAACCTTTTACTGCTGTTATCCTAATCTTTCACCATATCTTAATGATCAAGAATACATTGCAATACAATATAGGATATGAGTTTAATGCTCATTGAATGCAAAAAAATTGATGATGATGCTCTGCCGAATGATGATTAGATGAAGTAATGGAAAGGTCACATGAATGTTTGTCTACTGTTTGACTGGGTATGTAGTATATGAGGTAGAGAAACCATTTGAAAATAAAAGAAAGGGGAAAAATGTGAAAAACATTATGATGTCTTCATCGATGAGCAGCAGCAGCTCCGAATTTGATTACCGAATCACCTTTACGACGTTTTGCCAAACCTCCGAATGCTTCACGAATGATAACGAATAAAGCTGTCACGCTGATGATATCTTTAAGTTCTTCTCTTGTAAGACCTGCTCCATCGGCACCAAGACCTGATTGACTTAGATCCGGTAAAGGGTAGGGTACGGTCAATTGTGCGACTAATTTGGGATGATGTGGAGTGGGGGCCAAACTGCCAATAGGAATCCTGGTCGTTGGACCTAGTACCAAATGACATGCCCACTTTGTTTCACTGTCTTCGGGATCGCTATCTTCTTCTTCTACTCCTCCACTAACGGAACTGCCATGATCGATCGATCCTCGAATAGAATTTTGCGCGCCATAAATCGAAGAAGGTCTACTGTTACTTTGCGGTAACCTCAATCCTTCTCCACCTCTCGATTCAATCTCCTCTTGTCGTGCATCAAAGCTTGCCCGTTTGGCTTTTGCACTACTTCCTCTACGTGATGCAGGCGTGGATCCCATATCGGTCGCTGCTCTTCCATGATGGCTATTATTTGTGGCCGTACTACGTTTCCGTACTTCGCTACGTGTCCATTCAAATCGAACTGGAATTTGTGAAGCAGGAGGATGAATTTCTGTTCCACCCATGCGATTTGCGATATTGAATCTTTTCCAAACACTATTAAGGATTGGATTTGCTCCTGCTTCCCTCCTACCAGGTACAAGATTGTCCATTTCTTCTTCAGCGCTTTCGCCCAATCTTCTGCTCCATCTACGCACTGTCCAATAATATCCTTGCGTCTTTCTACATCCATCGCTCTTTAATCCGCCTCCAACGATCAATTGAGGAATGTCTGAATCACTTCCTGCTACACTTCCTTCTGGTGCATTGAGTGTTTCAGTCTCTTCTGTAGATGCAGCAAAAATGCCATTATCGCCATCTTTTACCTTGGCAGCTGCACCACGCATGCGTGCCATTATGCTTGAAGGGGCAGTTCTACCGGATTCCATAGTATGTGCACTTCGAACAGATTGATTGCTCTTTGCTGGTGTTGCAGTTGGTATAGGCTGATTGACACTCAAACGCTTGAAGCCTCTCAAAAGTTTGTTGCCCAAACCAGAAAGTGGATCTACAGGCACTTCTTTTGCCTGTGGACTCATTGCATCAAATGAAGTTGGCGGTTCGACATCCTTTCCAGCTCCTTTCGCTATCCCTGCTGCCATTTGAACGCCACTACCACTTCCACTATCCAAATCCGAATGAATTGTAGTCACTTCTGTACTACGTGTATGAGAAGCGTCTGATCGTACCTCTGCAGGAGAATTGAAATCGCTAGCACCGCTTCCGCTATCTGCTCTACCGCCACTTGCAGATGCAGCAGTGAACGAACGCCTTCTACGATCCATCGTTGCTGCATCATTCACGCCTAATGCCAATTCGTGTGGGACCAATTGACCGAAACCGTCAATGTCTACACATCTTTTGTTGAATTTGGCAACCTTTTGGTCTGTGCCGGCATCATTCACAGTGGTGGCCATTATGCTATGAAAGTTGAGATTATACAAAGGCGTTACCCTTCTTCCTGTACTGGAAGCAGATGCTGTTGATAAACCTGCGCTACTTGCTTCTGAAAATGCTGATCGCGAGGAGCTTACTGAATTGGATCTCTTTATTGCTGCGGGCGGAGAAGGTGATTTGAGTTTACTGCCAGATCCGTTTACATTATTAGTTCCACTACTCAAACTGGATGCATTTGAGGATGTGACATCATCTCTGGAAGATTCGCCCGATACCCTTCCGGTTGCTGTTCCGCCTTGATTAGGAGTAACTAATTGGATTTGCAAATTTAACGGATTTGTTTGTTTACTCGGTGGTGGACGAACAACGACGAGTAATTCAGGCGGGGCAACCTTTCGATTTTTCCGCATAATTGCCGAACCAGAAGATACTTCTCTCGGATGATGTTGATGATAGCCCGATTCGCTGCCAAATCTACTTCCATGTCCGAATTCAGAACCACCAGTAAGAATTGATGAATGCGTACTCATACGTCCTAGCGAATCTGTCGCATACGAATTCGTATCAGCCGGTGCACTTCTTATCGCTTCATCCATCAATCGCATATCACTTGGTTCGATCGTTGCATCACTGGCGTCACGTCTTTGTTGCCATTGTAAAATGCGCGCTTTTGTGTTTGGATTTGAAGTTAAATTGGCAGATTCTGAGAATGTGTTGCCAGACGAAGTAGGAGCCGCTGTATGTGGACGCGGGGTACGCATGTTTGCCTCCCTGTCGTTTGCAATCATTGCCGTCGTCGGTGTTCGTTCGTCAAAATGGGGCGGCGGGCCGCCATTATTGACAAAGAGTTCGGGTGTTTGCATACCTAAATGAAGAAAATATGTCAGCTTTCTTCTCATGAAGATTGAAAACCAATTTTCAACTTACTGTTGTGTTTTTTTCGTTTGGCTGCTTTACCATCTCTTGACGTAATTTCTTGATCAAAACTTGAGCTAAGATTGCCTTCAGCTGCTCGAGATTGTTTCCGACTGAGCGAGATTGAAGGTGCCCGACTTGATAAAATTTCTTCCGGTTCTTCTATGATAGTGAATGAGCCTGGTATGGAGAAATTTTGAAAGACGGAATGTGAGTGAAAGTGTGGAGAGGGCGGAATAGAATCGTTTGGTCTTTGGACCATTAAAGGCATGGCGATCATTCAAGACAGAAAATGATCGTAAATGGATAATGTGTTTCAAGCAAGCGAATAGCAAAGCTTGTTTATGATGTCAAGAGTACACCGAAACATCGAGCGTGGTGGTCGCATAAAGGTTCAAGATGGCGTTGATTCATTCGAGAAATGAAAAGATCAACAAAGAAGTGGTGGTGGTATAACAAAAACGCCGAAGCCGACTTCAAGGTAATTAAAGATGAAAGCAAGATTAAACGATTACTCACCTTGTATTACGGAGTGGGCGCTTACTTTGATCCAAACTTTGTAAATAACCGCGGGCTCAAATGTTGCGTGATAATCTGGTGCAGATACACAGATGAGACTGCTACCATAAGAACGGTACGTGTATGTATTGAGATGAAAGGCTTAAGCGGAAGACGAAAGTGCCACAAAAAACAGGAGGTGAAGAAGCCCTAGTCCCTGACAATCCAAAGTAAAAGTCTTCGGTATGTAGGATACTACTAAAGGACGTCAATTTGAACGTCAAACAATGTCAACTCGGTCGCGTATCTTCCGAGCCCGTAATCCGTATAAAGTCGATATTGTTTGCTCGATCAGTGTGAAAATGGTTTGCTCCTTAATTTGTCATAAAAATGTATTGTAGGCTTATTTGACTTTGAAAGCAGTTTGATCAACAAAATACCTTCAATCGGCCCGATGCACAAACGAAAGAGAGAAAGAAAAGATGGAATGCTTGAATCAAGAAGCGGCGCCGAGAAACTGTAAGAGGAAGATGAAACAAAAAGAGAAAAGTAAGCCCAGTAGAAGGTCCAGTGCATACATATAAGTCAAGGAAGATGACAGTAAATGCACCTACGGGCACATAATCTTGTTTGTATGCTGCATTTCTTGCAGCTTCAATTTTAACCTCAGACTTTTTCTTTCTTTTAGGGTTCAACACGGTCATGGTACCTGACAAAACGCGCATAATCCTAGTCCCGAATTTATATTTGAACTAGCAAACATTACGGGGCAATGCCAAGTGTGTGTGCACCCAGCAAGCACCCCTTTTGCCCGCTTTTCAATTGTATACACACGTACAATACCCACAGCCTCGTCATTGCATGGGTAGGATCTAGTCTAACTCCACTTTTTACCCTTACTAAGGGTTTAGCTGCGTGAAATCGACATTACTTTACAATTTCCTTCCTTGCCCGAATAATACGTGGCTGAGTAAATGGAACGGGTACGCGGAAATGCTTACTATTCAGCAATGTTCAGCTCAGCAACTGATTATGCTCACATAGGATTATATTTTTGGATTTAGTACAATTGATGAAGGGGTAGAAAAAAACTTTATTTGATTGAACATGTATTCCAATCTCTCGAAGCATTTTAACCGGTTACCCCTCTTGCCGTCGACGCTAAGTTGATTTAAGACCGAGTTCTTTTTATTCAGTACGCGAATTGAAAACTGTGTGAACTGAATGTCTGAGATTTAAAGAAAAATGCTCCATGGAGGTTATAGTCTAATTCGCGCCAATGAAAAGTTAAAACCCGCGCGTTTGAAATCCGCGCTTTTAATCAGTCCTAACTTCTTTCTGAGCCTTTGAAGAAAATGAAAAAATTGCGGAATGATACTTGCCGACGGGTATCTTTTTCCATAACAATGAATGCTTATTCTTTACTCACTACAATGTAATTCCTATAAGCGAGACTCTCGATGATAGAATTGTGGCTGAATGGATAATCTTTGCATGTTGTCTTACACATGTTAAAGAGGATTTGTTTCTTAATCATCTGGGATATATGAGAAATGTGTGCCCGAGTTTCCATTTTTCCATGTATGATGTGACTTCTCATTAATTTCTTATCTGCACATTCTACGTATCTTCTTTGACACTGTATCATCATTTGTTTTTACAATCGATGCGTACACAAAGTTGACTCGAAAGAAGAAAAAAAAAACATTTTATCATCTGAGACTACATCCGATTCAATCTTATATCGAAAGCACACTTTTCCTTGTTACATTATCAAAACACCGAATGCTTCCATTGCAAGATGCTAAAATCTAGAAGACACATATTCTACTTTATTCTCAAAGTACGTTGACATCGGCGGCAGACTTACTTAAAAAAAGGCAATCATTGGGGTAAGTTTTGCCTTTTATTTCAACTCCCTTGATTTCGCACTTCTGCAATGATTAATTTTGAATAATAGAGGTTACAGATAAATCTACACCATTATTGAAATTGGAATCCGGTTAATCATCGCTCCTCGAACACCTCACACGATATTCTATCCAAAATGGGCATGAATGGTACTGGTATTGCCAGAACACATGGAAAAAGATGGTACATGATCACATATTATTGTGAGTGCTCGTATGATGTCATACAAATGTATGAACACAAGAAGAGGCAAAGAGTATGATAAAATGCATGGTTTATATTTGTGCTATGTTTACTAAGTCAGAACGATACGCTTCAAACGCTCTCAAGCGAAAACGACCAAAACATTTCGAATACGTTCCACATGCATACCACTACTTGAGCTTTTTCTTGGGGCGCAATTGACTGCTGTGACCACATTTGCGTTTACGGCAGTTGGTTGCACGGGGAGGGAGACGAGCGTAACATTTACGGCAGATTTGACGGTCACAGTTGGTCTTGGAAGCCAAAACCTTCAATGAGGGTTCAATGATACCACCACGAAGACTGATGAAAAGGCAAAGAGAATATTAGTAATCTGTATGTGTGACAACGCAATTCCAAGTGTGCTGCGTATCAATGTCGTGATAGAATGTTGGCCGCTGTGCACACTATCTTCACACTCCTTTATTCGCTTCCTCCATACAACTTCATCGAGATCGACCTCACATCCTATCTCGGGTAATACGCAGAACAACTCTATAAAACACTTACCGAAGGACCAAGTGCAAAGTAGATTCCTTTTGGATGTTGTAATCAGCCAAAGTTCTGCCATCTTCCAATTGCTTTCCAGCAAAGATCAAACGTTGTTGGTCTGGTGGAATTCCTTCCTTGTCTTGGATCTTAGCCTTGACGTTGTCGATTGTGTCGGATGACTCCACCTCAAGGGTGATGGTCTTACCTGTATAGTTGAAGGGATGTAAAGATTAGTCAGTACGCTATTTCGAATTGAATTGCTCCTTTTGCGAATGGATTGATGTATAGGTGATGGAGTGTACATATCATGACGATTTCCTGATCAGATCCCGAGACGTCGATTTGTAGATCTCCATTATTTTTCCATCCCCCCTCTTCACCCAAACCCAATCCTTGCTATACCATGTCGAACGCTTCTATTTTTACACATCGATATCGCATATAATCCACCCAAATATCATCCATTCCACTCGCACAATCTCATGCCGAGATACTTACCCGTTAGTGTCTTTACGAAGATTTGCATCTTGATGACCTCTTATATTATCGAATTGTCGGGGTGACGGTCAAAAGAATGTGAGTTGTGTCAGATTGACAGAATTGATCACACTTCCTATTTCCAGGCGCGCAAAGCTTTAAGCATGGAATGTTGCTAAGACACAGGTACTGTGGCAAGCATGCGCGGAAAATGTGTATTCACTGCACTGCGTATACCTGGCCTGCCGCTGCTTAACGTTCTTCTCAAGCGCTGCGCAATTTTAGACAAATGAACACGTGAAGAGCGAGATTTGTCATACCAGTTTGAAAAATCGAGGAAAACACGTGAATAATTTTCAGTTGTGAATAAAACTGCTCCTGATCTTACTAAGCAGACTATGAGCTGAGCACACAGGAGATCGGAGATAGGCATAGGACCGCGAAGTATAATTAGCACACGACTCTAGAGAAATTTTGGACAAAATTTTGGAAATCCTCCACGCCACGCAAGTTTAAGTTAACACCACTTCATACGACAACAACAACTCATTTGTGTCATTCTCACATAAAAATTTGCGATCATGGCTACATTTGCACCATCTCAATCTGACATTTTGGATGGAATTTCGGCCGATGGCACAACAATGGCAGGCCCTTCGAGTGCAATGGCAGAAGGAACGGCTATGTTCACATGTCTATCTTGCTCGATTGCCTATGCCAATCCAGAAGATCAAAGAGCGCATTATCGTACTGATTTACACAGATATAACATGAAGAGACGGGTGGCTAATTTACCTCCCGTACGTGCTGATGTATTTAATGCAAAGATTTTAGAAAGGAAAGGAGAAGCGGATCAAACAGATGGTGTAGCAACAAGCCAAGACAGATGCCGCGAATGCAACAAGAGCTTCTCTTCTCAGAATGCCTTTCAATCACATTTGAACTCCAAAAAGCATAAAGAGACTGTTTCCCGGTTGTTGACACCGGCTCAAACCTCAGTCAAATCTACCAGGTCAAAGGAAGATGATGGAGCAGATTCATTAATTGTCAGGTTACCACCATCTAAAGAGGGTTTGAATAACGTTTCTGATCTAGCTGACGCTTTGTCAGAGGTGGAGAAGAAAGAAGTAGAACCCCTTCGCCATGGTGCACCCATGGCGCTACAGGTAGATGAAGATGCAACTGAAGAAGAGATTCAAGCGGCAATTGATGCAAAAGTTGCTTCAAGTAGACGTGTTGATCCTACAACTTCATGCATCTTTTGCAACGTGACCGGTTTCACAAGTATTGAAGATTCATTGAAACATATGAGCAGTCAGCATAGCTTTTTCATTCCTGAAAAGGAGTATTTGGTCGATTTGGTGGGATTGATGAAGTATCTGTCTGACAAGATTTGCGTTGGAAATATTTGCCTTTACTGCAACGGCAAAGGAAGAGGATTTCAAACGGCTGAAGCAGTACGGAAACATATGATCGATAAAGCTCATTGCAAAATTGCATACGATCAAGAGGAAGACAAGATGGAGTTGAGCGACTTTTTCGATTTTACTAGCAGTTATCCTGATGCTGGATGGGAGGATGTTTCTGACGGAGAAGGAGGAATTGAAGATGATGATGCAATCACAGAAGAAGGAAGTGAAGAAGGAAGTGACGATGAAACAGCAACACTGCCTTCTAGCGGTGTTCGTTATGGAGATAATGAGTTTGAATTGGTCTTACCTTCTGGAGTACGATTGGGTCATAGGAGTATGCGTCGGTATTATAATCAATCTTTAAGACCACCTGGAGCAGTTGCTACATCTGGAGTTTCTGGCAGAGAGTTGGCACATAGATTACATGAACGTAAGAATCTCGATCCAACTTTAGTCGAAAACCGTGGCGGTCACTTGGTACGAGCACGTAATCGTGGTGAAGCACGTGAAGCAAAGAAGCATATCTCTACTTATCGTGATATGACTAGACGCGAGCAATTCAAAACTCAGATCGGCTTTAAGAATAACAGTCAGAAACATTTCCGTGATCCACTGTTACAGTGATTGTTTAATTTTATTCAATGTAGTTTTAGGACAAGCTTTCAAATTTATGCAGTATCATGAAATCGTGTGAAAATATTCTGATAAAGGGATAGAAAAGCTCACCTCCTGACTTTCGGCATTAGGCCAAGAAATTGGCTTTTTTCGGTCCGCTCATATCAAATGTTCGTGAGAAGATCCAAGCCACTGGATGCCAAGGGATGACCAAATGAGAGGAATTTTGACTAACTCCAAGTTGATAAGATTATTCGGATGCGCAATGCTGGAAAGGGAACGGAATGTACCATAGATATTACTTACATTGTGGCTTTCTCAGATCGAAGAAGATCACATTTCAAAATAAATTGCCGGAGATTGATCGCCATCCCAAAAAAAAAACAATTTGCACAAGTCGATCCGCTGTAAGGTAATTATATGTATTTTTATTGATTGTGGCTTTGTTCTTGTGTGAATGAATGAAAGAAAGAAACAATTCCTTTTTTCTTATCCGCAAACGGGACTCGTGTGCATTCTGTCAACCTTTAATCCTCACTTCCGCGATTCCGATGTCAAGGGAGGATTAAGCTTCATGTACTGTATGCATATAGTTTAGTCTAGGTAATGAAAAGTCTAAACTTCTTTTTTTCGCACACTTATCGACCCTTAAATGTAAGGCGTGCAGCTTGTGGCTTGTGTTTTTTTTTCTGGTTCAGCCTATCTGACGTAGGCACGATGTATGTACGTCCAGGCTTCCACGCGTCCTATTCAAAGTTTTAAGGTGGGGAGAAGATTATTATCCGCTGCAGCCACGATACTTTTAAGCTTCAATAAACCAAAGAAGAGGTACAAAGATTGCATTTGTGACATACTCTGTCGTCTTGATGAACGCCGATAAATGCAAGGGGATAATCAATCTCTTCTTATCTTCTCAAATCTATCATTTCAGTAGATAACATTGTTTAAAACTTTAATGGGGTAAGAATCTTAAATTCAAGATGAATTGTATATGTACTTAAACTTTTCAACGATTGCGTGCTTTACGGAAGCACACTAAAACCGACGATCGAAAGTGATCTTAAAGAGGTGAAAAGATAAAAAGAAAAGAAAAAGCTTAATTTAAGCTCCAACCTCTGAATCGGGAATTGAATTAATTTTAAATTTCGATTTGACAAGTTCTTTTTGCCGGGGCTCAAGATTTTGGCGTAAAAAGGGAGTGACCCTTTCTTCGAATGATGGCGTTGGAAAAATAAATCACAAACACACATTCACACATTTTATTTATTTCAATCTCTGCTTTAATCATGGGCTGAATATGTAAACGTGACCTTATGCAGGGGAGTCCTTGCTGCAATTTTCCCGGAATTCTTCAATGCGATCCAAACTTTCTTTTTCCCATCATTTCATCAATTATGGCAATGACCTTTTAAGCCACACGGAAAAGAAAAGGTATGAGCGTGGGTGAAGAGAAAAGAGTTAGAATCTTCTAATTTAAGGAACCGCCTGAACCCGAATTATTCCTTTTCAATATGTACGCATAAGAACTTTATTTGTATAGATGCATGCATACATTAATTAGCCTTTTAAATCAATTTCGATCTTTAAAATTTAATCAACGAATTTTATTTCATATTGAAACTTAACGTTTAAGCCTTTTTCTTGCATTGATTGTTTAATTTTTCCACGCACGCATGCGCACTTATACTCTAATCAAATGCTATTCTATGCAATGCAGTTAGATTGAAGGCTTAAGCGCGCTTTAGCGGATATATTTTATTTTTTGGGTATGCAAAGAAGTAAGTGTCATTTAATGTACGCCTGCCTTTTTTCTGCAGTCAAGGGTGGATAAGGTTGATGAGGTGCATTTGACTGCAGTAGTGAACTCTATTCTAAGCCTTTTACCAAACTCCAGGATTCCGTCTTTCCAGCCGGTGCCGGTTGAACTAATAGATTTCATCCCCTTGCAGTAAGAAATAAAAAAAAAGGTACATTTAAATGCCGTATGCACGCCGAGTAAACACCCAGGATCGAAAAATAAAGAAAGCCAAGCAAGCGTGACTGATGTTCATCATTGAAAGAACTTGTCACCTTTGTTCGGACTTTGTTCGATTTTTTTTTTGAAAGTGTACGCCCGAACATCATAATGATTCTTCAGAGTCCGTTTAAGAAATAAAAAAATGTGATGATCATCTGCAATGGATATGTACTTATCCTTACCTTGACAATGACGGATAGATCCATAAATGAGAAAATGTTCCGTCACAAATACGCCACACCCAATTCAAAAGTGGGATTTCAAACTCAATATGATAGGTGTACATATGTAGATATTTTCGTCACATCCGGTTATTATTCACCTTTGCACTTTATCATTCATCAAAGCTAGAATTTAAGTCCCTGCAGATACAAATGCATCGAAAAAGCAAAAAATCACGCTAAAAAGTAAAAAAGGGTGCCCGAAAAATCTATGCGCAGGTGCGCGTTTCAATTTCGGAGAGGCTTAATGACAGCGGTGTGTAAAAAATGAAAAAAAAGTGTGATGTTCACGCAGATCGATCGCGATAAAGTGCTGCATTAGCGTATATGCGCATTTACGTCTTTTTTCTTTTAGCAAGTAGGCATGTAAACAAAATCTACATTAGGGCTCCACTCTAATGCATGCAAGTTGTGTTGATGGCTTTGTAAGGCGACACTGGAAGCGTATTGCTGCATGCGTGTTGTATGCATACAATCAATCGATTTCGGGTGTGATAAATACTGGTTTAACGCACAGTTCGCAACCGGAAGTCGATGATGCATAAGCCAGCTTAAAACCTTTTACCTTTGACTTTTTGCCAATTTTCTTGGCAAACGAACACTCTTCCTTCTCTTCGATCGCTGCGTCCCATTTGTATTCAATTATAATTGATTTGCAGCAATAAAGGGGAGAAGGTCTAAGCGGCATTTCAACCCTATTTTATCCCCACTAACTTCCGATTAGCACACCTTTTCGATGCGGGCGTTATTGATACAGTGCATATTATTTTACATCATTGGATTCATCGGCTTACACTTGTACCCCTTCTTGATGCGGTGTGATGAACAAAACAAACGCAATAATAAGATGGCTTGCATAGAATATCCGGATACATTTCACCGCCTGCACGCACGCGCATAAAAGTGGGCGTAATTGCAGCCATACATTAGAGGGGAAAATGAAAATTAAACAAAAAAAATTAGTAGCACAAACCACAACATGCACCCTCGCGCATCGGAGATCTGAAGCTATAGCGCTGAGCTTGTTGTTTTTATTTCTTGGGGTGTTGTGTCGTATTTATGCAGGTAAATTGTCGCTCTCTGCTACTGTTCTTACGCACTCCAATCGCATCAGGCAAGTGGGCTTTTTCCTCTTTTTGGATAATCACCGACGGCTTAAAGCAGAGTTTAGCTTAAGCACCCTAGCTTACCTTTCAGATCGAACTGGAACAGCAGGAAATCGAGAAATTGTACCCAAGGTGAATCGAAGGAGAAAAAAAAAGTCTTTTGTTCCTGCCGCTTCATGCAATGCAATTCGAACACTGCTTTCCCTCCTTGTTTTGGCACGGTTCCCTTGATGATCGAAGGGTGCTCTTAAGATCTTATTATCCAATCCTACTTGCCCTTTTACTTTCGCTTTCGTAAAAAGTATTGCGTCAAAGAAGTACATTTCCGTCTGAAGTTGTGCGGACAATGAACATCGAGCGCGCACGGTACGCATAGTTGCACCTGTCAATCGGAGGTGCCTTTCGATCTTACAAATAAATATTTTCTGGCCGAAGAGGGTTTTGATACTACACTTTCGATCCTGTTGGACATTTTCTGTGCAGCTTTTAGCAAAAACTTCTACCTCCTCCATACCGCCAAAGCAAGATCTCTTGATGGACCCGTTCAATTTTTCAATACTTTCATAAGTACAACCGTCAACAGATCGAACAGGAACAAACGACCCTAGGAGATCCATTCTTCATTTACCTTTCCGTCAACCAATATCGTCATCTTTCGACAACATTCATTACCGCATCCATCAAGTATTTGATCATTGCCGATACTTTGGTGAACAATAGCATATACAAAAGAATCAATCCAATCATCTTTTCTTTTCTCAACCACAATCAATTGTTATCGATTCGTTACTGAAAACTTCTATCAATTGAACACGATCGCAGTCAAGCAATTTTTCTATTTTCCAACCTCGATCATTGTTCAGCAATTCAATTCAAAATGGCCGCCACTGCTGAACAACAACAAAAGCACAAACACCTTTTAGGTCACACAATCGCCGATGGAAGGCTAGAGCTTGTATCGATTTTGGGATTGGGCGCATATGGTGTTGTATACCTAGCCCGTGACCTTACACATCCTCTACACAGACAACCATTCGCTTCCTCTTCCTCATCTGAAATGCCACGCATCCTTGCTTCAAGGCATGGAGGCGCTGCAAGCGGATATTATGCCGTCAAATGTCTCAATAAAATCGATTTGGACGCAAGACAAAAGCGATTCCAAAGACGTGAGATCGTTTTGCATACAATGGTAACCGGTCATCCTTCTGTTGTTACCTTGTACCGTGTCATCGACGAAAAGGACGATCCATGCATTTATGTCATTTTGGATTATTGTCCCGATGGTGATCTTTTCTCGATGATCACTGAAACTCAACGATATGCCGTTCCAACACCTACTCAATCAGAAGCACACAACGCAGCCGGAATCACATACGATGCTGATCAAGACGAACAATATCAACAAGACCGCTCTGATATGGATGAAACCGTTCGTGATGTTTTCTGTCAAATTTTGGATGCCGTTCAATTTTGTCATACAAACGGTATCTATCATCGTGATTTGAAACCGGAGAACATTTTGTGCCTACAAGGTGGCGCAAAGGTTGTATTGGCAGACTTTGGACTTGCAACACATGAAAAGAGTAGCAGCGATTTCGGATGCGGAAGTACATTTTACATGGGTCCCGAATGCCAAGGCGGTATCTCTACCCATTTAGAGAAATATTCAACAGCAGCAAATGATGTTTGGTCTTTGGGTGTTATCCTTGTCAACTTGATTTGCGGACGCAACCCATGGAAGCAAGCTTGTGTTGACGATGAAACCTTCCGCGAATATCTACGTAATCCCGACTTTTTGATGGACATTCTTCCCATTTCCAAACAAACAAATTCATTACTCAAGCGTGTCTTTACCGTTCGTGAAGATTGGAGATGTTCTTTGGCTGAATTGCGTTCGATGGTTCATCAAGTTGAACGTTTCACTGCAACTCAATCTGAATTGCGTGAACGTCAACGTTTGGCCCGTCATGCCGCTCAACGTGCACGTCAAGAAGCCATTCGTGCTCGTCAAGCTGCTGAAGAAGCTCGTCGTTATGCAGAGATTCGTCACGGAGTGGAAGATGTTTATCATCAACCATCCTTCAACTCAGCCAATGCGTACGTTCGTGGAGCAAAGAATGTTGCACAGGAAGATGATGTTATGATGGATGTTCAACCCGTCACACCGGCACAATCTACTCAAGCAAATTTTCACACTCCATCTTCTGTTGACAGCTCTGTCAACACTATCGAAACACCAGGATTCAGCTTCTCACCTGGTTCTTCGTTGGCATCCGAGACGAGCAGCACACCAAATTCACCTGTAGAAAGCGAAAGTGATTTGATGCCAGGCACTTGTTCAAGTCAAAGCGGCTCTAACACCAGTTGTCGTTCTTCTTATGTTGGCATGCCATTAACACCAGTATTTGATGTTCAACGTCCAAACGGGGTTAGTCATGGCAAGCAAGACCGTCGACCTTCACTGGTTCACGGTATTCGTCCTCAACCTCAACAGCCTACACTTGCTTTACATACCACCCGAGCAACTGCAGACGCTCCTGTAGATTTCAGTGATCAACGCTTAGCTATTCGTTCTTTGTTGCCTCATACAACAACATCTGACAAAAATAGTTCTCCTTCTGGATTGTTGCCAGAACAAAATGCTCATTTTGGTAACAATCAAATGATGTATATCAATCAAGCAACAAGTAGTAAGAAATTCGGTCGTTGTGCTGATGATGCAACTATGGCGGATCAAGATGGCCTCACAGATGCAACGGATAACAACCGTTTTAACACGATGCCCAATCGTCGTAGCATTCGTCGTACACCTATTGCAGCAAATGCTCGCCGTTTGCGTAACAATCTTTTCGGTGCCTAATTTTATACCGATCTGTATTCAAATATATATCCTCTTTTCTTCTTCTTCTTCTAGTCTCTCTAATTTCTGACGCATATCTTGGGCCGCTTTTATAGCGATGTCACTTGTTATCCTATTTTTAAACCTACTTGTATTGATCGACGCAAATCATATTCAGACACCTTTTTTGTATCCTTTCTTGTATTTTTTGAAGTGGTATTTATATCAATATATCCTTTCTCTCTCGCTAACAAAAGAGTCATGTTTGTGTGAGATTTTCTAAAAGTGATTTCTATTTAACATGAATGTGATCAAACGACCGTGAACAAAAAGTTTAAAATCGAAGTTCTTGTTCACCTCCCCGCACCCTTTCCTGTTACCTCCCGCACCCCTTTTCTACTCTTTACTGCTTTTTTTCGAATAGACTTACCGTTCAATGATCTATTTTTTACAAAAAGAGCAATCCCCACCAATTATTCTCCTTCTCAATCGAAAGTGGCTTTTTATTAATTACATTCCGATGAAGAAGTCCAGAACATGAAGTCGTATGATATTTTGTTGTAAGCTGTTGAGTGATGAGGATCCTTCGGGCACGGAACAAAAAAAAAGCCTCGATAACATAAAAAGCCTAACTGTACGCCTGCGCACATGGAACATGTATATGTGCATACATTCATCTTTAAGTTTAATCAAAATCAGATCGACAAAAAAGAAAAAGGGGAAAGAATAAATTGACAAAAACTCTCATTCACTGTACATTTTGCTTTTTGTTATTTTTTTTTTCAATCGGAGAGTGAAACAAGTTAAACATAATTTATGTATGTAGGCATAAGCGGCGTTTCATCTTTCCTTTAAATTTGATCGGCATGAAATGGCTTTTTTAATTTCCTCTTTTTTTTATTGTTTGTAATGCAGGTGAATTTTTTATGTTGGGGTTCAAAAGAATAGAAAGGGTGTTTTTTCGCATATATGTATGCAAGGGGTTTACATTTATTAAAAAAAGTAGAAAAATATCCGAATAGAGATCTTTTTTGAAAACAAAGATAACAGGCGAATAAACGGTACCAAAATTGTGAGAAAGAAGACACCTTTGCAATAAAACGCGTATCATTTGGGAAGGAATGAATGCACGCGTACCGTGTATATTAACGCGTTTTTTTACTGACCAACCAAAGAGAGAAGACCCTTTTTGTAATCTATTTTAGCTAAAAAATTTTTTTAGTGGGAAATCGCCCCCTTGTTCGATCGCCGTTTGTCAATTTTAATTAATAATCAATGGACCTGAACGCGCCGCGCTCGATCGTGCTCCGTCTCTTCACGCGTCTCGGAAGGGGACCGTGTAAATTGAAATTAATTGTATCTGTAGGCGCGTTGCCTGTTTCGGATCGCTAACATTAGCTTGTAATAAAAAAAATTCAAATCTTGCTCTATCGTAGATCTCAGGCACTTTTTCAGTAGATCATCATTCAACGTTGCTTCTCTCAATTCGATATAAAAGAATTTTTTTACCCACACTTAAAAATATTCAACAATAGGAATATTTCGTGCAACAAAACGTAAGAGGCTTGAATATGGCTTTTCTTCCGGAATGAGTTATGCTGTTTACATAATTCGATTCTATCTCTCGTTTAGTGCCTAGAAAATCTTTCTTTTCTCTTCGCTATCGACCTTTTTTTGTTTCGAGCAAATAATGTTTAAATATTTCCCATAAGTCACATTCACTAGTGTGATCTTATGCAAGGAGGTGTGCTCTCATCGGAAAGGTTGGATGTAATTTCTTCTTCGTAGCTCTTTTACCTTTGTTACTTTTATTCCGTAAATATGGTACAGTATAACTCTCTATAAAGTCACATCTTATGGGGAGAAAATATTTTTATAAAGTCACACTTCTCTTTTGCACCTTTTTCATGACCATTTCAGATTGACGGTTAACTTCGAGAGGAATGATGACAATGAAAGTTAAAAAACCCAGAAATTTTTATTCCGATTCTTTCCTTTTTTTTCACTAAAAATTATCCGAAGAGAAAAATTTCAATTTATCAAATGAAAACCTCCGATCAGGGAGATTTTATTTAACACCCGAATCTGTAAGGAGGTGGAAAAAAATGATTCTTTCTATTATGAAAACGTGAATTTTTCATGGCGATCATTCTTTATCCTCCTATCAAGGGGTCTTGGATTGACAAGATTAAATTTTCCTTGATTATTTCCGTCAGTAAATTTCACGTTCATTACTAAATTGGCATGAGATAATATAAGCACATTGTTCTCAGTCTAGCAAGACGGAAATCTGGCAGATTACGTAAAGTACGAGTGGTAATTTTTATTTTTGGTATAAAACCGAGGAGCATTATGTTTTTTATAAAGCGAATCAACTGTGAAATTGGTTTGGATGTAAGAAATGATTTTATTATTGTTGCTAAATAAGCTTCCTCTTCTTGGGAAATCTTTTTTCCGTATGGTAAAAGTCGCGTTTTGACTATATTCTAACTTTATGATAAGAAACCTAGACTAGAATAGACTGTATTCGATAAAGTCACATGCATCCCCACCCAAAATATAGAGGAGCTTAAATTAGATCGACGGAAAGATGCATGCACATCAAAAGTGGGAACAGAAGACTACACTACATGTGCTAAAAGATTCTTTAGCTGGCGTACCTTGTTTCAAGCCGTAGCTTAATGATCTGCATATTAACTTGAATTTTATTGCTCCGACTTTTTGACATCTGAATGAGACTAATTTGACTTTACCTTTTTCTTAGCTTAAACTTTATTCGTTTACATCCGCTGCATAAAAGGTATGGTTTTGATGATGATGAGAAAAATTAAAATTCGTAAGTGTTTTATTCAATTTATATTCCTTCAAATGAGAGATATACAGAAAATTGTACAGAGAGGGAATAAAAGAAGTAGAAGATAAGCTTTACTACTATGAAGATGAAACATCAACAGTGTACAGCAAAAAAATAGAGGGAGTCAAGGCGGGGTGATCACCAGACCAGACAGAAAGAGAAGTTAAAGCGGAGGACGAAGCGCACAAGAAGCAGGTATATACTACTTTCCACTTGCGACGAAAAGAAGTAAGGTGATACATAATGTTTTTTATGAAGGAAAAGAATCCATTCATTGTTGACAAAGCTTATGCTGCTGGTGTCTTCTTCTTACGTCCACGTTTGGCGGGCGTTGTTGTTTCAGCATCACTTGCAGTAGCAGAAGCTAAATTAGAAGTACTCTTCTTTCTACGAGGAGTGCTTGCCTTTTTTGCTGGTGTAGCACTTGCACTTGATGGAGTTGAAGAAGCAGTTGTAGCGACGGCAGAAGTAGCATCCTTCTTTCCTTTTCCTGCCGTAGATCCACGACGGGAAGATGTAGAAGCAGATCTTTTAACAGCTGTAGTAGAAGCGGTTGAACTTCTACGTGAAGTTGAGTTTGAAGATCTCTTTTTTGTTGTTTTAGTTGAAGACGCTGTTGCAGCAGCTGCTTTCTTGTAAATTTCAGCAGTGAATGGAGATTCGAATTTAAGAGCGATAACATAAACGATTGATAATAAAACGCTTAAAATTAAACCGGCAGGCTTTGCGAACCAAAGTGCGACACCGATAAAGCTTAAACTGCTACCAAAGTACATTGGATCAGAGACGAGATTGAATGGGAATCCGGTAACGATGTGTGGCATCAAAATACCAAAATAATCACCTAAATACGTTCCTGTTACGCCTAAAGCATACATTGAAGAAATGACAAGAACTTGTCCTGCAAGGATTAAAAGACCGCCAAAGTACTTGACAAACGGTAAAGCCAAGTAACCGTTAATTGGTTGTTTAGCCAAAGCTTGATTATAAAGATGATCACGTAAGATACCCAAAAGGAAGATTGAAGCACCTAATAAATAACAACCATAATAAGGACGATTACCGACTAATTTCGTAATTGTTTTATTGCGATATTCATTTTGAGCAACGAAATTCCAAAATAAAGGATTAAATACGATCGATCCTGCTGCGATCCAAAAACTTTTTTGTGAAAAGTCTGCCAAATCAGGCACGTAATAAGGATTAGTTTTGATAGGTAAGATTGCCATTATGTTGCTTTTTTTATCCGAGAGAAAAGAAAATGGTACGCGTTCTATTACACGTCAAGTGTGATAGACTGAAATAAATAAAATAAGATAAAGAAACGAAGATCAAAAGGTTAGAGAACCAATGAAAAGTCTCGTTAAAAATCCTGTATGAACGAATGTGTGAAGAACAACGAGTGAATTCTTGTTGATGGTGATGATGAGAAGAAGTTGTCGCGTGTAAAAAAAAAAGTGTTGTTCTTTCAACCCGGGAGGGACGTGTTCTACACATTCTTTTTTTTTGTTTCTTTGTGGGCGCCTCACATTACGCGTTTGAAAAATGTGTTGGTATATACTATAATGGCAAGTCTTTCTCGATTTTCATTTTGATATTACCCATTAGCGCCTTTTCCTTATAGTATAAAGAACGCATTTCGTCAGTGTCTAAAGGTATCAATACAACTCTTACCAACAAATGAATAGAATTTATAATCAACATTCAAGGGTGAACTTTTTGTATTGGGCTTCTTTATACGCCAACTTTTTAAGAAGCGTCCGGCAAAGAGTGCTTACGCCTTGTACGCCTTTTCCGCCAAATACACACTCCGAATAGCGAATATAGACTATGTACTTCAGCTTCCATTTACACACATGTGAGTATCATATTGCATCTTAATTAAGATCAAAATATGATGGATATACTCCAAACACTATCAGAGAAAAGGAAATTTTCTCCAGTCAGGAAGCGGAACATAATTTCGTTTCCTATGCTGGTTCATTAGTACATGTTGAACATTCTTCACACTATAATGGAAACAGAACGGAGAGCTGAAAAGTTTTTATAATATGGTATCTAGAATTGTTGAACTAACAAAATTATGATTCCTTGTCCTTCTTCAGGATTTTTTCTTGATCATCATTACTCCCAATGGCCATGCAACTCGGACATGGTTTTCATCTAATCCATCTGCTTGTGCACCATTCTTACGTTCTTGTAATACAGCTTCCTTTAATTTCTCTATATGCTTATCAATCATGTCGGGCTTTTGACCTTTTACTTCTGGGTGTGCTTTGTAAAACCTTGAAAGTGCTGATGATGTTCGAAAGTAGCCATTTAAATCATCAAAAGATCGTACGAGCTAATTGGGATCACACAAAGTTAGCAATTTTAATCTTTCATATAACATATGCTCTCACTCACCTCCATTCTAAACTTTTCTTCTGGTGCTTTACCCTCTGTCCATCCAAGATCAGGCACACCAGGACTGGAAAGAGTATGTTGAATGCGTGAAGCACTATTTACGTCCCAATTTGTATTTGAAGAATTAGACGGAAAAGGGAAATCGTTTAACAAATTTTCCGCAATATCTCTTCCTGAAGGCCAATATGCTTTCATTTCTTCATCTTTACTACTCATAAATTTACTCATTTGCTTAGCCAAAGAAGGATGTCTTGGTAAATAATTCGTTCCATAACCCCAAAAAGCAACACTTCCTTTCGGTTTAAGAATTCTATGAATTTCATTCCAAACTTTTTCAGCATCAAACCAATGTGCTGCTTGTGCTGCTGTAACGAGATCGATTGATTCATCTTTTATTTCTTTTAAATTTTCTGCTGAAGATTGAATGAATTTTGCGTCTTTTGCTTGAATTGCAACTTTGTTTTCTTGACTTTCTTTCCACCCTTTCCATGCTTGTTCTGCTTGACTTATCATACCTTCTGATGGATCAGAACCAATAAGATGTTTAAATTGATATGCAAAAGGAAATAATGATAGTCCTGGTCCAGTACCAAGATCTAAAACTGTTTCACGATCACCTTTATGAAATTGTAAGACTGTATCATAAAGCAGATCAGGATACCGGGGTCTATTGGCTTGATAACCTTTAAAGTCAAACGATGAATCCGAAAATGCAGCCATCTTGATCGTTCGTGATTGTATTGTTGAATAAGCTTTGATAGAAAAAGCGAGTCTTTTTGTAGGTTGACGTAGCATATTCAAGATGTAGTTCTGGTCTTAAATATTGCAAATGAATGTTGAGCGTCCTTTATACCTTTCATCGATCTGATCGTTCTATCCGATAATGCCGTGATGAAAGACGCTTGTAAATTGAGTCACAAAAACGTCTTTACCGGGATCAAAAATGAACAACAAGAATTATTCATCTAAATGGTAAAATCGGCTTCAAGAATTCATCTTTATGCAGCATACATTCATGTACGGCGCTACGTTGTGTGGAGAGAAAGTTTTAGACTCGTTCGGACAATTTAATGCATACATTGCCGAAAATCCTACAAAATCCGAAAAAAAAGCCTTTCGGGTGTCGGCGCGTTACAAAAGGCAAAACAAGCAAACGACTTCCTCTTTGTGACATTCTTCTACACATTCACATACTTTACGCCTGTCAAAATGTCAAGACAGGAAAGAGAACGGGATAGAGGATATGATGATAGAAAAGTAGGTTCCTCATCCAGACGTAGCAAATGGGATGAAGAGCCAGAAAAGAAGAAGAAGGAGAATGACAAAGATGATTATTACAAAAGTGAACGAAACGAAAGACGCAAAGAATATTCTCGAAGGGATGATGGAGGATATGACAAATACAGAGAAAGAAGAAGCGAACGTTCTGAGAAAGACGATCGGAGGTACAAAAATAGAAATACAAGAGATTATGATAGTGATAGAAGTACTCGAAGAAGGTCCACTTCACCTTCTACATCCACTCAATTTCGACGTGATAGAGAAAAGGAACGTCAAGCATACGATGATAGATACGGAACAGGTGAAGAAAATTCGAAAGATAAAAACTCTACCAGCTTGGAACCAGATTTTGGAGCTTCAGGCTTATTAGCAAAAGAGAGTAATAACAAAAATGGCGTTCAATTAAAGTACTTTGAACCACCTGAAGCAAGAAAGCCAAAAAAGAAATGGCGTTTATACGTTTTCAAAGATGGAAAAGAGATAGAAATTTTACATATTTCAAGACAATCTTGTTATTTGATAGGTAGAGATAATACTGTCGTTGATATTCCAGTCGATCATCAAAGTATTTCAAAACAACATGCTGTTATTCAATTTAGATCAATCACTGAAAGAAACGAATTTGGTGATGAAAAACGACAAACGAAACCATTTTTGATCGATTTGGATTCTGCAAACGGCACTTTCGTTAATAAGACTGAATTACCATCTTCACGTTATTATGAATTACGAACTGGAGATACAATCAAATTAGGCGCAAGTCAAAGGGAATACGTCTTGCTTGCAGAAGATTAACACAAAGATCTAACAAATATGTGCATATACACGAGACTAAATTGAATAAGATTAAACGTACATGAGATGATATGATTAAGCGGTATAAGCAAAATTGACAAGAGATGAAACAGCTAAAAGTAGATTACTCGATGATCAAGATGATCCTGAACCTGATCCTCCTCCTCCCCCTCCAACAAGCATAGCAAAGAAATCGCGATTTCGGCAATACTCATCAGGGAACAAAGTAGATTTGGTAATTTGAGCGGGATCATCGGTACGCAAATCTGGAACGTACCAAGAAGCCAAAGCCATCAAGACGAAAACGTTCATCAATATATATCCTTCCATCCAATTCGAACGACCGTCAGCGATTGCATAAGAAACAATCAAAACGGCCAAGAACATCAAAATTGCCACAAAAGGATCGAATAATAAACTTAAAGGCTTATCGGCTATCCAAGCGATAATGACTAATAATGGGATAACAAACAAAGCGATTTGAATTGATGATCCTACGGCAACACCCATAGCTAAATCCACGGCATTACGACGAGCTGCTAAAACTGCTGTTACGTGCTCTGCTGCATTGGAAACGATTGGTAATAAAACCAAACCGACAAACGTTTTTCCGACTCCATAACCGCTTGTAAAACCGTCCAAGGAATCAACCAACCATTCAGAAGTAACGCCTACCAAAACGGTAGAAACGACAAGTGTACCCCAAGCAACGTAAATGTGCAAAGTTGGCTCTTCTTCTGCTTCACTATCATCAGCATAAAGGTGAGTGTGCGATTTAAGTTGGAACCAAAGATAGCCAAGATAAATGATAAATAGTATAACTGAAGCTCCGCGTGACATTTGTAACAAATCAGGCCTTTCAACATTATCTTGAATATCTTCTCCTAACGTTGCATGAAAAGAAGCGGGTATTAGAACACTAATGACTGCCATAGTAAGCATTCCAGTGTTTAGTTGAGCGGCTGTTTGTTTAAATTCTTGTTCTTTGTATCGTAAACCTCCGACGAAGAAACACATGCCCAAAACGAGCAATAAATTTGACAAAACTGAACCGACCAAAGATGTTTGAGTGATAACCAATTCACAATGAAACAATGCAATAATTGCCACAATCAATTCTACTGCATTTCCCAAAGTTGCGTTCAAAAGACCTCCTAACGTTTGACCTACACGTAAAGCAACTTCTTCTGTACCGTATGAGAGTAAACCTGCTAAAGGCATAATGGCCAAGAAAGATGTTAAAAAGATAGCAAGCGAGCCTCCTTTTGTATCACGATCCAAGGTAAAGTATAGAGCCCATGAGACAGGGATGAGCAAAAGCAATACATTAAGCCATGTATACTTGAGAACGTTTAACATACTTTCTCCAATTCCAGGCGCGGGCTTTAAACGATGTTGTGGCGTTAAAAGGGAGGTGAAAGACTTCTTCAATGTTCTACCTTCCATTTCCAAGGTTGTCATCCTTCTTGGTACTCCCATTCCTGGACCTCCTAATCCTTCTCCGTTTGTATCAGCTGTAGCTTCTCTTGCGATCGAATGACGAAGTGAATTTGGTTTAGAATTCTTTGTATCACCAACTAAGCCTGATTCTTGACTATTTTTTATATCAGTTGCACCCCCATTACTGTTACTACTACTCCCTTCACCTTTTTCTTCATCAAACCTTCCTTCTTCCATTGCAATTGTGGCACGCTTTGTTGGCCGTGTTATGCCAACATTGGTAGGATTTTCAGATGTTGGTGTTGTGACCATTATGTTGAGATGGTCTTACGTATGTGTGTGTATGCTTTGTGCTTATGAGGATCACAAATTCAAAACGATTCTTGCTTTCAAATGAGTTTATAGTTTTTAGAATATGCCGTTATGCCGATAATCGATTGAAAGAAAAGATAAGAAGATCCTTGATGGCTGTGAAAAAGGAAGCGGAAATATGTATGTATGTATGTGATTGTAGTTCTGCGTGGCAGATGATTTCCATTATCACACCTAAAAATAAGAGCCACGATCTTGGCATTGGAGAAAGGCGCATGAAGTGCTTCTAATCAGTCTACAATAAGAAAAAAAACATCAAAACTCGTCCCTGTGCGAATTTCTATTCATAGCTCTTATATTAAAGCCCGTCGTGTTAAGCGTGTACAATGTGTAAAAGCTCAAGTAACCCTCCTTCCTCCTAGTCTATGTACATCCATGTGTGTGCATTTCCCAAGAATTAGGGGAAAGAACGAAGGAACATTTTAAAAAGGGTAAAAAGGCGGTGAAGAGGCAAAATGCAGTGCCAAATTCACTTTTGTGGCGATACAGCCGAGTACGCGCTTTTTGATTACTCTATATAGTCCAGAATCAAGAAAAGTGCTTAATGCCCATGTAGACTACATTGGCACGCATTTTTACGCGGGGCTATGCGGCAAAAATGACACCTTTACCGCCGCCTCCTCTTTATCCACCGCCGCTTAAATTGAGTAAAGCCAACGGTATAGGAATTAAAAGAACGCCAAGATGGAAACGCGCACAATATTAAGTAAGCAAATAATCCAAAGAGACGCGGGGAGGTTCATAAACTTCAAGTTAAGGGCTCCTAATGACTCGGCGTTCTCCGCGGAGGCCTAATGAAGTGCTAATGACTACCATCAGGCAAATATTTGCTCTTGTTTGATTGCCATTTATGACGATGTTCCCTATCTTGAGCTTTCTTCATATCGACAATAAACAAAATGATCTCTCCCAAGTTAATTCCGGTCAAGCTTGGTGAAGATCAAATACCCGCGAAAAGAGTAATACAAGAAATAATCAGCTCCTTCTTTCTACAAGAATGGCCTTTGATTAATTGTGATTCAATTCAACTTTTATATCAAGCTAAATTTACCAATTCTCATTGTATCGTTGAAAGACCGATGCTTCTTGATGGTAAGATTACTAATGAACCTTTAAAAGTTTTTATTAAATTTTTTGATGAATTTGTGGGAATTGATATTTTCAGACATATGATTCCATCTAAAGAACAAGAAACAGAAATATGTCATCAATTTAGCTTATCGGGTAAAGGTGCAAAAGTTTATGGGTTTTTCGAAACGAAGGATGGAGTAAAAGGCAGAATTGATGAATTCTTGGATGGTCGTACTTTAGAGCCTATTGATGTTGAAAATGATGAAATCAGAGCTGATATTGCTATATCTTTTGCTCATTTTCATAATATAAAACTTTTATCAATGACAAAAACTTCTATCGAAACGTATTTTGATGCTGTCATTACAGGACTTCAAAGTTTACACAAGTTATCAAAACTCAAAATCTTAGGAGAGGAAGCTGGCGTTTGCATTGATAGTTTGATTGATTATGATTTTGCTGAAAAGGTAAAGGATGTTGGAAATGCTATGAAAAGTATCAAAGCAAAGACAGGTTGGTGTATTCATGATGTACAATACATGAATACGATGGTCAAAAATCACCCGAAGCCAAAAGAAAGTAAAATATCATTAATTGATTTTGAAAATGTAATGTACAACTATCGAGGTTTCGATATTGGCGGACATTATTTGCACAAGATGTTCAAATGGTTCGATGAAGAGAATAAGATTGTAAATTGCAAAAAATTTTCTAAAGAAGAAAAAGTTCACTTTTGTCAAACATATGCTAAAGAATGGAACAAATTAACCGGAGATACGGATACAGGAGAACAAATTTATCTAGAAGCAGAATATGGTTATCTGCTTTCTATCACTTTTGAATTGCATAATATGTTATGGTTCATCACTAAATGCAACAAAGCCGATCGTTTAGATTTGAAAGCACTTTTGAAGCTTTTCGAAGAATTTAAAGAACAATATACAAAACTCACTCAATCGGACTTGGCCGCAAATTCTTAGAGTACAGGATCAATGAGCGCTTGTTTGTATTGCAAAAGTCTATTTTTAGCTCTTCTGATCGTAAAAGATGCTAATTTAGTCGAACTCAGGTACATATTTCCACTCCGAACAGACATTTTCTTTATTATATACTTAAATCCGGAAATTTACGGAAATTTGGAAATATACCTTTTATACGTCAGATGTACGTTGAATGCGCACATTTGCGGAAATAGGACTTTTGCGGTTACTTGCTGTTCTTCTACATGTATATAGAATGTATATATATGCATCTATCGGACATTTTTTCAATGGAAAAGCCACCAGAAAATTTTTAGGAAGCCAAAGTCTAAATATATCGAAGGTAATAGCTGTGAAGGATCATTGTCAATAGAAGATTATCGATCGCTATGAACTCTTTTAAACAGAAATTATTAAAGCTAACGTTAAAGGATAAAGACGAACAGTCTAAGAACGGAGAAGGCAATTCAGATAATCTCAAAAGAGAGCGGGGCCTAGTAATGCAAGATGGGGAAGATGACAATTCTTTCTTCTCGGGTAATTTACAATTTGTGTTATATATTTGCTTGGTTTTAGCTGGTCAATCAGTCAGCTTGATTCCATTTGGTGCTGTAAGTGATTATTGAAGATAAAACAGAAGCATATTTTTAAAGAAAAGACTAACATTTTTATGAAATATACAGACCATCAGTGCACAAAATGTAATTGCAGAATCACTTGGAGTAAAAAATGATTTAGGTCAAACGACATGGATTCTAGCAGCATATTCAATTACAGCCTCCGCTTTCGTTGTTATAGGTGGTCAATTATGTGACGTCTTAGGTGCAAAAATTGTTTGGCGTGGATCGATGATATGGATGTTTATTTGGAATTTAATTGCAGGTTTTGCAAATAAATCTGCTTTTTTTGACGCTTGTCGTGGTTTAGCTGGTATTTCTTGTGGTTTACTATTACCTGCTGGTATAACTTTATTAGCTACTTCCTTTGAACCTGGAAAGAAAAGAGCTTTGATTTTTGGTTTATTTGGCGCTCTTGCTCCTTTTAGCGCTGCTGGTGGATCCGTTTTTCAAGTTATGCTAGCTCAACTTGTTTCGCCTAGTTGGATTTGGTGGTCACTGTGAGTATTTATATGAATATAGACAGATTGGGAGTATAGCAGTAGATCCTTACATATATCAATTAGAGCTATAATCAATGCTGCTCTTTTCTTTGCCAGCGTATTACTCATTCCCACTAAAGTTGGTAAAGGAATAGGTGGCTCAATCGATTATATAGGAGGATTTTTGGGTGCAAGTGGACTCATTCTTTTTAATTTCTCTTTTAGTCAATCGACCGTGGATGGTTGGCAAAGCGGAAGTGTTTATGGTACTTTGATTGCTGGCTTAGTAGCTTTATTAGCTTTTACAGCTTGGGAAATTAAATTTGCAAAATCTCCCGTTTTACCCTTTAGTATTTGGAAAACGCCTACTTTTGGTTGGCTACTCTTTTCTGCTTTTTGTGGTTTCCTAAGCTTTGGTGTTTATGTTGTTTGTGAGTCTTATTTTATCTTTAGGCCATTCTTATCAACATAATCCTAAGTAAAATTTCTCTTCTTCTTTTTTTCTTTAGATGCTGGACAACTTTTTATTCGAACCAAACTTGCTTCTCCTCTCCTAACACAAGCCTACTTTATTCCCTTTACATTGGGTGCTTTTGTTGCAGCTATAGCAGCTGGACAATTTACTCGTATCTTACCAGGACAAGCAATCATGATTGTGAGTTTAAGAATAGGGTTTCTAAAATGAAAATTTATCTGATAAAACTTTTCTTTATAGGCCGGTTTGACATGCTTAACCGTAGCAAACACCTTACTAGCCACATGTTCACCCGAAACAACGTATTGGACACATATATTTTTCTCAATGTGTTTCGTTTCTTTTGGTCCAGATTTTTTATTTACTGCTGCTCAATTATTAGCTTCTAATACGGTTAAAAAGTCACAACAAGGAGTTGCAGGTGGACTTGTAGGTACAGCTTTGAATTTCGGTCTAGCATTAGGAGCTGGTTTAGGAGGTGTGATTGATGATCATTTAAATAAAAATCTTCAAGATCCCTTACGTGGTATTCGGGCTGCTTTTTATTTCGGAACTGGCTTAGGCGTACTTGGCATTATTGTTGTAGTATTATTTGTTCGAATTCCGAAAGATATTCGTGAAGGCTATGAAGTAGATACACTATAATCAATCAATCATTTAATTAAATATAAAAAAATAAATAAATAAATAAATAGATAAATAAATAAATAAATGTTATAACATTATTTGATTAAGTTAATGAAGCAATGAATTCCTCCTTTACTTCCTTATTAGGAACAATGCCTAACTCAGCCATATCACGAATTGATTCTTTTTCGAAAGAACCTACTTTTACATATTTAGCTTGGTCACCAATAACGGCTGAAGTGATTGCTTTGATATATCCTATTCGAAATTCTCCAGCTTTAAAAGCTTTTAAACCTTCTTCTAATCTTGTTTTAGAGTTTAAATTATTTATAATCCAACCATCTTTTCCGGTATTTGCAATAAAGATATCTAAAAGTTGTTTCTGAGAAACGTGCTCATCAGCAATAAAGAAAGTTCTATTGACTTGTTTATCTTGAACAAGTTTTTCTGTAACTTTTATTACAGCTTGAACGATTGTATCAATACTCGAAATAGCATAAGTATGGCGACCTTGATCGATAAGATCTGCACGTTTTTCATTCCAAAAAATACCAGCAAATTTATTTTCTATACCCCATTCTAAGAATGAACCATTTGCAATACTTGCCCAATTAATTTTCCCTTCTCTTTGTAAAGAACGAATATAATCTCGAACATCAATCTTTCCATTCCATGCGATCAATTCACGTAGGTTTGGTGCATCAATATCGCCAGTAAAGTCAGATAAGAGTACGTTACGTACACCTGCAAAAATGCTTGCTTGAATAAAAAGTTTTGAAGTTTCAAAGATATCGCTTTTTGAAGATGAAAATGCTAAAATTATTACATCAATATTCTTTAGCTCTTTTGAGATCGTAAGAGAGTCGGAATTATAAGAGATCAATCGATTATCCACTTGATCACCATCTTTATCATTAATAACCTGCTGACGAGAACTTAAAACGCGAACGAGATACTTTTCTTTGCTTTTTAATAACTTCTGTAAAATTGCATGACCGAGAACTCCGCTTGAGCCAACTAAAGCAACGTTTATCGTCGTCATTATATTAATGTTGTTCAGGTTGAAGATAATTTTATGATACGTACAAGCAGCTTTCTATGAAGATTTTATAGTTTATCAAGTTATACTTCCGGAATTTAAATTTGTGTATATAAAATAATCACCGGAAAAAAGATGTGTGTAGATTATGTGATCTAGCTTACTCGCCATGCGATTGGTGTGATTAAAAGCCGATCAGAAATGGAAATCCATTCCATTAATGGCAATTCGGAATTTTATTATATATTTTTCCGAGATTTCTTATTTCGCGCCAGAGACGATTACATAATAACAATAAGAGATGCGGGAAGCCTGTTTCAGTCCCACATTGAAAGCCACAAGCCGCGCGATGAAATAAATAAAAAAGTGTTCAAAAGAAGCTTGGCGAAAAAGCCGCCGCCGCCGCACACGATAATACATTTTGAAAGGTGGAATATTTTTTTTTTATTTAGGGTTGACGTCCGAAAATGAGCCGAGGTAAGACTGGTAAAGTGCCATACTCAACGTGCATTATTTGTGACTCAAGAAGGAACGTTTCAATGTCCGCCTTTGCTTCGATTGTGTTCCAGCGAGACTGCTTTCAATGTTCTAACAATCTTCCCATCACCATCCTTTTCATTTCAAAATTATGTCACCTGCACCATTATCTGATGCTATCGTTTCATCAACTACTTCCGTTCCCACAAAGACGGTTGCAGGCCAAAAAGAATACGTTTACAAAAATGACGTTCATATTACAGAATATCAACCTTTAATTCCACCAGCACTTTTAATTCACGAAACACCCGTCACAGATGCAGCAAAACATACAATCGCACGCGCAAGAGCTGAATCAAGTGCAGTGATTAACGGTAAAGATGATCGTCTTTTAGTCGTCGTCGGTCCATGCTCGATTCACAACGTTGATGCAGCTTTGGAATACGGTAAAAAATTAAAAGAAATCGCTCCCTCTTTGCCTGGATTAGTCTTGGTTATGCGTGCTTACTTTGAAAAACCAAGAACTACAGTTGGCTGGAAAGGTTTAATTAACGATCCTGATTTGGACGGATCTTTCCAAATTAACAGAGGATTAAAGATTGCCAGAAATCTATTAATCAATCTCACTGCTTCAGGCGTTCCAGTCGCTTGTGAAGTCTTAGACACAATCTCACCTCAATACACTTCTGATATTTACAGCTGGGGAGCAATCGGAGCAAGAACAACAGAATCACAACTTCATCGTGAATTGGTTTCCGGTCTTTCCATGCCAATCGGTTTCAAAAATGGTACCGATGGTGGTTTAACAGTTGCAGTAGACGCAATCCGTGCAAGTTCTCGTCCACATGCATTCATGGGTGTTACTGAAGCAGGTCTAGCGGCAATTGTTAAAACAACTGGAAACAATGATTTACACATCATTCATCGCGGTGGAAAGAAAGGTGTCAATTACGACGAAAAGAGCGTTCAAGATAGCAAAGCAGAATTATTGAAACAATTACCCGATCGTCATCCAAGTATTATGATCGATTGCAGTCACGGAAATAGCGAAAAAGATTACCGTAAACAAGCAAATGGTGTTGAAGCAATTTGTCAGCAATTAAGTAAAGGAGAAAAGGCAATCACTGGTGTCATGATCGAAAGCAATTTGGTTGAAGGAAAACAATCTGAACCAAAAGCAGGAGTACAAGAAAAGACTGATCTCGTTTACGGTCAAAGTATAACAGACGGTTGTGTTTCTTGGGAAACAACTGTTGATTTCTTGCAAAAGTTAAATTCTGCCGTCGAAGCTCGCAGATCCGTCAATGGAGCATAAACGAAAATGTATCACTTTATTTTATCTTTTGCAATCTTACTATAATAATCTCTCGCATATCTTTACATTTGATGAAGTATTTAAATTTTACAAAAAGTATGTTACAGTCACCATCCTCTCATACGTGCAACCATATCAAAGGCATGAGTGCCCAACAAACTTCTCAGCTTATTCTCATCTCCATCGAAACCGTCAATCGGATCACCCAGACTACCACCTCTAGCTGCTTGACCGGAACGAACAAGGTGACGTAAGCGTCTTCCATCTTGATCTTTTATCTTACAAATATCTCTCCAAGCTTCTAAGCTTCGTAAGAGGCCAGTAATTTCCTCCATCGATGATGCATCAGCTCCGCTAACATTTTGTGCTTCTTCATTTTGTGTAATATTTTGTGTCACGTTCAAAGCAGATAAGATTGTTAAAAGGTAATCCAAATCTGCTGCTAATTGAGAAGCTCCTGCTGCTGTTAATTGTGCGATAGATGGTAAAACGAGTGAAATCAAATGCGAAACCAAAGTGAGACTGATAGAAGTCAAATAACTTTGTAAAGCCGTTTGAGCATCAGCAATTTCACCATTCTGTTGACCATTTTTATTCAATTTTTGTTCAGCTTGACGGCGATTTTGTTCATTTCGAGCTGGCAAAGTTGCAATTGCTGCAACCGAAGGTGTATGTCTATGCGTTCCAGATGTCGTTCTACGTTCTTGACCTGGAGAGACAGCAGAATTAGATGCAGAAGAAGTAGTACTTTGTAAGCCTGCACTTCCACTTCCACCATGTAATGATAATCTCTTTTCTCGCTTTGGACTCATTGAAACAGATGGGGATTCGAAAGGATCACTAATATCTTGATCGATCGCGATCGGTGTTTCCAATAGGCCATCAGCCATAACAATATCCTTTGAAGAAGCCGGCGAAAAAGTCAATCCTTGTACGCTCCATTTGAATTGCGGTAATTCACTCCATACTTCCAGCAAACGCGGTAGGTCCAAAAGTGTTTCTCCTATACGGCTCATATCCTCTGTAGGACTTAAACTGAACGTTGGCATTGCCAAGTCATATTCATTTACCGAACCTGGAAGACGATTCGCAGACCAAATCGATAAGCCTGCGTATAATTCCAAATGTGGCATCAAAGGTGACAAGATCATATTTGTCAAATGACGTTGAACGCCTTTTGTTTGTTCCAATAGAGAAAGTCGAGCTTGACGGAATAAGACGGGTACAGGCTGGCCGGCGGTGTTGGATGATAAATTCTTTGAAGATCGAGAATGAATTGCACGCATACGTTTCAATGTTCCAATCAAACTTCCAGATCGCAGCCTACCTTTGCTAGCATCCAATAACAAGCGTAAAACAGCCGTCGATGTACCAGATTCATCCGTACAAAGTCTTTTAATCGTATCAGCCGGATTAGAGCCTGGCAATGGAAGAAAGACGTCTGCTAAGTCGTTCATTTGATCTGCAGCAATAACCTCCAACCCTTTTATAGTATCTAAAACATCGTGTAAGGTCGATAGAACCGACATTCCTTCTTCGAACGCTTTCCATTCTACACCTTCAGATGAAGATGAAGAGGATGCGAAGCCCATGCCATACATATCGTCTTCTTTCTTTTCTAGTTTTGTCAACTTTTCATGAGCTTGTCTTTGTGCTTCTTCTAACGCAATTGCAGTTCGCGTATCCAGAACATCTTTAGCATGAGAGATTAGAGAAGATATAATATCATCCATACATGAGATTAAGCCATCGCAGCTGAGTCCATAGGTCGATTGCCGCGTTCGTTTGATAGCACCTGTCATTGATTTGGTGGAATCATCGATCATCTTTCTTAAGCCGATCACCAAATCCGATCCAATCAAGACCTTGTTTCCTTCATCAAAATTTGTCCGAGTAAATTCGTATTTCTTTATAGAATCTCCTAGATAACTCCTCTCCAATGATTCGAAGTTGAGCTGTAGGTCGAGTATGGGTTCCAACAATCTTTGTTCCCAATCTTCCGGAGGAGGCACAAGACTTAAAATGATTTCCCATTGTGAAGGTTTCTCAGGCAGCATCAAAGTGTTAGGAGAATGAGTCAAATCACTTTGCTGCTCTGTCGAACTTGTAGGTCCTTTTGGTACGCCAATGCCGCTCATACGTCTGACACTCAACCTTTTGGTGTTCGATGCTGTCAAAGGTTTGGGTCGCACTTCCGGACTCGTGCTGATGGCTGAATTTGGCTTGAGATCATTAGCATTTGCAACTTTGAGGTCGACGGGTGATATGGAAGGAACATTTTCATCTGCCAATGCAGAAACCAGATCTGTTCGAACAATACAATCAGCAATCCGTATGACAGCTCTGCGTAAGATGTGGTGCAAATCTACTGCTCCTATCACCGCGGTGCTACCTTGACCATCTACTATCTTATTTATTGTAAAAACAAATCCTGGCTCGAGGGAAGTCAAAGTTGAAGTGACCAATTTGGCGACATTTTCGCGAGGATTGCTTGGTAATACTTGTCCTACAATCTTGCGTTCCTCCTCTAAAAGACCAAGAAGAGATTCGAAAAACTTTTTCTCTAACAGAGACAATACATTCTCTCGTTCATCAGACTTGGAAGAAGTAAATCGAACCCATTCTGCCAAACATTCTTCAGCTCTAGTTCTTCTCCATATGCTTGCAAATTGTTCTTGTCGATTAATGATTGCGAAAACTTGATAAAACTTCTTTGCTTGTTCGATATCTCTATCACGTATCGCATCAATCAAAGTAGGAGTCATGCGATTTTCCAAATTATTGGATAAACCATCCAATAGCTTCTTATGACCTTCATATTCTGGCGTTCGTTCGAAAACGCTTAATGATGATTTAGCTTTTGCTAACCTTGCTGCTGCTACTTCGAATTTCGCATCAGCCAAATAAGCCGTTACATCAGTAGAAAGCGTTGACCAAGATTCTGCTAAACTCAAAACGTCACGAGCAGCTGTCATTCGTTCCAAAAGAAAAGATAGAGAAGCAAGTCTTTCTAATACAACGTTTGCCTCTGTACTTTGCTTGCCATTAATTTCACTTTCGTTTGATTCAGACCGGCTGATTTCTGCTGCGCTTGCTCTTTGTCGTACATCTGCTATATTCTGTCGTAGTACAAGTGCTGCATCCCGCATTAATCGAAGTTCTAATCCAAGTTTAGGTATACTTTCTGTCACTGATGCCATAGTAGTGTCCATACGAGAAAGTGTATCTTGTCTAGAGATGGAAAGAACGGTGGATAGATGAGCTAATTGAGAATCAAGTTTGAGTAATGAAGATGCACTTCCTCTCCTACTTTGTGCAATAGATTGTGTTTCATTTCCTTCTTCTAGCTTTCCCTTTTTTGACAATGCTGTATTAAGCCAATCATTTGGATCATCCGCTCCATCCAATTGTTTGAGAAGCGCATCATCTTCATTTGTTACTCCGGATCCAAGCAAACCAGAATAATTCCTACGAAGCGGTAATCTGTTCAATAATGCTGATGGCCTTCTTGAAGAACCCGGAGATAAAAGAGGAGAATGTCCTTTTGGCGATCCAGAAGGACCAGCATTGTTTGAGCTGGGGTCCTCATAGGCCTCATTTCCAGCTTTGCTCATCTCTCCCGCCCTATTTTAAGTTGATGAAAAGTTGTATATACCAGAAAATCAAGACTATCTCATGACGAAAAGTGTAGCTAAATGATGCTTTTGTTGGAAGTAATGCTCTAGTTGTACTTTCTTATCGGCCATCCACCCGAACTTCTAATTCTGAGAAGATTACCAGCGTTCAACACGTGTAATGAATGCATGGGCACCATTGTCCATTAGAAAAAAGGACTCAAAAACGACTAAAGGGGAGAGCGTCTAGTCTAATTCTTATTAAATTTTGCCCGTGCGAGCAAGGCGTACAGTCACTACGCCCTTGACTCCCCAAATGATCACTCCACCTCCTTTCATGCAATAAAACACCGAAATTCTGCCTTCCCCGTACGCCTTGTCCGCTAAATGTATGCATGTATGTATATGGGATTTCCTGTTCATTCCCGGTAATTAGACTTGCCACCGAAAGGAGAATTGAGAAGGGGAGAATATCTAAACTTTAAATTTGTGCGAATTATAGGCAGATCTGAATTGATTGGAGTACGGACCGTATTTCCGAATCTTCTTTCTTCACAACCATAGCCACTAATAATTTTTTAGACATCTATCCCATTCAATTACTACACACATAAATACCAAAATGTCTGCACCCAAATGGAGAATCGTTATGGCATGTGATGACGCAGGTGTCGATTACAAACAAACGATCAAGGCTGATTTAGAAAAGGATCCTCGTGTGGCAAGTGTTGTCGACGTTGGTGTGAATGAAAAGACTGACAAGACAGGTGAGTGTTGATAACTCAAATTAAATCAATTCCCTTCAAATCATGACATTCTGACAATCTTCCTTTCTCCCTCCAGCCTACCCTCATGTAGCTGTGACAGCTGCTAAAAAGATCGCTGCAGGTGAAGCAGATCGCGGTTTGTTCATTTGCGGTACAGGATTAGGTGTCGCAATTGCAGCAAACAAGGTTAAAGGTATTCGTGCCGTTACTGCACATGATCCATTCAGCGTTGAACGTAGTGTTTTGAGTAATGATGCTCAAGTTCTTTGCATGGGTCAACGTGTTGTTGGTATCGAATTAGCACGTAATTTGGCCAAGCAATGGCTAGGACACGTTTTCGACAAAGGTAGTGCTTCTGCCGAAAAGGTTAAAGCAATCTGCAGTTACGAAGAAGAATAGATCTATAAGTTCAAACACTGTTGATGTTGATACCATTTCATACAAGAAATGAGACATGAAACTCTAGAACATACAATCGTCATTACATTGTGATAGCTAAGAAATTACAAAATCGAGGTGAAATAATCTCTTCCTTTTTCTACGAGATTTGGTACAGGTCCATCATCAAGTACTAATGTTCGCGGCTCACCTGTTGGATCTTCCAAAGTGGCCAATTGAGATTTAAGCATATCCTCTTTCATAAAATGTCCTGCTCTTTCGTGCATCCTTCGTAAGAGCTCTTCCGGTGAGACCTTTAGGTAAACGTGATAAACGTCCAATGCATCTTTATGAAGATGATCATCCACATCTGCCGGTAAATTAATTTCTGATTCTGATTCGGATAAACCATGCCGAAGCAAATGACGATAAGATTTCTTTAAAGCAGAACAAGCGATTACACATGCGTTGTGTTTATTTTGATTTGTTTCAGATTTTTCGTTTTCTTTTACACTTTTTGATTCATTCTTTTGACCTGTTTCATTTAATTCTTTTCTAGCTTTTTCAGCTTCTTTCAAAATATCATCTTGTGTTTTTGCTTTTTGTTGATGACTAGTTTCATATTGTTCTGCAAGTTGACGAATCGATTGTGTTTTTTGATCAGGTTTATCGAAAGAAGACTGTTGTTGTTGTTGTTTCTTACATATTCTTAATGCCGTTTCACGTATTGATAATAACCAAGGTAATCTATCTTGATCATCAAGTGGAATTCCTTTTGACATCTTTTCTATATTACTATTTGGATGTAAATCATCTCCATCAACGAATGGAATTTTGAGAGAATGTGCTAATTGAGTTCCTAATGTTGATTTACCACTACCAGAAGTGCCCTAAAGAGGTAATAGGATAATAAATTAGTGTCAGGTTATCATTAAATTATGACAAAACATTCATTCTTACCATAACAATGATCAAAATTGGTTTATCATTATCACCGCTAGACATCTTCGGTAACGATGATAGAATCACTTGATGGTAGCCGAGAACAACATTCGGACAAGACACACTCTCACCGGTCCGAAGGCGCCTGACAGCCCCAAAAACCAGGATACGCCTCAATTCTTACGCGTGGGGGTAAATTCTCAAATTTACCCCACCCTTATAGACGACAGTCATACATTATTCAAATTCATTCTATTCTATACACTACTTCATTTATTTACCATTTGCAAGTGCTTCTCTAAGCTCTTTGCCTACTTCTACATAAGATTGTAAAATATCTGGATTTTGAAGAGTTGCAGAATTGATGGTTGATAAAGGCGCTCCATTGATTAATTTTTTAGCTGGAATTTCTGCTAATTTACCGTTTAAAGTTAATGGAACTCCTTCGATTATACGAATATATTTTGGAACATGTCTTGCACTTCTCTTTTGTCGAATGAGTGATTTGATATGTGATTCCAAAGAGTTTAATTGATCTGCTTTTAAGCTATCCTTTCCTTCTTTTAAAATCAAAAATAATACTACAACTTCATCATCTCCTGAAGGTGTTTTAAGTGAACAAACTAGCCAATTTTCAACTTCTTGTAAATTACCAGACATTTTATCCTTTTCCAATGCATCATAAATTTCTGAAGATCCAAATCGAATTCCACCCGGATTTAAAACTCCATCACTACGACCTAACATTACCAAACCACCATGTGTTGATAGGCCAACGTAATCTCCATGATACCAAACGCCTTTGAATTGTGAATAATATGTATCAAAATGACGTTCTTCTGATTGTGAAAAGAATGATAAAGGTTGAGCAGGAAAAGCTGTTTTGCATACTAAATCACCCGATCCTTTACCGGGCAAAATTGAATTACCTGCATCATCAAAAACGTCTACATTCATTCCCAAGTTACGCCCTTGTATTTCTCCAGCATAAACTGGAAGTGCAACATTATGACCTGCAAATAAAGAACAAATATCCGTTCCTCCTGTAATTGATCCTATCAACGTTTCTGGACCTACATTTTCCATTATCCATGGATATAAATCTGCTCGTAAAGGTGAACCTGTCGATAAAACTTGCTTTACCTTTAAATTTGGGAATGTCTCGCGAGGCTTAAAACCAGTCTTTTCTAAAGCAGAAAGATAAGCAGCAGAAGTTCCAAAGATCGTAATACCCAATTGTGAAGATAAAGTCCATAAAGTTGAAGCAGGCTTCAAAGGCGATCCATCAAATAAAACCAAAGGAGCTCCTGTCAACAATCCTCCAACAAGCCAATTCCACATCATCCAGCCAGGTGTAGTATAGTAGAAAAAGGTATCTTTTGGAGTCATATTTCCATGTAAAAGAAGTTCTTTTGCCATTTGAATCAACATTCCACCAGAACGATGCATGATAGCTTTAGGTTTTCCAGTTGTACCTGAAGAGAATAAGATCCAAAGTGGATGATTGAAGTCCAATTGTTCAAACTCGAAATTTGAATCATCTTCACTCGTACCTTTTCCGCTTTGCAAAAAGTCATCCCAATTTGTGTGTTGATGTTTTGCAGAGTCACTTTGAGAACCTATTTGATTCAAGTAGGGAATAACGATCACTTCTTGTAATTTTTGTTCTTCTTTTTCAATACCATCTTCTAATCCTTTGACAACTTCTTCCAATTTGTTCAAATGATCATGTACACGTCCATTGTATCTAACACCATCTACTGCAAACAAGACTTTTGGACGAACGGTTTTAAGTCTTTCCAGTACACCTTGAGGAGCGAAATCGGCCGCACTTGAAACCCAAATAGCACCGATTGCAGCACTTGCAAGAAATGCAACAACATTTGCCGAACAATTACTGCTATAACTGGCAATTCGATCACCTGCAATTATACCTCTAGCACGTAAAGCACGAACAGCTTGTGCAACTTGCAAACGTAATTGTCTTTGGGTTGTTACAGTTTGATGAAATGAATCAGGTTTACTTGGATCCGCTTCTGCTGTTTGAATTAAAGCAGGTTGATCCAAAAGAGGAGAATTTGATTGAGAATTACGCAAAAGATTCTCTGCAAAATTTAATCTTGATCCTTCAAACCATTTTGGTGGAGGATAAATATTGGGTATTTTATGGGATGGTAATGCTTCTTTTACACTCTTACTTGCTATAATCTTCACCTCCTCCCAACATTCTGTCCAAAATTCAGATGCATGATCACATGACCATTTCCAAAAAGCATCATAATCAGGAAGATCAATTTGATACTTTTTCGATATTGTTTGACGAAATTGATCAATCCTTGTTTCTTCCACATTCTTTGGCGTATAGACTAATTTACCTAAAACGGCTGCAGAAGCGGATTCTTCAGCAGCGGATGTCATTTTGTAAGTGGTGGTGAAGAAGTAGAAAAATAAAAAGAGCGGAGGAAATTGTTGTTTCACTCGGTTAATCAGATTCCTTCACTGTTTTATTTTTTTGCGGGGAAATAGTCTACACACAATAATCCTACGCATAAACCGGAAAACGGTTCCACGGAGCGTTTTGCGAGCCTAAGCGTGCGGCATTTGCTCCAATTCAATACAAAGGCTTGGCTTTTAACAGAATAAAGTTACACGCAGGTACATTTAATAGGCAGGCTCAAGAAGAAACACGTCGAACAAACATGAATTGCTCAAACCTCGCTGGCTGTAGACTACATACATCGCACGGGCGTGTAAGATCTACTGCTGCATACAGTTGGCCCAAGACTAGACTAGGCCAGACATTTTGTCTGCTTTTGTGGCGTCTTTTGGCTCATAGTGGGCGGGGCGCGCTCGAGAAGAAGATGAAATGGAGGTGAGAGGGTGAATGTCACATGGGTCAACTTTGATGTTATCCATCATCATAGATCAATCCCCCATCAAAATGCATATGCTAAGAGCTGTTCTGCTACCATTGGCAATTTGTGCTTTGTCTTTGACTACATTAATTCAAGCACAAGCAAATGATACTCCTGACGTTAATGTTCAAACGACATTCCCAAACAATGCTTTTAACAGAGTATCAAACGGTCAAGCAAACAGAGTAGTGTTCACTCTCACACAACCTAAATCAGGAATCGATTCAGATCGAATTCTCACTTTGGAAAGTATCACAGGAGCATTCTTGAATCGCGATCGTCAAGGAAAGAAAGGATATGTGATGCGAAACATGACTTCTACAAAATTCAAATCTCTGCCTCTCAAGCCTACAAATGGACAACCTTTGCAAGTACCTTTTGACTTTTACCCGGAATTCAAACCTCAAGAAGTTGGAGTTGAATTTCGCATCTTAGTCAAAGATGGTCAAACGAGCAAAGTGCACAACTTACACGCTTATACCGGTTCCGTTTCTGTTGTTGAACCTGCAAAGAGTTGGTTTGACGTGCAATTGTTATCTTTGTATGCTCTTTTGGCAGCTATTGTAGGTACAGCTATTTATTGGGCAAGTAAGAATTATCCTGGCTCTAATTCGGTTAATAAGAGAAAACAAAGAGCAAGCACTACCAAAGCAAATGTTGCATCAGGTGCAACTGTTGGTACAAAAGGACAAAAAGTTGAACCAGTTTCCGCTTCATCCTCTGCATACGACGAGGATTGGATTCCATCTCATCATTTGCGCAAATCAGGCGGCGCAAGTAGCCCAAAGCCACGTTCAGGCCGAAAGTGAGCAAATGTATCTCAACTACATTCTCAATTCTGGAACGAGCCACATTCCAGAAGTTGAATTTTCTTCTCCTCAATCTTGGGGGAAATCAACAAAACAAATGTGCTATACTTTATACTTTAACTCTGTAGAACCAATGCAATACAATATTTGACATTCTATTTCTTTTAGGTCTGCTTCCAAAAATGACGATGAATGGCGACCTGAGCGCCTATTTCATTGTATGGCGAATAGTATAAGTATACAGGATCGGAACAAGACGTTTGTACAGCAGCGAACGACGATGAAAATAAAGAAGCGCTTTGGACAATTTATTGAGCCAAGATTTGACGAACGAAAGATTCGTAATTGACGTTTCCATCACTTCCTACTTGAACACCTTTCATCAATTCGTCCACTTCTTCATCACTCAACTTTTCTCCTAAGCTGGTCAAAACATAGCGCAATTCACCAGCACCGATGAAACCATTACCTTCTTTATCAAAGACTTGGAATCCACGAACGAATTCCTCTGAATTGTGTGAGAATGGGTGTGTGTAAGCGAACAAAGGCCAAAAATGATTATGAATTACTATACAATCCCTTACTTACCAGCAGTACCTGCAGGCTTGAAACCGTTTGGTCTATGAAGAATGTTTAAAAATGATTGAAAATCAATATCTTTTGGTGCACTTGATGCTAATTCTGCCACTTCTGCTTGAGTTGGATTTTGTCCTAATGCACGTAAAAGGTCACCTAAAGATTCTCTGGCGATATGACCTGTTCCTTTTTTGTCAAAAAGTGCAAATGCTTCCTTGTATTCTGCGTCTGCCATATTTTCCGAGATGTTTTGTGTATGTTTGAAAAACTTTAATTATTAGAGGGATGGGATGATCGTCAATAGTTAACTGTGACAATACACAGTCGCTCTTCGTTCTCTCCCGAGCATATGTATAATGAAATGCAATGTTACTCTTATTTTTAGAGTTGAATGGTAAACCAACAGCGCGCAGACCGCGCAGCGCAACGCACGCATGCACGCACCTTGTTACCTTTTGTTAACCAACACACGCTAACAATAACAGTCTTTTTGACGCGACCACAAAGAACGAAACGAATCACCCCCTGTTTTCATATCTGGTTCTCCAACGCGCTAAAGCCCCTTTTACAAGCTAAAAAGCACGTGAAGTGTAGATGTGCATTTTTATGGATTAATCATATGGCATATCACAATCCACTACCATTACTTGATTACAACAAACTCACAAAAAGGAGAAGAATGGCGACGGCGGCTGATGAACAAATGCCTATAACGGCAGTCGCATCTTCATTGCAAAAAAGACTGCTTTCAACAATTGAACAAGAAGAAATATCTACAAACGGATTAACGACAATCGAAGAAAGATTCTCACTTTTACACCAATCTTCACCACTTTTTGCACAATTACGTGCAACTTCGCGTAGAGTCCATGAAGATGCACGAAATGGTAAAGGAAGGGTAACGGAAATTCGATCAAAGGTTGATAGTGCAAGTTTAGCTTTACAAAATCTTAAATATCAAAAACGTCATTTACAAGAAGAAATTCGAAATTGCAAATCATTTCAATCGATATATGAGAATGTCAATTTGATTCATGTGGATGAATTTTTACAAAGATCTCCGGAAGATGAAAGAACGGAAGAGATTATGACCAATTCACATAAACTTTATTTGGCCAGATTACGATTTGAATTAAGCGAACGTAAAAGGCTAGAAGAGGAAAAGCAACAATTACAAGCGAAGAGGGCTGCATTGATGAAAGATAATCGAAAGAAGAAGCAGAGATTAGAGGGATTGGAATCTGATCTGAAGGAAATGCTAAGCAGAAGCATTCAAGTACGTAATCGATTTGAAGAGGCGAATCGAGAAGAGGAGCAACAACCTAGTACAAATGAAGATGAAATGCAAACCGATTCAGGAAATCGACAAAGACAAGAAACTGCTTCTAGTACAGCAGCAGCAACGCCAATACCCGATCAATCAACACCAAAACCAAACAATGAGGGGTAATTAGTACTTCCGAAAATATATGTATTGTTACTGTATTATATTTCAATCAAACTTTTAGCTTTTATTGCTTTTCTAGAAGCATACATGCTAATGTCATGATGACAATTTCTTGACTGAGCCTTTGAGCTTGTAAATCTCTTACACGTAAAAGTGGTGTCTCATATACCGCATCGTCATATTCACCAAAAGGTCTTGGCAATCTACGAAAACGATGATTTGGGGGATGTGATGCGCATTCATCCATCAAATGAGCTTCACAAATGTCAAAAGTTTCAACCCAAGGATTTCCATCTTCTTCCTCTTGATCAAAGCCACCTTTTTTACTTTTTTCAGGAACTTTTTCTGAACAATCAAAACAACGAAAAACGAATCCATAAAGAGATTTCATAGAACAACCTTTATAATCACATTCCAATTCATCACTTGGCATACGTGCCCATGCGAACGCTGTAAGTTCTAATCGAGCTGGAATTACGTTTGTATGAAAGATTGCTAAAGGTTGTCTTGCAGCATTTTGTAATTCTATTCTAGATCCAAATCGAATCCAAGATAATCTTTGACCATCAATAAATTCAAACATTTTTTGTTGATCGTTTGTTTGTATTAATTCTGTTAATTTTTGATCTCGTTCGTTTAGGATTTTGTAAGATTGAGGTGATGATGATGATAACCTTGATGCTGTTAATGCCAAGTATGATTTACAGTTAAAGTTTGAAATTCTTTCTAATACAACTTTCGAAGATGAAGAAGAAAACAGACCACTTCTTTTAGTTGTTGTTTCCCAAATTGATGGTCTCCTCCTTCCACAATCACAATCAAAGTTTAGTCCACATGCACAAGGCGGAAGTGTTGATGGAAGTGCGAAATGAAATGATAATTTTGAATTCTTTTTATCATGATAAACATTATAAACTGGTGCAGAATGCCAACGAGGTATTCCACTTTCTGCTGCAAAACGTGAAAATCTTGCATATTCATCTTCAAACGAAAAAGGTTCATATGTTGGTGGTGCTTGTATTAAATCAGGTGGAGCGCCAGCATATCCTTCTCCTTCTTCGATATTTTTATACGCTTTCTTCTTTTCTCCATTTTCAGCATTATTTGTTGGAGGGGGTGGAAATGGAGGTGGCGCAAACGAAGATGAAGATGAGGATTGTCCATTCGTGCCGTTCGTTGAAGGAGGAGGGAATGACGGAGGTGCATAAGATGTAGTCGATGATTGTTCCATATACGGCGGTGGTGCCGGTACCATTTCTTCTCTTTGTGTAGAACCCATTTTGAGCAAAAAATGAATAATAATGATGTATGAAAAATGATCAAAGTGAGAAGCAAGCCTATATATAGCATTATATTACTCCAGTTAATCCTTCTATTATCACGCACGACACAGCCTTGGCATCTTAATCAAGATTAAAGCTCTAAAAGCAGTGGAGGCGGACTGGTGCATTAAAGCTGCAATGTCTATCATATGTATATGCACCACGCTAATTGAAAGAAGCTTTTAAGATTGGTTACAGAGTAAGCCAGGGTTGTTTCCAATGAGAATATTTCCTATGCTGAGCAATCATGTCCGAGAATGAATGCTACTCCTTTTCCTTAGTCGCTGGACCCCACCTTCTTTCAAGACCCTTATTTGCATAAATAATAACTCATAAAAAGGTACCTTTGTCTAGTTTACATTCATACATACACATTTGCGTCACTCCTAATTTTATACTGCTCTTATGCCCTTCCGCCATAATGAAGCGGCGCTACGCAATGCCTCCATACATACGTGTAAAAAAGGGGAAAAATACCGTAAAAGTAGTTGCATGAGCTGGATAGAACACGAAAGGCCATTGACCGCTTTGCAACTTCCGTAAAGGATAGCGGCGCCTTTCTACACATAAAATTCGCATTTTTGTTTTTTTGGCGAGCGAGCTGTGCACTAAAAGAGAGATATAATTAGCCTAATACACACCAATACAATTTTTTATGACTACTGTAATTTGCACGCCGTAGGCTTATTATGCAGTTTGAAAATTTTATCTATTCTAGAATATATGATTGATGTGTGTGTGTGTAATTATTATCAACAAGCGGGGGATATGCTCGTCTGACAGTCGTGACGCACAAACCAAGTTGATCAACTATTTCCAGAAGATAAAAAAATCAAACGACAGAAACCTTGTTCGGACCCGTTTCCTTCTTCTTTCCCCACTTCTTTTATCTTCAATTCGATTCAGTTCGATCGTACTTCGTCGTCGACTTGATTGTCGTCGTCGTAGTATCGTCGATCTCGTTATCGGAATTGAAGGTGTGATGAGAACTTTGACACATTCTTTCATCTAATTCATTATTCACACACAATTGGGAACCTTTTGAACATTTATCAAAAGAGTACACAAGACGGGTATCATACAAACAAGAAGAAAAAGGAAAGGAGGCGGCTGCTATGCCGCATGGACAACAAAAAGGTCGTAGAGCAGGCGTAGCCAAAGGCTCGTCTGCTAAAGGTGGAAGAAGGGCCGCTCAAAAGAATGTAGGAGGTGAAAGAGTGACTAGGAGTAGTCGTGCAAAGGTAAGTTGTAAAAGTTGAAAGGGAATAACAGCAGAATGATAGCTTACACAATCACCTTCATCGTCTTGTTTGTGTTTAGTTGAACAATGGTTTAGAAGATCCAGCACAGGTTGAAAAGGAATTGAACGCCCAATTACGATCGATGGGATTATATGCTGCAAATATCACAGGAGATGGAAATTGTCTCTTTCGCGCTTTATCAGATCAACTTTATGGCTATCCTAATCAACACGCTATCCTTCGTCAAAACGTTTGCGATTACTTAGAATCACGTTCTGATAAATTTGCCGCTTTTATTGATGTTGAGAAACCTTTTGAAGATTATGTTCGTTCAATGCGACAATCAGGAACGTATGGAGGACATTTAGAATTATCAGCATTCGCTCATTTGAAACAAAAAGAAATTAAAATCGTACAGCCCGGACTCGTTTACGTTGTATCGGGAGATGACGAATCACCTCAAGCTATACAAGAACGCGAACGAAAAGAGCAAGAGAGACTGATGGCACAAAATCGTAGTGAACCTGGATCAGAAGGTCCACCGCCAAGTGAACGTGCATTAAGACGAATGAGAAGGGCAAAGAAAGGAGGTGAACCAGTTACAGAAGTGACCGGTCCATCATCAATCACGTTGTCGAGTGCATTCATAGCATCAGATCGAACAATCAATAATCGTTCATCTTCGCCAATCGCATCGGAAAGTACGGAAAGTGTGAACGAGGTGGATAGACAGACAGCGTTAGCATCAGCTGAAAATGTTGGTACGCTCAATGTTCCTTCGACTAGTGCTACAATCACTACTCCTCCACCACCAACGCAGATTTCACAAATTGAAGCATACGGTCCTTTATGGATAGCATACCATAATTGGGAACATTATTCTTCAATACGAAATATCAATGGTCCTCATACAGGATTACCGAGGATCAATGAAGGAAGAGCATCAGTAAATGGTCAATCTGCAGCTCAGAATAATACATCAAATGTTGCTCTTGCACAAGAAGAAGGAGAGGATCCTGAGCCCACGACAGAGGAAGCATTAGTTTTGAGAAGTACACGTGGATATACTTTGCAACAGGTTCGCTTTTATATCAAAAGACATGGCGGTTGGGAAGAAGCATTGGAAGCCATATTAGCAAACGAGACTGTAGCAGATGAAGAAGGAGAACAATCTTCTGATCATGATGCAATGGCGGAAAGTCAATCGACTATGCTAGCACTTCGACCACGATCGATCGCTCGTTCAGATACTTTGAGCAGTAGTAATGTTCCTACTCCTCTTGGTGAGAGTACAGATGTGTCTGCACGAACATCTCATTCACCTATGCCGGACCATATGCGCGATTGGAGAGCGGTTTCTCCTTCATCTGTTGATACGGTCGGAACTCATTCGAGTATAGAAGGTGCGTCTGCATCTACGCATGCAACAACAGATGATTCGCCAGAAGCGAGCGGATCAAAGCTAAAGTATTCAAATGATGTACGAAGAAGCAAAAGAACTGCATCGAAAGATCCAACATCAAGTCTTCGCAGTCCAAAAAGACGCTCCCGTAGCCGTTCACCTATGCAATCAGGAGAGAAAGGAGGAAGTCATACGCCAGATATTGTAGGATCGGTGGCAGCAAATGCGATTGCCAATATTAGCGTTCACAGTGGTGAACATACGCCTTCTGATTGGGCTGATTATGCTTCTTCACCTCTTGGTCGAAGTACGGCGGATGAAGGAGAATCTAATGTTGGACAATCAAATAAACGAAACATCAGACATACACGTACAAATTCAAGAGAAGATCCAGAAAAGACGCCGAGAGCAAAGACGACAGTGACGCCAAGACCGGTGACACGAAATCTTAGTATGCATGAGAGAAAAGAGTTACGTAAAGCGGAAAAAGTAAGAAAAGCTCTCAATGCAAAGGCAAAACGAGAGTTGAAACGAACAGGTCAAGGATCTGATGATGAGGTTGAAGATGATCGAACAAATGATCGAAATAAAGGTCGATCAGATATGCTCAGTCATCACGGTGACGTGAAAGGCTTTTTAGAGCTAAAAATTTGATCAATTCAAACATGCTCTCATCTTTAATTATCTTTATGACCAGTTACGAATATGCATGCAACTCTATATCTCCCTTTTTCTTTTTATCAAACCATTCATACACCTATTTATACGCAAAGATTGTTACGCTGACATTCAAACATCATGTACACCTACTGCAATCACACTGCTCCAATTCAACTCTTACTTAGACTGAGTGAAGAAGATGAATATAAGATCTGAATAATGATGTTTGAAGATATGAATTACAAGGTGAACGATTACTGATCAGAATAGATCTATACACGCCGACGATCAGTGAGAACACGAACGATACATCCTGTTCCTGCTGCTTCAGTGAGCTGTCATGGAAAGACGAGAATAAGAGTGGTTAGTAAATGCTGCATGATTTTCAATGAGGCTATTCAAACTTACCTTTTCATGCCATCCCAGTAGAACTGCACTTGCTCCTAATTCTGGACTTGCAAGTCCTTTATAAAGGTATTTCATCAAAACGTCTTGTTCTTCAACGTTGAGAGATTTAACGATTTGAGCAACATCGGAAGATTTTGTTACATTAAAGATTTCCAAAAGAGCAGAAAGGGTTGCATTTTTCGCTTCTAAATTTGCATTTGCATCTCCATAAGGTGGATCATTCAAAATTACCGCTAATGCTCCACGTGGATCACCTTTTCCGATCAAAGAACGAACTTCTACTGTTCTCTGTTGAGCTATCTGTTTTAATTCTGTTGGTGATCTTGTATCAACATCTATCAATTCTTCTTCCAATAAAACATCTTCGTCGTATTTATCAACGTCTATCTTGCGAAAGCTGTCCATGTTTGTATTATTATCAATGCAAAGATGTGGATGCTGAGTATGATGTTGTGCAAATGTGTACCAAGTTGACTCCTTTCAATGTAAGTATTGATGATGGTGTTGGTGTTCATTCAAATCCATCCCCACTATCTTACTCTTGGCTGGCCTGAGCGTGGTGATGCCTCCTTTGGCTGTGCTTTTACACGCTTGCATGTCGGCGTATGCGTGCGTTCACGAAAGCCAACACTGACCAGCAAACAATGATTCCAATTTGCACGTGATTCTGTCTTTAACAGGCGGTAAAGTTCGGATTGGGTGTGTGGGCTGGCGCGCTTCATTTTGCTGACAATTGGTTGAATTTCGATTGTAGTACTGTATTGTTACTACAGGCGCACGCGTTTTTTTTTTGGCCCAAATCGGAAAGGGAGTTTTTCTTTCGATTGGAGAGGGCTGTTTCTTCTTACTGACAGGTTGAAGTTGATTTGGGCGTCATAAAGTGTGCCTGTCTGCGTGCATGCCTGTATTCTATGCTTTGATTTCAATTCTTCGTGCTTGCGTATCTTCGGCAGATCATTAGCCAGCGCCTTTTTTTTAGTGACAAATTCTTAATCCACTTTGAAGCTTCTTCATCATAGCCATCATCGATTTCTTATTCGGCCATCACGACGATCACATATAGACAAGATGTCATTCCTTACAGGTGCTATCCGTACAGCCGCAGCTGGTACAAGTGTTAGAGCTTCGATGTTGGGTCGTTATTCTGCACCAATTGCTATGCGTCAAGGTAAGTAATGGGGAAGTTGGGAGGTGTTATGTAGGAAGTCATTTGAAGATGATTATTCGCAAAAGGGTTACTCTGTACACTCTCCTGCAAGAACAATTAGCTGACCTTTTCAATCTTGCGTTATTACTCTTTCTCTTTCTTTTTACACACAGTTCGCGGATATGCTTCCCATCACGAAGATGAATCTTTCGAAGCATTCACATCTCGTTACACTTCTTTCTTTGATGCTGTTGATGATTTGTTCGAATTACAACGTGGATTGAACAATTGTTTCTCATACGATTTGGTTCCCGCACCTGAAGTTGTTGAAGCTGCTTTGCGTGCTAGTCGTCGTGTGAACGACTATTCGACTGCAGTTCGTGTTTTCGAAGGTATTAAGGAAAAAGTTGAAAATCAAGGTCAATACCAAAAATACCTTGATGCATTGAAACCTATTCGGGAAGAACTTGGTGAGTGTATAGGAAGTGTCTATAATGGAAGCATAGGCAATCGCTAAACTTTTTCGTGTTTTGTTTCTCATCTCGTTCAGGCATCAACCTCAAGGAAGAACTATACAGCGCCTAATTTCGTCACATTGCTTATTCATTATACGAAAATATTGATACAGTACAGTAATATACAAGCCGTCCAAGGGAGTGTTTTAGAAATTTTGAGAAAATAGAGATCGAGGTAGTACGGGGGGGTTATAATTGTGTGAACCTTTGCTGCTTTCTTATTGGAAATCTGATTCCTAATCAGGGAGAGATCTTGACTGCTGGCTTTGATAGGATTTATACAGAATCATTGCTTTCTTTTCTTGTTGGCTTTCTCTTTAATCAGATCTTCCCTCCTCTTTTTGGCAGAATTGAATAAATTATTATACTTTTTTGCTTGTTCATCGGCTTTAGCTTGAAACATTCTTCCTTCTTCATGCCAGCCAAGAGCAAACTTCATGCCAGATCTTAGTTCGAAATATTTTTCTTTTGTTGCAAAACGAAATCTTTGTGCTTTATTTGATGCTTGTTTGAAGGGATATTTGATCTGATTCAATGTAATGCCACGTTTTTGATTACCAGCAAAGTGAGGCAAATGCAAATCATGAGAAATTGCTGTGCTATGAATTGATTTGGTTTGTTTTACTGATAGAGTATGCACAGGTACTGCTTGCCCCGGTTGAATAAGCATAAAGTATGCAAATATCAAGACAAAGATGAAGTCTAAGAGGGTTGATGAATTATTCATGGCCAAATGGTGAGAAGTGTGGATGAGATTGAGGTGAAATGAGATTTAATTCTGAGATGAAATGAGATTTGATTCTTACAATTTCATACTTGATTATATACCTTGAAAGCTTTAATGAGTTTTCGGCCTTATAGCGTGACAATATCATACCGGCTTTACCATAAAAAGCGGAGTCAGTTTGCGTATGAATTCTCATTAAATTTCTTAAAGTCACGTCGAAATAACATCATGAAAAGCTGCTCAGCAAGTAATGTTTTCTTTTCAGCCTAAATTTCCTTATTTCCATGCTCAGCTTAAAAGATAACAAGACATTCTTTTTTGTCGTCATTGATTCTAGAGATATGACAATGTATAGAACATATAAACCCATCTAAAAACAAACCGTAGACCGAATTCCGTATTCGGCCTCGGTGTTAAAATGCATTCACGCACAATTAAATGTGAGAAAGTAGCGCAGCGTAGCGCGGCTTCTGATGAAATGAAAAGTGGCAACTCTAGTCTTAGTTTAAACAGACGCGGGTAGTCCGTTATTTTGGGCACTTGACGTGCCATCCCCGCACCATTCTCCTCCAGATCGAACAAACAAAAAAAGGACTGTGCGGTAGATGAATGTATATGTATGTGCATACACTCGGTAGCCGCTAAAGGTTGACCGCTTCTTGCATGAAATATTCGTCAGCTTACTGCGAAGAATCTGATTGTGTCTCGGTGTACTCTTTCTTGTAACACCACCATCATCATCTTACACTTTCCCAAATCAAGAAAAGTTTAATCAAGATGACATCTTTACCAGAAGCAGCTAAATTACCTTTCACTTCTCCTGAAGAGATTGTAAAGATTAATGAGACTCTTCGTAAGAATTTCTTGACAGGAAAGACTCGCGATTTAACTTACCGCAAAAATCAATTAAAACAATTGACATATTTGTTTTTAGAAAATCGTCAAGCGATCATTGAAGCATGCAAGAAAGATTTAGGTAGACCTAGCTTTGAAACCGAATTCGGTGAAACACAAATTATGATCAACGATTGTGTTGAAGCGATTGACAGTTTAGATAAATGGGCTAAAACGGAAAATAAATGGGCAGGTTTAACTTGGGCAGCACACAAGATTTGTGTTAGAAAGGAACCTAAAGGTGCTGTTCTTGTTTTAGGTGCATGGAATTATCCTCTCAACGTTCAAGTTGGTCCAGTGATCGCAGCGATTGCAGCCGGAAACACTTATGTTTTGAAACCTTCTGAAATTTCTGCACATTCTGCCAAATTACTTGGTGAACTTTGGCCCAAATATATGGACCCAGATACAGGAAGAATTGTCAACGGAGGTATCCCACAATCAACTGCTCTCTTGGATCTTCGTTGGGAACATATCTTTTACACCGGTAACGGAAGAGTTGGCCGAATCGTTGCTGAAAAAGCTGCTAAACATCTTTGCCCAGTTTCTTTGGAATTGGGAGGCAAATCTCCCGTTTTCGTCGATGAAGGTGCTGATTTGAATATCGCAGCACATCGTATCGTTTGGGGTAAAACTCTAAACAACGGTCAAACGTGTATCGCTCCAGATTATATTTTATGCGCGGCTTCTATTCAAGATAAATTTATCGCGGAACTAAACAAAGTTTTAGAAGAATTCTTCCCCAAAAGCAAAGGAGGTGCAGCTAAATCTGATTCTTACGGTCGTATCGTTAGTGATGGTCATTTCAAGAGAATTTCAGGCATGATCACCGATACAAAGGGTACAATTACTTATGGTGGTCAAACAGACGAATCACAAAGATTAATCGTGCCTACAGTTGTCAAGATTAATAGCAAAGAAGATTCATTGATGTCTGATGAGATCTTTGGACCTGTTTTACCTGTTTTGACTGTTCGTAACGTTGATGAAGCAATTGAATTCATCAATAGCAAAGATCAACCGTTGGCACTCTATATCTTCTCCTCATCAAAGAATGCCGAAAAAATCTTGGATCGCACCAGGTCAGGAAGTGCTGTGATTGGTGAGACGTTGTTGCAATTCGCGATATCTTCGTTGCCGTTCGGGGGAACTGGACCTGCGGGCCATGGTAACTATCATGGAGAGTACGGATTCAAGACCTTTTCTCATGAACGTTCGACCCTATATGCACCTGATAAAGGTGTTATAGGAAAAGTTGTTGAATATATCATGTCAAAACGTTATCCACCACATCAAAAGGGTGCAGCAGAATACTTTGCTGCAGTTTCTGGTAAACCAGTCAGGTTCTCAAAGCCAAAGAATCCCCATGCCAGCTCATCACCGGTAAGTTGAGTGGTTTGATACTTTTTCTATCATTTTTGCCTTTTTCCATCTTAAAAACATATACTCAAACCAAATACCTCTTTCCACTCCTTTCTCTCTCCCTTTCTTTTTACAAACATATACCTTTGACGTCATACCCAAAATAATCTAACAACGAAACAGGCTCGCTCATCTTTACGATCAAGAATTGTTTGGTTACTCTTCCTTGTTACTGCAATCTTGGGTGCAAGACAAAAGGGACTCATTAACTTCTAGAATGATTTATTTTCCTACTTTTGGCTCAAATTTCGTTTTATATAACGTCCATACAGCCTTTATGACCATACGTGCTTTCAGACTTTTCATTTTTGCTTGTCGACTTTTGTGGAAGTCTAAGATTGAGTTATAAGATAAATTGCCAGAGCGGGGTATAAATTATTTGTCTCACGGGTGCTTCTACTCGCGCCCCATGGTGCCTCCCGATTTAACGGCGCTCGTCGCGTTTTCTTATACGCCCAATTACTAGTAAGCTGAATTTTTATCGTACTTCATTAGAGAGATAGATTCCTTCCTTATTTAGGTATAAGAATTAGATATAAAATATATTAGACTAGAWTATRTMRRMTWTA